>JBAIAC010000002.1:70802500-72002500 GCA_037349315.1 Chelydra serpentina
ATTGTCTCAGGATCTCTGTGGTTTAATATCAGTAAAGGAGGCAGAAATAAGGTACACCCAGACTGAAAAGGAGATGCTAGAAACTGTGTCTGATTTTCTTAAGATTCACTAACAAATACATGGAAGAGAAAAGATCCCACATTTAGAAGCTGATCAGAAGTTACTTGAAAAATTGTTTAAAACACCATTGTCTTTAGCACCACTTAAAATCCAATGTATGATGTTGAAATTGCAAAGATACGATATCTTTACCAGTAGTGTAGCTAGATCCGGAGCACAGGGGGAGCGGCGCTATAAAAAGGCGCCTCCCCCTGTACTCACCCAGCGGTGCCTCCGGTGGTGGTCTGGGTCTTCGGCGGTACTTCGGCAATGGGTCCTCACTCGCTCTGGGTCTTTGGTGGTACCCGGCGCCGTAATGCCGCCGAAGACCTGGAGCACCGCTGGGTGAGTGCAAGAAGCGGTGCTTAAAAAGAAGCGGCACCTTTTTTTAGCAGAGCCATGTATTTTTTAGCTCTGCTAAAAAAAGGCGCCGCTTCCTTTTTAAGGCACCGCTTCTGCTCACAGGGGGAGCGGCCGCTACCCCTGCTCCCCCCCGGCTACGCTACTGATCTTTACTGAATATAAATCAAAGAACCACATTTGGTTGCAGACCCTCACTAACTGAAGGTAATACTGATGAACATGCAATTCCTACAGTGAGACTATTACTACTTCAAAGTTAGAAGAATTTGAAATTGAAACAGACAAGGATCCAATTTTGCATAAACTAAAATTAATAGCTGTACAAGAGTGAGTTAAGAAAGGGGCAGAATTAGGCCCCAAACAGGTCATTTAGGAAAGTTAGCAATGAAGTCTAAAAAGGAGAAAAGACTGCATTTTTCAAAAGCACTGAGAAAAGAACTGTGCACAATAGCAGTCATCTTTATATTCAAACATGTAAAATTGGGTTGTCTCTGGATTTGGTAAGAAATAAAGGGAGCCTCTACCTACAAGAACGAGGATTATATTGTGGTACTGTACTTCTAGATATGGCAAGACACTTGCTAAAACAGGTTCATATTACGGGGGCCTGGTCCAAAGCCCATTGAAGTCAGTGGACATCTTTCCATTGACTTTAAAGACCACAGTCCTTATAATGTACATATATGTTGGATAATATATTCTTATATTTGTATATGCCAAATTTTTCTGTCCACAAAGAAGCAGAGAAATAATTGGAATAGGGGCAGAGTGCAGTAAGCTATACGTTGATTTCCAAATGACCTTTAGCCCCTTCAACATCTTTGCCAAAATACCCAGAGAGTAACAGGATGGCCTGGGTGAGATCTCAGTTACACAACCCCAAGTAAATATCAGACTTTTAAATACAATTAGAAAAAATGATAAACAAAACAAACAATTAGTTGTGACTAACATACAAAACCACTGATTGGCAAACTGGTAGCCAGTCCACCTGAGAACAACGGAAAGGCAGCAAAAGTAGCTATCCGCACAGCAGAATCACAATTGTACATTCTGGAAATAGAGAGTTAAAGGGCACTACTTGAGACAGACCACTTATCTAGCGATACAGGACAAAAAAATGAAAACTTGATTCTTCAAGGAACAGATCAGGGAATGAGATATTCTGTATGGGTGCCAGCAAATTCATTGCACACAGTGGCATCATCAAGGCACCAAGTGCAGAATCATTACAGACAATAGTGCTGCCAAAGTTGCCAAATCCATGTAGCACGTGGTTGAAGCCACAACATAATCATCCTGGAGTGTGTTATGTTAGCAGCCAAACCTATACAAGGCAGAAAAACTCTAAATGATTAATTCAGTGGCTGTTAAAAAAATATTTCAGAATGCAGTAAACTCTTATACTGTTGAGTGTTATTTCAAAAGTGGTGCCTTCGAGGAAAAAAACGAGGGATGTAAGGATAGGTGATGCTCCTAATAAAAGAGTGATTATGCAAATGAAATGATGTGCTGTTCGAACGGGGTGGCCATGCTAATGCCTGCAATAAGCATGCCTACTATGAACGAAATGTTTCCAGGAGCCTGAGCAGATTCAGACTGATCTGAACTCTCAAAGTCAATAAAGGGGCTGTGTTCTCTCTCCAGCTACCCTGACTGTTGAGTGCTTCATACATAGCACACTAGAGATCCCTGGATATTTCAGAGTACTCTCCTAGCCCACTCGCATCCAGTAGATTCTACTGCAACAGGATAAAAACACTTAGAGTAGGATTTTCAAAACGGCTTATGGAAGTTGGATATCCAACGCTTACTTACTTTCAATGGGAAAGTCTATGGAACATGGGTGCCTAACTGTCTAAGGTGTGTGAAAATCCCATTTTTCATAGATTTCCATTGTTAAGACTTTACATCACTAAAAATATTAGCCATTATTTTGAATTAGTAGAATTTATGCAAGTTAGATTAAACTAAAACTAGGAACCTACAGTGGTTTTCTTTACATAGCCTCATTTCCTTTGGTACCTAGTAACACTAGTAACATTACTAGTGTTAGTAATGTGCTGAAAACTAAATAATTATTTAATAAATACAGAAAATTAGGTTAAAATCTAAAGTATGGATTAAACCTTTAAGCAAAAAAGAAGTTCATCATTAAGGCTAAATATTGAGACAAACACACTTGCCTTAGTTCTTGCCACTGTTAATTTAACAAAAAAATGTTTGCACCACAGTCAATGTATTGTTAAGTGCAAAAATAACGAAACACTAATGCTCAACATAAGAATATAAGAACAGCCATACTGGGTCAGACCAAAGGTCCAGCTAGCCCAGAATCCTGTCTTCCGACAGTGGCCAATGCCTGGAGGAATGAATAGAACAGGCAATCATCAAGTGATCCATCCCCTGTCGCCCATTCTCAGCTTCTGGCAAACAGAGGCTAGGGACACCATCCCTGCCCATCCTGGCTAATGGCCATTGATGGACCCATCCTCCATGAACGTATCTAGTTCTTTCTTGAACCCTGTTATTGATATGGTAAGTTACTATCCCTGAAAAAAGTCACTGATTTTAATTTGCAGACCAACCACCTGATCAGCTGGAAAAATTTCCTTTGAGACATTACAGAATGTGAGGCAATGCCATAATTCAGGAGTTTTCAAGTTATTATATAGATTCCTGACTCAAAAGACTATAATGACTCTGATTAGGTCAAGTCCTACTTAAAGAACTTGTAATTTATAAATCACTGATTTGATTGAAAGTAACAGTTCTTAGGTCTGTTGTGTTAATACAGCTGCCATAGACACATACTCAATTCATATCTTTAAGATCCTGATGCAATAAGGGCGAATTCCTGGTCCCCATTGAAGTCACCAGGAATTTTGCCATTGACTCCAATGGGGCCAGGATTTCACAAGAGTTTAGGGGAGCTAGAATGTAAAGGAATTTTGTGACCCGGATTTATATGAAATTTTGATCAAGGAAAATGGTACATATTAACTATTTGGTTTTACCTTTGTTTCTATGAATCTGAGCTTTTATATGTAATTTTGGTTCAAAGCTTAGTTCAGGGATACTTTTAAAAAATACTATGAAAGATGAGAGATGAGTAACATTCTTTTTCCCCTCAATCTGCCTTTGATTTTCCTTTAGAGATCTGATTGCTGATGCACAATCTGGAGAGAGTGTTGTGTTAAAACGTAAGTAAATAGTTACATTAAAGATTTAAATACCAGTAATACCACGGTGCCCAGTATGGATACACAGTAATGCTATGGTAGAGATCCTCAGCTATGACAGAGGAATAGAGAAAGCACCACAGAATCAAGGTGGCAGAGATGGCTTTAAGTGCTCTTTGCGCTTCCCTGATCCTGGGTCAGCTATCAGGCCAACCTTCTGGTGTAAGCTAGAGCAGCCTTCAAACTGCTCTAAATTACCTGTCCAACCAAGAGCTCTAAATGATTACCATGGCCACCAGGAAGCATCAAGCTAAAGGGAAGCCCTGCCCATATTCCCTGTTTCTCAAGTCATTTACCCTCTTTGTGGCATCTGAAAGAAGAGTTGGCATATGAACTACTAGCACCAACTATGCCACTAGACGATCCCTCACCACCCTGGGGTGATACTCCTGTGGCTGGCAACACTCATTTTGGGGTTAATTTGCAGCAGTGGCACTGCACAAAATGGCCACAGTCCATTCTTGGGTCAAAATCTTAAATATATTTCATTGTTATACACTAATCATTTAAAATTATGTAAACTGAGATTACATGATTTTGCCACACAGATTATCCAGAAAGCCCTAGCAACTGTTACAAAATGCAATGCCCTGAGAGTTTGTCTGTTTCTAAAACTAAGAATCTGATTGACAAAGGAAGACTCACATCAGTCAGAAATGTAACATCTAGAGACATATGTTTGAAATTAACAAGGCTTGTGAAAAGTCTGGTGTTTAAAAATATTCATATTTTAAAAATGCTTTGTGTGCACTCAAAGCAAAAAGATACAATATATTGGCTTTCTATTTTATATATTGACCTCTGAGAAGGATTTAGTGAGCATGTCCACTTCTTTTCACATGGTACTTTTAAAGATTTATCCTTATGGAAAAATCTTCAAGAAAAAGTTGAGTTCTATATGTCTTTTGAATTGTTCTATGGAAATTAATAGAGAATCATATCCTGTGATAGAATTCTATAGGACAGTTTTAAAATATTGATAGAAAAGTTATCATTCTCTGTTAAAATGTACAGATTTTGAGGGTAATGTCTATAGAATAATATTGGATTGATCCCTATTAAATTCTATAAGACTTTTCCAAATGGGGGTATATTGTAAAGACTGAATTATGCCTTCAGATATGCACAGAGAACTCTTAGTGACATCAGACAGTGTTAGCTGTATGTAACTGAAGGGCAGAATGGAGACCAAAATAAGTATTTATGCAATATAACTTAATGATTCTGTTAAGGTCTACACATTATGATGTATGACATGTATTTAAAAAGTTTTAATAATCTAATTTCTTAACATGTGTGGATTTAAAATGTGAAAATACTGGTACATTGCTTATCAAAGGGATAGGTATGTTATATCCAAAGGAGAATGGTGTAATATAAAAAAAGATGCATTGAGTTTTCAGAGGAAAAATAATTAGATATTATTGCTAATACCATAGGGATGGTTTGAATAGAAGTTGGTGACATTAAGTCAGAAGCATTGCTACTCACACACAAAATTAAGGGGAAAAGATAAGGAAGTTTTTTATAGATCAGAGAGATCTACAAGAATGACAGATCTCTGTTCATACAGAACTTTAAATTCTTAGATCCTGAAGGGGATAACAATTAACTAAAAAAGGAGGGGGATATGCTTCCACGGACTATGGAGTCTTTCTGTCTTACACAGTTTGTTGAACAGTCTATATGGCCAGAGGCTATTCTGGCCCTAATCCTAGGAAATGAGCCAAGCATGATAAATAAGGCTGAAGCAGGGGAGTGGCTATGATTTAGCGATCGCCGTAGTATCATTAGATAGCCTCTACCTTGCAGCCTGGTGTTGGAGCTCTCAGCAGCTTAATACAGGCAGTTTTCTTCTGGCATTTCTAAAAATCAGTTTTCTGATTTATCACTCACCTAATCCCTTTTCTGCCCATGTGATGGAGATTCCAACAAACTGATTGAAAGTGCTTTCGGTGAACCGGTTCCATGCTTCCTTTGGGTGTAAAGCAAACACATCCGTGGTCCATGTCAGAGGTGCAGTGGAAGTTGTATGCCTACTAACTTGAACTTGCATTAATGCCATTCACGACAGCATAAGGAAAAATGGGGGTCCATTTCCACTCATATGTAGCCTTGCATGGATCTCTCCCACCCCGCTCATTAATATATGGCAATGAAGCCAGAGCACACATTGACACTACAGATAAGGGAAGATTTTCAGTGAGATGCTGGAGCAGAACCATAGGAAGGGGCAGAGTCCAGTGAGGACAACAGGGATGACAGGCACAGAGGAGCACCTCCACTGTCTGCAAGTGCAAACTGTTGCCAATTCTTCAAAAGGTTGAAAGCAGCTGGGGCGATGGCCAGTAGGCTGACAACAGGAAAAAGGGCAACAACCTGCGTAAACAATGCCAGGACAAACTAGTATAACAGCAGCCATGCCTGGAACACCACGCCAGCTGAAGGTACCACTGTGACCTCCAATGAAGTGGCACGCCTATAAGGCACCATCACAGTGACTGGACAACTGGAGACATTATCAGTGCAGAACCAGGGAACAAGTGAGTACCAATGGCCCCTCATGATGCATGAGGGCAATGTAAACTCCTGAGGTGTGTGATGAAAGGCCCTTTGCTGTTCTCCTGAAAAGTCCATAACAGTCTTTCTGACGTGTTGCCACATTCCCCATCAAGATCACAACCTCACCTGTCCACAATCTGCAGCCTCTGTCTTGTATATTGATTTAACACTAAGGCAAAGGAGCCATTTCTGTCACTAAGTTGCTGAGAATGGCTGTCTGTTCTTTGTCCTCAATACTGCTTCTCTGTCTTGATCACACAGGTCCACCTGCCCCCGCAATGGCTACCACTTCATTTTCCAGACACGGATCAACATCTGCTCTTCTAACCCAGGTTTCTGAAGAAGAAGAAGAGTAAACCACTACCCAGGTAATGGCACTATCCAGTCTATGCGCATCCAACCATAACTGCACTGCCTCATTCACCATAATTGCCTAAGTTAATAGAGGTTACAGGAATGCCTGTCCCAAAATGTCTGAATATCTTCCTCTCTCTTACAATCACTTTTTGCTCTGTGTTTGGAGGGTTTAAAAAAAATCATGTTGGAGGGGGTTTCCTGGGTGCATAGTATGTGAACTACTAGTGAACAGCTGGTGTCCCAGTGACTTAACATGCACCTCCTGGCATTGTCATGCCTCTAACATGACCAATTTGTGAGCATCTGGCTGAGCACCTGGAAGCTTTGAGAACCATTAAAAACACTGACTGAGCACCAATCAGGCCCCACTCTCTTGGAGCGTTCAGCAGCCAGAGGGCTCCAGACACTTGGGTATGACTAAGCTCATGTTCTAAAACACGTTGTGCATCCAAATATGCACTGTGTGCCCCTTTGAGCACATAAGAGAGCACTGGCACCTTTGGATCCTTTAAAAAATGTCATACTATCTGATCTTCTTCCAGCTTAAATCACTGGCAAAAAACTCCTCCTGACATCACTGAAAAACAGGATTGGGCCCATATGGAATCCCCATGAAATCAACTGGAGTAGGTTCAACACTACACACAACAAAAATCGTAGTAACTTAGCTAAATTATAGGGTGCGTTTGTTTTTCAAGGAGATTTAACTATATGGAAAGTTTGAAGGTTTAAGGGGAGACTTGGAAACATTTGACCCCCCCCCAAAAAAGGCAGAATTTCAGATCAGGGTAATTTCTTTTAATAACTTGTAACTTTGAAACAGGTTGACAAATTTTCTTCAATCTTTGCAAAACATTCTCCTTTGCCTTTAGAGAAAATGTGGTAATTGTTAGGCCAAGCCAATTTTCCAAACGGAAGTTAAAGACTTTAAATAAGATGTTATAATGGAAGTTGATTGCAACCTTAACTATAAAGGGGTGAGTGCCTTTCCATAATAAAGAACTGTGCATTTCCAAGTACAAGGGGAGAAAAGGCTCAGTGTGCCTTCTTTTCATTTAACTTCTTTAAGTTACAGCTGTGTCTCCAGGACATTTTATTAGTTCTCTTCGAGTTGACTGATATTTCAATTCATGTGGTTTAAAATTTGATATATGTGCATCTAGATTTTGCAACAGATACGTTTTGGAATTTGAAAAAAAAAACCTGAAGCGTTGTACTTTTTTGGCATGTTAATCCTGGATGCAGGTTATTTGTTTTTCTTTCTTTTTGTAGAAATCACTTGAAAAGACCATGCAGACAACAGCAGCAATTTAAACACATTTGGATTTAGTTTGCTTGCTTTGTATTGTCCTCTTGCTTAACGGCACAATGATTTTTGGCTGTTTTAATTTCAGCCTGGAATGTGTACTGGCTGTTTTTCCCTTTTCCACAGATACAGTTTCAGGAATTTAAATTGCAATTATAAGAGTCAGTGACCAGGTACAAGATTATTAGGCTTTTTCTATTGTATGAAGGAACAAGTGGATTAAAGATTTCTTGTTAAGGTGGATGGCTCCTGCCAGAAACTGCTGCCTGCAAAAATAAAGCTAAGGGCTCCCCCCAAAAAAGAGACATTTTAACTATGATTTTGGAATTTTGTAAATAACTTACATTATCCTAAATATGGATTATATGTCTAAGACTTGGAGAAAATACAGTACACATTAGACTTGATGAGGAGGGGTCATTGATGAATTAGGGGATTGAACGTCTGTAGACCCAGGTACCTGCCCTTGTCCCCATAACTTTGATTTGGATCCTCAACTCTCTTTTCATCTATGACTCTGTACTGCTTAGTGCATCTGCTAATCCATCAAGTTGGCATTCATTTGTCTATGGTTAATGAACCAAATTCTCCTAAAATTCTTTGCTGCAGTCTACCATTCTAAGGCACCCCTCCAACTTACTAGGAAGCATTTTTGTGTGGCATGCAAACCATATTGACACACATGGTCAAGTGAAGAAGATAGTAGTGGACTAGCAGTCAGGTGACCAGGTTCTATTCCTGGTTCTGAACTTCTCCATGATGTTGGGCACAGCACTTCATTGGTCTCTGTTCTTTTCCCCACTCCCACACTTTGTCTGATTGTCTGTTTAGATTGTAAGCTCTTCAGGGAAAGGACTGTTACTGTATGTTTGTACAGGGCCTAGGACAATAGAACCCCGATTTCAGTTACAGTCTCTAGGTGCAACTGAAATAGAAAATAAATAATGCATATAGAATAACAAACAGATGGTCACAAAATCCTGGAATATTTTATTCCATTTCTGTAGTATTAAACTCTAAAGTGTCCAAGGAGGGAATTTGTCTAGTGATTAACTGCACAGAGGCCATCAATATTAACTGAAATGATGGCATAAGAAACTTTATCTAAGGAATCATTTATCTCTTTTTGAAGTTTATAAGGACTGAAATAGGATACCATACATTATATCCCAATACCCATTCAATATTAGGTTGCTCTTAAGTTTATTACCCATATATATGGAGTATATATATTTCATTAGAAAATACCTGCAAATATTGTCTTTCATCTGTAAAAAAGGGCTTTCATCCTGAACTGGACCTTTGTAAGCCTTACTGGAACTAGGAACCAGACTGAAAAACAACATCTGGTATTGAACGCTTGAAAATGCTGCTCTTGTATCACTACTGGAGAAACCTGGAACATAGCAGTGCTGTATGCTTCCTGCCGGCTCCCTTGCAAAAAGAATTCCCTATGCCAGGGTGATGTATCTTACAATCTTGATTTTGAATTTAATTTTCCTTTGAACCATATTTGATCATTTCCCCTCTGTTTCACTGAGAATTACTGGAGGTGCAGGAGAGCAGAGAATACACATTGCAATCACTTTCTTGCAGTGGCACTAAACAAACATCTTAAATGTAGAAAAATTAGTTGAAAGAGTCATACATGGCTACTGTACTGATTAGATTACAAGAGAGCATAATATTTGTAATATACAAACATGAATCAGACTATTGGTCCATCAAGTCTAGTATCCTTATTCTAGCAGTGCCCAATGTCTCAGATGTGCCAGTGGAAGGCAAACAATAAGCTCTTAGGAGTAGCGGCTATTTTTTGGTTCGGTTTGCGTGCAGCACCTACACAATGGGATACTGGTCCATATTAAGGCTTCTAGTTTCTACAGTAATACTAATAAATAATAATAACCAAAAAGATACAAACTCTAAAGCATCTAGGTAACCGATCAGTAGGGTGGTGGTGTACACGAGGGTGGTGACAGTGGTATTATTTCCTGATACTTGTAGTAATAAGTTTATGATCATTTGGAGAATCTCTCTATACAACTTATGAATGCTGGTTCATATTATGAGATTGTTACTATAAAAATTGCTATATCATTGAATACCTCTGTGTAAATGTGGAACCCATAAGCTGACAGGGTATGTAGCTGGTACTTACAAGACCAGAGACAATGGAGAGTAGTTAACCTTAACAACTATACTCTTACTATATAATGGCTATGCTAAGGGGCTGGCTGAAGCCAGGGGAACCACAACAGGGATTTGGCATTTAGAGCAGTGGAAAATCCTCAGCAGCAAAATAAAAGAACCAGGTGCAGTTAGTGATACATATAAACTCAAGGGACTCGAAAAGAGACAGAGAGGGGAAGCTTTGGGTAGGAGGAGAGGAGAAGAGTTGGGCATGCTTGTGTACTGGGGGTAGTTAGCTGTGGGAGCAAACAAGATCAGAGAAGGCAAGCTGACCTAGCGAAGGAGAGAGACTCCGCCACTTATAAGTCAAGTCATGAGCTGTGGCAGAAGGGTCCTGAACACCCCCAGAGGACATAGACTACAGCCTAAAGAATGCTCCAGAGTGGCAGGGAAATGTGTATAAGGTTTAAGTTCATAAAGATTTAGAATTCTGTGCAAAGTCTGTTTTTTGCATGTTTTATTTTATATGTTACACCTATCACGTAGCCCTGAAAAGGCAAACTGTGAACACAGAACACCCTCACAACTGTAGTTCCGGGAGAGGGTGCATTTCAGCTACATGTGAGCCTAGCAGATTAGTATCGGTCCCAGGGACTGGACAGTTGGACAGCGAAGTCTAAGCTGTCAAGAAGGATTGCTCGATAGAAGATCGGCACCCTGAGTGCGCGCCTAGAGTCCTCAAGACTGACATTGCCCTGATGAATCAGAAAGGCCTTTTTGTGAGACCTTAAAGTTTCATAATCTGGGCTATGGTGGATGTAGGGCAGAAGTACATGGCAGAGTCAAGCTCAGACTGAGAACATCCAGCCATCAACCCTCTTCTACCTTAACTGTTGACTTGAGTGCGTCAGCCAAGCACACGCCATGATGTCGTATGATAGGAGGAAGAGGCAGTCAATCTCAATCAAGGAAACAAAACATTTAGGGCTTTATAGGTCAAAACCCACATCTTAACATTTCTCCCAGAAATCAATTGGTGGCTAGTGGTGATCAAAAAGAACAGCTGCAGTGTGATATGTGTGTGATTGAGCATCTAACAGTTATCCACTCTTACATTCCCATATGGAACATATCAAGGAGCTCACTGGCTGATCTTATATACTATATGAAGAGTACTGCTGAGGCGCAGTGGCAAGTGTTAACTAAAGGAGCTCAGCATTTATTTTCTTTTATTAATTTTAGACTGATCCTTAAACATTAGTTGATTTTTTTGTGGTTTAAAAGTATATAAGCATCTGTCAATAGAAGCCCTTTATTTTACATAACAAGAGAACTCTGTTTATAATGTGACACCAGCTGCTCAATCAAAATGGGTTATATTAGAACTAATTTAATTTTACATAAGTTGATCTATTTGCATATTGAGTCTCTCTAGTTAAATGACTAGGTACTACTTTATAGACCGATCCTGCTTCAAGCTTCAGTGTATGGACAATGCTTAATCAGTATGTATATCAGGAAATAAACATAATCAGCAAGTACATTAATGAAGCCTGGAAAATTTTGCAACATGCATACACTGTATGGATTAACAAGGCAATTCATTAGAAATCTTAATTATGAATATTATATTTTCCGTACATTTTATTTCATGATGCTTCAGATGAGTCTTCTCTAAATATACAAGCTGTATCTGCTCCCCAAAGTAGAGAGTGAGATCCTTTTACATCAGGCACATCTGTGTCTGGAAGCCTCTGAGGAAAACATGCTTTGTTATCTTCTGCCAGATAACCTGACATGCTTTCTTAAATAAACTAATGCTAAAGAATACAAAAAATAAAATGTTAATACGAAGGTTCAAAATTAAAATAAAGCAAATAGTAACAAGTGACATTTGTTGCCTAGGATGCTGTTCTTGACCCTTAAAACGTATGTTTTACTGTGTTTATTGCTGAAATTGGCTATTAGAGACCTAGGGCCTAATCCAAAGACTAATAATGGAAAGACTCTCATTGACTTCAATGGGCTTTAAATTAGGCCTTTACATTTTAATCTGAACTGACTACAACTCTGATTTGAAAAAGAGTTATTCATAAACAAATCAAAACACGGTTAGTTGTAAAAATGTATCTGCGCCTTCATCAGCAACCAACCCAATGTACCTCTTCCTTCACCATCAAACACCCCATATCCCACCACTGATCTGCATGAAAACTTCCTAGGGAGCCTCAGCTGTGGAATTATGCCAGGCTACTTTCCATAGTATTAAATGGAGCAGCCAAGGAATATGTCATCTCACTGCTGGAAATTATTAAATTCATTGTCATATAATAACAAATGACTCCTGTCCAGCCTAAAACTTTATACATAAAAACAAGATGGCTTCAGATCATAGGGGTATATTACTCAACAGACAGGCTGGTATAATGTGTAAGGGTAAAAGGAAAAACCCTCCATGCTCAGGAACTGAGAAGCTGATCATAAGGTAAATGTACTTTCTTCCTAGTTCCTTCATCTTGCCTCCCAGGTTAGGGCTGCACCACTTACTGAAGTTACTACAGTCCTGGTTTGTGACTCCAGTTTGGGAAGGGGAAAAGAAGAAAAGTGATCTACGTCTGCTAGCACTTATTTTTAATGGACACAAACCTTTTTTTTTCACAGAGTTCTCTCCAAACTTGGGTCCTGCAGAGAGAACTTGGGTAGATTCCTGCCCAAAATATGCAGAGGCATCCTACATCCTATGCCATTCTAGGGACTCTCCCTTTTTTATTCTCTCTCCCTTTTTAATTTCCATTCCCAACTGTCCATCTCACAATCGCCACACTGGGATGCATGTGCATTTTCAGCCCAGTAGACCCCTTCTACATAAGCTGTAAGCACAGACACTTATCTCTGGGCACGCAGTATTCATGATCATATTCAGAGGTGCAATGAACTCTTTCATCACTGTAGACATTATTCCCAATTTTGATTCCTAGAAAGGGGGCAGGGTTGATTAAGGTGGTATCCTAAGGCCAAAATGGATTTTATGAGACCACAACTAAGGGATTTTATGAGACCACCTCCTCAACTTTAGTAGTACTGAGTAGTATTGTAACTGGGACGGTTTGCACATTTCCTCTTGCCACACTCTAGGCAAAATTCTGATCTCCTTTAAAACTATGTTTTGTAAACTATGTTAGAGCAGAATCTGATTCCTTGCTCTCTTGAGTTGTCATAGTTGCATCCCCTATTCCTTGCAATTTTAAATAGGACTTTATATGCCCTTTTTGGTACTGATTTAACACACGTGTGTACATTATTTTGCACATTAAGGTGGCTTCGATTTTTAACTTTTTTGTAAAAGTTCCAAAATGTTTCAAATTAGTGTTGTACTGTGGTCAGCTACTAGCAGACATGCCAGGCAGTCCTCATGTTAGGATGGTCCCTTGGTTATCTCGTTGATGCATAAATGCATCTTTTGGCCAGTGCTTCATTTTTTACCCATTATGTGCACTGATGACTAGCAAAGGCAGATATAAATCCAAAAATGCTTAAGTTATGCAACAGATTTGTTTAAATATTCCCAGTATCTTAACCAGAACCTGACAGAGGCTATTATGGGTATCTAAAAATGCCCTTCCCAATTAGTGTCCTTGTTGGAGAACATCACTGTATGTCACAATTGGTGTGGCAAGCCCCAAGCAAGTGCTGATAAAACCTTTATACCACACCATCATGTGTTATAAACCATTAAACTATTATAGAAATGTTTTAGAGAACTTTAAACATTTTATTGGGACTATCATATCTTCCCATATGTAAAAGACAGGTTCCTACTATTAGTGACAATAATAGTTACCTCTATCTATCAATCTAGTGCTTATTTGACAGAGGTCAGCACTCTAGAAACAGATTATTATTAGTAGAAATGAATATTTATATTATGGTAGCACCCAAAGGCCACTGTGATGGTCCTCGCTCGGGGTGGTTGGTAGGGGACCATTGCCTAGTGGTTGGGGCTTAGGCCTGTAACATGCAGGGGATGCTTAAGGCTGCCCTCCCTGGGCCACTCCCCATCCCGCTCTGTGATTGTCCCAAGGTCAGTGTCTGGGTTAAGGTGGTGTGAAGGTTGTCTGCTCACCACAGGGCACCTTCTGGTGGCTGCATATTACAAGGTCACTTTCTTTCTCTCTCAGGCACTGTGACACTCCTCACTCGAGGATTGGTTGGTCGGGTAGTGTCACCCATGACCTGTAGCGGGGTTGTTGGTAGGGGAGTCCAGGTCCTCCGACTCCACCAGGCTCCGACCCAGGGCCCTTTGTGGGCTATCAGTGATCGACAGTCAAGGCTGCTTCAGACTGCCCTGCCTGAGCCATTTGCTATCTCCCCTCCCCCGTGATTGTTCCAAAGTCACTGTCCAGGTTAAGGTGGTGTGAAAGGTGCCCACTCTTCTGGGGCAGCATGAGGCATGGTAGCTCTTTTCTCAGGTGGCAATTGCCTCTTCCCATCGTATGGCCCACCCTCCTGGGCCAGCTCAGTCCCAAGGCGATACAAAGGTCCAGAGTTCCTATGATGGGGAGAGGGGAATGCTTTCCTCTCAGACTGTCTCTGTGGCAGGTCCTCCCTTCCCTCAGGGCAGTTGTCTTAAGGAGAGTTTTCTGCCTGCCCTCCACTCTCCTCTGCTGGAGGCGAAGGTTGCAGGTCTGCTCTCTTCCCTGAGCTGCCACCGAATGAGCTGCTCCCCGGCCTTTTAACTCCTCCTCCAGTTGGTGCCTGTGCTACAGATGTGGCAGGGTGGGGCTGGCTGGGCGCAGAGCAGTTCCTTAACCCCTTGTAGCCCAGTGTGAGAGTGTACGCCCCATCACAGCCCCATTCAGGACTGGGGCTTCAATGTCTATATATGTATATGCATGTATAAACACACATATTTACATATATCCTATTTAGAATACATATAATCCTCAACTGTCTTACTAGGAGAGCAACTTACCCTTGTAAAATGACAGGACTGTGCCAAATCATAACTGCTATTGTTTAATCTTTAACATGAGGATTTGCAAAACTATCTTTAAACAGGGTGTCTTTTGTTATTCCAGCACTTAACTGCCTGGTGGACAATTGTCCCAGCAACGTTTCTTCAAATCCACTAGCTTAACTTCTTCACCCACTGATCCTGTAACCTTTCACCTAGTCATCATCCTGTAATCTTCTCCTATTTGCACATATGAAGATACATTTTGTGCATGCAAAATACAGGATTGCCAGATGCTATTTAAGCACCGACATTTGAAAATGTTGCCCTAAGTGTCATATGCTACCCTTGGTCAATGCATGCAGCTCAAAATGACATCAGAGAGAGTTCTGCACACAGATTGAGGGTAAGATATGGCTGCAATAAAATAAACATTAGTCTATGAACAGTGTTGTTCACCACCATAGGGCAATGATAGGTTCATTGTAAACCTTTTCCATCTGTCAAGTGCACTGAGATGTTCTTATGTCTATATTAATATGCTCTCATATTTATAGCAGTAAAGTTTTCAAAATTGTGTTAGATTACAAACAAAATATACCACATCTAAAGGAGGTGAAAAAAAGGTAGAAAGCTGCCTTGAGGCAAGAGGCTCGAATGAATGTTAATGAATCTCTCTTTGGTCCACACATGGAATTTCAACTGGTGGTACTGAGCACAAAGATGGGGGCTATATATTGCTAAAGGCTGCGTATAGTCCTTAGTAAGGTTGATGAGGGGGTTCCTGAGGCTGGCACAGTAACATCCACCCACCTCCAAGTACTGGGGGAGTATGGGCTGGAGCAGCCCATTATACTGTTTTACAGGATGCAGGGTGCATTCTTCAGCCTCAGCTTAACTCTGCCAGCTGGTCTAAAGGGTGCAGCAGTATGAATGTACAAAGGAACTCTGCTTCGGTACAAAGATCCCAATTGAAGATCATGGCATAAATACTGAATTAGTATTCACTAATTCATTTGCTGATACAATAATTGAATAATTTAACTTCATATTATTTGGCCATCAACAGGACAGGTTGAATAATGAAAATAATTACTGATGAGTAATTTACCACCAATTGATAATGGAAACATTTATTCGCCATTAATAAATTGACAGAAAACATGAAATAAACTATTTGTAAATATTATTAGGTCACTACTAATAAAATCTGACTGAATCTCTCCATGTGATATTGTCTGAGGTTTTAGTAAGCATTACAAAGAATTTGAAAGGTTATTGAGATAATTTTGTCACTTACAATGAGAAAACCGCAAAAGATTAAAAAAGTGATTTCACATTTGTATCATAAAAGCACTGTATCTTTAATTTAATGAGTGAGATGACATTTCAGAGCATGGCACAGCGAATGATCTTGCAACTGAAGCATAAGGCTGGGAATCAGGTGATTTGCTATCGACTTCTGATCACATTGCTGACTTGCATTGCAGGGCTTCCATCTCCCCATCTGTAAAACCAAGCTAATCACTCGCCTCTTACGGAAGCTGTGAGCTTTAGAGCCCAACAATCGGAATTGCTGAGTACCCTTAACTATCTTTGAGTTGAGGACACACAGCACCCCGTAGTATCATGTTCATAATTAAAAGAGGTTTATAAAGAGCTTTTAGATATTCAGAAGGAAAGCCTTATATATGCAACACTGTTACAAAGTATATTATTTCAGCTTCCCAAAGACCCAGGCCTGTGAGGAGTGTTCTCAACACCCACTGAAGTCAATGATAAAGTTAAAGGGTGAATAACTTCAGTACCTGTTGAGGTTGCTCAGCACCTAACATAACCAGGCCATAACCTGGAGTGAAGAAGCATAAAATAAATATGGTAGCTGACGCTGTTACACAGTCTTGACCAGAACAGAGATGGACAAACAGGATGCAGGGAAGCCATTCTTTCAGGAATCTCAGCCTATCTCCAGTGCCTGGTTCCCAAAATTCCTAGTGGTGAGTAAATGTTCAGTCTTGGGAAGACACATTGTGCTGTTTTTAGTTTTTATTTATGCAAGCTTCAGTGTAGGTCCTTGGAGAGGGAGCTGTGTGAGCAGTATAAGAATTTGCTCTCTGCCTGAGTCTGGGATTAGAGTCAATTCTTGAGGAAAAGTAGTTTCCTGAGAACTGAGCATTGTTGTTGGGCTGAGATTTCTGAAAGAGGGGAACGCCTGCATGCTGTTTGACTCTCTCCTTTCCAGGACTAATGTACATAGAATCATAGAATCTCAGGGTTGGAAGAGACCTCAGGAGGTCACCTAGTCCAACCCCCTGCTCAGAGCAGGACCAACCCCAACTAAATCATCCCAGCCAGGGCTTTGTCAAGCCTGACCTTAAAAACCTCTAAGGATGGAGATTCCACCACCTCCCTAGGTAACCCATTCCAGTGCTTCACCACCCCACTAGTGAACAAGTTTTTCCTAATATCCAACCTAAACCTCCCCCTCTGCAACTTGAGACCATTACTCCTTACATATGTTAACAAAAAAATTTAAATTATCTACAAAGGAAAATCCCACCCAAAAAGTTTAGTCTCAGGCTGTTACAGTGATTCATTTTGATTTTTATTATTTGGTATTATATTATACAGTAGTTTCAGACAAAATAATAAAAATAAAACAAAAATGTCTTTCAAAATGAAAAAACAATAACAAAAAGTTTTCTGAAAATGTTGAAACCCTAACCCCTTAAAAAAAAGTAAAAGAAACTCCAGCAAAATTGACCTGATTTTGCAAAGCATTCCTTTTTCAATGGAGCAGCATAGTCTCCTACTAAAAGCATAGTCTCCTCCTCTAGCAGGCACCCATTCTTAACTGTAATTCCTTGCACAAATAGGTGAGCTACAGTACACTCAAAACCAAGACCTCATTATTAATGTAGCTTTGTAGTTCCCCCATTCCTTCCTCTTTAGAGTACAGTGTAATAAATTACAGGTGATGAATATTTACTCAACCCTAACTTCAGTTGCACTAATATGCTTTCGATTCAAGCATACTGCTGTTACTGCTATTATTGTGCACAATAAATGTTTACATTTTAGCTCTTTTGATTCAGACATTAAAACTCTAATTATTAAGATGTTTGCCTTTTAACCCTTTTTCGGTTTTACATTCTATTCCGGACTGTATTGTATTCATACAGTGCATAATAATATATACAAATTTGTCTTATTTACTGTAAATGGACAAATTACTATTAGTAGCTGTGCATTCCATATAAAACTTAAAAACCTATTGAGTCTATAAGTAGATTCTTATGCACTACTTAAAATATCCACTGCAGAGCACCTATATATATATTAATCTTTATTTCTGAATAAAGATAGGGATGGATCCATTGATTTGCTGCAATAAACCAATGCCACTTTCTTTACACAACAAAATGCAATGTTCTAAGAGGTGCTAGTGTTTGGAGGCCAGGTGATACCACATCAAATAATAAGGCCAGGAAAAACAGATCAGTCTCATTCAGAAAAAATCTGGCTATTTGTGTGCTGGAGGAAACAGACACTGTAAATAGCCTGCACTCAGACAATATGAATGTCAGAGTATGATAAATCTGAAAGATTGTCATCTCGCTTTCAGTGCATGCAACCAAGTGCTTTCAACAGCCATAGGTACGAGGATACCTCACAGGCTATTGACAATCATGGGCACATTGGTCATTCCATTATTTGTATTTATATTGCAATAGCACCTAAAAAGGTCTCTTCAAAGGGCACACCTACCCTAAAGTGCATCATGCTGATTTAGCTCATTTTTCCATATCGGGGCCCCATAAGAACTCCATACAGTCAAAAAAGCCACCCACATAAAATAAAATTACTTGCTCAGCTCTAGACTAAACATTTCTCCCAACACACCCACACATGTAGCTCTCCTTGTTCCCCAGCAAGTGTGTGTTATGTTATATATTTACATAGTGTATGTTTAAGAGAAATATGGACTGGATTAGGCCTTTTAGACACTGTCCTAAAATGCACCACACTGGCAAGAGCTCCAGAGGGTACAGCCTCTGAAGGAAGCATGATGATTTCTGAAGGTACCTGAGCATGCAGGAATGCAGATGCTGTTCCTACTTCCCACTCCCTCAGCCTTGTTTACAGAGGTGAACTCAGTGAGTGACCATGCTCAGCCCCTTATACAGGGACATGAGGAGTCCTTGTGCTCTCCTCTCCTTGAAGGCCAGCACAGGGGCGGAGCCCAAAGTAACCCTGGGAGTTCAGATATAACATGACTCAGTGATGCTGACCCTTGGATGCAGGTTAAATGAGTCATTATTGACAACATTTACTTCTAAAAATCTCACAGAACTCCCCTTCAATGCTGACATGAAAGTCAAAGGTATGTCCTAGCCATCACCCCTGTAACCACTTTTTTTTTTTGCATTTGTATGCTAATCACAGGGGAAGCAAAAATAGACTTAGATTGGAAATCAAAGATTGGTTGTATACAGGTAATAGAGTGCTCGGCCATTTTATTTAAAGATAGAAGGCTCTTGAACCAGGTTTTATTATTGAACTGAGACTATCTATCCTTTTTGACACTTTTTAAATTAAGTTCTTCCTCTAATTTATGTTTTTGTCAGCTTTCTTTCCTTACCTAGTTTTAAACGGATTTTTTCCCTCTCCCTCTCTAAGTAATAAACTACTGTGGAGAGGGGAGAAATTTTTTCTAATGACTCTAGAAATTCAGATTAACAAAATGGCTCATTTGTATACTGCTACAGAATTATGAAGCCTTTAGACGAAGCTGAGAATCTGCTGCATTTATCTGAGATTTGTTGCTTCTACACATTGCCTCCAAAATTCTTATTAGTTCTCCCTGCATTTTCCATGGGAGACATGTTTAAGCAGATCCACATCTCTTCAGTATAAAATTAGGAGGTTAAAGTTAAACCAAAGGGATAATGTAGAGGTCAAAAACATCAATGTACTTTTCTTTCTTTTTTAATGCTGTGAAGGATAAACCCAACAAACCCTTGTACCAAAGCAGCAAACAAAAGCCTGTGTGAGCCTGGATTTGCACCACCAGTCATGTCTGACTTTTTACTGGCCACTCAATCTGCCTCCTTATTATTGCTAATCCGACCTGCCTCCCAGCATGGTCTGCATCCCGTCTGACTTCAGCATAGTTGTAGGAAGCTGGTTCAGACAAACCGAGCAGGGTAGCAGCTGCAGCATGATGAGTGGTGGCAGCCAGATAATCTACTGTGATGTCTTGTTGGAGAAAATTTGGGACAATGTAATTTCCCCAGTTTGACAGGAACCCTTGTCAGGATAACATGCACCTCTGCATAGTATACACATACTGTGCCTGCTGTAAACAACATTTATGTTTATATTACAAGAATTCAAAATGTACATATGCTTATTCATAAAGTGGACTAAAATTTTAAATAGCTCACAAGTTTAAGGCAGCAATGCACATATAAAAGAGTGACTGTCTCTTAAAGAACAATATTACCGCAGATCATTGTTATTTTTTCCCCATTTCCACCCTTTTCCTTGACTGATTTTAGTACCTCTAATGAGATCATTGCAAATCCTTTTCACCAATGGGTCATGCTGTGGAAATTTTCTAGGGATTCCTTAAAGGTAAATATAAACAAGATGATAATCAAGGTGCACTGCTGTGAAAAGTGACTCTGCTTCCCGACTGTTAGCATGGCCCTTGCTCACAGAAATTGCACAGATACACACTACACACACACAAACTCAACAACCACACTCACCCAAATCTCTTTCATTTGGCATATACTGCAGTAGGTCTCCATAAGCCTTGCATGGCTTCTGATTCAGCATAAAATACAGAACTACGGGTTTTAAGCTCTCTGAGTTCTCCATCAATTTCTCACAACAAGCTTCACGGATACAGTACTAGTACTGGTTCTATATGGATCTCTGAATTCACCATAGTTACTTCTGTGGCCATGTCCACATATGAATGAGGCCAAAAAGTTTAAATTTTGGTACTTAAAGTAAAGCAGATAAATCTATATTTAGGCACCTACAACTCCCACTAAAACCAATGCAGACTTCAGACACAGACCATGTACTTAGGACCCCTAACTGGCCTTCTTCCTTATGAAAGTTGTGAGATCCACAACTTTACATAATTACATCCTCTATCTATTGTCAGAGCAGGTATCAAATGGGCTGCAGCAGCTCCCCAGCCCTGCCTGTATGCCTCAATTTTATATTGTTAGTGCATGATGCATACCCTTTCTGGCTATGACTTATCTGTTTATAACATCCTCCATCCATGAGGAGCTGGAGTGAGACCATCACCCATTTCACATGAGGTGAAATGTCCTAAGGTCACTGAACAAACTATAACTTTCAGTCAATGTTGACCTTGGCTGGATTTGAAATGGTGACCAAAAAATGAAAGGTGTTCTATGTTTGCTATGGTTATTACAGGAGGAAGACAAAGCATAAAGAGAAGAAGTAAACCCAATTTACCATATTGAACTGTACCATACAACTGTCAGCAATACAGTTCAGATTTTTGGTTCAGATCCTCTCCTAGCTCATCTGTCTTAAAGGAATCAATTACCTTTTAGCTAAATCTGACACTAGAAGCTCCTTGAACTTTTCAAATCATCCTGAATCTGTAGTCATATAATTGTGAAACCTAGTGGGTCCGAGTTTACAATACGGGATTGTGATGTATGGGGGTTATCTTGAGGGGTGTGTGTGAAAGATTGTCATCCAAGAATACCTTTCCTCTTTGTTATGTGAAGAGAGCAATATTTACAAGGAAATGACCATGAAACATATATGTGCATTATCAGTGTTGCTATGAATTCCCCACAAATGCCTAATTCCAAATGAGATCATGGAGCCCAGTGCTAGTGAACCAGTGGAATTGGTACTTCTGGAGCTGAACAGATCTGTCACTGAGAAAGATAATGCTACAAAGTGTCATGGTCTTTTCCATTTCATTCTTGATTCCTTGTCACCATACAGTGTCCCTGCCTCATTGCACACCACTCTCATGTGCCCTGTTTAACACCTGGGATCATGGCAACTGAAGAAATGCAGCTCGACAGGCCCTGCCCCTGCCTCGTCTGTCCCAGAAATAACACTCATCCTTTACCTCAAAAAAGTGAGAGTTGTTTATCTGGCATTTGTTGGGAGATCCCTAGGGGACATCTGACTGCAGGCTGGCAAATGACAGGTATGACTAACTTGCCTCACTTCTGTTTCCAGAACGAACCCTTGCAAGTACCCCTGAAGAGTCCTGAAAGCTTTCAGCTCAAACGCATCTCGGTAGCATGTCCTCATTTTACTAAATTAGCTGGCATCCACCCATCACACTAAGGGAAATGGGCTCTCTACAGTGGACAACATATGTGACCAGTGCTACTGCTGGAGAGCATAAATGAAATGCTCACGCAATAGCATGACACAGGCAATGGCAACGTTCATCATGTAAAATCCCCAAACTGTATGAACCTCCAGCTATCACAAGGGCTATGACAAATTTCATTATCATTTTTCCTTTCATCTTCCTTCTTAAACCATTGTAAACAGCTGCCAGCAGAACCAATAGCCTACTCTCTGGTTCAGGGCCCGCACTAGCTCATCCGCCTTAAAAAGTACCATATTAAATAATTGTTAACTAATAACTCCATAATAGTAAAAAGGCTCCTTATCCCATTCTAAATCCTCTGAGCTATCTGCTTCCTCCATATTTCCAGGCTAAATTCTCCCCTGTGAAAGAGCTGCACTTACCTCAGATCCCACTCTAGCCCTAACACAACTTATAGCAGCTGCTGAGCTGCTGTAAGTTATACCATGCTCCCTTTCCCTTCTCCAAATGCAGGATCCAGCTAGGGCACATTTCTGCCAGCAGGGAGCTCCTCTCTGACAAGGGGATTCTCTGCTGGACATATGAGGCCAGATGACAGCCCCTTTGGGCAACCTCTGTTGTGCAAAAGGGTCCTTATGCAATAAGTAATATGATCCCTTACTTCTATCAAGCAAATAATGCTCCATCATTGCTATGACACACCCAGCTCTCAGTGAGGTCAACAGAAATCAATACAATCAGTCCTGCCCTCTAGGAATCAGTTCTGCCCCCAGATATACAGGGTTGTCTTGCCACATACCTTGTAAAACTGGTTACTACTCATGCATTTTCATTTGTAATAGGCAATAGCTAATTTTCAACATATCCTGCAATATGATCTGCACATGGGGCTAGAATCAAGCTCTTAAAATGGGCAAATACAAATGTGTCCAATCCCAGGGGATTGTAACCATGATGCAACACTGTGTACCTTCAAAGAAGCACCAATAAGGTGTTCCTAGATCTCTCTGATCCTTATCAATAATGTGAATTTGAAAATGGAAATGCATTTTGTTCAGATCAGTGCACAACATAGCAAAGTCATTCTAAAGGACATATTCCATCAATACAAGAAGGAAATATGCATATGTCATTGAACTGTTGAGTTGTATTCCATCCAATAAGTTTTTGCAACACCACAGTTATGCTTCATGTTCATGGAACTGTGATGCTCGGAATATAGAAGAGCCAGGGGCCTCATTTTTCTTTCATATAGCATAATGGGAGTGGTGATGGCAAAGTAATTATGCATCTTGGTTGCTGTGTAGCTATCATTAGTATTAGTAACCGAGATACAATATGTAAAGCTACTGAAGTATTTAATGGCATGGATGTTAGTGATAATAAAGTAGCAATAAAGTTGCATCCAGTTTGTTCACACACACAGTTATTATTCAGTGCTTGTCACTGTAGCTTAGCTCAGCATTTTCATTACAATTCCTATTTTCAGGATATTACAACTTGGTCATAATAATGTGCTTTGGTCTCAAAGTGGACACAAAATCTCAGTTTGATGTGAATGTGTGTATTTGTAAAAATATTTCAAAAACAATTCACACTATTGTTAAAAACTTTCCATTTGGAACTTTGTACCTGGATATTTTTACTGTAAAATTACCTACAGTTTATACCATAGTAAGACTAGAGAATGCCTAGGGAGTCAGTTGGCAAGGTTATTTAGTTACAAAGTGTGAACCTTTGCCTTTAAGGATCTATGCAGAAATGGAGCACCCCAGGAGGATCACTAGGAAGGAACTGTGACTCAGACTTTTGACTACAAAGGTGGGACAGTAAATTGTGACTCTCCTTTTTGAAGTGCAGCTTTCTGCTCCCCTCACTTCTGGACAGCTCTGGCAGCTGGGGCAGGGGAGGGGACAACTCTGTCCATTCCTCATCCAATTGCTTGTGGCAACAATACCTGATGCACAGCATTTGCTTCCCCTTCTGTGCCCCATCTACAATCTGGCTAGCTCAAATGTGACCAGGCAGGGATTTTGGGAAGATGGAGTGAAAGGGGGTGTCCTCCTAGATATCACTCTAAACTTAGTCAAAATCTAACCTCTTGGGAAGAGGTTTTAGGCATGATCCTGACAGAGCAATGTAAGTGATAATGGAGGATTTGGGGGGCTTCAGACTTGTTTTGCTTTACTTTATATCACTGTAATTCAGAAACATTTTTACCCGGGATTGAGAATAAAGTTGAGTAACCAGGGTGGATGTAGGGAGGGTTGTTTTTATTAAATGCAAGTTATTTCCTTTAGAAATGTGATTTACAATGTGGAGTAGCTCCAACTGTTTAAAACAAAAACAGTTATTGAAAAAGTACATGTGTACAAAGAACTGAAAGGTTTGCAAAAGCACATCCTGGCTTCTGAGCAATATCACCATTAAACAATTTTGGTGCAATAATTCCTTCAATTAGAGAATAAGGTTTCAATTATACCTAATGCGTTAGTTTTCTGCCACCAGCCTTTTCAATAAGGTGAGTATCATCCAAGGCATTGTCACATCTCAAAGGAGTAATTAGTCATCCTGCTGGTTCAGAAAGGGAAAACATATGTGATTATACATGCATGTCTTGCTCTTCCACTAGTAGGTGGTTTCTTCATTAGAGCAACATGAACTAACCTCAGCTAAGCATTCTTTCTATGTCACAGACACAGCATCACCCGCAGCTCACATCTGGGGTAATTTTAATACAATGTTATAAAATATGGTGGAATGACATTTAAACTGGAAAGGGCTGCTTTAGATGTAATTGTAGGACTGACTGTTTTGGAAATGGCTCTGTGTATATTTATTGAAAACATGGTGAAAGAAGCTGTTCTTGCTGCAGCGCAAGTCAATCCAAAAATGGACAATTATCTTGAGGTACACAATAGATCATGAATAACAGACAAAGGTTCACATTTGTTTATGATGAAGGCCTTGGGTACCTCAGACACATTCCTAAACCACCTTTCAAAACCAAACCTATCAGGTTGGTTGGCAGTACGGTGATTTTATAGGCAGATGAAATAAAGATCCTTTGAGCAGCACATTAAGATTTCAAGTGGTATAAAAGTGAATCATCCCAATAAACAAAAGATACGTGCAATTTTAGGGGACCTTACACCAAATTCTATTTGGGATATAATTTCTGTTACTGAAAAAACAAGTAAAAATGTTCCTTTCGAGAATTAACAAGGAGTTCCTGGGGATTTCCAGGTGCAAAGAGTTTGCGGAGTTGTAGACTGTCCTGAATAGGTGTGAATATATGTATTACCATATGGAAACAAAATACTGATTCATCTGCGTAATACCCTGCCTTTAGCAGCAGCCAATACCTGATGCATCAAAGGGAGGTTAAAGTTCTACATCACTGATGGGAACAAAGCCCTATAAGGACCAGTCTTTGTTCAAGCAAAATATTTCATCAATGGGAGCTTTGCTAATGAATTAAAGTGGGAAAGGACTGAATCTTAAATTTGCACAAGATAGACTTCCACCTGTGGTTCCATTATGGTGTTGTTCGGTGAAGTTTGGAAAGTGACTGGGGTGGAAATGAAGTGTGAAGAGGGGTAGTAGGTGGATAGAACAACTGATGAGACAGAGGGGAGGGTAGAATGCATCGCCTGGGGGCAATGGGAGGTGATAGTTCAAGTAAGAATCTAGAACAAATGATATTAAATGCATCTTCAATTAACTGTACAAGCACTTTTTTGCCCACAATGGTTGTGGGCAGAAAATCTGGAGGCTGGACTCAGGCCCCCTTTATAAAAAAAGTTTGTCCTAGACAGTTTGAAGTATCCATATGAAAACTATTTTTTTTAGTTAGTATAAAGTGCTCAAAATACCTATTGAATCAGGAACATTTAACACAACAAGAGGCCTTAGCATGTATTTATCAGACACACCAGACACTAATGTACTTCTCTCACCCTATGTTACTAATGACAACAAATATGGCCTTGTGCAGCTGATTACGTTTGGTGTCTTCATTGAACAGGTTAGAATACTCTCCTATTTTGAAGCCGATTGGCACATGTGAGGATGAGTCAGAACATGAGATTCTCAGCAGTTTTCCAAATTCCTGGCACTTTGCCAGAAGAGCCAGCAGGCCATTGATTATTATTGAGGAATCCCCTGACAGTTCCAACCCTGAGGAAAAGACAGGAAAGGCTGGGCAACAAGCCAATACTGCACTCCTGCAAAAACCAAAAACCAACACCCTATGCCTAGTTATGCAGAAATTATTCAAACCTTAGATACTGTTTCTGCCCATGAAATCCACAGTAAAGCAATGTGAGAAAAGGTATAGCCTACATGTAGAAGGCTAGATCCTAAACTGATGTAATGCCTTGTAGCCCTATAGAGTTATGCCAATTAATATCAGCTGAGAATACAGCCCCCAAATGTTATATTCCTCGATTGTAGTATAGATCTACTATGTATGTATATATGCTACAGTACATTATTTGAACCAAAAAAATCAAGTTACTAGTACTCACTAAATAATGCCTTTGATACTGTAGTTTATGAGACAGTAGTACAAATGATATATAGTCAGTAGTTGTCATCTTAATCACTTCAGTGATGAATGATGTACCAAGTGTGTGTGTGAAATGTGCCCCACTAATGCAGCTGGATGTATATGCTACTGTATCTTTTGACATCCCATCCAAATGAATGAACAATCTATTCTAAGTTGCTGCTGTTGCGAGAGCACATGCACAGCCTCACTGCATCAAAAGGGTTAATGGTGTATTTGCATGCACACAACTCAGACACTTCAAAATACTGTTTCACATCTCTCCACAGAAAGGGCAGCAAGAACAAAAAAATCAATAATTATTTTAAAACCCTGTGCTGATGGAAAAACAACTCTTCCAGCTTTGCATAATATATTGTTTGATTGGCTACTGCTTACAAACAAAGAGTCTCCCTGGCTGCAGTTGCTGTGTAACTGCATTCTCCAGTTTAGCACTTGTGCTTGTTCCCCCTTTAACTCATTGACTTCCACATCTTAGATGTCCAAGCTCCACACTTGTCAAAGTAAGATTCAGAACAGTATGCTGTGAATCCCTACATAGGGAAGCATTCCTTGTGCATCCCAGAGTACATACAGAAGGGAATTATAAGCAGTAAAAATACAACATGAACACATATTCATGAGATTAAAGTTTGGGTTTTGTTTGTGACGGTATTGGTGTGGAAGGTGGCTCAGAAAACTCTCCTTAAGCAGTAAGTAACTGGTGAGAAGAGCATTTCCTTGCAATGATGGCACTGAACACCTCCATTGAAGGCTTGAGAAACTGGGGGTGAGCAGGTACACCCATGAGACGCGTGGTGCTTCTCAGGATTGGGGCCTAAATTGGCCAGATGGTGAAACTGAAGGTCTTCCTGGGACCATTAAACTAGCCAGTCATTCTCTATCAGGAAAAGCCTGAGCCAAAGGTAATTAGTGCTATTGTAAACCACCAGAGAGTTGAAATATGGAAATGCAAAGAAAAATAATTACCTTTCTATATGCTGAAAAGTTATAAATTGCAACTGCACATTGCCATGGATACTGTGACTCATTTGCAGCACTGGTCTTCCCCTAGCAGTTAAAGACCAGTAGAGAGAGCAACCAGCAGGAGAGCAGGAATGCCATTGGATTTACAAGGTATGGTTCTTTACTCACACTGAATAGCAACATGTTTATTCAAAAACTCTGAGTTAGGAAAGGATCCATGTTCAGCATGTTAAGGTTAAGCATGTGCTTAAATGCAGTCCTGAATAGGGATGGATTTAAATACATGCTTAAGAGCTTTCCTGAATCAGAATAAGGTCCTCTTAGGAGGTTCTCAGCACTTGATAGGATCAGGCCATATCTGCAAGGAAATGCTCAATATAATAAAGGTGGCAGAATTGGATCCATTATGTTTAATATATAAGCAAAAGATTTTTAGGGCAAGATTTTGGGAGCTGCTTTGTTCTGAGCAACTTTGAAAATACGGGCCCTCCATTTAGATGCCTCAATGGGAGCTTCTGTTTGCTGCAGTCTTTTGAAAAATCAGGCCCATAATTTGTAGCTATTCCATTTCTCCGTGGGATACTTAGATCATTAACAAAACAACTAAAATACTTTTTTATTGCAGTCTCTGACATTGGACAGCAAATGTCAAATGACAGCACTTTTTTCTTTTTTTTTAGAAGATCAGTCAGCTGAAGGAGTAACAGGAAATACCTGATTTAATTCACAAATCTTAATTGCAATATACAGCAAGAGTTTGTTTAGTGCTTTAAAATAACATTACAAATACAACATTTAGCCAGTTTCAGTTGAGACTGTAAATTCAGAAGTCAATGCCAGAATCTATAGAACTGTTTCTCCTCTCACATAGATGTTAAACAGCAGTAAGCAATGTCTCAATTGCTTTGGTTAATATTTCAGAACTTTATTGCCAGAGAAAAATCACTATAACACACTTTGTAGTCATTAATAGTAGCATCTAACGGCCAGTCAGAAAAATAATAGGCAGTGAAGGTGTAATCCACAGATATCTCCCAGAGAGAGTTCTCAGTGTCCTCTTCTCAAAGGTAAAAATCCTGAGTTGAAATAATCCATATACTGTTATCAGCATTGCCTAGACCACTGATTTAAAAACTTTGTCAGACACATCAAGGAGAAGGCAAATCAAAGTAGTGAAACCCTAAAAATGTCCCCTCTAGATCCACATATGGAGGGGAGCCTGCCACTGTGAAGGTTATAACAACTTACACTCTTTTCTGTGGAAAAAGCTTGGTAGGTTCTGGGTGCTGCTATGCCTGGGGAGCTCCTAAGAGCTGCTGTAAAAGTCATAGGTTACAGTGTAGTAGCCGTGTTAGTCTGTGTCAGCAAAAAGAAAATAAGAAAGAAAGAAATACTTGTGGCACCTTAGAGACTAACACATTTATTTCAGCATAAGCTTTCGTGGGTTAGAACCCACTTCATCGGATGCATGGAATGAAACATACAGTAGACAGATACAGTCAGAGAAACATGATAAGGTGGAAGTGCGAATACCAACCTTAAGAGGCTAATTAATTGAGAGGAACCATAACAGCAGGGGAAGAAAAACCTTTGAAGTGATAAACAAGATGGCCAATGTGGACAGTTGACACACAGGTGTGAATGAGGATCGTTAACTTAAGGGAAATAGATTCAATTAACGTAATGGCCAAGCCATTCCAAGTCTCTATTTAATCCTAAATTGATGGTATCTAGTTTGCATATCAATTCGAGTTCAACAGCTTCTCGTTGTAGTCTGTTTTTGGACTTTATTTGCTGCAAAATTACTACCCTCAAGTCTGTCACTGAGTGATTAGGGAGGTTGAAATGTTCTCCTACTGGTTTTTGAATGTTATGATTCCTGATGTCAGATTTATGTCCGTTTATTCTTTTGCGTAGAGACTGTCCGGTTTGGCCAATGTACATGGCAGAGGGCCATTGCTGGCACATGATGGCATATATCACATTGGTAGATGTGCAGGTGAATGATCCCCTGATGGCGTGGCTGATGTTATTAGGTCCTATGATGGTATCACTTGACTCGATATGTGGACAGAGTTGGCATCGGGCTTTGTTGCAAGGATAGGTTCCTGGGTTAGTGTTTTTGTTGTATGGTGTGTGGTTGCTGGTGAGTATTTGCTTCAGGTTGGGGGGCTGTCTGTAAGCGAGGATTGGTCTGTCTTCCAAGATCTGTGAGAGTGAGGGATCATCTTTTAGGATAGGTTGTAGATCTTTGATGATGCGCTGGAGAGGTTTTAGTTGGGGGCTAAAGGTGACAGCTAGTGGCGTTCTGTTATTTTCTTTTTTGGGCCTGTCCTGTAGTAGGTGACTCCTGGGTACTCTTTTGGCTCTGTCAATCTGTTTTTTTACTTCAGCATGTGCTCCATATGTCAATTGGTGTCAGTGGAACTAGACAATAGATGATCCTTGCCTCCTGCAGATCCACTTATGGAGTGGCAATGCCAGATTTTTCCATGGGTGAGGAACAAACCATGATGGAAAAATTAGTAGGAAACTGAGAAAACAACCTGTACAGGGGAGAACAGAGCTCATAGTGATCACTCAGGAAAATGGAAAAACATAACCTGCAGACACAACGATATGCTGGATCCTAGTTAAGATGGTCAGTGAGCTCAGAAACCATGTAGTCCACTTATACAACTAAGAACTGACAATTTCCTAAAAATACCACAGAGCAGAATTCATGTGAAGTCCAGGAACAGACTTGCTTGTCACAATGGCGTTGGCAGGCAGGGAAGAAGAGGGATGGTGTAACGTGTGCCCATGAGCCTGTGAACATCAACCCAGTGCCCCAGGGTGATTGACAGGAGTGGGTTATCCTGAAGGAAAGCTGGGGTTTTAACAATATTACATCTCTCAGGGGATAACTGATTTTTCAGGACCCGGAGAATTTCTTTTATACCATGAGGATATGTTGAATTTTGGGTCTTTCATACTCAAAATATCCATTTAGTATAGGGGTTCTCAAACTGGGGGTGGGACCTCAGGAACTCATGAGGTTATTACATGTGGAGGTCGTGAGCTGTCAGCCTCCACCCCAAACCCTGCTTTTCCTCCAACATTTATAATGGTGTTAAATATATAAAAAAGTGTTTTTAATGTATAAGGGGGGTCACACTCAGAGGCTTGCTGTGTGAAAGGGGTCACCAGTACAAAAGTTTGAGAACCACTGATTATTAGCATCATTGTTGTCATATAGGGAGTAACACAATGAAACAAGTTTTGGCTTCCAGTTCTACCCCAGAATGAACTGCAATGAAACCGAGAACGTTATTTATTACATGGGAATAGCTGCATCTAGTGTGGTTATGGTGCTACCCAGATAAACTCACTTTATAATAAACAATAAAATGCACAGTAGTTCACATTTATATGACTCCTTTCATTCAGTAGTAGCAAATCTATTTGGTATTAAAGGGGCTACTAAAGTGAATAAAGTTATTCATGTGTCCAAACATTTGCAGGAATAGTCCATAATAAAAGGGGGGAAGATCATGATTCAAATTTAAGAGGCTGGTGTGATTTATAAAAAATAAGCTACCTTTAGGGCCTAAAGTTACAACACTGTATATTAGAAACAATGGAAAAGTTTCCTAAATTATACTATAATTGCTATAATTATAGTAATAGGTTCTAATCTATTTCTCTCCACAGTAAAAGTTAAAGCAAGCAAACAAACAAAAACACTGATTTTCCTATAACACACTTGGTACAGCAATACTAAGATACAGAAAACTTAATTATACTGATGTAATGAATACCCAGACATCCTCAACACTAATTTTGCATTAAATTTCAGCACACAAAGAGTACAATTTATAAGTGTATTTTTTACCATGCTTAATTACACTGTGCCTATTATTGTAAGACAGCAGATTGGTCGCATTTCTGCAAAAGCTTACAAAATTGTGCCAATAACTGAACTTTCTAGTCAAACCCAATTAACTTCTAACACCAGTTTTCCTAGTAAGCATCAACTAGACCAGAATCCATTCGCTATTTAAAATTGATGCATTAGGAAAAGTGTTACCTTTTTGATGGTACATTATGGTTAAAAAATTAAAATATATATATTACAAATTCCAAAATTAATAATAAAATAATTAATAATTGTTATTGCATTTCAACATTTGAATGTGCTATAAATAGATGGCATTTTGAAGCATCAAACAGTTCTGAGCTTCCTGCTGTGTCCCATATAGAGTCTCCATCATTATCATCAGCCATGCATAAAATAATTGTTTTTCTGCTCTTACAATGGGACCAAGAAAACCAGGCATTCTGTTTGAAATGAAAATGAAGGCAACATGCTTAATCACATCATGATGGGTCAGCTGTTGTGTTCTGAACACCCTCAGAAGCAGTTCAATAAAAATACATATTTTACTATCTATCTGTGTAAATGCTACACACTTAAAAAAAATAGCAACAATATTATAAGATTTTTAAAAATGCTTTATTCAGAAAATACATGATAAAGAAAAACTGCTCAACATTTACTATAAGATCAATAGAAAGATTTTTACAGGGCCTTTAAAAAAACCTACTCACCAGGAATTACAAGTGCCAAGAAGTGAGCAATTAGCATTATAATTATATTAATTAGTGAAATGTTTTATTATAAAATTGATGGATAGTAAATATGTGCATTATTTAAACATTAGTTTCTTTACTAAAATGTTTCTGAAACAATCATTCTCTTTGATCAATATATTATTGCTTAATCTCCAAATAAAAGCAAATGTGAAGTGTTTTTATAAATTGTTTAAAAAGTAGTCTGTTTTCACTCTGCCTCTGGAAATGTCATTGTGTAACTAAGACCGTACTGCTCAGATAGAAAACAAAAGATTTTTTTTCTCTTTCTTAGTTGGGTAAAAGCAGATCATTACATAAAATACTTATAACATATTTAACTTTTAGTCCTTGTTACAATAATGTCTATGAGTGCTGCACCTAAGGTACAGATCAGAAAAGGTATTAGATTTAATTAGATCAGAGAGATAGTATACTGTAATAGATGGTGTGCAAGAAATCTTGACTTTTACCTTCAACGCAACCATTGGCTTACCGTGGTCTGAAGCAAGTCACAATATGTTGGCTTCTCAGTTTGTTTAATTATATACACCTATTTGATAAGAGTGTTATGAATATGCATTATTTATGGCCCTGATCCTTCAAACAGTATGTGCATTGATTTACACATGTGAATAGTCTGCTTGAGCTCAAGTCAAGTTAAGCATGTGTATAAGTGGTTTCAGGATCAGGGGAAATGTTCAAAAGCCTCTGAATAATGCTTATGAAAGTTACTTTGAAAGGGCTGGATTTTCAAAGGTATTAAAGATAGGTAACTAGTGGGATTTTCAAAAGCCCTTAAACAGGTTATGCATTGATGTTACAATGGAACCCCAGCCACGTCAAAGGCGGGGGGTTGTCTGGACTGGTGGGAAAAAGGGTTGGGGTTCCTTTAAGGGTCTTCCCCGCATCTTCGACTTTCTTTCGGCATGTCTGCAACAATCCCACTAGGCACCTATCTGTATCTTTAGGCATCTAAATACCTTTGAAAATGTGTCTGTTCGGCCCTTTTTAGCCAGGTTAAAAAAATCTGGCTCTGGTTTTAGATGTCTGTTAATATTATCTAAAACATTCTAAAGTAGGATTTTCCCGCCTCTGTAACATACACAGCATGTACAGAATACATAATGTGTGGTGCTATTAAAGTCACTAATGGAGAGGTTCTTCAAAGGGCAAATTTACCAAGTGTGACAGCCCTGCTCAAGCAAAGATGGCTGCGCTGGCTGGGCCATCTGAGTAGGTTGGAAGACGGATGCATACCCCAAAACATGCAATATAGGGAGCTATCAGAGGGAACAAGAACAACAGGATATCCCAAGCTTCACTATAAAGACACGTGCAAACGAGATATGAAGGAACTGATCCTGACCAATGGGAAATCTTGGCAAGCGATCTCTTAACATGTGGTGCCATCATCTCCATCAGGGTATCAAAGTCCATTGCAGAAGCTGGCTCCTACCGCTTGATGAGAAAAGAGCCCTGAGGAAGCAAGCAGCTCCCAACCAAGATACATACATTTGCAATAACTGCCAAAGATTATGTAGATCTTGTATTGGAGTAGTCAAATGAGACATTGCAAACCATCTACAACATAGGCTGTGATTCCCACCATCTCTCACAGACAAATGGATGCCAACTCCAAGGTGCTATTTTATGGGACCTCATTTGAGATGCTGCTCTCATGGTTTCAGTACTCATCATTAATGCACCTCCCAAACTCATATGTTTAAACCTCTAATAACACAATACACCACCATGAAGCCCCCACCATATATACCGGCACAAAAACAATTTATCTGCTCAGATAGCTAGTAGTAAACTTGTTTACATTGAAATAAAACAATAATAATACAAACATTCCACCGTGTGAATGGGTTTCAGTGTGCGCTATGCTATTCTATAGCTAGTGAAACTCTGCTGAGGATGAAACTCTTTGTGAGAAAATTAATGACTTCACTATTGCAGCGATCTACTTGACCATTTATACATTAAGTACAAAACGAGTATTTGGAACTACACTTCCAATGATACAGTACAACTGGTATTTTACAAAGATGCTAAATGCGCTAAAATATAGTGGGCCTCCAAAGTTTATTTTTTGTTTTATTTGTATTAAAAGAGCTACATGTGAAAGACCTAATTTTGTCACAACACAAAATTGTGGTGGTGTCATTTCCACTGTATTTGTTATTTGTGGATTGTGAGAGTTTAACATTGTGATTTATGGAGATTAGGACAAGATCAAAAATCCACAAAGTGGAGATGCTCATTCCTAATTATCTTTATTATGACAGAGAATCATTGTTTTAAGTTGTAAAGTGGTAGACTCTGAAGTGACTGTGTATAAAATATTGATACTAGAGAGATGCTGTATTTTGACGGATAGCATGGATTATGCCTTCTGTATGAAACATAAGATCTGGCAAAACAAAAAAATGTTTTTCTAAGTGATATACAAAGTGACAAGGTTTTATTTAAGAAATACTAAAGATGGAGTAAATAAATAATTTCCCTTAATTATATTCCAAGAGCGAGTTCCCCAGTAGCAACATCAATCAGGAAAAATGTGTAATTTACAGTACTTATCATGCAATTAAAATGATAAAATGCCTGGAAGATAGGAGGAAACTGACTGGCTAACAAGAGCTACAAGTAGGCAGATATCCAGCATAGTCTCCTGCAACCCAATTTATAAAGTGAAAAAATGTATTTAATAATTTTTAAAAATTATAAAAGTAAGAATACAATTCAAGCAGTAAATCAACACAGGGATACCCAAGTGTTTGCTGGTAGAAGGTAAGTGGATGTTGGTTTTGCTCTTCCCTGTCCCTTCTTTATATTTCACCAATTTCTATCTGGGTTTCATGCTGGCCAATATAAATCACTCTCTTCCATGTAAGTTCAATGACATCTTCCTTTCAGCGCAGACAGTAGAACATTTTATCATCCATATCTGTGCATGGGTCTATGGGTCTCTGCTATCACAGTTCTGCTCAGGTGACTTTTCTGTGTACACTTGTGGCTTTTTCTGGGTCTGGTCCTGCTTCCACTGACATCAGTTGCAAAACCCCCAATGACATAAATGGTGTGGGATCAAGCCCTCTGTGCATAGAATCATAGAATATCAGAGTTGGAAGGGACCTCAGGAGATCATCTATTCCAATACCCTGATCAAAGCAGGACCAATCCCCAACTAAATCATCCCAGCCAGGGCTTTGTCAAGCCAGGCCTTGAAAACCTCTAAGGAAGGAGATTCCATCACCTCCCTAGGTAACCCATTCCAGTGCTTCACCACCCTCCTAATGAAAAAGATTTTCCTAATATCCAACCTAAACCTTCTCCACTGCAACTTGAGACCATTACTCTTTGTTCTGTCATCTGCTACCATTGAGAACAGTCTAGATCCATCCTCTTTGGACCCCCCTTTCAGGTAGTTGAAAGCAGCTATCAAATCCCCGCCCCCCATTCTTCTCTTTTGCAGTCTAAATAATCCCAGTTCCCTCAGCCTCTCCTCATAAATCATGTGCTCCAGCCCCCTAATCATTTTTGTTGTCCGCTGGACTATTTCCAATTTTCCCACATCCTTCTTGTAGTGTGGGACCCAAAACTGGACACAGTACTCCAGATGAGGCCTCACCAATGCCGAATAGAGCGGAATGATCACATCCCTCGATCTGCTGGCAATGCTCCTACTTATACTGCCCAAAATGCCCTTAGCCTTTTTGGCAACAAGGGCATGCTGTTGACTCATATCCAGCTTCTCATCCACTGTAACCCCTAGGTCCTTTTCTGCAGAACTGCTGCCTAGCCACTTGGACCCTAGTCTGTAGCAATGCATGGGATTCTTACGTCCTAAGTGCAGGACTCTGCACTTGTCCTTGTTGAACCTCATCATATTTATTTTGGCCCAAGCCTCTAATTTGTCTAGGTCCCTCTGTATCCTATCCCTACCCTCCAGCGTATCTACCACTACTCACAGTTTAGTGTCATCTGCAAACTTGTTGAGGGTGAAATCCATGCCATCCTCCAGATCATTAATGAAGCTATTGAACAAAACCAGCCCCAGGACCGACCCTTGGGGAACTCCACTTGATACTGGCTGCCAACTAGACATGGAGCCATTGATCACTACCCATTGAGCCCGATGACCTAGCCAGGTTTCTATCCACCTTATAGTCCATTCATCCAGCCCATACTTCTTTAACTTGCTGGCAAGAATACTGTGCAAGACCATATCAAAAGATTTGCTAAAGTCAAGGAATAACATGTCCACTGCTTTCCCCTCATCCACAGAGCCAGTTATCTCATTGTAGAAGGCAATTAGGCTAGTCGGGCATGATTTGCCCTTGGTGAATCCATGCTGACTGTTCCTGGTCACTTTCCTCTCCTCAAAGTGCTTCAAAATTGATTCCTTGAGGACCTGCTCCATGATTTTTCCAGGGACTGAGGTGAGGCTGACTGGCCTGTAGTTCCCCAGATCCTCCTTCTTCCCTTTTTTAAAGATGGGCACTACATTAGCCTTTTTTCAGTCATCTGGACCTCCAGATTGCCATGTGTTTTCAAAGTTAATGGCCAATGGCTCTGCAATCACATCAGCCAACTCCTTTAGCACCCTCAGATGCAGTACATCCGGCCCCATGAACTTGTGCTCGTCCAGATTTTCTAAATAGTCCAAACCACTTCTTTCTCCACAGAGGGCTGGTCACCTCCTCCCCATACTGTGCTGCCCAATGCAGTAGTCTGGGAGCTGACCTTGTTCGTGAAGACAGAGGCAAAAAAAGCATTGAGTACATTAGCTTTTTCCACATCTTCTGTCACTAGGTTGCCTCCTCCATTCAGTAAGGGTCCCACACTTTCCCTGACCACCTTCTTGTTGCTAACATACCTGTAGAAACCGTTCTTGTTATCCTTCACATCCCTAGCTAGCTGCAACTCCAATTATGTGCATTACCATTACCATTATTATTACTGAATCCTATGGTGTATCCTACACATCTCTGAGCGTATTATGACCGCTTCTCTACAAAGTACCAAAAGCCAGCTCTTGGCCCAATAAACGTCTGACTTAATTTCTTGAAATAGGATGCAAATTGCAGAGAAAACTAGAAACTCATAATAAACATGCAATTCAGAGTAATTTATTTGGGTCTCAATGGTGAGAATCCAACTGTTAGGGAGCCTATATACCAGGAGTGGCCAAACTTACTGACACTCCAGGCTGCATACAACAGTCTTCAGAAGTTCAAGAGCTGGGGCATGCCTGCCAGGGCTTGGGGCTTCAGCCCTGCAGCAGGCACGTAGGGCTAGGAGCTTCTGTCCTGTGGGGAGAGAGGTCTTGGGGCTTCAGTCCTATGGTGTGTGCCTGCTGGGGTTTGGGGTTTCTGCCATGCAGTGAGGAGGGGGGTCTTGGGGCTCTAGCCTCGTGGGAGGTGCCTGCCATGGCTCAGGGCTGCAGTCCTGCTCCTGCTGACAGGGCCAGCTCCAGGCACCAGTGCAGGAAGTGCATGCCTGGGGCGGCAAGCCGCGGGGGGCGGCATGACGGTTGCCATGAGGGCAGCAGTCAGGTAGCCTTCGGCGGCTTTTCTGCGGGAGGTCCGTCGGTCCTGCCGTTTCGGCGGCAATTCGGCGGTGGGGTTGCCGCCAGCGCAGGACCAGTGGACCTCCCGCAGAAATGCAGCCAAATCTGCGGGACCTGGGACCAGCTGCAGGCGTGCCGCCGAAAGCCGCCTGAGTACCGTGCTTGGGGCGGCAAAATTCGTAGAGCCGCCCCTGCCTGCTGAAGCCCCGAGCCCCAGCAGATGCAGTCCAAGACCCTCCTCCCCACTGGGCAGAAGTATCAAGATCCCCCCTCTGGTAGGCAGAGAATGGGGGGGCGGGGGCTATGGAGGCTCCGCAAGCCTCACTTTAATTGTAATAGAACCTCATTGGGCTCATGAGCCACAGTTTAGCCACCCCTGCTATATACTAAAGAAACGTAGGTTATACTTTATATTAAAAAGGGTTGGTCAGAACATTTTTGACAAAATGTTTTTTCATTAAAATATGCTGTTTTGGCTAACTTTTCAACAGAAAAGTTTCTGAGGTCCAGTGTGACTTCCTTGTCACTTCCAGAGAGAGACAAATAAAAAAACTGATCTTTTGGATCTGAAATGGAAGTTTTGACAAAATTCTGTTTTGTGAGAATGTTCTAAGGGTTTTGGTCTTATTCCATTGCAGAAAAAAAACAAATTCTGAAACCTCAAAAGTTGTTGCAAAATGGAATTGTCGTTTTCAGGCCAGCTCTAATATTGTTTCCATAATTTATTAAGGGTTTTGTAAATGAACATTATAAGTGTGAGCAATATACAGACTTGAGCAGTATGTGTTATAGAAGCTTCTAAGCAAATGAATAGAATGTGTTATAAATTATTCCAAGTCACAGCAAGAAACAACATATTGACCTCTTTAACTCTGTAAGTCTATAACAATTGAGTAAACATCTATTAAAACATTGAATAATCATGTATTAGCACTTTATAGTCTATTTACAAATGCAATGTCAATCTAAAGTGTGACCGAAATGTATTTACATATGCCCCATATCAATACAAGGGTAAATAAAAATATAGAATTTTAAGGGAAAAAATTAGATCTTGGGAAAAAGTGTCTGCAAGTTTCTGTCTTAGGCCAGAAGGAGTTAGAAATGTCATTGAGTAGCATGCTAAACCCTTATGGTGTGTTGCAATGATCTTAAATTATATCCCTCTTCTGGATAAACCACAAATTCATGTCTACCCTCTTGGTCAGAAAATGACCACTGTGTTGCTTTTGGGGAAACTGACGGGTGCAAAGAGATCATCCATAGAATCCAAACTTGTAAAAACATCCTTGATCCGCATTCAGTGTTGTGGGAATGAGTTTATATACATATGGAAATAAATGTGGTTTTAAATTAAAAATATATTTTCACTGATTTGTGCAAGACCCTAGGAGCAAAAACACAAGTTAATTTTTAACTTGTAAGGTTAGACAGTGAGAATGCATTGGCTGTACCCAGTAGGAAAAAAAGATATTAAGCAGATGTTTGGTTAATTGTATATAGGCCAATGTGCTTCTAAGGCAAAAGTTATTGTAAGAGTCTAAAAATGTTTTTAATAAATTAAACCTCTCCACCTAATCCAGGCCTAGGGATACATACTAGTGTGGGTATATTACATGAAGAAATAAACCAGGCTCTTGCAAACTACCAAATAAAGCTTCAGGGAAGTCTGGTTTTACTACCCGATTTTACCAAGCACTATGCCTGAAACTAGTCCCAGATGCGCAGTTCACATTCATGCCCCTCATCTCTCCTTCCTACTTTATATGAGGTGATAATATCTTTTATTCACAAACCTGGGAATGATGTCCTTGAATGTACTAACCATTTATATTGTTAAATCTTGATTATATAAACCTCTCCCCCAAGATCTCGTAGACAGGGACCAATCCAGCTTTACAGAACTTCCATTAGCCCTGGAAACAACATCTTCATTTTAGCAGCCAAAAGCACCACAGGAATATTAGCCATAAAGCAAAGGAGAGTGTTGACCCATCAATGGTTGATGCAGATATATCTGTTAGATTAATATAGGAATATAGACAAGTAAGAATTTAACACAGGTATTATTATTTATATTGCAGTAGTGCCTAGAGGCCCCCAGTTGGGGAACCATTGTTCACATACACACACAATCACGACCTCAAAGAGCTTGCAGTCTAAGGTCACAGACCTGTGATGCATTGCTCACTGACAGACACCTGCTCCGAGTGACTATAAAGGGGCAGTGGTGTCCACTCTTGTGCAACTCACTGAAGGACTGGGGCTTGTATTTACCGCAAAAGACAACAGATGGATACAAAGAGAAAGAGAGGGGAGCACAAGATAACAAGACTATTACAATCAGTGTTATAAGCAGCAGTTACAGAAGTATATGTTTCTGAAAAAAGTTTAACAACCATTTTCAAATTGCACCTCCCATCTTTGCTAATATAGTAAATTAACTGTCTGTTAACGTTCACCATTAAGCTGTGCAAATATTTGCAGTTCACACTTCTTTACGTTAACTTAAAGACAACTTAGCATTACAGCTCATAGCCAACAGGGCCATCCTACCAACCAGGGGCTCACAGATGCTGTTAGTAGACAAGTATTTCTATGCTAATGAAGTATTTGCAGGAGAGAGAAAAAAATTACCATTTTATGTAGACGATAATATAATGTTTCTGCTTAAACCAGTGAAATCATTTCCTCATTTATTACATTAGCTGTAATTATAATAGCAGTATTAGCATTAATAGCTGTATAATAGCTATACAGTTATAATACTGAGATACAAAATCAATTAAAATTGTCAGAACTTTTGTTATTATCCAGGCATTATTAAGTTTATTTCCCCTACAACTTTAATTTCCCCCCTAAGAATACTAAAATATTTAGGCTTTTGAGTAAAGAACGAGAGAGAATAAAATCATTGAGGTTAAATTTTTAAATTTTGGAAAAAAAAATATTTCAGTTAAATAACAATAACTCAAACCTGTGGGTCTCAACCTTTTGCATGTCATGACCCCAGGTTGGGAAGATGTTTCAGGGGACCCACCCTTCTAATCAAAAGGAAAGTTAGGGTGACTGAAACCCATTGAACCTGTTTGTGACCACCCTGGTTGTCATAACCCTGAGGTTGGGAACTCATGATCTAAATCCATCTTCTTCCTTTTTTCCCCTCAAGAGGTGAGGAGACAATATGAGGGATGCAGCTGAGTAGTCAGTGTGGCAGCAGAGAATCATGTCTCCAAATTGTGGTGAAGGGACGCTTTTACAGCTTACATGAAAAAAGGTCTTTGGGGCCTTTTTCCAATAAATAATATTAGGTTTCGAGCAAGGCGCTTGGAATACTGACCTGAAATTAATACAGGTCAATATGTCAATATGATAAAAGAATAAGAAAAGCTCTATGAGTAGCTCCTTCATTATATGGGTTTGTGGACTCCAGTGCCACGTGCTGCCAGAATCCAGATCTAGACCTGATTGGTCAGATTTGATTGCAGCTTGACCAATTAGCTAGGAATATTGAGGCTTTCTTAAGTGAATGCACCTAAGCAGAATCCTTGTGGCTGCAGCAAGTTCAGACTAATCAGGTCTGGATCAAGAGTTTGGAGCAGTAGCATTTGAACTCAAGTTCCCATTAGTGAGGGATTATTCTGGTTGGCCTGAGAAAAGCATTTCTACTAGGCAGACGATAACTGGGATGCTGAGAGTCCCATTATTTGGGAGGCAGTCCTTCAGGATACCCAGAGGCAGTCCAGGAATCACAGGAAAACAAATCACTTAAAGAATAAAATGAGCTTTAAAAAAAGCCCAAAGATCCTGGAAGTCCAAGCAGAGAAATAAATCAGAAATGTAAGATGTGGTAGATGTAGCAGATCTGGCTGCCAGGACGAGCATATCTTTAGAATATGACATAATTTGCATTGCCTATGGATGTTGCAGATCAGGAATAAGGTGCATTAATGGGGGCGGGGAGGGGCAGGAGCAAAGCTTGCATGGAACCTGCATCTGCACTGTGACTGACTCAAGACAATGTAATCACCTGTTCAGTTTCATTAGCACTAAATCAAATGCATGGAGTGTACAATAAAAGTACTGATTCTTGATTCTCTCTTCCGCCAGATATCTGCTCTGTGCAAGGGAGGGGCTATGTCAGGGAACCAGTTCTGGCTCCTCGATTCTTAAGGCCAACCCAGGCTTTGACATGAATTAGAGCTTCTTTGGAGCGCCTCTAAAATGAGCCACTAACGCAGGGTGTCATTATAGAGCTCTACAACACTGCCTGCTCCAGACCCATATAACAGGATGAGGAAAGACAGAGTCACTGGGCTTGGAGGCAGTGCACATGTGTCAGCACATTGTTCCCCTGTGGTAGGGAAACTGCTCGCATGCTTGTAGCTGGATTCCAGCCACTTTACTGTATTCATAGCAAAGTACCATAACAGACTTCAACAATGTACAGAATGCACCTTTTGCAGGGGGGAAAAGCATGTTCCATGAACTGCCATTTTTGTCTATGTATGCAGGTCTCACTAGTCCTGCATTAGTTACCAGATAAAAAGGGAACTGAAGAAAGTATCCGGGTTAGTACACATGGAATGTTGAGGGAAACCCATAGCTTACAAGTCCCACATAAGTTACACACACATGCCTGTCAGAACATATGGCTTTTCCACTCCCATTTTGTTTGTTTTTCAAATTGAGCTGATTAACCTACGGACTTTGTACTCCTGAATGGTGATGTGTTCTGGGGCAAGAAAACTACTCTGCACAAAATTGTGATACAAAACAGTTGTTCATTGTTTGGAGAATAGTTTACAAAGAGTTTTGAAAAAAGGATATGCCAGATTTCAGCAAAAGGGTATGTCTGTGTATTACAAGATCAAGTGTGCAAGACTGAGAAGGGGAGGGGAAAGAGCTAATACAGGGAAGTATAGTTTTTTTCATAACTATCATCATTTATTGCTGCTTCTTTTTCCCTGTTGAAATGCCTGTCCTCACATGAACTTTGGATATGTGTACTCCTCTGTGACCCCTTAGTAGTAGACTGAAATGTTGCACACTCCCCTTTAGCTTCAAAGAATAGAAAGTCATCTCCAGGATTGACTCAGTCAGGTGAGGAAACAGGCACCCAAAGTTACTCTTGAAATTAAGGTCCAAATCACCAGTTGGCACTAGTCAACATAGCTCCATTGGCTTCAATAGAGCTATGCGGATTTTTACATCAACTGTAAATTTACTCCTGAGCCTTCTATATGGTATGCTGCCTCTCTTTTACTTGAGCTACTGGAACTGCTTTATAATAATCATATGGAAAATTTTGGGGAAAGTTGCATGAAATGTTACAGTGTTACTATTTTATACTTTAAAAAATCAAAAACAATGTACTGCTGGAGAGATATGTTTCATATCTGGAGAGATATTCTTCAGAGAGGCATTCATCTGTTGACAGTATCTGCACCTTCTAGTTTCAAATTTGAAAAAAAAATTCTAGCAATACGCCCAACCTTCAAAATAAAATCAACTCTGGCCCAGATTTCAAAACTGAGGGAGTTTTGTTCATGTCCACCTCTTTAAAAAACCTACACATGTACAAACTGACATCCATTTATACTGCTAAAAAACTAAGTATTCTTTGCTGTTGCATTTTTGCAGTAACTGAGTTTCTTTGATAGGCTAAGAAAATTACATTGCTAAACATTTAAATGTGATGATAAAGAAACAAGCCGTCTTACTGTAGTATGTAACTAGATACATTCTACACCCCATAACAAACTGCATACATACAGTGGGTTCTTCCACAACTCACCCTCTTTTTTTATGGTTGCTTTTATTCATCTTTCGGAAACCAGCAAAGCCTTGCAGCAGGGCAATACTTCTAAACAGGGCAACATATAATAGAATCATAGAATATCAGGGTTGGAAGGGACCTTAGGAGGTCATCTAGTCCAACCCCCTGCTCAAAGCAGGACCAATCCCCAATTTTTGTCCCAGATCCCTAACTGGCCCCCTCAAGGATTGAACTCACAACCCTGGGTTTAGCAGGCCAATGCTCAACTAGTGAGCTATCCCTCCCCCCATAATTGTTCCTGGTTCCCTGTTGACTATTTCCTCATCTTCCCCTTGTAGTATTTCCCCTCCCATCCATCAGTTTTTTTTCTCATTAGTGAGGCTTTTAGCCCTTTCTCTATACTGAGTGGGTTATAATGAGACTCATCTGGTCTGGCTGAGTCAGCAGAAAAGCTCTGTTCCTCCATACAATATCTGATGTTTTTGACCCTCATAGTGCCAGAATAGGCTATTAGAGGCTTGAGAGAGTCCCCCCCACACACATACAGACATACCCCACCAGGCCCTTAAGCCTGGACACCTTCTAAAACGTGGTTGGGGAATTTATTAGAAATGTCAATTGCGTCAGATGATATCAGCATCTGTTATTGTTAGGTCTCACATTTAGTCTCTAGTTCTTACATTCTGAACAGTATCTAAAATGCCAAACAACATGCTTGATTATTCGGAGGCCAAGTTTATTTTACATACAGTGGTTCCTATTCTGATTTTGTGCCACTAGCAGTTATTGATATGAATTATTTGAATACACAACTCAAGGACAGTGTGTAATCAATCTGCCTGGAAGATGTGGATTAAAGCTGGAAAAAAGGTCCCACAGACCTGGCTATGGGCTGGCACAGGCCCGATGGCCTTATGAAATATAGCTCCACGGAGTTATGGAGGTGGAGAAATGGCCACTGGGAGTGTAACTGTCCCACATGGAGACTGGGGAACAAGAGGAAGCATTGCTGGGGCTGGACAACAGGGGATGGATCACTTGATAATTGCCATGTTTTTCCCTTTGAAGCATCTGGCACTGGCCACTGTTGGAAGATGGGATACTGGGCTAGATGGACCATTGATCTGACTCAGAATGGCCATTCTTATGTTCTTAATAGCTGCTATTAACAATTCACACACTCACAAGAGGGAGCCAAGAGTGCATAAAGAGTTTTATAATTGGGGGATTTTGATATGTTGAGTGGGGAGGCCTTTGGGGTGATTTAATCTGCACTCCATTGATTCACCACTGCTACCTGGTATTTTGCCTTTTGACATGTAAGAGTCAGAAACCCAAAACGGCATACTTTGTTTAATAAGTTAGTGTTTGTAAAGTACTTTGGAAATGTAAAGCACTGCCCGAAGGATGAGGCAATATTTAGCTGCGGGAATGGGGTAACACATAATTTTGGATATGGTAATAGGGAGGAGATAAGTACCTATGCACAATTAAACTACTCTATGTTTTGCTTCCTGTTCAATACACAAGAGATATGTGTATGCCATGCTATGCAGCTATAGCATCAGTTGGTTTTCAAAATAAAAAACCACTGAAAGACTGCATAGTCCACTCATTCAGAAGAGAGAACACTATAAACATGGGGTTATGAATAGGTGACATTCATAATGTATGTAGCATGAGGTCACAGTAGTGGTAATAGCTTGCCACATAATACAAAGTTGCCTGGGACTAGCTTTAACTTCATATGCTGGTATTTTAATCATTAATACTTTTTTTTGGCGGGGAGGGGGGTCAGAATTGAGAGGAAGAAAAGAAGGAGAAAAATACAAATAGGTCCTTATTTTCTGTACTACAGCATTCCCCTTTTAAAGATGTGTACTCCCTTTTAGAAGAGCCACAAATGCCTTGAAGGTATGTGCCACTCTGGAACAGAATGAGTGAGGTTCTGTGTTGTGCGTCAAAGACGTAGAGCATAGAACTTGCACCTGGGGGAGGAGGGCAAGGCAGCTTTAAGACACCATTGAATCATCCTGATTCTCAGCTAATCTGGGAGCTGGGGAGGCCCCCAGCATAATTTAGACAGCCCTAAGGGCCTGAGTTACAGCAGCTTCCCAGGGCTGCCCTGTGGACCACAACATGGCAAGGAATATCGGCAGCACTGTGGGCAGTGCCGCCACTCCTGCCCCATCCTTGGCAAGCCACCCATGCCCAGTTTGCCTTGGGAGGCAGCTGTCGTCTATGTTCTGCAGAACCTCTGCAGGACCTTACAGCCATAAAGGGGCCAGAATAGGAGTGAGGATATCACCCCAGAACAATATTTTCAACTAAGTTCCATTGCAACTCACTATATTATGTGAAAACCTGTACAATGTGGTATGGTACCTCCCCTTTCAGTCTCCTTCACTGAAGTCAATGTCAAAACACTGTTGACTTCAGTGGTATGTGGGTTTGGCCCTTAGGAAGTTCTTCATACTGGGTGAATTTAGTTTGTATTGTTATAATTATGACATATTTGTAGCATGGTAGCATCAAGAAATCAGGGATCATGACTCCATTGTGGTTGGTACAGGACACACACAATAAAAATACACTCTCCCCCCCCCCCCCCTCCAAGAGATTACAAACTAAGGAAATTGATGGCATCGGTTTAGGAAAAGAAATGCTCCATGTTTGCAAAGAACAAAAAATGGAAGAAAAGAGCAGCTAAAATATTTGTCTGTTTTGGTGTGCTAGTAGGTACATTTATTAACATGCTTTGCACTTAGCCATTCATCTGCACATTCTGGATCCATTAGCCACTGATGAGAAATATTAGATTTTTATGTTATTGCAGAAAATAAAAAAATGAGTATTGGGTAACTGGTAAACAGTTTGCAGCTGTTGCTGCAGAATTAGTGTGCTTTCCCCTATATGCTGTATCAACCACATGTAATTACCCAATGTCATGTTTCACCTGAAGGATTATACACAATAACAAAAATATAGCTATGGGCACAGAGTTTAGGTTCAATACTGCTTTCTTAATGGGGCTAAGGCCAATATTAGAGCAAGTTGAAATTCAGAATTTATATTCCAGAGGAAATTCTGACATTTAACATTTCCTTTCATCCCAAATTAGAACAAAAGATTGAAAATTCTAAATTTCCTGCAAAACAATTTTTGTTTTAAATGTCATTTTGGAAAAATCAAAATTAGCTTAGTACAGTACTTTGTTTTGACTTTGATAATAATGAGATGCTTTGACTATCAAAATTTTTCAGTCATTAGTTGTTGAAAATGTCAATAACATCAATATGTTTCCACAAAGTGTTTCAATTAATCACCATTTTCTGATCGAAAAACACACCATGTGAAAATGTTCTACCAGCTCTACCCAACAAATGTATTACACATTGATAAATAAAGGATTTAAATGTATTGTGGGCAGTGCTATATGAAATTAATATGTATAACAGTCCTTGAGGTATTATAAGGTTTTTGATCCAAAGGGCTCCTTAATGTCAAAACAGAATGCACAGGCTATATTAACTCAAGCTACAGCTACTTCCATCTCATTAGTTATACTATTTGTACCAGTTTAACAAGATGAAAACAAAACCAATGCTCTACTTAGTTTATTTATTCCTCACATTATTTATTGGTACATGATGCAAATCAGAAAAGAAAATAAGGATGGGCCCACCATTAGTAAGAAATAAGTAAGATTTGACCTGCGTTTTCATTTCATCTTTTCCTCATGAGAGATAGGTATTATTATTATTAACTTGTATTCCCGAAGTGCTTAGGGGCCCCAGGCATTGATCTAGACCCCATTGTGCTAGGTGCCATGCAAACACAGACCAAAAAGATGGTCTCTCCCAAAGAGCTTACAATCTAAATATAAGACAAGACATAACAGAAGGATAAAGACAGACAGTACAAGGAAACAACGGGATAATATTGGTCAGCATCATAGGCAGTCTGGTCTCAGCAAACCAGTGGCCTAACTGTTGTCCAGTTTTTTGTAGTCATCATAGAAAAGAAGAATTTTGAGGAGAGTTTTGAAGGAGGAAAATGAGATAGCATTCTGGATGTTCAAGGGGAGTTCCTCCCAAGTATGAGGGGAAGCATGGGAGAAAGCACAAAAATGCTTGTTTGAAAATGTAATAAGTGGTTGATAGAGGCTGGCATCATAGGCCAGTTGGAGGTGGGAGTAGACATCTCAATAGTGAGCGAGAGGATAGGTAGGGTGGGATAGGCCATGAAGGGCCTTGAAAGTGAAGAGAAGCAGCTTATGTTTGATGTGTTAGGGATGGGGAAACCATTGCAGTTTTCAAAGGGATGACTGTGACAGGTTGGGGCCACAGAGACCTGCTTGGTGCTGCCACCTGGTGTGCCAAGGCTACTTCTGCCCCTGCTTCCAGGCCTTTTCCAGCTTGGGACTCCCGAATCCTGTCTGTTTTGAGCCAGATTCCACTGATCTGCTGCAAACACAGACCCAGGTCCGAACCAAGTCCACTCACCACTGTAAGGCTCCTGGAAGCGCTCTTGCCTTTGACACCCCGGTGCCCAGCTCCCTAAGCAGTCTAAACCCTTAATACATCCGTTTTACCCTGTATAAAGCTTATACAGGGTAAACTCATAAATAGTTCGCCTTCTATTTCAAAGATAGAAAGATATGCACAGCTGTTTGCCTTCCCCCAGGTAACAACTCAACTCCAGGAAACTTAATAAGTAAAAAGTGATTTTAATAAGTACAGAAAATAGGATTTAAGTGATTTCAAGTAGTGACAGACAGAACAAAGTGAATTACTAAATAAAATAAAATAGAACACGCAGTTCTATGTCTAATCACCCTGTGTACAGATAAAAACCTCACTAGGTCCAGCAAACAGGCTATCTTCCTTCTAGCCTGGGTCCAGCAATCACTCACCCCCCTAATGTCTTTGTCCTTTGTTCAGTCTCTTTCAGGTCTCCTTGGGGGATGGAGAGCTTCTTTCTTTAGCCAGCTGAAGACAAAATGGAAGGGTCTCCCCTGGGGTTTTATAGTCTTTTCCCCCTCCCTGTGTAACATCCTGTTACCATGGAGTTTGGGGATCACATGGGCAAGTCACCTGTCCATGCACCCTTCGGCAACCAGCCTAACCAGTTGCATTCCAGACCTGGCACCAATGTGGATTGGGGTCAGCAACGTCTTTTGTCTGTTAAGTGCTCGTACTTAACAGGCAAATTCTTTGCTCCAAAGATGATCCCATGCACTTACAAAGGCTATGTACAAAACCAGCAAATATAAAACCAATCTTCATAACTCCAACTACAACAATGATACATGCATACAAACAGGAGGAATAAATTCAGTAGGTCATAACTTTCACAGAGATATGTTACATGGCACATGTAGCATAAAACATATTCTAGTTACATATATACATTTATAAGCATCTCCCCATTAAGTTTTATGGGGAACACCGTCACAATGACATGATCAAAGTGATGGGCCAGGAGAATCATCTTTTGCAGCAGCATTTTGAATGGATATTAGGGTGACCAGATGTCCCAATTTTATAGGAACTGTCACGATATTCAGGGCTTTGTCTTAAATAGACACCTATTACCCTCCACCCCGATTCCGATTTTTCACACTTGCTATCTGGCAATCTTAATGGATATGAGGACAAGATTGCATTTGTCAAGGCCAGGGAAAAGGATGTTGCAGTAACTCAGACATGATTTGATCAGAGTCTAGATGAGAGTTTTAGATGTGTGCCTGGATAGGAAAGGTCATGTCCTACAGATGATATATACAAAACATCAACTAGATTTAGATATAGCATGGATGTAAAGACCAGGAAATAGATCCAAGTCAAAGATGATGCCCAAGTCATGGACCTTAGCAATGGGGAGAATGGTGGTGCTATCCACAGTGATTGAGAAAATAGGTAACAGGACAGTCTTGGGAGGAAAGAGTCAGAGCTCTGTTTTAGTCATGTTGAGCTGGAGCTGACTGCTAGATATCCATGACAAGATGTTAGAAACACTGGATGAGATGTTAGTTTGGACAGATGGAGACAGGTCTGGAATAGAGATGTAGATCTGTGACGTGTCAGCATAGAGATTGTAATTGAATTTGTGTTTTCAGTCAATAATACTCAGAGATAAGGTATGGGGGGGAGGGAAAGGGGGATCAAGGACAGAGCCCTGTGAAACCCCACAGAAATCTGAATGAGGATGAGGAGAATCCTACAAAGGACATGTTGAAGGAACAGTTAGAGGGGTAGAAGGAGAACCGGGAGAGGATAGAGTCATGGAAGCCAAGAGAAGACAAGATTTCAAGAAGAGCATGGTCCACTGTGTCAAAGATGGCTGCCAATTCGAGGAGGATGAGGCTGGAGTACTGGTTCTGAGCGTTAGCTAGGAAAAGGATATTAGAGGATATTGGTGAGAGTGGTTTCAGTGGCGTGCAAGGGATGGAAACCACATTGGAGAGGGACTAGAATGGAACTGAAGGAGAGGAACTGCAAACAGAAATTATAAACAGTGCATTTAATGTGCTTAGACATGAAAGAGAGATGGAAAATACTTGGAGAGGCAGTTGGGGTCAAGGATTTTATTTTAGGATGAGAGAGAGAAAAGCATTCTTTTATTGTGAGGGGACAGAGTCAGAGTAGAGTGAGAGGTTAAGGAGAAGAGTAGGGTGGAGATGAGAGTGGGCACAAGGGAGATGAGGAGATGGATTGAGGACTCTGGGACAAATGGAGGTGTTAGAGGAGGAGAGCAGATGAGAAACTTCCACATCTGTGACAGGGGAGAAGTAGGAGACAGCTATAAGAGAGGATAGCAAGGCAAGCTGAGGGCAGGAGGGGAGCGGAAGTCCACATATTTTGTTGATTTTCTCTTACAAGAAATCAGTGAGATCCTGTGTGGTGAGAGAAATGGAGGCAGAGGGAGGGGAGGGTTTTGAGGAGTGAGTGAGAAGCTGGTGAAAAGGAGGCTGAGATTGCAGGCATGAGGTTCAGTTAAGAGTAGAGTTGGTTAGCTAGGAAGATGGCAGAACTGAAAGAGGAGAGAATAAATCTATAGTGGACGGAGTCAGCCAGCCATGGGATTTCCACCAGAAATACTTTGCTGGGCAAGACCAGGAGCAGAGGAGTGAATGTTGTGTGGGAGATGGGGCTTGGGAAAGACACAGTGAGAGAAATCCAAATCCTGTAACCACACCCCTACGTACATGGGGTGAAGCCCTGGTCCTATTGACTTTACTGGGGCCAGGACTTCACCCCTGGAATCCTGCCTATCCTTACTTCAGCCTTCACCACCAGAGAGCTCACTGTGGGATCAGGACTTCAGTGACCTATACAATAATATTCTGTATCAGATGTGAAGAAGCCAGTATACAATTTTAGGAGTTCCTCCTGAGAGAGGCCTATTCCTGTCAAGTCTTCTCATATTGGTGGTGGTTTGGGTACTTTTCTTTTCCTGCTGCTTAAGAGCAAGCTGTTGCTGGACACCCTTTTCTACTACTGTTATTATTGCTCAATGCCTTGCCTACTCAAGTAATACTCTCAGCCTCCCCACCAAGATAAGAAGGTATAAAGTAATGTTGTGTTCAAGAAATGAAACTGCTTTTATGGGAGTTGATAGTACTGGGGAGGGACTTCTGGAGGTTTGTATTCTCAACTTAGTGTGGCAAGCATAACAACTTTGGATATTTAATACATTTTGTCACCATATTTCTTAGTGCAAAAATTGACCCAGTTTTGAAAACGCATTACTAGAATGCAGATTAAATTACAGTATTCTCAAAATGCCATACATTTTTAAAACGAAATTGGTGGAGATGGCGTCTTTCAGGCTTTTCCAGAGCCCAGGGTGGGTACATTTTAATAAAATGATTAGCATGTAAGGGGAACATCAAATCTGTGCCTCTTGCTGTCTCTACAGCCCAAAGGCCATCAGATAGGACAGAGTCACAGACACTGACTTTAGGAAGGTGAGGTATTGGGAAGCCATGCAAGCTCCATATGTTCATGTCAGTGCAGGTGCTTCCTCCTCAACCCAAGGGCAATATTTTGGACCAGGTAGGTCAGCTACCCTCTACAAGTAAAAGCAGGTGTCCACGTTTATGTTCTTATTATCAACCATTAGATATTGTGAAAATGAAAGCATGTGTAAAGCAGGCCACCAGACTGACCACAGTGATATATCACATCATATTTTATCCTGCACACTTCCTGCTCTACTCACTGCACTGCATCTGTTATAGTTCATCCACTATTGGAGACATATCTGTTAGTTATCCTTGGGCAGATATCCATTGTAAATATGCTGCCAGATTTCACTAAGATATTCTGTAAACATATCATGAAAAAATAAATGACCTTTTCTGGAGGAAATTACATTCTCTGTTTTAAACAAAGCTATCCAAGCTCAATTTTATTTACCTCCCATTCTAGAAGGTCTCTCTATGGCATTAGGATGTACAGCCCTGCCCTAAACATACATGCACTTACTTTGTAAGTAATCAGTTATGCCATTCAGGCCACCCCTATGCCAGCATATATTTCACAATTCATTTGTGGAGACAGAGAGAGGAGAGGTGTTATAATTGCTCTTTATCTCGCTATCTCACACACACAAAAGCTGATACGCCCTGCAGGTGACTTTTACAAAACTGTGTAACTTGTGCATATGACATGTCTCCATAGTTGTGAATTTTGAGAATCTGTCTTTGACTGCAAGAGGCTGATTCTGACAGACTGGGCAGTGGCTGCTGTTGAATATGGCAGTGGGCGCGCGCATGTGTGTGTGTGCACCTTTGTGTGTATGTGTATAAAAAACATTCCAGAAAAAGTTTCAGAAATAAATCACACTTTGGTTGAGATAGCTGGGAGGATGGTAGTCTTGAGGAGGTGACTAATATTGCAGCAGTTATGCTGGACAGGTTGAATCTATGTATTTATCTAAAAATTATAGAAAAGCCAGGCAACTTTATTGTACTATTAGATCTATGCATTATTACAGGAAGAGCTGTTAGTGCCACCAATATTAAAGGTTGCCAACACTTCCCATTAAAAGACCTTCTTTTCAGTTGCTTACACCTTTGCCAGACTTTAACTGTTTGGGCTGAAATTTTCCATGATGAGTGCCTGCCTCGGGGTAAAGGGTTTGGGGGGTACAATTTCCACCAAAATTGTTCACCCTTTTCGCAAACTGATATTAGGGAAAATATGTTGATTTGCCCATATTAAAAATGTCTTACACTGTTTCATTAAGAAACTCTAGCACCCCCATGCTTTGGAACAGGGCTTGAAATTTGGCAGGGGGTTGCCCTGGTGGCAGCCTCTTGCCATTTCTATGAAAAAATACTACCCAAATTTGGCCAAGTTATATGCCCTTTGAAAAGTCTCAGTTCACACATGCTCAGTGAAAACGTCTTTAGTATTTTCCTGTGACCGTGCAATTAAAGACTGCATCATAATGTGTGTGCACAAAAGGGCCAAATTAAGGCTGCATGATCAACTTTAATTCTGGCATTTCCTAACTTTTGAATGTTTAACTTTGCAATCTAATGTTCTTTTAGCATAGTTTAGTGTGTGTAATATAAAATATAATGATGATATTTTGAGTAGTCCATCTCCAAAGTATAGGAAACTACGCAAACTGTTACCACTTCTTTCTTCTGGTGTTTGATTTCATTAGAACTTCTCAATGGAATCAGCCCTGCAAGTCACAGTTAACTGCTAGCAAGTGCATGATTTTATTATATCTGCATACATCTACATGCATACACATAGACACACTTTTTGTGCATGTCAGGATTAGACATAGGCATCCTAGGAATTTAAATCTTTGATTTGCACCTTGCTCTTGTAAAGTGCAGCTACAATATTATCATTAGGGAGAAATCTCCCACACACTCTTATGAACACTCTAGGGGGTAAATGTTACGCATGGTGCACAGTAAATTAACCACAGCACACCCATTAATGCTAATGAGCGTTCCACGGTTAATTTCCCAGGCACCGTACTGAAAATGTACCCGTAGGTGTTGGTTTCAAACCTGGCTACCACACATTTAGACTAACAAGATGTGCTAGAAAATGAATAGACCATCTAACTCGTGTGCCTATTTTTATTTAGGATCAGATTGTTGCTGACATGGACACACAAAGGCATAAGGCAAATATGACTCCAGCCCTATCCCCTATGCAGGGCAGTTGAGGCTCATGGGGTAGAGGGGTGGGGGAGGACTTGAGCAGGGACTGGGTTCTCCCTCCCCTACCCAGGCTGCCTCTCCCAACATGCTGGGAAATGTTGCTAGTGGGGTGGTTTTCTCTGTACTACACACATTTTACTTCTCGCTCCTGGTGCCATGTAAATATGCCCTTAGAGACAATAACCAAGGATCCAGGCCCCATTATGCAAGCATAGGCGCCGACTTCCGGTGGCGCTGGTGGGGGCTGACGCCCGGCATCGGGGGCGGGGCCCCACCCCCGACGCCAGGCCCCGCCCCCGACACCGGGCAACGTGGTGGGGCCCTGCCCCCTACACCGGGCCCCGCCCCCGACGCCGGGTGACGTTGCGGGGCCCCGCCCCCGACACCGACGCAACGTGGCCCAGCGTCGGGGGTGTGGCCCCGCAACGTCTCCCGGTGCTGAGGTGAGCTTGCCGCAGGTCCCGGGACTGGCGGGGAGCTGGGCACAGGCCCCAGGAATGGCGGGGAGCTGCTGGTGGGTGCTCTGCACCCACCAATTTTTCCCCGTGGGTGCTCCAGCCCCGGAGCACCCACGGAGTCGGCGCCTATGTGTGCAAGGCTCTCTACAAGCACAAGTCACGAAAAAGTCCCTGTCCCAGAGAGCTTACAAGCTAACATGATCACTACTAGTTTGAATAATGGCATACTGGAGGTAGGTAGAGTTACTAACACAGCTTTAGCAATGCTCTTCACTTCCTACCTATAGCATCGTCTGGTGTTGTAGGCCTTGTACAGATGGCCATTCATTCATTCTTGTGTGCTGGCTTTGCAATGGACATACAGATGGTCAAGGATGAGACCACTGAACTCAGTTTCACTTACATGTATCATTTTGAAAATGTGCTACAAATTAAAACCGTGTTTTAAACACACTACATTAACATTAAATCACCTTTAGTCTGAATATTAAGCAGTTTCATTGGATTCAGTGGGATACTGGATCCAATGATTTACAACATAATGGGTCTGTTAGAGGCATTTACATTATCAATATTTTATGTGGATTTTGATAGTACGGGCAAGTATTCTACATACAAATCCTTGAGTGTCAGTGTAAGCTCTGAATTTTCATTAGGGTGTCCAAAAGGTTTTTCAAAGGCTGAGAGCACAGTGGCTCATGGAAAGAACAATTACAGTTCTAAGCACATTATAGATGAAGAATTCATGGACCTGACATTCTGACATTAATTACTCCTGTTTTAGAACTCATTCATGCTGTTAGGTCTGGCTACTGTCTGAAGTTGGGAAAATACACAAAAATTACAGCTTCTTCTTTCTCAGTAGGAGAATCATATTGACAAATGATTAGAATATAATTCTCCTTAGTACTTTTTTTCTCCAAGTCACACCTGTAGTTTCAGCATTGCAGCTGCAAATGGGCTCTTTATGTACAATTGGAATTATTGTTAAAAGGTGCATTTATATCTATTGTCAATAACAAACACTTTACATGTTTTCTAAGGACCTTTTCCTTTCATTTTTAATAGAATTCCCTGTATCACATTCCTTCCTATACCCAAGCCTCTTTCTAATCACTGAATTAAAGGAACCCCAGTATACACTGACAAAATATAGTTAACCCTTCATTTACCTTACATTAGGATGACTTAAAAAATCAGCAGTGATGCAAAGAACATCATGCCAAAGTCGTCAATCTCACCCCCACCCTCCACCCCTTTGAAAACAAAAAAATAAACTATGAATCACTGCAGATGTTAACTTCATGACATATTGAAGTGGTTGAATCAACAGAGAACTTCCAGTTAGATTCACATTCAAAGAACTTTCTTAAAAGAAAGAAGATAGACTTCCCATATTCACATCCACCAGTCTACACTCATTCATTTTGTGAAATACAGAGTCAGAATTTTCACAACACTACAGCTAACTCATAACAGGCTAGATTCTGCCACACTTTCTCATGCGGAATAGCAATTTACCATGCATCTAATCTCATTGATTATAATAAGACTATTTGCAGAATAACATGAATAAAGGTGACAGAATGCGAGCCTGTATGAACAATGGTGGTATCAGTTATTGCACTGTTGAAGGGAACATCACAGTGTTCAAGCCATGCAGGGGCATTATTTTTATGGCTGAGACCAAATTTATTTATTGTATTAGAACTTCCAATACTGGTAACCCCAAAGCATGGATACTACAATGTGCATGAAGTGCTGAAGTCTAAAATTGTGAGAAAGTACATTTGGCATTACAGGGTCAATCATACACTGTCATTTTTCTTATTAGCCTGTTTGTGGGAAGCTGGAATATAGTACCATGAGGCATATGCTGCTAGGAAGAAACTGACTGAGAGTATAAAAAAAAATGCAGAAAGGTAAAGATGCCTAATATCAGGAATTCTCTTACAGGAAGCATCCATCCAGTGAGGGGTAGAGTATTTCCTACGACTACATGTTATACTACTAGATAGCAAAATGGGAAAAAAATCTGCTGGCACTTAAAACTGGCAGTGCAGTTATCCATTTAAAACCCTATATCAGATTACCAATACCATGTGATGTCTTATATAAAGCTGGATAACATTCATATCAGTTTGTATCCAGTACAAAGCTTCTCATAAATAAATAGGGCTAGAGGCATGTTTTGATGGCAGAGGGCAGCATTCTGCGCTGTTCTCATTGAAAGATGGCCCTGGTTTAGTAAAGATATGTTTTGCTGGCAAAAACTCTGCTATCATCTGGTTAAGTGGTGGGATGTTCAGACATGAAGCTCAAGCAAACATTCTAGCTTAATCTTGAAGGCAAGTGATTTACTTTGTAGCATTTCAAGGCTATTTATTTTACAGTGCAGCAGCTTGTTTGCCTGGAATCAGTGTGACTCACAAAATCTTGTCAAAAAGGAACATTAGGAGGAGGAAAGGGAGCCATAAAAGGAGGAATAAACATAGAATGGGAGTCAGAAAGAGACTCAGTAAAGGAATAAAATTGAACAATGGGTGGAAAAGAGAAGTGAGGAATTAAACACAAGAGAAAATGATATTGACTAGGAATGTCATGTAAAAAAGAAATTTAACTTAGGGCATATTGTAGAACTCTTACACACCCTGGTGAGCACTTGTCCATGGGAGCAGCCTCATAGACTTCGAGGGACTATTTGTGTAAGTGCTCATCCATGTCAGTAAGAAATGGACAGTTTAGCTCTTTAAGTGTACTCATTCTTGTTAATTGCCAACTCGCTGGGGGCAGAGACCATCTTTTTGTTCTGCATTTGTACAGCACCTAGTACAACAGGATTTCTGGACCATGACTGGGGCTCCAAGGCATTATGGTAATACAAATAAGTAATCAAATAAAGAATAATAAAGAATAGTAATAACAACAACAATAATATACAGAAAACAGGAGGCAGGGAGTAGCAGATGACATAAAGCCCTGAAGATCTCTATATTTGATAAATGTGAATAACTAGTTTCTGTGAAAAAGGTTAATGTTTTTATCCACTGGATACTTGACATTAACCAGCTTGTGATAAACATTTTTATTTTGTTCTATTTATTTCACCCTTTATTTTTATATTAGAAAGTGGGCCATTTCCCACTAGGTACATTTTGAAACTCAGCCCCTAATTCTTCTATCCTTACTCCTGATACAATTCACTAATAGTAAGGTACTATTCCGTATAAGTGAGGCTGAATCAGGGCCCTCAAGAATAGGAAGCTTGAAGCCATTCAGATATTCTGCCTTTCATATTAGCACTACTATTCAAGTGAGAGGAAGATGAAGGTAAACAGTACAAAGTAGAGTACCATATGCACTCTCCTATTGCTATTTAAAGAAATAATAGGTTTTGTTGTTCAACAACAGTGTTTTCTTTTTCTTTCCCCTTATACAAAGCATTCGAATGAGAGAGTGTATAAAATGGATTAGTATTTTATGCCCGTCAGTCACATAAAAGATCAGCCAATACCAGAATAACTTCAAAATATACACAGTAACATTTGATCTATGCTTGGGCCTTTCTTTACACCTTCTAAATAAATAAAGCACATATAATCACTATCATGAGAATGTTATATTAATATTTTGGTAGGGCCAGTGAAAAACCTACCAACGGAAATGTCTAAATATTTTTCTTCTCAGATGAGTCTTTTTGGTTTCCTGTTTTCACTATGCAAACCAAAGTTTGGCATTTTTGTATCAGGTAATACACACTAGAGATGTCCTAAATAGCTGTTTAGATGCACTTAGGTCAATGCAAATCTTTTCTTCAGCTTCAATTAGAAATCATCCTGATCCAAATACTCCAAACTTTGGGGATGCTCTAAATCTGAAGCTGGATACATAACTGAACTTTGCCATTGGCGTCTATCTTTATAAAAACCAGTAGGTGAACACTTCAACCTCCCTGATCACTCAGTGACAGATTTGAGGACAGCAGTGTTGCGACAGATTAACTCCAAAAGCAGACTTCAAAGAGAAACTATTGAACTCGAATTGATATGCAAACTAGATTGCGTTGCCTCCGGATTAAATCGAGATTTGGAATGGCTCGGCCATTATGTTAATTGAATCTATTTCCCTTAAGTTAACGATCCTCATTCACACCTGTGTGACCATCTTGTTTATCACTTCAAAAGCTTTTTCTTCCCCTGCTGTCATGTTTCCTCTCAACTAATTAGCCTCTTAAGATTGGTCTATACACCTGGACCATCATGTTTCTCTGACTGTATAAATGTCTGTCTGCAGTGTGTTTCATTCCATGCATCCGATGAAGTAGGTATTAACCCACGAAAGCTTATGCTGAAATAAATTTGTTAGTCTCTAAGGTGCTACAAGTTTTTCTTTCTTATTTTCGTTTTGCTGACACAGACTAACACGGCTACTACACTTAAACCTATCTTTATAATAAGCTGAACTAGAATTTCAAATCCACATATTGACTTCCTGCAGGGTATATTAACATTTTGTGGCTCTGGGTCTTATCTAGTTATAATTAGTGTTAGCTCATGCTCCCTTAGTTTTGCTTTGAAATGTAAGTTCAAATGAACCCCATAACACATGTCTCTGACTTCAATGGGGTCTGGGGGAGTTCAGTATCTCACAGGCCAGATCATAAGAATCAGGCAAAAATCATTACGTTTCCTATCAAATCTTGTGAAACTTGATCTTTCATATGACTTCAACATGAAATTATAGAGCAGCACTATTTTGGTTGAAATGGGAACCTGGTTCACTTCAAATCTTAGTGAACTTTTTGATCAACTTGGGTGAGAATGAATTTAGACCAGAAACCAGGCAAGCTGCATGTGGTATATACATTTTTTCTGGTTAACATTTCACTTTATTCTAATACACATAGTTGTTGCTTAACAGTGAAAACTTTTTAGCAAAGTTATGATCATACAGTTATGCAGCAGTTGTTATTAAAATGTGATTAATATTCACTATAATATCTCCAATACCAGAGCTGTTGCCTATTCCAAGTATAGGGAAATACTGAAGAATGTGCTGGTTAAATGTTGATTTTGTAAAAAAATAGCAGCCATAATTTCTTTCCTCCAGCTAAATTAGGCAACTATTTAACAGTGTGCATCAATACTACACACCAGAAATTTAGCTAGGACACCGGTGCTAAAATAACTACTTTTCCGGAAAATTCCGTGGGATCTTTAGTGACCACAGCCTTCCTGACTTGGTTTTACTTGAATGCAAAACTGCCCCTCCAGCATGAAGAATTATGTAGCATGCTGTGAGGACATTAGGCTTATCCTGAATCACAGTAGAGAATAGAGACCCACCTATCTTATCACTCTATAGGCTTTTCTTTTAAGGTGTCATCTAAGTACTGTTTTGACCCACCTTAATTCTGCTTAGTTTCTGTGATCTGACAAGTTCAGTGCTCACTATGATTGCCAGCATACAAAAAAGTGAAAGATGAAAGGTGCTAGAATCTATTCCACAAGAAAGGCTATGCCTGAACCCTCAGATGTGTTGCATATTCATTATAGTGCAGTTATTTTCATTTGCAGATTGCCAATTCTCTTTTTATGGAAACAGCTCCCAAAATAATGAAGAATCCCTGAAAATGTGAAAACTGGACAAGATTACATTTTTTATTGAACTGAGAGTGCTTCTGGTTGGCTAGTGAGAAAGTAATAATTCACTAGAAAATGGAAAATGTTTATAGTCTAGAACATGGCTTAGCTCCACTGCAGATTTTGAAACCCAGAATCTATTCTATCACAATGCTCTCTAATGATCCTCCTTCTGTTGAACTAGTAGGTTTTAGTCTATCTGCACATCTGAAGCCATATCAGCTATGAGAACGAGTGGAGCATATTCCATGTAAACAGTGATGCCTGGCACCATGAGGCTAAGCAAGCTTGAGGGGCGTTTATGTGGAGCATCTTCAGTAGCACACCTTGCATCAACTGTTGTGGTGCACAGAGTGTAGGGACGGCATGACCATGACAAGATCCTACACAGACAGCTGTCCACTGGGTCAATTCTACTTCTGCTCTCAGGGAGTTTGGGCAAGCTGGTTAAAATGTCAAAAATGACATTGATATTGATCATTGTAGAACAAGGATACGATTATGGGCCACTGAGTTTAAACTACTGCAAGTGCCACATTCTTTTAATGCTTATCTAGACTAGAACAGCAGCTGAGAAGACTATCTTTTCACATAGCAGGTCAGCCCGCATAGCAGCCTGCAAGTGATCTGAGAAAATATGTGATGATATCAGAGCACATGTTGAGAGAGACATGTTAGAACCATCACACAGAACATTCAGCTAGAAAGGAATTTAATAGCATCTGCCCTCAATTATCCTGTGCATCTCCCGCAGACCATTCTGAAAATGTGCCTCCAAAATTTAAACCTAAATTAGACAGACTGTTTAATTGACCAGGAAAGGAGAGAGCCCAAAGGAAGGAAGAAACTTGACAATCATATCACACTGAAATTTTGAAATTTCAGTTGTGTCTTTTGAAATTACCGGGATTCTTCATTCCATGTGTAGGCACCTAAATAGTGCCCTAATTTTCAAAAGTGCTGAGCATTCAACAACCTCTAGGAAGAAGCTGGGTACTCAAATTCTTTAGAAAAGTAAGCCACTATTTGGGTGCCTATACATAGAATGAAGAACCTAACTTTAGGCACCCAATTTTTAAAATTTTGGCCTAAGCTTCCTCAGTCCTATTAATCCCATCTCAAGTGTGGAGATGGACTAGAGGATCTCTTAAGGTCCCCTTCAGCCCTACATTTCTATACATCTATAGTTATTTATTCTGAATTATAAAATTGGAGCAGCTATTATTTTTACCTCTGACCAAAAAAACCCTCAAGTCTCAGTTTTCATATCTCCAGTGACAGCAAAAAGAAAGGTTAAAGTATGCCTTTTCCATCACTGTCATGGTACTATATCTTAAAAATTCTCCCTCCTTTTCCCCTGCGTTAGATTACTATACAGAGTCCAGATCCAGATAATTTTATGTTGATAATAGTCACTTGTCTATCCACAGAATGGTTGCAATGTGCTATTTCTACATAAATGAACATTCTTCTTGGACGTGGGTTACAACACAACACATTGGACAATGTGTCTGTGGTGTCAGACTCCAGTTGGATCATATATTACTTTAGCTCTTCTGCTAGGTCTGTCTTTCACAGGAGATTGTTTAGCTTTCCACAGAATACTCTATTTTTATGAGGATTCTTCTTCACTGTTCTTCATTTTCATCCTTTTGAATTTTGGCTCCCAGGTAACCCAAGCTCTAGTTCATTATCCTTAGAACAACAACTCTCTAGAATACTCAAAATGGTGATTTCCTCAGGATGGTGATAACATGATCAGAGAATGCATAGTCTTGTCAGTTAGAGTATCAGAATTCACAGGAGATCTTTCTCTGGGAAGCATAGAACATTTAAATGGATAAAGACTTTTTATAGAAGGTTTTTAAAAAGGTTTTTATTGTTAGACACGATTGTACTTTAGTGAACCAGAGCAGGGGTCTCTGAGCCTGATTCTGAGAATTTTATTCCAAGTTCCCCTTGTGACCATGGGGAAGATAGTTAAGCATTCCATAGCTCAGCTTATACATCTGTAAAATAGGTATAAAATACATCACAGAGATAGGGCAATGTTTGTAATGTAATTAATGTTTGAAATGTTCTTTGATGTCCTCAAATGAAACACTATATAGTGCTTTGAGATCCCCAGTTAGGAGATATGGAGCAGTAAAAAATGGTATTACATTATTTATCTTTCACTTTAAAACTTGAAAATTAAAGAGTCTACGGGTTTTCTCCTCTTCCGCTGGGTTATTATTGATTTTGCTGTTCTACTGCTGCAGAAGGCAATACTTCTTGTTTAGTAGTAATCTGTCCTTGTCATAGCACCATCACACAGCACTGAGGAAGTCAGCAGGAATGGAATGTGCTGCACATTTCTAGGATGCCAGCCACGCACTAGAAGGCTGCCAGGCCCAATACTCCATTTATTGCTTCTCTGTTTTATAAAGGGACATTGCTTGTTAACTAACTGCTTCTGCTCCCAGCATAGTGGGAGCTCAGGTAGAGTGGACCCACAGTGAATTTCAGAGCAGTTACATCCAAATGTTATTAATTTTTATAAGGCTTCTTGGTATTAGCAAATATGTTTATAAATTGGTTCAAAAAATTAAGCTCACAAAACAGTGAGTGGAGTAGGGAGGAAAAGAATGTATCTATTTTAAACATTCTAGCTGGTAAACTAGTCCACATGCTCTTAAAAAAAGGATTAGGCTTAGTAACTGAGAATCTGGCATCAATCAGAGATGATGGTTTATAGGTAGACTGAGTACAAAGAGAGGTCCATTAGACTCAAAGGACACAACAATGGAACAGTGGAAGCAGATAGGAAGCCTGCACTAATAAATATGCCCACTGGGCTAGTGCCACTGCCTAGCATGGCATAGATACATACAGCAGGATTATACAGTAAATGGGGCAAACACAGTCCAGTCCATCTGTCATAAACATTAGGTCCAAAGGCCACAGGTGCAGATTGCACTAAAACGTAAAAATTACACCCGGACAGAGACTACTTCATATAACAGGGAGGGGGGAAAAAGAGAGGAGAAAAAAATACAACAGTGATTTGTTTCCAATCAATAAATGTTCTCTGAACAGCCTTGTGTGTCCTTGGCAGTCACTGTCTCTTCCTTTCTCTCAGTTATTTTACATGTATAATGTATACTATATGTTTCAAAAGTGCCCAGAATATTCAAGATAGTTTTTTTCTCAGATAAATTTGGTCACATCAGCTGATAATTGGGAAAAGGTAGAGAGATTTCAAGAAAGAGTCATTTCTCCACTCCGTTTCAGACTTGCCCAGTGTGGTGAGAATACAATATACATCTGCTCAGCTATGGAATCACTTTCAGATGTCATGGTATGTGCAGCTGGAACGGTGCTCAGATAACAAACAGCCAAATGAGAGAGTTAGCTGGAATTTATCTATCTCCAGAAGTCCAGATAAAAGGAACCGAAATTTGGGTGCACTGTAAATACCTTCTGCTTGTTTACAGTCTTCAGCTGCACTTCCAACTGGTTTCTCCTACTAAGGTATTCCTCCACAGTAGCTCCTGCAGAATAAGCTACGTAACACTGGCTGCATGCTCAAGAAAAACATATTCAAAAAGGGTAAAAAATGTCATCATTCTCTCATGTCAGAATCCTCTTTGCCCATCTTGTGTTATATGGCGACACTAACATATTGCATGCATCAGGAAGAATGCCCTGATAATTTGGGCAATACAAGTGCATGCAGAGTCTATTAAGGACTATAATTAAAAGACAACCAAAAAAAAGCATCAGTAGTAGCATCTCTCTGAAAAGGGTGGTTTTACTGCTCACTACCAAATCTAACTGAAGTACTCAGTGAAATGTGCAAGTTTTTCCTTGTCCTTTTGTCCTTTTCCAGATATTCTTTGATGTAATAGATTAAATGTATATAAACACTTTTCTAGGTGTCTGTTTGTTTCAGTTACAGATGCCATCTCTTTCACAAACCCCTGATGGAAAAGTCCTATGGAACATAACAGAAAGTGATAACTCTTCTAGAGGTTTTTGAGTCATTCAACAGAATTTAGTACAGAATTATATCCCAGGTATAGAATTGATTTAACACTGCAATGTCTCCCATTGCTTCTGTAGAAACCACTTGTCCTCTCTGTGTTCCTAGTTCCTGTTATCCAGAGCGTGCTCTCATGAGACAAAAACAGCTGCCCAGCAGCAAGCCACATCTCCTGCTTTATCTACCCCGTGGATAAATATGGCAGTAAGGGACTCTCCAGAATCAGCTTGAAGGTGCTGATCCCCACCTTGATGCTGCTGCTGCTGCTGCTATGGCTGTGACCTCACCTCCCCCTTGGCTGACATTGCTTTTTGCTCATCTCGCCTCCCACCAACTTCTCAGTGACACTGGAAGTGAGGCTTATGACTCTCCTCCCTGACAGCATCCCACTCCTATTATGCTAGTGGGTGATCATGAAGCTGCAGGAGCTTGTACATGGCCCTCTACCATGTGTAGAAGAGATTCCAAAATATAGTTGCACTGGGTATTGTTCCCCCTGCCTCAATGTCTGTCCACATGGAGGAACCTTAGAACATGTGCAAATATCTCCAGCAGGTACCATGTCTCCAACTAAAAGACTTCTCTGCTATTCCCTAAACTTCACTCCTACAACCTGCCTTCCCTTCTCCTCCTCACTGTTGCTGATGTAGATGTATTTATTCTGTATGAGAAAACTACAGACTTAAAAGTATGCACCCAATCTCTCCCAGCCTCCTATCATCCTCACTCCCAAATCCAGATGAGCACTTCCTGCACACATACACCAGTTCATCCCCAAATGCCAATAGTCACATGAATAAAAACTTTTCCCCAAACAAAAAGCAGTTCACACAAATTTTCATGAGAGACAACAAAAAGTGGATACGAACAGGATCAGATTAAAACATGGTTCAGAATTCTACTATTACCCTCCTATTATTTATGTAGCTCTCCTAGCTAAACATCTGTACTCACAATATTTCCAACATAAATGTGCAGCCCCAAGAGGTTCAGACACTTTCGATAAGTATCCAGTTTACACCTGTGATGAAGTGGGAGCATTCTGTACTATTTTATGAGGCCTATGTGTGCCTCAGTTTCCCCTTTACATTGCATGGCTACCTAAGGGGGGCGGGGGGAGGACTACATTTGCTCTCAAGGAAGGCCGAGAGACTTAGGTGTGTGTGTGTGTGTCACCTAATTGCCTGAGTGGAGTGAATGTGTCATTAAAAAAGACTGGCCGAGGCCAACCCATACCAATGAAAATCTGAGAAGACAATGGAAAGCCCACTCACCAGTACATTGACACCTATCAGTCAATGACCCAGAGAGAGGAGGATTTCCCCACCTCTCATTAGGGAAGCTGGGAAAAAAAACCCGCTCAAGAACAAAGGCCTGGGAAGTGTGAGGGTTGAGTGGACTGTGGTTGAATTTTCATTTTTCTCTGCTAACCTAACAACTCCCTATGCTGTGTTAGAGTTGACTAAGAAACCCTATTGCTTTGAAAACGCTGTTTGAGTGTCATTGTAAATATTCGGTGAGGTGCATTAATCACCAAAGTCTCTACCAGGAGTCTGTCTCAGTTCAATACACTGAACAGAGCTCATAGCGTGAAGCAGGAGTGCTGAAGCCCCAGAGGCTCACTCTCAGGAGGCAGTGAGGCTGTGTGGCCTACCCTGAAGGAAGAGTGAAACCCTTTCGGGTCTGGCACATCAAAGAGGTTACTCCGAGAAGCTGTTCCAAAGCTGCGGGCGTAGCCCCGACCCTGTGGATCTGTGACAACACCCAAACTCCAACTTTTCAGATCTGACCATCACAGTATTGGAACAACACTTTGACTTTACCTGTCTTATGTGGCCGCATTCCTGATGCCTAAGCACATATGACTGAACCACTCTTACAACATTTAGGTTTCTCGCAACCTGATCCATGCTGGTGAAAGGGAAAGAATGCTTCACCTCAGCATTGGCTATGGAGGAATTACACATGTGTTAGAAGGGGATGCCTTGGAGAGCTCTAACCAGTGCTCCCCCAATGCAACTCTGCCAGCTCATGGGGAATAGAGCCACTGGCCTGCCCCTGTCCGAGCTTGACATATAGCTAACTCCTACCCTATTTCCCTTCCATGCACTTAGATAAATGATAGCTGCTATGTCATAGGTGTGTCTTTTCCTTTGGGACCAGCCATAATTTGAACCTCCCTCTTCATTGTTTTACATTTAAGATATATCCAGTTCCATACATTTATATGAAGTCCTCTTATTCTTTCACCTAGGGTTTCCTTTATTTGCAGTGCTGAGAGGCACCTCAATTACACAGCTCCAATTAAAAAAACAACACACTAGCACAATTGTTAACCCTTCCAAAGAAATTGATGTGGTTAAACACTTTTGTGGTGGCAGCGATGTGCCCTCAGTTATGAAGGAAGAATGTATTCAGTCTATGCACCAAAGAGTGTGCATTGCATAACTTTACTGGGATTGTTTACAAGCCCATTACCATTACACATACTGCTGCACAGGATCTATAATTACATTTATGCCTCATGAGCAAGCTGATGGAAAGAAACATTTGCTTAAGGGTCCAATCAATGAACGTAGAGCTTACACTGGTCTTTATTTTATACAAGCATACTCCTTATTACTTTGGAGCATTCATTACAATTATTGGACTATGCTAGCAGAACTATATAGCAGAGGACTCTTGGGCCTCTGATTCTCTATTCTGGTTATGATTTATCATATAAATCCATATGCTCTTGTGCCTAGACAGTGCAACACACAAGACTCTCAAACCAAGGGCCCATGGCTGCTACTTTTGAGATTAATCCATTCTGAAGACCCTGAACTGCAAAGGATCAATTCTTCCTGCCAATATATGGCACAAATCATCCCTGTCTGGGATGATTTAGTTGGGGATTGGTCCTGCTTTGAGCAGGGGGTTGGACTAGATGACCTCCTGAGGTCTCTTCCAACCCTAATCTTCTATCATTCTATGATTTCACCACATACAGTGTCTTAGTAAACCACCTCTTGCAACACAAATGCAGCAGTCAATTTTCTAGCGTACAGTACGTGATAGCACCCTCCATGTATCAGAGAGCTGGACCAAGTCCTGTAACTACAGACTTGACTATGTTGTTTTTCTTAAATGGAACATAAAATACCTCTGGGTTGGCAATTTGAGTGCCAAGTTTCAGCCACTGAATTTTTGAAACGTTTTCAAGCAGGTGCAGATACCACCTGGCACAGTGTAAAGGAGCACAATAGGAATGCCTAGATAGATTAGACTGATAGAAATGATACAGCATCCTCACTGTGAACATACTGCTTATTTTAGTAAAAATATTGTCAAGCTATTTGCATGTTCAGAGACAGCGACAAAATGTGTTTGCACCCTTGCCATCGGAATCAGAATTCTTCAACACTGTCACAAGCTGAGGCTGACTGTGGTGAATTTCATTGTGCTCCTGCCAGCCAGTAGTGGCTGGAACAGCATTATTAAGGCCTTGATCCTGCAAGCCACTAAGCACCCTCAACTCCCATTCACTCAGCATCTCCCAAGATCAAGACCTAGTGGCCCATAATACTTAGTCCTGCCATGAGTGCAGAGAACCGGACTAGATGACCTCTCAAAGTCCCTTCCAATCTTATGATTCTATGATCCTTCTCTTGCATCATCTACCCTTTTATGCCACCTTTTCCTTCCTCTCCCCTGCCCAACAAATTCCCATGACACTCCTTGCATTAAAATCATGTTCCATTTATTCTGAGTTAGGAACCAGTCACAGCAGGGTCTGTGAGTTGCAGGGTATCTCAATATACATGAACTTTCAGTTTTCAGACCTTTGCAGGGTGCCATAGGCCTTACAATTAACACCTTGTTCTATTTTGTAATTTGCTAGGTATAGTTCACCCCCTGCATTACAAATATAAAACAAATACGTTTTATGTTCTCCATCACAGTCTTTCCACCCACCTAAAATACACACAGGAAAACTTCTGCACAGTCACATAATTTGGCCACCATTACTAGATAATTCTTTTACTTGTGAAACCATTTGTTCTGCTATCGCTCAATGTACAAATGATTTTTAAACAGATGCAGAAACAAAGTAGATTATTAAAATCAGGTTATTTGATTTCAAAAATACAGAATTATACATATATACAACAAAGTTATTGATAAATCAGAAAAAACCTGTCAAATGTATATATATATATATATAAAGTTATTGATAAATCAGAAAAAACTTGTCAAATGATACATTTGACAAGTTTTTTCTGATTTATCAATAACTTTGTTGTAATTCAATTGCTTGTAAAATAATAGGTGTATGCAAATATGGGATATGTTGTAAAAATACAATTGTTAAAAATGGAGATTTCATCAGAAAGAACTTAAATGGGTTGTAAATATAGAAATATTTATTTATATGCACTGAAAAAACTGAATTCATATTTGTTTTGGTCAGAGTTAAGGCTGTTGTATGAATTTTGATTTCTTACCCATACTTATGTATGAGAGCATTGCCTGAAGTTTTATGTAGGAAAAGTGAAGCAGTTTTCAGTCTTTGTGAGAGAACCGTAATTCAGCATTTCTTTTATTTCTAGAGTTGGTGTTAGTTAGGAAAGGAGGTCAACAACCTCAGTGCACCAAATTTATTTAGTTTTTTTTCCAGAGCTGGCGTATATATTTACTGGACACTGAGAGAGGGTGAGGAAATAAATGAAAATAATAAAAAATTGCTAAGATTGTTCAAACTAAACAGGGAAAAAAGATATAACACTGGAATATGTTTCCAACAGCTCTCAAGGAAATGGCAGAAATATCTATACTGCCCAAACTACTGTAATTAGTGAAAAGCACCATTTCCTATCCCATGTAAGTACAGTAAACAAGTGATTGTACTACTAAATGCACTCATCTGAAATAGCAGGGCCACCAGAAATAAAATGGCTAATTCGATTATTTCTTGTGTAACATGGGATATAATTTATTTTTCAGTTATTTTTGCACCCTATGGATTGACGCCCTGAATACAAGAAGGGGAAAACCTTAATTAACTCAGTTGGTCCAAACACTGGCACGTCCTTGTCTACATGCAGGGGTCTACACTACTGCAAAAACCCTGATTACTGACCACCAATGGCTGAATCAGGCCTAATCCCAATTGTAGACAAAGCCAAAGTGTACAGTACATGTTAACATACACATCATTCCGATATTTAAAAAATCATTTATTCCCTATTGGGCAATGCACAAAGGCCAAAGATTATTCCCATTAACGTATTCAACATGAGACACTAAAATATATAATCATCAGACTGTGGGGCTATGGGATAGCCCAGCAATGCACACCTGCTTGACAGGGAAGGGTTTTAAGAAATGGCAAACCCAAGGAATCACAGAAGGTAGAAAGGGAAGAAATAGTGAGATCATAGAGTTAATACACTTATAAGTACGTGATAAACAACAGAGTACAACTTTTGGTGATAACGGAGCCCTTCTGTTCCTTAATCATTTACAATTTAGAAGTAATTGCTGCATAGGGTGTGGATACAGATAAGAATGGCAAACTCCTAATACAGGGGTGGCCAACCTGAGCCTGAGAAGGAGCCGGAATTTACCAATGTACATTGCCAAAGAGCCACAGTAATACATCAGCAGCCCCCCCTCCGCCCCCCAGCTCCCAGCGCCTCCTGCCCACCAGCAGCTCCGCCGATCAGCGCCTCCCCCTCCATCCCTCCCTGCACCTCCCGATCAGCTGTTTTGTGGCGTGCAGGAGGCTCTGGGAGGGAGGGATGGGGGAGGAGCAAGGGCATGGCAGGCTCAGGGGAGGGGGCAGGAAATGGTGGGATGGGGGCAAGGCCTGTGGCAGAGGCAGGGGTTGAGCAGCGAGCACCCCCTGGCACATTGGAAAGTTGGTGCCTGTAGCTTCAGCCCTGGAGTCGGTGCCTATACAAGGAGCCGCATATTAACTTCTGAAGAGCCGCATGTGGCTCTGGAGCCACAGGTTGGCCACCTCTGCTCTTAATATGATATATATGTGGTTGAATATCCACTGATATTATTTTGGTCACTGAATTTTAGGGGTTTTATACTCCATATGTTACAGAAAAGGCAGACCAGGTGTTTATGCAATTTGGTTTATAAATAAAATTCACCGAAGCAACACAAACAGTGGGACATCTACATTTTAGGACTTGAGAGCTAAAAAGAGACATTTAAAAAGGAAAGAAGAATGACCCTAGTTTAAACCTTTGTGGTACTTTTCAAGAAATGTATTTGGTCAGAGAAAAAAACTGAAACAGCTAGTAAAATAAATGATCACCAGTCACTATAAATGTGTTTTTTCAAAATTGTTCATACCTTTTACTCCCATGTATAAATGCACAGAAGCATGCAAAAGAAAAGGAAAATATTACATATCTGAATGATCTTGAGAACAGAAGTTTAGTTAGGGAAGAAAGGTGGTTTGGGTTTGGGTTTGTTTTGTTTAAACATTTTTTTTCTAAATACAGCCAAAATGAAGGGTGCGGGTGGGGGGGACTAGGGGAATCTTCATTAGAAAGCTTCCCTCCATACATTTGTGATACATTAAGAGTAATTTATGTTTATCTAGAGAAAAGCTAGGCTGTTAATTGAAGGTCCACTTAAATCTAGGTATTATGTGAGATTTCATGGCCCAAACAGATTTCAGTATTCTTGGTTAACATTCCAGTCTGCAGAACACAGAGGATTTAATGCTCATCTACCTGCACTTGTGCCCACATTATAGAAGAATACTGACTGTTTCTAAGATGATTGTTTCTTTTCACGAAGAAAAGGTGTTAAACAACCATGGGAGAACTCCTGGCCACGCTGAAGTCAATCGCAAAGCTTCTACTGACTTCAGTGGGGCTAGGATTTCACCCAGTGTGTTTAAGGGGACAGTCTGCATAACAAAGTTGACTTGTCATACTGGACTGACCACTGGAATCTAGTGGTATCTAATATCTTTTGTTGTGCTGTGGCCTTTACATAGGTCACAAGGTGACAAAATGGGAGGCAAACCACACACAAAAAAAGATCATTTGTACAATTATTTATCACTGGTGCCCCATAAGCAACCAGCATAAGCCATGAAGCTCAACTGTTGGAATCTCTTGTAAAGTTTTCAGGTAATCCCTCCCCAATGACAGCCTGTCACATTTCTGCCACAGACGGTAGAGCTTTTCACATGAGTAGGTCTTCTGTTGTTAACGGTGTGCAACAAAAATGAGTTACAAAGTTCATAAGTACTTGTGGCTGCAACCAGCTTTTGACAAAACAAAAACCCCTGCTAAGATAACTTACGAAGTCAAAATGCACGGAATATTTTACCTCAACAAATGCAGCCTCCAAAATCCAATTAAGCATTATGCAGTTTTGATCATAGGACCATAGGCCAAAGTTCAGTCTAGGATGCCTGAAACTACCACCTAAATCCACATTTAGGTACATACGTAAAAATATCATGATTTTCAGAGGTGTTGACTACCCAATACTCCCACTCAAGTTAATGGAAAGTGATAGTACTTAGTACATCACAGGATCAAGCTATTAATTAGTACGGGTAGAATTTGGAAAAGTGTTCTGTGTTAGCATAGCTCTGGACCCAGTGAAGTCAATGGTAAATTTCCCCATGGCAACACTTTCACTGACTGCATGGAGCGCAGAGTTAGACCAATGCTGAGCCAGAGTGTTTCTGAAAAGCCCACCTTTTTGAGAGGGCACTTCCTATGAGAGTTCTTTTTTATCCCTCTTTGTTTATATTTGTACAATTTCTCTGAGAATCACATAGTACAACTTATAGCAAAGTGCTTTTCAAAAACCTTAGTAAAAATAACTAAGAAACAAAACAGGTAACATGTGGGTGACACTTTCTAGATCTATAGAAAGCAGCTTCAACAAAAGTCCTTCAGAAATGAACTTTTATGTGTCTACTGTACATTGCAGGATCTTTGCACATACAAAGCCTTTGTTAGAATTGGAGGATTCTCTTTCCTTACTTTAGATCATTAAAGGAAACCATGAGCAAACAACAGCTTTGAAAAGTGATACTAAACGTACTTAGATTTTACATACTTGAAACAGGATCATGACCCCTATTTGTTAATTTAATTGAAAATTTCATGTATTATCTGAAACCTTGATTCTCTAGAATTATTCTATGCTTCCCACCATCGCCCTGCAAGACAGTTAGCTAATTGAGGTTATATTAAGAACAGGTTAGACAATCATCTGGCAGGGATGGTCTAACTATACTTAATCCTGCCTCAGTGCAGGGGGATGGACTGGTGATCTCCGGAGATCCCTTCCAGCCCTACATTTCTATGATTTCTATACTTTACCAGCAAAAAAGTTTGTAAAACAGAATTACATGCTGGCCCCTACAATGATCCCACAAAATAATAAGTCTAGTGCCTCATTGCAAGCTGTCCTATGCTACAATACACATGCTGTTGCTACTCCCTCAAAAACTCTATTTAAGTGTTCTGTCATTATTACATTATCCTCCAAATATTTTGAATCCACCTTGGTGGAGAAGACAGAAACATTTAGTATAAGTAATTTTTTTTAAACAGATTTTTAAAGAGTTACAGCTGGGGACTAGACATGGAGTATAAAACACTGTGTTTTACTACATAGCAGCTATGCTTCCATTTCAGCACTCTGCACTGACCTCTACTGGTTTATCCACTACATTAAACCAGCCAAATTTAGCCTATTCTTGCTGAACTTTTTACCTCTGTTCAGATTTGAGTTTGATAAAATGAACTGGCTGTAGCATAACAGGGTATTAGTCATCACACATCCGAGGAAAGAAATGTAAGAGGAAGTAAAGTTTTAAACCATTTGTGATGCAGTTATTTGTATGGTGGATGAGACACTACTAAAGCAAACAGATTAAAACCAAATCTAATAACACTGCAATTACAGTTGGTATAAAGATATTAACAACACGAACATCCATGATACTATTTTGATTGTATTTAAGTGTGGTTTATTTATTGGCAACAATTTCTTGTTCATCTTTACTCTCTGGTGTGTTGTATCCACCAGCTGTCTCTAATCCTATATATACACATTGTAACCATTTTGAGGCATGGACCACCTTTTTCTTATGTTTTTGTACAATGACAAGCACAGCAGGACCCTGATCCATGATTATATATTCATTGTCTGCAATCATTCATATTTGACAGATTTCCATTTTACATAACACATTCATCTCCAGGACCCTCTTCTGCTGAATTGTTTGCTCTAATTAGAACTGAGCTGGCAACTTTACTATCTGCCCTTATCTACTACACACCAGTGGATCAAAGTTCAGCAGCAAGTCTGATGTTATAAAAGTATCACTATAAATGATCTATCAAATCAAAGTCATTAACATATCCCATTGAACACAGTGATGTGGTTACTTCAGCCTTCTTACTACTCATGATTTATCACTGTTCTATTTATTCAGTCTCTCAACTATATTTAGACCTTTGTGCTTTACAGTAAAAAACAACCCAAGTTCAGAATAAGTAAACTAGCAAACTTTTCCATGCTCATTTACCACAAAAAACATTTTCAGTATCTGCGACACTAATGCTGCGAAACTTTCCAATTTTCTAAGGCTATTTTTAGACTTCTTTGTTATATAAGTCTTCAGCTATGAATACTAGTTTTATGACTAATGAGAACTTTATTTTCTCACACTGCTCCCCAGCCAATCTATCAATGAGCCCAAAAGAGCTGTGGTTTTTTTAAGTCACCTGTGTTTGCTGGGGAAAAAAGTTCAGTGCAAGTATTGTGAAGTCTTGTTCTGTCTGTGTATAGAATAAAGTACAGTGCACATTGTGAATATGTTTGGGGCCTCATATAATGGCAAGCAAAATGACCATTTGAAATTCTCAAGATTATGCCTACCTATTTGGTTTCTTATGTGTAACAATAGATGCACTTTTCCTCTGTTTACACTTTTTAGATCCTAAACACAAATGGATAATCCAGATTGTTAGCAAAATCTAAAAAGAAATTCCATACTGTATAACTAAACATTTCAGCTACTTTAGAACTATTTATATGGAAACCATTTCCCCCTTAACTTCTTATATATTGGAATTTCTCTCTTATCTTTGCTTTCCCCCCCACTTATCTCACCTGAACCTAGCATCACCAGATACTATGGTTATGAATGCTTTAGAAATGGCTGCAACAAATAACAAAATCAATTCGATTCAGTAACAGTCCGCACTTTCCTCTGAATTCAGAAGAAAGGCAACTGGCTTCCTTTGCAGCTAATATCGGTGTTGCTCCTTGAGTGACCAGCAGGGGGAGAAAATGGGGTGTTCATACAGAGGGTAAACACTTGGGAGGTTAATTCCCCAGGATGATTTGCCCTGGATCCAAATGAGTCCAGGTAGTGTCAAAACTACAAGCCATGGTTCCATAGCAAAATATGTGGTGCTGAAATCCTATACATGATTTTACTTAGTCAAAGCACTGCAATCAATTCTCTCTCTCTTACCTTTACCTGGTGACTTTGTACAGTTGCCCAATAGGTTATTTTCTTCGAGTTTTGTTGTTTTTTCTACAGCTCTGATTCTTGCACTGTTGTTTTTGAGACTTTTACAAACAACTGGATCCAATTTCCTTATTCTTTTCTAAAATTGCAAACAAAAATATATTGGAGTTTTACCATAAATATTAGGTCTTTTAGCAACTACATTATAATAATGAGACTTGCAAATCAATATCTTTTATCTTATAGCACTGAAGTACAGAATCTATTTATGACAGATTATAACTCACAAACAAACTAAATACATTGATTCTTCTTTACAGTATGTTGACTTGATTGCAGTAAAACCATCCTCATCTCATGAAACGTTTTGAACAATATTTTCTGTCAGCTCTACACAAAATATTCCACAACCACCCCAATATTTTATTTTTCCTTACCTCTGGTATCCCAGTGAGGTCACATTCTGTTAAAAACATCCTGCCAAGCTTGGTACAAAAGGGCTCCAAAGAATCAGAATGCAGAAGCTATGCAACTTGCTGACTAACTTTGCTCTGTGTTATTTACCAACTACACAAAGAAAATGCTGTCTATTCAAAACACATTTCAAAACTCTTTTCACAGAAAGTGAGTGAACAAATGGTCCCATGTCCTAAGCTGTAGTCACATCTCCCATGAGGCCCGGTGATAGCTGTGGGGCATGGAACGGAGTGACACCACCACCAGTCACTACAAGGCACTTTTGTAAACAACTTTGTGAGTGTGTGTGGAGGAAAACAGGACGGGGGGAGGGGGTGTTACTTTTTTCTCTGTCTTAACATTATGGTTTCTTGCGTTATCATCTCCAATTCAGAACTCCAGTCTCGCTTTGTAAGTTTTGCTTGCCAGAAACAGATTTGTAGTCCCTGTAGCATGTTTACTTTTTTATCTGAAACCTTTCATCTAGAAATGGGCCTCAGCTGAAAATTTTGAACAAGTTTTACATCTGGATTCAGATGCTCTAGCCCCAGGGCTCAGACTTAGGTGTTCAGGATTCCAGTAGGCCTATTACATCAACAAGGCCTCATTGTAAAGTTCAGAACCAGATTTTTATGCCATGTCTTCCCATTCCCACCCCCCACCCCAAAGTTCAAGATGCTTGGATTTGGTGTTTCCCTTTGGCACATTAAAGAAAGAGGCCTTGGTTACAAAATGCAAACCCACGTTTGGATTTTCAGTGCTCCCAAAGTTCAGGTGGGCATGGAATTTCAGTTCCAGCATTCTGATTTGTCTCATTATACAGGTGAGCTCACAGAGCAAAATCCCTTCTAAAGTTATGGGAAGATCAAATCTTGGGTTCTAGTTTAGGCACTTGTCTGCTTTTAACATTTATTTTTAAATAATCTCAATCATTTCAAGTATTCTTAACTTTACAAGGGGTTGTCTCTCGCTCTGTTTTTATGTCTGCCCTTCTAGCCTTCAGGGACTTGTCCCCTGCTAGTCATAAAGTTACACGTGGGAAATGATAAGCAGAACTGCTTTATTCAGCTGTTCCAACACAGTGATCAGTAGACTTCACCATGCTAAACTGCTCTGAAAAAACTTCCTTACACTCAGAATAACTCATGGACAATGACCATTTTCCATCAACGGCAAGATCCATAACTTTGTTGTCATTACTATATTATTAGTTCCATTCTTCTAATGACCAGCAGCAGAAATCCATCCCCTCCCACTTCTCCTCCCAGCCCCCATTTATTTCTTTTTAGCTTTGACCTATAAGGCACACATTTCTACACTTGGCTAGTAGTAATAAATGTTTTTGTTTGATTTATATTTTTGAAGGTAACAAAGGTAGGTATTATATAACACCTGTTACTTTTAGGCATGTGAGAGGACATGCTTTACCGCCATGTTTAAAATCTGCCTCATTGATTTCAATGACACTTCACACGGGAGAAATGTCTAACTACACAATTCCTATGGCAGAATCAGAATCTGAGTTTGTAAACTCTTTGAGGCAGGGATCATGACCTTTTTAACCCATCGTTGTGAGGTACCTAGCACTGTAAAAAAAAGTAACAATAACAACAACAAAACTAGATCCAAAAGAGGAAATGTTTTTGATACACTGAGGAGCCTAATTTCATTTATTTCACTTCATATACAGGTTGGGTCCAATTCTTCCCTCAGATATTTTCACACAATTCTACTGACTTTAATGTTCACTGCATACATGTACCTTAGCATAGAATTTTGCCATCCTCCCATATTTTTTTAAATTAAAACAGTATGGCCCAAATTTTCAAGGGTCTATTGATATTGAGTACCTCCATTTTTGAGACTCTGAGACTCAGTTTTCCATGGTAACAAAGCACCAGCAGTTCTAAACGAAGTCAAACAGGAAAGTGAGGATCTAGATCAGGGGTCAGCAACCTTTCAGAAGTGGTGTGCCAAGTCTTCATTTATTCACTCTAATTTAAGGTCTCGTGTGCCAGTAATACATTTTAACGTTTTTAGAAGGTCTCTTTCTATAAGTCTTTAATACATAACTAAACTATTGTTGTATGTAAAGTAAATAAGGTTTTGAAAATGTTTAAGAAGTTTAACTTAAAATTAAATTAAAATGGAAAGCCCCCCCAGACCAGTGGCCAGGACCCAGGTAGTGTGAGTGCCACTGAAAATCAGCTCGTGTGCCGCCTTGGGCACCCGTGCCATAGGTGGCCTACCCCTGATCTAGATTGGCTCATTTGGGGTCTCCTAAAAGGGACAAACCCAAGTCAGGCCAAAATTGTAAAAGTTGTTCCTATGTAGCTCTTACGCTGTATTTATACTGGAGCATACACTAAATATTCATGGTGTGTGTGCCTGGTACTACAAAACATTTGGCGTTGTCCTAGGACTGTATGGTGTGCGAGGGTCAGAAGGTTTAAGCTTTGATGTTGATCCACCAAATGCTGGTCACATGAAAGCTGATATGTCAACATAATAACCCATTGAATGGCAAGGACACCCCCTCACGCACTCCCTAAACAGGGAAATGAAACCATGCAAAAAAAGATAGTAATTATTCATTCAGAGAATCCTAGCTGGAATTGCCAGCGTTCTGTAGAATCCTCTGTGGACTGCAGGCAGAACTGGCAAACAAAAAGGAAAAGAAAATGCTTTTCTGGCTGCTCACAAAATATAACCTGCATTAAAAAAAAATCAACTATGGAGCGTGCCACATAGTGAACAATTAGACGGTTGTCTAACAGCTTCAGGAATAGTGTTAGCTACCAACCAATCAAATGCTGTCATCAGGTTGTAAAAATCAAACAAAGGAAGATAAAAATCTCATGCTTCCCCCGTCCACCTAATTAACTTGCTTTTCTATGAGGTTGGGGGGCGGGGGGGAGGGGGCGCGCACGGCGTGAATTCCAAATAGATAAAAGCTGGGTAAACCACTCCAGTGGTGAGCCTCATGCTAAAGTACTTAACCAGATACAAAAGCTGTGGATGCTTTTGTTTTGGTCTTTCACTGGCACCTATCCTGGACCTCTGATGTGCCTCCTGTAGGTTACTTCTGCCAGGTGACCATGCATGTGCTCCCAGAACCAACTGCTAGTGCAACATTTTTTTAACATCAAATAAACCCTTAATTGCTTAAAACCTAACTTTTTAAAATACACACTAAATCTAAATAATAAAAAAGAGCCAGCAACACAATGACCCAAAGGGCAGTGGAAGGGATTATTGTTCAAAAGCCTATTAAAAGGCTTATTGCTTTAATTATTTATTTTTGTAACAACACACTTTCAAAGCCTTTAAAGAACAGGCTCCTCCTCCCTTAGTTGCTTGCTAAAATGATACTTAGTGGAGAGGGAGTAGCTTCCCTTTAACAGATTAGGTAGCTATCAGAGAAAAAGAGTCAAATAGAAAGGCTTACCCAAAACTGGTTCTATTCTGAACGGTCCATGAAAAGAAACACAGATATGAGATGAGGATTAAATGGGCAGAAGGTGGGTATGTTAACAGTAGGGAGTACCGGAGAAGAGAGGGGGAGTACTTTTAAAATCTTTTAAGCAAAAAGATTTTGATATGGTCCTGATTACTAGAGATATTAGTATAATAGCCATGCCTTCCATTTAAGCATCTCAAAGCACTTTACAAAAATTAATCTGCACAACATGCATACGAAGTAGGTAAGAGAAATATATACATACGTATGCGTGCATGCGCGCACACAGAGGGAACAAGTTAAGAAGTTAGATTCTGAGTTAGAATTCAAAGGCTCTTTAATGTCACACAGCATCATTACAGAAACTGATCGTCTCCCAAGTATTAAAAATAGAAATAACAATATTGCTCTCTCTTCCTTCTTTCCTTCCTTACCATCCTATTGGGAACATAATTTGATTAGCTTATAGGGGTTTGTATATGTGAGTGGGTGTCTGTAGGAGTTTTTGAAGAGAAAGTTAAGTTGAATAAATGATTTTTGCATTTGATTCTGAACATGCTGAAGTCTCTGGTCATCCACATCTCTTTTAGGAGGGAGTTCTGTAATCTAGATTGAATTCCTGTGAAAATTCTGTCTCCTGCACTCACAAACCTCCTAATATTTGGGAACACTTTCATTGTTCCATTGGAACACTGTTGGAGGTCATAGTTATGGAAGCAAATCTCAGGTAAACAAGGCCAATCCCAGTGAGGGCTTTGAAAGTCAGGGGAAGAGACCTTGAACTGGATTCTGTATTCATTGGAAAGCCAATGCAGACAGCAGAGCACCAGGGTGATATGCTCACAGTGACCTGTAGGAGATGAACTGGCATTTTGTACCAGTTTGAGCTTTTCCAGAACATTGGGCTTTATTCCTAGATATGAGGAGGCCTTTGTGAACCTAAGGAGGGAGTGCAAAGGTAGCTGTAAACCCTATGCTCCCCATTCTTGAGGCTGCTTTTGCTAGACTGGGCTCCTTGGTGCACACTGGAACAGCCCAAAAGCCAGTCCAGCTGCCAGTAATCACCAAGGTGTAAAGATGTCCTTGCCACTTCCTCTTTGCCAGTAGCAGGGAAGGGGTTGGCTTAAAAGCCACTAAAATGTCTCTACACCACCTCAGGTTCCTCTTGCATTGTGGGAGATCTTCCAGGGGTCAGATCTGACAGCTTCAGGGCTGCTTTGCATCATATGCATTGGATAGGATGGGTGGTCACCTTCTGGCCAGTCACAATTGGAAGCTTTTTGCAGCATAGTTATTTGGGTATTCAAAAGCACCAAGGAGACCTAAAGGCCTACAAGGCTTTGGACTTATTTAATATCTCATAGTAGATGCCCTTGACAGTAATGAATAGTACAGAGGAGGCAAGTTCTTCAAAAAGCTTCCCTCTCTGTAACAGTATCCTCTCAATCTTACCTGGGCTCAGCTTTGGCCAGCTTCTCGGGCATCAATTTTGGCTAGGCATGAAGAAAGCTGGGAAATAGTGCCCTATACGCATGACTCTTCTAGAGACCTCCCAAGCTACCACTCAGTGTCTAACTGAGTTTATTGAGACACAAGCAAAACAGTCTCCAACACCACATCAGCTGCCAGTATCCTGGATCCCTCTCGATCAAGCTTCAGGCCAGGCATGGCATGCTACAGAGATAACATTTGTTGCTCTGGTGGGTGACCTCTTCCTCATCATCGACAAGGGAACTACATCCATACTCACCTTGTGGGACTTTTATTTGGGATCTGACACCACTGATCACCAAATACTCTTGTTCTGCCTCCAAGAAGCACTGAAGTGAATGGACGTGGCCTGAAATGGCTCAGGGTCATCCCTCCCAGATAAAACGGAGACCGTTATTATGGACAACTCTCCCTCCAGACCAAATCCCTTCCCTTGAGTCCCACAAGGCTCGGTCTTGTCCCACATATTATTCAACATCTGAATGGTAAAACAATGACTGAAGTGTCAGAAGTATGCAGATGATACACAGCTCTATGTAAACAACATCATACCCGCCAAGAAGCGAAAAAGAAGAACACTGTGTCCAATTGAAAATACAGGGGAAATTTAAGCAGGCAAAACATATTTATCCTTGTTGTAATGTGGCCAGGACACCAAGATTAATATCTCTGCTATGGCAGATATGCCAAACACAGGCCTATCTTGAGATTATTGCGTTTTACATGAAAAGCATGAAAACTTCAAAGACCATGATATTGAGAAAGGGACAGACAGTATGAGCCATAGAATATTCATAGCCCTTTGTGCTAATACATTTGATGTGTAATTGTGTGTTCCTGGCTCACTAGGGGGATTTTTCTGCAGAATCTGGGAGCACTAAGAGGTGATTAACGCAAAATCTCCATGCTGGTTATGCAGATACCCAGCCTTTAAGCTTGGCCTCCTGTGGGAAAAGGGGCTCTGACTGGTTTTACCTGGTCTCTGAAGGCTGACACACACACACACACACACACACACACACACACATGTACACACACACGAGGACTTGGGGTTCAAAGGGCCAGCTTGAACTAACACAGTGGTCTTCTTTTTATTTCAACAAATGGACCCAACCTTTGATCCAAGGGAGGGGGACCAACTTTGCTGAGGTGTTAGAAAGGCTTGAACCTGCCACGGCCTGGACTGATGGTTGACTTCTGGTATGTTTAATATGTGTCTAGATCTCTTATTTGTTTATGTTTTCTCTGTATGCTTTGAAAGAGCTGTTTGAGTTTCTGATATATCACTGTCATTATCCTTGGAGAGTAGCCAAAGACCAAGGGGCTGGTCCTTGGTTATACCTGCTGGGGATAACCACATTAAAGATCAGGGGGTTTCAGCCTAAAACTTGTGGTCAGAACGGAGCAGAACATGAGTACCTGCCCAGACAGAGGTGATGGCTAGATGTTTAAGACCGGGGAGCACTCCTTGAGCAAACCACTTGGGGGTAAAAGTGCAGTTACTCTAAAACTGTGACACCTACTGTTAAGAAAAGTATCAATTTCATGATCCTACATAATGAAGTCCTTTGTTTCACCACTCATTTTCAGGAGGGCATTTCCAGCAGCACAGTGCATAAGTACCACACTGGAGCAGAAGAAGAAGAGGGCCACCCAGTATATCACTATAATCACTTCCAGCAGCAGCAGCTAGATGTTCCTTGGAGGTTTCCCATTCAAATACCAACCGGTCCCTATCCCTCCTTAGCTTGTAAGATCTGAACAGATCACAGCAGACTAGATGGTGGTCTGACTGCAGTCAGAGAATTTGGAGGTTCACCCACCACTCATTTCAAAAGTGTCATCTTTCATCTCAGGGTGAATTTTAATTTCTTCAGTAGTATCTCAGTGTGCCCAACAATATGAGGCTATGAGCAACATTCTGGAATGCACCTAATTATGGTTTCCTTTTCCTTAATTTAATATGCATGCAACTCTGCAGAGCATGTCAAATTATGTGGGCAGGAAATGTTTTCATGTAACTATGTTCCTTTTTTAATAAAGTCAGGGATCCTAGAATTGTAAGGGTAGTGATGTAGGTTACATATACTTATTATGATTCAATTAATACACCACATGGGGACTAAGATTTGAAGGATTTTTAGCAATAGAAAAAAAGATAATCAGAGGTAAACAAATCTTACCAGGGTAAGCAGAGGGTAATTGAGGCTGAAAAGGGCAATAGTTGACTCCTGGGATGTTTAAAAGAATCTTCTGGCTGGTCCATGTATTGCCCTGATGATTGTAATGTCTGCTTCTTCTACTGAACAGGAATTCATCCACTCTCACTTGACAAGAAGCTTAGCTGCCACCCAGTGGAATTTAGGTGGCATTGCATTATGGCAGCCCCTCCCAATTCTAAATAGAGCTGACTTCATACTGAAAAATGGTGGAGGTTGGGTTGTAATTTAAAGAGCAGTTGTCTGGGGGGAAAATAGCAAAAATGGCATAATAGGCCCCATTGTTTATAGTGTCTCAGTGACTCCAGATCAAACGTGTTCAATCTGGAAGTTAAAACATGTTTATTCCCCCTAACTGCCAACTTGGCAAACTCGACCTGGGATCTTAAAGTCAAGCTGGCTCACATATCACTGGAAATATTTTCTGCAGGATGGCTTAAATCCTCAGCATCACAAGTTGTTGAATCAACTTTCTAAATTCCTCCAGATCCAAATTCTGTGCTGATGTCCTCATGCTGTATTTTTATTAGTTGTACTGCACCTATTTTTAATATTTTCGACAATTTTATTATTTGCAGCCTGACTTATGGTTTTTGTACAATTGGGGTGAGTAATACTGTAAGTCCATTTGAAAAAAATGGGAGCAGGGCAGGAAAAGACAAAGGAGAAGTACATTTGGGGACTGGGTGCTGGTAAAATACAGCAAGGATGTAGGGCATGATACCTGCTTTTACATGAGGCATGGACCCTGGAAATCTTGTGTGACTCAACTCATACCTCCAAACTGGCCCTTATTAAGCTCTAAACCACTTACTGCGGTGGCTGCAGATCATTCCTTCTGCAGAACCTTCCCTCTAGTAACTCTTACGTTATGTTCTGAAGAGGGTTTCCCAGCCTTCCCTGCTCTCAACATGACAGCACCATATCACACCGTCTACCTCTTTTTTAAAAACATTCTTCTGCAGCTTTTGGAATAGCATTGCACGTTTGTGCTTGGGCATAGGAACTAGAAAATGAAACTAACCAGAAACAAAAGTGAAAGTGACTAATCTGTCGTGTCGCCCAAACTGAGTGAAATGCAAGAAGTTGACAGTATTACCCGGAATGCTTAATTAGATTTTTTAAACTATTCACAACTGATGCAGAACATAGATCTGCACACATTTTAAATTGCTTTTTTCCCCAATATCTATATTCTCCTTCTTATTATTAAAAGGGTGTCTTGTCATCATATATCTTAGGAACGGGAGAACAAACAACTGTGCGGAGTGCTTTAAGCACCTGCTAATTGACTGGAACCTATAGGGGTATGTCTATACTGAGGTGTGACTACAGCTCAGATAGACATACTTGCACTAGCTTTACCCATGCTAGTATGACTAAAAATAGCAGGGTAGATGCTACCATGAGGGCTGTCCAAGCCCACCTCAGAACCTGGATACTGACTCATGTTGCCAGCCATTGCTAGTGCATCTACACTGCTATTTTTAGTCATGTTAGTGTAGGTCTGTCTGCATACCTAAGCTGCAATCACATCTTGGATTGCAGTGGACACATACCACCAGTGACCAGTGCTGCAAGGTGTCAAGTGCCTCCCAAGTAAAGCTGAGCACCCTAAACACCTCACAATATAGCACCTTTACTATACCATGGAACCTATCAAGAGCCTTTCCAAACTGTTTTCCTCCACTCCCACCTCCGGATCTTTACTAGCTGTGGCCATTGTCACTCCTCTGGTCAGCGTCTTCAGGTGCTTGACCAATCCCAAGCTTCTGAACTTCTGAAGATTTTTCACACATCAAGATAAGCCCACAACCAGTGACTTCCGGTATTTGTATACACCCACTTTGGACCAGTGTAAATCACTACACAAGGTACAAGAATCAGTGTAGACTCAAGCCCTGTGTACTTGCCTGTGTATGGGAGAGAGGAAGTAGTGAAGGTAATGTATATTGCTTAGTGAACAATATAACCAACCCCAACCATTCAAAAAATGAGTCAGATGCCAAAAAGTGATCTGAAGTTTTGGTTTCTTTTTTATTTGCCATCTTTTTTGAGCCTTTAGGGTCTCTCCCCCACCTCTTTTTTTAATGAAATTCTCATAGAATCATGTAACTTCAGGAGTTGGGACTGAATGAGAAATTAACAGACAGAAAGCTCAGAGTTACCCTTGTTAAACTAAAGTATTATATTTAATTTAGAGGGATAGTAGAAAAGTTATGGAGTTCTTATTGTTTAATGTTCATCTAAAAGATTTCAAATAGCAAATAGCAGCCATGACAAAGTGTGGTAACAAAACAGTAGGAAGAAGGACGGGGGCACTGTCGGTAAGAAACGTGATAACTCATCTGGAGTTAGTATGTAGCATGGAGGGAAAAATCAAGAGGTTTCTTTTGGTTTTGAAAAATTTGAGTATATTTCAGCTCATACAACACAGTATGAGTAACAGAGAACCAGTAACACAGAACCAAGCAGAGAATGAAATGCACAAAAATAGGAAGGAGGAGGAGGGTGAAGAGAGATTCAAACTAGCCCCACAAGGGGTGAGACAACACAAAAGAGGTAGAAGAAGACACCAGCACTGTCAAACATTCAAAATTCATGAGTCTGTCCCCTCAACATCATGAGATTGGCATATAAATCATGAGATTTTGTTAAACAATAAATTATTCTTTATATTTGCTCTTTGTTCTTTTTGTTTTGTTTTGTTTTTATTTTAGCCTTTGGCCTTTTCAAGCTTTTGCAGTCAGGAGAGTTAGATTTTTTGTAAATGAAAGCTGAGAGTGTCACATAATCATATGACTCCAGGATCTAGGTTCGTAAGACAAAACAGCAGATATCATGAGACTCATGATGAAATCATGAGAGTGGTTACCACTGAGACAGACAAGGTTTATTTTTTTTTAAAGGTTGTCTTTCTAACTCCACATTGGTATTATGGATTGTGGATTAATGCATATAAAAATACTGAAAAGCTGAATCCTATATAAAGATATTGTTTGAAAAGAATAGAAAACAGGACACAATCCTTTCCATTCCAGCATTTCCCGATGTTTCCACCAGAATAGAAAGCACAACACAGACAAATAATTATATAATAACATTCAAATAATATTATCTACTGCTGTGCTATAGTAAAAGTACTTGACATCCACCTGCTTCAGCACACAGCAGTTGTTACCTCCACGGAAATCAAAACATAGGTAATAATGAGTCAGCAACATTGAGTTCATGGACATACTCAAGCAGCAATAAACCTATCATTTCAACATGCCAGAAAGCTACTCCGTTGTCTAAAGATAGCTTAACATTTAAATTACAAGGATTCCCACATTTTCTAACAGAGGGTTCTATTTCTATTAAGAAGCTAGAAGAATGGCGCCCCGAGAAATTAAAACTTTAATATGTTGTGTATGACTTTAATGTTTAGCCCTGAAACACAAAGCCTGGAAATATCCCACTTGTTCTGACAAGGCCCTTGACATAATAAATTACTCTGTCTCTCAAGCGTTTATTAGCAATGAAAGAAATTATCCTTCCAAGAAGAATGCTTGCAGATTTTCAGATGCTCCCATATCAGAATTTGGAACATTATAACAATGCAGCCCACGCAGACAAATGCTTGTTGAAAGTTTGGAGCTAAACTCTGCTCTACAGCTGGTTGGGAAATTTCAAAACCAAAACTTTTCACAGGAAAGGGTTGATTTTGACAAATGTTTTTCAACAGAAACAAGTTTTTAAAATGTTGCAACATTTTATTTCAGGTTCAAAATGGCTTTTCATTTTGAAATTTAAGCTATATATATATATATAGTAAAAATTTGAAATTAAATGTTTCAGTTGACTAGAACCATTTCCTCCCCCGGAATTTAGGTTAGGAAAAGACTCCCATTGATTTCAGAGGGAGTTGGTTGGAGCCCTAAACTAATATCTGACAAAAGAATAAAGGAGGAGTGGGACATGAACCAACTCCCCAATTCGGTATATGCCCAAACTTTGAAACATGAACTTTATGGCTGTACTCTACCTCTATAACGGATGGAAATACATTCTTGGATCTGAGCACATCCAAGTCTGGGAAGAACATAGATCCAGATCCAGATCTGGACTTAGCAGCGTGGACCCAGCTGTAAAATGAAAGTCAACAAAAGAGCATGATTCTCTACTGCCACCAAAGAAAATGTGCCATAGAAAATTAACATAGTAATAACAAGTCTATCAAAAAGCAGCACAATTCTCTTAGACTTGTTTAAAGTTTTTTTAAAAAATAAGGTTTCTCTTGTCTTTATTTTGAAGTGTGACATGAAAATGATCACAGTCTCCTGATGTTTCTTTTGCTTTGACTGGTAAAAGCCTAAACAATTAGTTTTAGGCTCAGTGGAGGGCAACCTGCGGCCCACGGGTCACATGCGGCCCATCAGGGTTATCTGATTGTGGGCCGTAAGACATTTTGGTGACGTTGATTGTCCACAGGCACGGCCCCCCCACAGCTCCCAGGGGCCACGGTTCGCCGTTCCCGGGCAAGGGATCTGCAGGAAGTGGTGGGCCGCAGTGACGTGCTGGCTTCTGCAGCCCGCAATCAGATTACCTTTATGGGCCGCATGTGGCCCATAGGCCGCAGGTTGCCCACCACTGTTTTAGATATATAACAGGCCTTTAACAGAGATTTTACCTTTCACTTCTTTACCAAAGAACTATGACTACCTTAATAAAAGGACAAAGCATTCCCTAGCCAGGCATTCTGACCAGATATTGATCAAGAGAAAAGTTTACACTTTCAGAGTTAGTTAGATGACATCGTATTTAGTTATTTATGTCATAGATCATGGTATCTGAGCACCTGTCATTGTGGTACCTGAGCATCATCTCCCTGGTATCGCTCTTTCTCCTGATTTCCCCACATCCTTCTCCACTAGATTCAATTCACCCATGAAAGCTTATGCTCCAATACCTCTGTTAGTCTATAAGGTGCCACAGGACCCTTTGTCGCTTCTACAAATCCAGACTAACATGGCTACCCCTCTGTTACATGATAGAGACATTCTGTTGTTACAGTATCAGAATCATAGAAACATGGAGGTGGAAGGGACCTTGAGAAGTCATCAAGTCCAGCCCCCCGCACTGAGGGAGGACCAAATAAACCTAGACCATCCTTGACAGGTGTTTGTCCAACCTGTTCTTCAAAACCTACAATGACAGCAGATTCTACAGCCTCCCTTGGAAGCCTTTTCCAGACCTTAATTACCCTTATAGTTAGAAAGCAAGCTTCCATATTAAGATAACACTTTAAAGACCTGGATTCTTTATTCTATTCAAGCAAAGGGGCCATAGGAAGCAAAGGGGCCATAGGCTAGCTGAAGCTCCCTGGATCAACTCTGCCTGGCTACAGTAAAAATTAGGGTTGCATCTGTGCAGCCCAAACTTACAGCACATGCATAAAGTCCCTCTCTCATACCCTCTCCCTCTGCACTGAGGGTGGAGGGGGCAGCTGAGCTGCCTCTACCAGCTTCACACATGTGGACAATTCCCCTGGACAAGCAGGGTTATCCACTAGCATCATTGTCAAGTACACTGAATCGCAAAGTGACCTTAGTGGATCAGGGAATCCAGCCATTATAACACACAAGATACTTATGCCGATGTATCTGCAGCAAACATGAATCCTTGACAAGGCTAGGCACTATATTATAAAGCAATAACGATAAGTGTTGTATGCCATTGTAAAGGTGCTGAGGAAGGGGTCAAACCCCTAAGAAGTGCTGAGAAGCCATATTACATGGAAGAGACCTGGGCAAGATATTTTCACTGAATTAAAAAAAAATGTTTCCACGGCTGACAATCAGAAAAACGTCTTTAGTGTTTCTGTGGTTGTTTTTTCCTGAAAACTATAGATGTTTTTATCAGCTAAAAACTATTTGCACATTGAGAAGGTATTGTGGAGGTGTGTGAATACTTATTGAACAGTTAGCAGGTTAAACACAGCATAGCATTCTTTCAGTTAATACTGGAATTTAGTTTATTAAAAAATCTAAAGAGGCAGAGGATATTGTGATAATTTTCTTACGTGCTCAATAAATTAGTTGGTATGTACGTGATCTATGTAGACTTAGAGAAATTTTAAACTGAAGCCAAATCTCGGCTTCAGAGTATGAAAGCTGTGGCCAGGAGGGAAATGTTATTTTACATACAACTTACATATGAACTAAGTGTGCATTCTGAGATTTTTTGCTCATTTATTCAGAGATATATTAATATCTGTTGTCAACATATGATGAGTTCTGTAGTTTAATAGGATATGTAGGAATGGGTCAATCTGTAAGAGTTACAGTTTTGCGTACTTTTCAAAAACTGTTTTTGAGTTGGGCAAAATTATTCTAATGGGCCAACCTTTTTTCCCCCCTGAGTTGCAGTCCTCCCAATTCCTCATCTTCTGTCATACCACTTCCTGGTATGACTGAACTGTGCATGGTGCAGGACCAGAAAGGATGGAGAATGCATGGCCTATTTGTGAGCTCATGAAAAGCTCACTTTTATATGTGGATGTGCTGTGTAAGCCTGCTTACTGGAGTCCCCAATTACTAACTAGCACATGAGACAATCATAAAGGCAACATGGAAACCAAATGATACACAAGTAAAATTTCTTTGGCTATGAAGCATGTGACTGATGGAGGCAGAGTTGGGCTCTGTACCTTCAGGGTCATGGATTTCACTCTGGTCATAAGCTACAGATCTATAAGCAAAATCAGAACATTTTACTGAGCAGGTTACATTTCTTCTTGAAACAACTAAGGCTCCAAGTCAATACAAATTGTTTACATTATTATACAGCCAGCCACCTAAAGCTTCAGAGGATAAAGAATTGGGCCAAAAGCTGCAGATGAACAGCAACATCAGAGAAATGTGGGCAATCTTCCCAAAGCCTGTCATGGTGGTGTCAAATTTACCTAAGAGCTTTTTACATGAAAATAGTACAATTTTCGGGGCGCTACACCTTCAAAATGAAAACAACATTTCTGGGTGGGTGTGTATATATAGATATATGATCACATAACACATAGGGAAACCACTCTCCTCCCCATCAAAGAGATAGCATTCATTGAATGATATGACTCATGTGAACCTATGAACCTAATGCATAGCTTCCAGGCTATTCTCGCCTTTACGAATGTGCCTGTCTCTAGCATATCCCATTTTAGGTATCAGAGAATACTTTATAAGCAATATGCACAAGTTGTTCTGAGGCTTGGCAATAATTAAAAACAAGACAAGTTAGGGCTGGAATGTGTCAGCCTTGAATTTGAATTTCATTTTTGGTCACGTAAAGCTTGGCTGTAGTCACTGATCTCACTTTTTAAATATGTGAGGGTCAGAATGAGTTCAAGAATAAGCTCAGGCTTTTCATTCCACCAGCACCAAAATGTTTGTTTTCATTGCAACACCTAATAATCCCCCATTTCATTTTCTTTTCTACCTGTCTGAAGAAGTAGGTCCTTTTCCAATTGCTGCTGGCATCAGATGGATTCTCTTTCATTTTCCTGCTCCAGAATCTACAGTGATAAGGAGTAGGCAGGGGAAGAGAGGCAGCATTTGCCTGAGGAAAGAGAACATCTAATGCAAAGAGAAGACCCACCTGGGCAGGGACAAGCACCTGCAGTCATCAGAGACTCATCAGTTTGCTTATGACGGAAAGGAATTGGGGCCGCAGCCCTGGGGAGATCAGTGGTCAGCTTCACTGCCAAGAGCCATCTCGGAGTTGCTCAACTTTGAGGGCTAGTTTCTTTCTGCCTGCCTCTCTCCTCCCAGCCATGCTACTGCCAGGCAGACAATAAACAGGGCTGGGGCCTTCTCTGTGTGCCAACCAAAGGTGCTCCTCCTAAACGGAGTATACCACTTCAAGACAAAGAGAGGGGTTGGCAGTAGGAACTAGTGAACCATTAGTTCTCCCCATCCTCCAGCAGTTACAAGGAGAGCAGCGGGACAAGCAACTGCCAAGGGGTTACCTAAAGCCAAGACTGATCTTAAACTCAACCTAACCATCACACCTTAAGGTCAATTGGCAAAACACACAGACAAATGCTTGAAATGTTTGTGTGCTTAGATGCTTTTGTTTGGGGTCTGCGCTAATACGATTGCATTTCAGTACTAGATGAGACACTGCAGTTAGCAGTTAACAATGCCCTTTTACCTGTACTTCAGTCATAAGCTTCCTGCTTTGTACTGGAGACCCCATTTTCCTTCTTCCTCTTTCATGGAGTTTGGAGAAATTATTCCAGGTTCTCTTTAAAAGTCTTCCTTTCAAATCTGGTACTAAAAAAGCAAAATACAGAATGAAATGTTTATATCATCCATCTCGTAACTAGGCCACTTGTATGTACAGACACAATGATGGAAACTTCAGGCTATTCTGTCGGGGCATTATGGGTCCAATCCTGCTCCCATGGAAACCAGCATCAAAATTCCATTTGAATTTAGAGGTATAGAATCAGGAAGGAGAAATGAGTCTCTCCCTATGAAGCTTGTGTCAGACAGGCAGCTAGAAATTCCACTTACCTCTGAGATTTTATCCCTGAATATGCAATTTTGTAATTAGAACAAAGAACCAGGATCAGGAATATTAGGTTCTCCCCTATCTCTGTCTGTCCCGCTGACTCCATGGGGGACTTTGGTCAGTAGCCCCCTTTGTGACCCGTGAGCCACAATTTATCCATCTGTGAAATAGGGATCCAACTTCTTAGCCATACATGTGTGTGTAATTCCCCTATCCTAGACATATTTCTAGGGATTAATTTATATTTACAAATGCTTTAAGATCCTAAGTGCCATATGTGTCTGATCCAGAGGCCTGTGGCATCAATGGGAGACTTTTCACTGACTTGAATGGGCTTTGCATTAGGCCCATTCAAAGTCCTATTATTTGAAGAGCATGATTTTCCAACCCACTGCAATTTTAAAAATGTGTAACCATAACACAAGAAAAAGTCCCAGACAACACAAGTGTTTTGTATAGAGCTTGACAGGAAACAGTTTTCCATTCCACAAAAATTTGAAACTTTAAAAAAAGTTTCATGAACCGAAATGCTACCAATAAATACATAAATCGGTTTAGATCAAATGTTTTGCTTCAATAATTGCAAAGTGTTTCATTTTGATCTGGGCCTGCTTTCTTTAACACTAGTCAAAACATTAATTGAAAACATCCATTTCCTGTGGGGAAAAAATTGATTTTGAGGCATCAGAATTTTCAAATGAAAACAATGTGTAGTTTGAAAAACTTCTGGCTAGCTCTTGTTTTGTATCATTTTGTCCACTGGCTGGACAAATACAACAGCTGTTACATCCATACAGGACTGTGTATCACATATGACATATGCCTGTCATACCACCCTGCACCATTTAGCACCATTAAAAAAATTACACTTACAGGTGTTCTCTTTATCCAAAATCACTAGACTGGAGTCTCCTTTTCACCATGCTAATCCATGTAGGATTACATACAGCCATATGATAACTGGGTTATAAGTAGGAAGGGATTTAGCTACTTATTTCTCTTAATCACAAGCCTTACTCAGGAAATAAATGTCAGCTTGTTATGCAAGGGTATCTAAATGGTTGTGACCAATCAAGATCTTCGTAATGGAAAATAGCTTTGCTCATATCATCTCCTTATTTTTAAAAATAAGGGTTTGGACTTTTGGTTTTGGACTTTGTGAACATTTTCTTTTATTATGCCAGTTACTCTCTCCCATTTCCCCCTCTTATGACATCCTTCATCTTTTCCCCTGTTTGGATAGAAGGATGGATAGATAATCCTAAACAGCACAGGTTAAATCTAGACCTTCAAGGTCATATACTCAGCTATCATAAACTGGCATAGGTCTTTTGACTTCCAAACACCTGGAATTATAGATTTGGGTTGCTGTTAAATGGTGCAGGGTGATATGACAAGTCACATGCGGCACATCCAAGCATGAGAGCAAATTAAACAGTGGAGCTTACCCATAGAGAATTCAAAATGATATAAAACATATCCATGACTGGAATAGTATGGTTCAATATTTTATAAATTGAATTATTCTGCAAGTCACACACTTCAAATAACACTTCCTACTTACAGATCAAGTCACAGCTGAGGGTATGAAAACCTTTACAAAAACTAGTTAATTCTCTCAACCCTCTGCTGCAGTCTGAAGGGAAGTATTCTGATCTGCGTTTTCAGATGGGTAAACTGTGACACAGATTAGATGATCTGACATTCAATGGAACTATTCTGCTTTACACCAACTGAGGATCTGGGCAAATGTTCATAGAAGAGTATAATGTATGCACCTAAAAATATTAGCACACTGGCAAATACCTGCATGACAGTGATATAGTGAAGTTTCCATTTGCGCATGCAGTTCATTTAGCTCTGTGTTTAATATATATATTTCAGTTACAATAGAATTATTTCCTGTTCTAAATATATATAGATACTCCTGTGTCTCAGATACTTTGGTGTGGTAGCCATTGCCAAATGATGACTTTTTAGTGGCAACCGCTGTGACTCTTTTGTATTCACAAAAGCTATTTTCTGCAGGTGAAAGAGACTTATGTGCCTTTTGCAACTCTTCTTAGAAAAGTTGTCCAAAAATAGAGTGAATGTGTGTCTAAAATATTGTGCTTCAAAGAAAACATGTGTCCTCTATGAAACATGAAGAAAATATTATGACCTATGGCTTGTGCCATACTGGAAATGAATATGCACATTCACTGAAATCTCATAAAATACATATTGCTTCATGTGAATAAAGTTCTTATTGCATTCATTGTTAGTTGTTGGAACAGATGGTGAAAAAGTGGGGTCCATTAAAATAATGTATTATGCTGCCAAATGATTGTTCCCTCTAACAAGGGAGTCTTTAAACCATTTAAGGCTCAACAAAATTACAGGACATTTTCAATATGTCAAGTGATTCACTAATGGCTCAACACATCAGGGTTCTTATGTGTGCGCATATACTGCATATATAAAGTCGGGCCTCGATTTACACAGTGGCTATGTTCTTGAAAAAACACCATGCAAATAGAAATCATGTAAAAAGATACCAAGGGTCTATGGGAAATAAGGGTTTAGGTTCCAAGCTCACAAGATGACCTCCCTAATTAATCCAATACAGGTTTTATTAAAACATTTTAATGAAATTTAAACTTGCTACTAGGAGTCCGGTGGCACCTTAAAGACTTAGGCCTTGGCTAGACTTGCGAGTTACAGTGCAATAAAGCCTCCCAGAGCGCTGTACCTCACTCACTGTCTACAATAGCAAGGCATGTACAGCGCTGTATCTCCGTGGCTACAGCGCTGCTGGTACTCCACCTCCCCGAGAGGAATAACAGCTGTTGCGTAGTGGCTGAGACGCTGCTGCTGCAATGTAGTTGGGGGAGTATGCAGTGACTGACCTCCGGAAGCTCCCTTTGTTTTGAAATGGCACTGGAGTTCAGAGCTCCGTTTCGGGGGCTGCTTATCAAAAAAACAAACACAACTACTGTTTGCTTTGAATGAGTGAGAGGCAAGCAGGGGAGTGCTGGCAGCAAATGTTTGGTTGAAGAGAGAGGCGGCGGAGGGAAGGGAGAGGGGTTGGGGTCCATTTCAGCGAGCGGCTGCTTATCTGCTCTAAAAAAAAACCCCAAAGCCCCTGCTGTTTGCTTTCAGTGAGTGAGAGAGAGGCAGGGGAGGTGGGTGTGTGTAAACTTAGGAGATAATGAGCTGACAGTCTGTGGATACCCCAAAAATCCACTCTCTCTCCCCACATGCTCCGTCACACTCCACCCTGCCCCCATTTGAAAAGCACGTTGCAGCCACTTGAACGCTGGGATAGGTGCCCATAATGCACCGCTCCCAATACAGCTGCAAATGCCTCAAATGTGGCCATGACAGTGCGCTGGAAGCTGCCAGTGTGGACAGACTGCAACGCTTTCCTATTCAGCTGTACAAAGGCGGGTTTAACTCACAGCGCTGTAAAGCTGCAAGTGTAGCCTTAGCCTAACAGATTTATTTGGGCATAAGCTTTCGTGGGTAAAAAAACCCCACTTCTTCAGATGCATGGAGTGAAAATTACAGATACACGCATTGTTATACTGACACATGAAGAGAAGGGAGTTACCTCACAAGTGGAGAACCAGTGTTGACAGGGTTACATCCACCCTTTCACATCAGGGTGGATGTAGTTCACTCCCAATAATTGATGAGGAGGTGTCAATTCCAGGAGAGGGAGGGTTGCTTATGTAGTGAGCCAGCCACTCCCAGTCCCTATTCAAGCCTAAATTAATGGTGTTAAATCTGCAAATGAATTTTAGTTCTGAAGTTTCTCTTTGAAGTCTGTTTCTGACGTTTTCTTGTTCAAGTATGGCTACTTTTAAATCTGTATAGAATGTCCAGGAAGATTGAAGTGTTCTCCTACTGGCTTTTGTATGTTACCATTCCTGATGTCCAATGTGTGTCCATTTATTCTTTTATGTACATTGGCCAAACCAGGCAGTCTCTACTTAAAAGAATACATGGACACAAATCAGACATTAGGAATGGTAAGATACAAACTCCCTTCTCTTCATGTGTCAGTATAATAATGCCTGCATCTGTAATTTTCACTCTATGCATATGAAGTGGGTTTTTTACCCACAAAAGCTTATGCCCAAATAAATTTGTTAATTTTTAAAGTGCCACCGGACTCCTTGTTGTTTTTGTGGATACAGGCTAACATGGCTACCCCCTGAAATTTGCTACTAACATTTACTGATGTTGAGGATGAACTTGATAGAATGATAATGCTGATGTTGTTGAAGTCAGAACTCTGAGGACTCATCTGGGGTGTCTGGGGAGGCCAGGGAGTGTGGAGCAGTGGCATAGCCAGGACGGGACACTTGGGTGGGCCCCGACTTCGAGTGGGTGAACAATGATGGGGTGTGGGAGGGGAAGCAGGAGGGATGAGGCAGGAGGGCTTGGGGCTGCCTCCTCTCACCCTCTCCAGCCGGCCTTGCGGGGGGCGATGGACACTCTGGCCAGGGGGCCCCTCTGCCCCAGGCGCACAACTGGGGAACAGGGTTGGCTTGCGGGGACTTGCCCCGCTCCACCCACCCGGCACTCCTGCTGGGGAGTGGGGTCGAGGGTTCGGGGGCTCAGCGCTCTCCGCCCACCCAGCTGGGGAGTGGGGTCGGGGGCTCGTCCCGCTCTGCCCAGCACTCCCCAGCTGGGGAGCGGGGTCGAGGGCTCTTGCCACTCTGCCACTCCAGCTGGAGAGTGGGCAAGCCCCCATGCCCAGACCCTGCTCCCTTGCAGGAGCGCCGGGAAGAGCAGGGCAAGCCCCCATGACCCAACCCTGATCCCCAGGTGTGTGCCTGGGGGTGGGGGAGAAGGGGAGAGGCCTGGCCAGAGTGTCCATGACCCCCCCACCCCCCAAGGCCATCTGGAGTCGGGGAGGGAAGGCAGCCCCAATCCCTCCTGCATCCCCTCTCCTGCCCCCATCATTGCCCACCCACCCAAAGTCAGGGCCCACCCAAGTGTCCAATCCTGGCTACGCCACTGATCTGTTCATCTTGGCAACTGTGCTGCACCATGTAAAAGTGAATCCATACCATGTACAGAAATAAAGGGTCACAATTAATTGACCGTGCATAACTGAAACCGTGCAAAAAAGATACTGTGTAAATCGAGGCCCGACTGTACTTCCATTAGTTAAAATGCTATGGCCTGATGAGGGGCTGTGAAGTAGGGTGACCAGACAGCAAGTGTGAAAAATCGGGACAGAGGGTGGGGGGTAATAGGAGCCCATTTAAGAAAAAGCCCCAAATATCAGGACTGTCCCTATAAAATCGGGACATCTGGTCACCCTACTATGAAGTGAGGGAAGGCAACAGGCACAGTAAAGGGATTTGTGAAGGGACCTGCTTATGGTGTTCCTCAATCCCTTTCTCCTAGGAGAATCAAAGCAGACCTGCTGGGCAAGAGGCAGGACATATAAAAGCCTCCTCAGGAAGTAGCACCTTTGAGTGTGCTTTCTAGTTTTCTTTTGTTCTGGTTCTTTGTGGCAGCTTTAGCAAAGAGGCGAATCTTGATGTGTGACCTGAAGAAGGCAAGAGCTGTGTGCTTCCTCATCTCCTTTGGAAGAGTCCCAGAGCCTTACCCTGAGCGTTGAGAAGTCTCTCTCTCAATTCCAATTTCTTTTCATCAGGCTCTTAATACTCTTAATAAAGAGGTCAGAGAAAATCCAATGCTCATCCTCTTCAGGATATGCTGAAAGAGTTTTGCAAACTTCTTTCCCCACAAGCCAAATAATATAGAGTTTACTATATGCTAGACACATATTACCTAGTCCCAAACTAACAGAAATCACATTTCACAAAAGTCCTCATAGCCACGTCTGTATCTAGAAAGCTACTTTGAAAGATATCAGTGTTCTGTGCAAAAATGGCAGGGATCATAAGTAAAAATTGTGTGCTATGTAGGGGCCTCCATCATGCAACCTCTGCTCACATGAGTAATCCAATGATGACGTCGAAGCAACTATTCATGCAAGAATAGGCCCATCGGCCCTAATTCAGAAAAGAATTTATGCACATTCTCACATTTAAGCACACATTTAAGTGCTGTGCTAAATAAGGATGTACTGTTGAGTGGGGCCTTGCAGAACAGGGATTACTCATGCAATTAAAAGCTGTGGTCTCAGACACTGTAGTATCCAGACATCATGTGATAACAGCTGACAGTGTAATGTTCAGAGGAAAATAACCCTTTGTTTCTGACTAGGACTTTGGACTAACTGAAGCAGCAATGACTCCAAAGAATACAAGCCAGGTTCTGAGATGACGCAGAGCTTATTAAGACGTGTAGTTAGAGGTATGTAGGCATCCAGCTAGTGTGGGTTTGTTCAACCATTCTTCCAATTCTGTATACTAGGCCAGAATTCAGTGCAGATATTGGGTTCTGTGCAATAAATCCACTGAAATATCTTTAACTCCTGTCCTGTTGAACCTTGCAGGATTTGAGTAATTTCCCTCTGTCAAGTATAAAGACACAATATGTTCCTGTGTGATTAAGAGAAGTAAATCAGTCGATTTACTTATATGTATGCAGCATTTTATGTATGCTGTATATGTATGCAGCATCTTTGATCCAAAATTTACTGGGATTTCACAGAATATTTAAAAAACCATCAGTCAATATTATGTAACAGTCTGCAAAACACAAACCCCTTTGTTTATAATTTTATTTATTATTGCATGCCTCTAATTGTAAAAGCTCATTTCATTTCCCCCCTGGAATGTCAATTCCTTGTTGGAACCTTTTTATGCCAAGACTCAGAGCAAATGTTTACAACAACTGAAAATAAGAATTTATTATGGAGTCTCAAATAGATGCTGAACCTTAGTAGTGCTTATAAAATGACTATTGTACTAGTATTATTTAGCTAATCAATAAGTGCAATTTCATTTTCTAACCTATTCCGCTGTGCATCTCTGCCTACATATGTGCCAGACTTTCTTCTTTATGGGGGACTCTTTTCCAAGATACATTAATTGTATATTTGATTCATCTTGATGAGTTATTTAACATTTTATTGATTTCTGGTATGAATCTCTCTAGTTCATTCTTGATGTAATTAGTGGATTATGCCTCTTACGCTGCAAAGATATGCAGTTGATGTGGTTTGTAGGTTGCATAAGTGAGCATCCCTCAGCTAGTCCTTTTAAAAACCGTGTTATATATAATATATATCATTTCAAATGTAAGTTTGCAATTATACTTGTGAACAAAATTTAGAGCCTGGTCCTGTAAACACTTAGGCTCAGATTCTCAGATTACAATAAGGCCCCTTAACATCACTCTAGTAGTGTAAGGGGACTTCATAGTGGTTCCAAATTACATTTACACTCGATTTTAAGATCCATACACTGACAGAGTGGTGTTAAGGGGCTTTTGTGTGAATGAGAGTGTGAGCTTTACTGTACTACAGGGCATAGTTCTTCCTAGAGTAGGTAGCGTGGACATAAATATTTGCAGGATCAAGCCCTTAGCTAGTACTACAAGAAAACACATAAAATATGTAACCAACATATAACAAAATGCATAAATGTTTTTTGCCAAGTTTTTATTTGATGATGTTATGAATTTGCAGTGATCCCTTATCAATTTCATGCTGTACCATTTTGGGATGAAAAGCTGAAGGCCATAAAAAGGACTGGCGATTAAACTTGTATTTCAAATGTCATCATAAAGTAAAGATGACAATGTCCTATTTTTGCACTGGAGATGAACTCAGAATTGCTACTGACAATTCTCCTTCCCCACTTCCTGCTACTACCAGTTTTCTTTCCTTTATTGAGAGCCCCCTTTTGCCTGTAAGGCTAGCAGCAGGAGGTATCATCTCTGAAGGCGTCTTTTTTAAAAGCCGTCTGCTTAAACCACAATAATCTGTCAGTACTCAGGATTCTGATTCAATTGCTTACAGTAGGGTTCTTTTTTCTATCATGAGGCTGCTACCTTAAAGAACACCCCTGCCTGCCTAACGCATCCAGATCAAAACCTGGTATATTTTTGAACGCAGGCTCCATGGGTAGCCCATTAACAAGCTGAATCACTGCACTGTAGCCTATGTATTTTTCATAAGGCGCTATAAATTAATTATAATTATGCTACTATAGTCTTCTTTAAAAATGTGCATCAGTCCCCAAGAAAAAAATGCATTTGCTAATAAGGAAAAGTGTTTAATCATCTTCTAATTACCCTCAAAAGCAGAGTGCCTCGCAGATACCAGAGACTATGTTATTACAGAAAATTAGGAAATGCAAACACAAACAAAGGCGCAAAGATAGCAAAATTCTATTTGCTCTTCAAGACTGATTACCATAAATCATTTCCTTACTGAAAGGTATCCCTCATTTTAGGCAAATCCAGAGTAAGGTCTCAATCTGCAAACACTTATACACATAAGTAATTCCATTTACTCATCAGGACACAGCCACCAGCTCAGAATCTGTCCAAATGGGCTGTACTTGCACAGAAAGCTACTTAAAGGTGTTCATAGGCTCAAGGCCTTACATTTCAAGTACAAACCCATTTTCTAGAGCGTTTACTGTTTCTTTTCTGTGGGCGTTGGCAGAACTGCAGAAATTGGTAGGAGGAACTGTAATGAGCAGAGAGATTAATAGTAAAGAAAACAATGGGCTTTCTTTTTCTTTGGTTCTTATTAGAAGGATAGTAGAATGCTTGCTTCTAGCAATGGGAAGGTATTATAGTGAGTGCAAACAGCACCAGCTAAACTTAAGGTTGGGTTTCAACTTCAATTCAAATCCACATTTGATCATAACTTTGTCAAAGACGTTTCTGGGGGGCTATAATTTAGGATCTTCCCTGATTCTGAATGTTTGGTTGTATTTGTTACCTAACAAATTTATTGATAATTAAAATGCCCCACAGTATTTTGCCTTGCAGTTGAGAGCACCTTAAGACTTGATCCAGAAATGTTTGCTTTCTACCCTGAAGTTACCATGGTTGATAGCAGCCTTTATTTGTCATTCTTTCTCTCTCGACCACTGCTTTTCTGAACTGCAGTTCCTTGCAAATAACCTTGACTGGGGCTTAACAAAATATTCATTGCAAGAAGATTTAATAACATCTCCTCGTTTGAATTCACAAAATTTCTACAATTAAAAAAAACCAAAACACTTTCACAGTCTTCCATAATTGGCTGTTTGTAACAATATTTAATTTAGATATAGGGCTTGATTTTTAGAATCAAATACCAGAAACAGAGACTCAGCAGTTGGTATTTTTGTCCTTGCTTGTTCATAGAGAGCCCACAAAATGCAGCCTTCTTCTTTACCATGGCTTCTGCTGACTCACCTGACCTCACCGGAAGAAATTCTATGTAATGAAATTTAAACATGACAGCGTGAAACTCAGAAAAGCACTATGATAAACTACCTGTCAATTTTCATGGATGCACAGTTTGTGCCAAAAGAAAAAAGTCATAATGTTGCTGATGCAAAGAAATTCAGGAACCACAAATTCTAAAGAGGGCAAATTTGGACTAATTTTAATTCTGAGTTTCAGCTCACAGCTCTAACTTAAAGGTATAACATATGAATGACACTTTTTATACAAGATCAAGTACCATGGTAACAAATGATTGTCCAATGATTTACCTAAATGATATATGGTGAGCTAATGGTTTCATTTCAAATCAGTCATGTACTGGGGATGAAGAACTGCAAACAAAGAAACATTATATTATAGTTTTTCCACAGCGTATCCCCAACAAACACATTTCGGGGATGCGGGGAACTAAAAATTCTGTATTGAATTAGCCAACACAGAAACATGTTGATTTTTCTTTTGTTGAATGGTTACTGTAATGGATTATTTTTCAATAAAACCTTACTGCACGATAACCTCTCTAGTGTCTAGTTGTACTGCTGAAAGATTACAGCACACACTTCACTATGCATGTCAGAATTCATGAGTTTAAAGAAAGTTATAATGTGAACAAAGGGTATTCATTAAACAAGAAGAATTTGGCCCTGGCAATTGATACTTGTATCAATTTGCTTAATTCGATCAGTATTAAACAATTTGTAAAGCCAGGATTAAAGGCCTGAATTTCAAAGGATTTAGCGGAAGCCACAATCATTGTTTCAAGCAAATCATCTGCAAGAAACTATACGCTGAAAATAATGTGGCATACAGAAAAAAATAATGGAGATCATGGCTATCCTTGAAGTAGCCATGTAATTATAGTTTGGCATGCACTGCAAACCCTCTGCCTTTTGGTCCCTTCTCCCACAAGTAGAAAACCTTAGGATCTGTTGGTCTGAAGTGAACTATCCCCATTATTTTGTTCACAATCAGATTTAACGAGAAATTAACCCTAGGTTTAGGATGATGCCTTTTCACACAGAAGTATTTTCCTTTTACTAAAAATACCCATGACTAAATCGTAGCCTTAGCCATATATGATGACAGGTATGTGTGCTGCCTCAGGTGTGTGTGTTGTCTCCCTGTTCCTGTGATGTTTCCTGTTTCCTGCTGTCTGAACTCTGTTCCTGTTCAAGGGTTGGGGGTGGAGGTCCATAGCGTTGGTTGTGTGCATGTGCTACATATCTGCTGTTCGGACTGTCATGTTTTGTTCAGAGTGTTGCTGATCTAATGGTTCAGGGTTGTTACATGTTTTGACTGACAATCTACCAGGCATGTCTTGCTTTGGGTTTTTTGTAGTTTTAGATTGCTGTTCTGCAGTGGGTAACATCATGTCACCACAAAGTATCCTGGTCCACACACTGCAGCGAATAAAGTGCCGCTTACAGAGATTTGGCTAAGATAAAGGCCATTACCTTTTTTTTTTTTTCATTTTTACATCACAAAATGGTGTGAGAACGGCTAGCCTGTTCCTTTTCACACCACTGCCCCACAGGAGAAGTCCTGTGCCATTCCCAAATAAATGGCCAGAAAGACTGAGCAGTTCTTAAAAGATAGTTACTCCCAAGGTCCTCTTGCAAAACCCACCCAGGGAAGAGGAGTGAGAAGGCCCCAGATCTGTTACCTTTTGTAAATGTAAGGAATGAGGGTTTGAACCAGGTATGCCTCTGTTTGCAACAGGTAGTGAGGCTCCCCCTCAACCTGCAGTGCACAAAGGCACAGGAAGAAACCACTCAGTCAGCACCTGGGACTACTCTACCTGCCCTGCACTTTAGTTAAATTGCACTGGACGCCTGCCACACCATTATGACCATTATCTATCACTACAATTATGATACTCCTTCTAGTGAAACTTCCAGTGTGCTCCAAGGAAGGCAAAACCAACCAAACAAAACACCCCACACTGCAAGCTAACAAAATGTGAAGTGGGAAAAGTCCTACCAAGCACCTGAAATGCACACTGGCCTAAACCCAGAGCAAAATAGAAAATCTAACCGGAATAAACAAACCTAGGTGGGGCAAAGAAAATGGATGCAACTGACAGTTTGTGTTGAGAGGAGCAATATAAGCAGGGGTGGGAGCTAAGGGCCCTTGTGTTCTGTCTTAGCCTCACCTGTGCACAAGGTCCCTGCACTATTAGAAGTCCTGGAAGGGGTGGCTCTAGGCCTGCCCAAAACAAAAGGCTCTCCCCCCTCAACTGAGGGAGAGGAACCATTAAGTCCAGGCACCAATCAATTACAGGGGACAGTAAAGGAGAAAACAGGAATGAGAGTGAGGTCAAAGGTTGAAAATCAGGGAACCAGAGGGGAACACCGCGCAGAGAGCTTCCAACAGCATCCACTGCTCCTCAGAGGTGTCTAAGGAGTCAGTGGATCTTGCTCAGAGGACCTTTGTTTTTAGACGTGATTAAACAAAGGATTGGAAATAGGCTCAGAGTCAAGAGCATCCCCCTGTCCAGCTCCCTCCTTCAGGAGTGATGGATGGCCATCTTGACCAGTGCTAGGAGGAGATTGATGAGGAGGTCTTGTGACTTTGTGGGGCCTTGGATGGGGTATGCATAAATCAGGAGGTATATGGAGAAGTACAGTGAGAGGTTCTGGAAGGGCCAGAAGAAGGGCTGCAAACTTACACACCCTATGTAGATATGCATCAGGATCTTCCTCTCACTGCAAAAGGGACAGGTGTTGGGGGAGTTTGTGAACCATGCCGTGTACATGCCCATGCTCACAGCTCCAAGAAGGATCTGCCAACTAATGTCCCCAGTGCGTCGTGGAACCAGAATGGAGTACAGACTGGCCCACCAGGGTTCCTTCCACAGGTGGCAGCAGGTCCTGCCATGTGGTGTCAGAGACAAGGATGAGGAAATGGATGGGGTGAATCATGAGCACATACAGATGTTCTCTGGGCATGGTCAGAGGCGGACAGGCTGAATGTCTTGCAGCTGGGTCAGGTGGTATGCGGGGGGAGGCTCACGAGGCAGGGGCTTGATGACAGGGATGCTGGAACAATTTGTATAGTAGCGGTGCTAAGAGCCATTGAACTAAACTGTACACCTTGTATATAATGGAAACCATTTCAAGCCAGGGGGTGTGGCAGCAACACCAGCACCCTAGTTCCGGCACCTATGCTTGATGACAAGGGTCAGGGTGGGCAGGGAGCACCCTCCTGCACAAGGCACCTATGTATGGGGGGGGGAGAGGGGTTCGCACTGAGACTCTTCCCCATGCCTGCCAGGAGCCCAACGTGTGTTTCCCCTGCTGGTCTAACCTAGTGCCCCCTGGGCTGCTGGGACTTCTTTAGAACACAGATAAAAATGCCCATTTGGAATTTGATTACATATTTTGAAAAAAATAATTCTCTTTAGCATTTGTCCTGTAAATTATTGTAAATTCAACTTTAGAATTTTCATAGATAAATAATCCTCTGATGCAGGCAACAGCCATCCTCTTTATTTTTATGTACACAAAGGAGAAAGGGGGATTTGTGCCCCCCCAAAAGATGTAAAACAATAACCAGCAATACACAGATATGACTACTTCCAAATCCTATGTTACATGTAACTTTGTCAATCTAAAAGGATGAAACTTCAGCACTAAAAACACGGATGAGATGAAAGTTTACCCATAAAAGAAATCACATTACCAAAGGAAAAAAGACAGAAAAAGCAAAGATTTAAGAGAAAAACATGAAGTAGATTTTGCAATCAAAACTTTTGGTGCTTTAGCACAGCCAGGATGCTAATTAAGACTAGGCTTCTGAGGCAGTGAAGTTTAATATTACTAAAAGCCATATTCTGTTTTGAAAGCCAGGCACACCCATTTCACAATTCAGTGGTTTTACTCCATCTACTGTATGCAGATGCCAGAAGAGCTTTTACAGTAGGTGCTGACAGTTCAGACATGAATAAAGGTACTAGAGGATGTTGCTGACCTCACAGATTTTGTATATAATTTGCTAAACAAATATCAAGGTATAACAACATTTCTCAGCTGTATCAAGACTTGACTTTGATAAAAAAGCATCATTCACGTAGGCAGCAATGTTAACTTGTTTCAAAAAATTAAATCTTAATGTATTTCATTAGCAACCAAAAAATGCATTCTGTATTATGCAATGCATTCAAATGAAACAAAGCGTTTTGATTTATATACCACATAACTTGAAATCTTTTGACTCTGCTTCCTTAGAGATTGCCACCAAAGAACCTGATCTACCACTACAGGAATGATTCCAAGATGGCAGCTAGGATTTAAAAAAATATAGCCCACATTCTCAAAGATATTTAGGTGCCTAATTCCCATTGAACTCAATGGGAGTTAGACACCAAAAAAACTCTGAGGATCTGAGCCTAAGGTCCTGATGCTGCATTCAAGAACCTTTATTCCTGCACAGAAGTGTAGTAATTGATTGCAATGGGACACTGGTTGGGGAAGTAAAGATTCCCATAGATTGATGTTTTTGTAGAGCTGAGGCCTGATGGAGTAGGCAAATCCCTTTATAAACCCCATGGGATATTAATCCCTTTAAGGTGATGAAAATAAAAGCTGGTTGCACTGAGTTTTAGATACATATGATTCCATACCTAATAGACCATACAAGAGGGGATGAATGCAGAGAAATACATAGAAATCTTTGAGGTGGAGCAACAAGGGTAAGAACAATTAATAAAACATTTGTTTTTCCTCATTAATCCTACTGTATTAGAAGAGATTTTTCCAAAGTGCTTGTTAAGGGGTGACTTGATTACAGTCTATAAGTACCGACATGGGGAACAAATACTTAATAATGGGCTCTTCAGCCCAGCAGAGAAAGTTATAACACGGTCCAATGGGTGGAAGTTGAAGCTAGACATATTCAGTCTGGAAATAAAGTGTAAAATGTTAACAGTGAGGGTAATTAACCATTGGAACAATTTACCAAGATTTGTGGTGGATTCTTCATTGCAGGCAATTTTTAAATCAAGACTGGATTTTTTTTTAAAAGATCTGCTCTATGAGTTATTTTGGGGAAGTTCTATTCAGGCTAGATGATCACAATGGTCCCTTCTGGGCTAGGAATCTATGAAACATGCTCCATTTGTCCTTAAATGGAAAATCTATTAATCTATTTTTCACGTGAAGGCAGATGGCAAACTAGAAAATAAATAGAAAAGATCAGTTATTAGGTACTACAGGGATGGATGTTATAGAAAACCTTTAGATAGAAAGGCATCTAATGGAGGGAAAGCAGAGAGCAAGTGTCAGTGTCTCTATCCAGGATAACTGTAGAGATACTAATTTGTAGCTGAACTGTACTTTTCAAGAATTTACACTGTTCTGTGGGGAAGATTTTCATGGGCACAAAGGGGAAGCACTTAAATCCCACTGAAAGGCAATGGAAGTTCAGGATTGTACTGCCCTTTGTGCCTATGACTCTCCCCCTGCAATTTACTTTGCTCTACTTTGACTTCATGTGCCCCTCTTTTGGTGAGTAGATTGAAATACCTGCCCTCCACATATTTCCATGAAAACACTGAACAGAGCATAAACATGATGAGCATAGACTGTACAGGACACACACTTAAAAGTACTGCAACTAAACCAGATTTTTAAATAGTTAGAAATTTTATATCCCAAGAAACTGCCAGGGGAGGGGAGGATAAAAGTACACAGAGCGTGAGATGGTTTAAAGGAGGGCTAATATGATACAGAATATTTAATCTCTAGGTTACTGGTTTGAATTCTGATCAGGCAAGCATTAACTAGAAATGGGTTCTTCCTAGACACAATGGGGCAGGTTTGTTTGGCAAAATGTCGGCCAGATTTTTGTCTTGCAAACCCCAAACGAGAGGTTCCAGATACCATTTTATTTGAGCTTGAAGGCCCAGATTGTCTGTTCTGGCCAAACTGTGTTCACCACAAGATTGGGGGGAAATAGCCTATAGCTACTTTTGTGGCCCCCTTGAATCCTGGGGTAGACCTGTCCCCTGCTCTAACTTAGAGAAAACTAACCTGCCTTCAGGAATTGCTAGGGCTTTGGAAATCCCACCACTACCACATCTGCTCTCCCATGGTCACTAAGTATCGTAAAATTATAGGAGACCTAGAATCTCTCCCATCTGAGCAAAATTCTAATGCAATACAATTTTGCACCAACTTACTATATCAAATAAAGTCACATCTAACTCCACCCATGCTTTTATATTGTGATAATACAATTGACTATCCTAAATAGTCTCATTCCTATACTTATTGTCATTTGTGTGAAACGATCCTTGAGAATTTTCTTGAAGTCTGATTAGTTTATGGGAATAAAATCCAGGAGAACACTCACAACAAATCCTCTAATTTTAAAGGATCATACACTGGAAGCTACATTTGCCCACAGTTTCTTTAGTCTATCATAAAAACACATTTCTGTTTCAAAGATATTCACAAACAAAATCAATATCCCAAGAGAGAAAGAACCCTTTTTTATTTTGTTAAGTCACCTCAAAAACAAGGACAGCTTGGAAACAAAGATACAGTTAATCTTACTGGCAACTTCTTGTGGATGGTCGAGTATCATAGAAAAGCAATTTTGTGAAGCTAGAGTGATTCATTTAGCTTTTTTTTTTTTTTAAACATGTTCATTTCTGTAACAGGTTGTACATTCTCTGTCTGAGCTGCTGCCCTAACTTCAAGTGAAAGGTTTTGCCAACACATGCACCTGCTCATCTGAGGGCAAACCAGCCTCAAACTGCAACATTTTCTGAAGCAAAAACAAGTAGTACGGCTATCTCCCCAGTCATGCACTGGGGCACATTACACTTTAAACACCATGGGACATGAGCTCTCTATGCTCAAGTTATACTAGTATATAAGCTAAGAAAAATAGCCCATACATTTATTCTGAAATGCATAATCTCTTATCTGAAGATGTGCAATACCTACCCTCAGAATAAACTTTTAGTTATAGCTAAAGGGTGAAAGTCTGAAAACTGCTGCAAAAACAAATAAGGGATTCAGGTGGGAGTAAGAAAAGAGTTCTGTAACCTCCACACAAGATCACTGGAGTCCACTGACTCATTTTCATGTACTCCTTCTCTTCCTTTGACAGTGGTCTGACCTTTTCATTTTAAAATACTGCAAAAAAAGCCCGTTTGCTCCTGAAGCTCTTTAAAGATGTTTTATGTTTTTTAAAAAGTCTTACTTGTTTGAAGTTTGAAAACCAGCTCCCAGGGTGTGGTGTTACTTTTCAGAAGGGAAGTTTATTCTGACAAACTTTTGAAGAAGTCTGATCTAAAAACTCCCCCCACCCCCAAGTTTCCACAAACTTTGAAACCATATGATTAAGTTCACCCCCTGCGGCAGCTTCTCCTTTTGTCTTGTGTGCTCATATTCAAAACTCTTTCACTCGAATGTACACAGATTTATTTATTGCATGCAGGTTACTTTGCATTTACTTCTTCTTTATGTAAGACTTGTTTCAAAGTATGAACAATGCTTTCTGTCATTTGCTAGAGTTGTTTTTGTTTTTCTTTTCTTAAACACAAAATGTACCCTCTTTTGGAATTAGAGCAATGTGCTTTCTCATGCTGGGGCCCAATACTCCAAACACTTATACATACAAATCCCTGGGGACTACATACATGAGACTTCCCACATGCATAATTCACATAGAATCATAGAATATCAGGGTTGGAAGGGACCTTAGGAGGTCATCTAGTCCAACCCCCTGCTCAAAGCAGGACCAATCCCCAATTTTTGCCCCAGATCCCTAAGTGGCCCCCTCAAGGATTGAACTCACAACCCCGGGTTTAGCAGGCCAATGCTCAAACCACTGAGCTATCCCTCCCCCCCTCTAGAGCGGGGAGGTGTTTGTAGAATCACATATAGGTGTTTGTAGAATCAGGTCCTGTGAAAGTAGAAGTGGTTTCAGGAACGTTGGTTTTATTACTTAAGTTAAAAATGCATATATTTCTATCTTACCCACAATATTTCAGAATGAATGTACTATCATTTTAAGGACAACTTTTGGCACTATTTCCTTTACACTATTTTAAATGTGGAATTTAAAGCACAAAAGTACATTCAATCATATACAGCTGAATGACAAAGTATGATTCTGCAGTCATTATTTACAGTGGCTGCTAAGACCCATTAGTATTGCCTTACCTTTAATTTTTAAGATGCTTTACAATTTCATTTCTAATAACATTAATAAATAAATAATAATAATAATAATGGCAATAAATTGTCCACCTGCCACAGAAATACTAGCTCTTTCGTTTTGGGGGTAAATTATTAATCTCCCCCCCAAAATAAAATAAAAATCAATGTTGGTAACTTCTTTAGAATTTGCAACATGGTTTTGACCTCACCTTACCTTGTCACCTATCAAGTCTTTTGGAAATAACCACTTCAAAATTTCTACCTCTCCTTGAGTTTACACTCTCACCATGAGTTGGGTGTTTGTCTGTTTGTGTGAGTGAGTGAGTAAGTGAGTGAGAGAGAACAATTCTTCCTGTGTCTAAACCAGACTAAGTTCCTTGGAGCATGAAGCATGTTATCTTATATGTGTCTAGCACACATTACACTGTCAGTATTCAGTAAATTGTAACGCCTTTTCTATAATCTTAATCTCATTGGGAAATTTTTTTTTTGCACATCCTTAGCTCATGTATCACTGCATATGATTCGCCACATGAGTCTTTGAATTTATAACACTTCTATAGATATCAAACCACTGCCTATCCTGGCTTAGTTAATATAATATTTCATAATTTCTTCTGAAATTGCTGCCAAAGACACTGATCAGTCACAAACATTTTTAATTATTCCTCATCTAGGGCCTGATCTACAGACCACTGATGTCACCAGCAGTCTTTTTACTCACTTCAATGGACTTTCCATCAGGCCCCTAATAAGGATATTACATACCTAAAAAACTTTCCCCTCTCCTATTTTTAAAAGAGAATGTAAACAAGTTTTGATATTTGGCCTAAACAAAAGTCATGTAAAACTGCCCTGCCTTTTCATAGACAGTGCTCCTCACGAAGACACTCAGTGAAACTATTAATATGGCTTCCAAAGAATGCGAAAGGCCTAAGAAGAATTTAAGCAGTAATTTTGTAAACATTTTGTATCCTTGAAACTGACAGACATGAGGATCAGAGAGACCTGATGTCTACTGCATTTCAAATGTTACAAAATGTACTCCTATCCCTGCCAGTTTGTTTCCACCACTGGAAAATTAGTCACACTGGACTCAATAATCAAGCTGACTATCATCCCTGAATATGTTGTATGTGCAGGTGAAATAAAGACAGCAGTAACTGAAAAATGACTGATAAGGAATTTGGGACAAGTCTGGTGAAACTAATAGGTGATTTAAAAGCTTGCTATGTATACTATATAACGCTTTTTCTAGGGCTTCCTTACAAATAGAAAAGAGATGGAAAATATTCTTCAAATTCTAAAACCAGACCTGTAGATCAATTCACAATGGAAAATTCTAGTCCCAGCGGTGGTTTGGAAACTATTTGTTTACAACATATCATGTAAACAATGAGTGAAAAATCCTCTCACAATTCCCCCTGTATTGAGGGACAGCTACAGGCAAATGGCTACCAGTAACAAGAATCCCCCAAAACAAAGTATTTATTTGCTTATCTTAAACACGAGGTAACAGATGTCATCATGTGAGGGCCAGGGTTAGGGTCTTTTCATAGAATTCCGGAAAATGCCATAAAAATATCCCACAAGCACAGCTCAGAAAGGAATATCATGAAATTCCTCAATCACTGTGTCAGCTGAAAGAAGTTTGAGCTGTCTAAGAAACACAAAAATGGTAAACAAGTCCTTTAATCTATAATGCCGTCTATTTTCCTCCCAGACATAAAAGTCCTTATTTAAATATCTACAGCAATAGAGGCTTAGTAATAACCATGAAGGCTAAACTAGTTTGAAGAACATTTATTCAGTGCAGCTGTGTTGCCAAATACACACACCCATTGGCAAACCTGGGGCATGGGGAGATTAAGGAAGCTTCCCAGCCTTAGGCATCCAAACTCCTTTAAAAACTAAAGGGGAAACTCTGCCCTGTGATGAGTGGGTGTGTTTTGGAGGCAGGGGATAAGAGGACACAGGGAGCACTTTGCATAATGAGTTTAGTGAAATCTTCATCATTCTGAAATTTGGAAAGCAGCCTTGACTCCAAATGAAACAATAAGAATAGAGCAGGAAATTTATCCTAAAATATCCAAAGCATCTACCTGCCACATGGAATATTTGCATGAAGAGTTTTGCATTGGTGATGATTACAAGCCCACTGTTGGCTTCCACAAAGCTTGTTCACTACTCCTTTTTGGCTGCCTGGTTAATGTCACAGGATTAATATTATGACCAAGGGATCACTAACTTCATAGTCAGTGGAAATAACTAAAATACCCTGTGAGTAATGCTACTGGGAATGACTGACTTTGGCAGGATCTTACATGAGGAAGTTATCGGTGAAAAGGAACTAACATGATCATGTCTCTGCTGACCAATAAACAAATTCTGTTTGGACTTAAAGTCTGTGTCCCCACTAAAGAAGGTCAATGGCACTGCAAAGTGTGTGTAAATCAGCACAGAATTTGTCCCCAGACCAAACCCTTTGCAGTGATAAACAGAATCAAGATTAAAGAGGCCTTCATTGTGTAATGAACACAACAGCTGAGAACCAGTGCATTACAACATTATTAATTTAGGCAACAGTGAACAAAGGAGGATAAATTTAAACAAAAAGCCACAAAAACTTTACCTTTTAATCCTTAACAGGTGCTCAGAAGCTACTGTGATGGTGGCCACAGAAGTGAATAGATAGAAGGAAAGCAATTGAAACTATGGAAAATGTACAAGAGAGAAAGAGCAAAGAGTGGTATAGAGAAGTAAAGAAAAGAAATGATTGCATAAGAGAGAAAAATAAGAAAGAGAAAAGACTGAGGATACACCGTAGTCTAAGGAAAGACATGGAAAAGATGGGAAGATAACCAAATGCAAGACAAAATAATTAAATACATTTATTACTTAAACATTTTTTCTGGCACTATAAAAAAGTAATGAATGGATGGGTAGGAAAGCAGTGTAAATATGGTCCTAGAGCTAGGCATGATGAATGGCAACATGCACTACACTATAGTTGTGCACATTTGTGCATGTAAGGATAAAGTGCAAAGCTTAAGTACATGGTGCATCCAGATTAGAGATCTTTGATGACCACTATGAAAACCTATACATTCAACTCGTTTTCCCAGTGAATACCTACTATTCGATATTTTAGAAAGACCTTTGCTTTCAAACAGTCAGACAAATGAAAAGTTTCTTTTAGTTTTCCATTCTCCCATGATATACACACACAACTCTCATTGTGGTGGACTCAGAGATTTCTGTGAAAATGACTGCCAGCTTTTGAAATGTTTAAGCTGTTACGGGAGTAAGAGAGAAAAGGAATCACAGAATCATAGAAATGTCGGACTGAAAGGGACCTCAGTAGGTCATCTAATGCATTCCCCTGCACTGAGGCAGAACTAAGTGTTATCTAGAACATCACTGACAGGTGTTTGTCTAACCTGCTCTTAAAAACCACCTGTAATGGGGATTCCACAACTCCCTAGGTAATGTGTTCCAGTGCTTAACCACCCTGACAAGTTAAAAAGTTTTTCCTAATGTCTAACTGAAATCTTCCTTGCTGTATTTAAGCCCATTACTTCTTGTCCTGTCCTCAGTGTATAAGGAGAACAATGTATTGCCCTCCTCTTTATAACAACCTTTTATGTACTTGAAGACTCATCATGTCCCCCTCAGTCTTCTCTTTTCCAGACTAAACAAACCCACCTTTTTCAATCCTTCATCATAAGTCATGTTTTCTAAGACCTTTAATCATTTTTGTTGCTCTCCTCTGGATTTTCTAAACTTTTTCTACATTTTCCCCAGAGTGTAGTGCCCAAAACTGGACACAGTACTCCAGATGAGGAGTGGTTATCAGTGCTGAGTAAAGTGGAATAATTACTTCTTGTGTCTTGTTTACAACACTCCCGCTAATACATCCCAGAATGATGTTCGCTTTTTTTGGAACAGTGTTACGCTGTTGACTCATATTTAGTTTGTGATCCACTATAAGCCCCTGATCTTTTTCTGCAGTACTCACTCCTTCCTAGGCAGTCATTTCCCATTTTTTATTTGTGCAATTGATTATTCTTTCATAAGTGGAGTATTTTGCATTTGTCCTTATTGAATTTCATCCTATTTATTTCAGACCATTTTTCCAGTTTGTCAAGATAATTTTGAATTCTAATCTTGTCCTCCAAAGCACTTGCAACCCCTCCTAGCTTAGCATTATCCGCTAACTTTATAAGTGTACTCTCTATGCCATTATTTAAATCATTTATGAAGATACTGAATAGAACTGGACTCAGAACAGACCCTTGCATGGCTCCACTCAATATGCCCTTCCAGCATGACTATGAACCATTGATAACTACTCTCTGAATAGAGTTTTCCAATCAGTTGTGCACCCACCTTAGAGTAGGTTGACCTAGGCTATATTTCCCTATTTTGTTTATGAGAAGGTCACGTGAGACGTGTCAAAAGCTTTACTAAGGTTGAGATATATCACATCTACTGTTTTCCCCCCTATCCACAGACTTGTTACCCTATCAGAGAAGGATATTACAATGGTTTGACCAAATTTGTTCTCGAGAAATCCATGTTACTTACCACCTTATTATCTTTGATTATTATCTATAATTGATTGTTCGCGCCACTATCTTTCCAGGTACCAAAGGCAAACTGACTGGTCTATACTTCTCTGTGTTGTTCTTTTACCCTTTTTATAGATAGGTATTATATTTGCCCTTTTCAAGTCCTCTGGGATCTCTCCTATCCTTCATGAATTCTCAAAGATAATTGCTAATTGCGCATCCAGAGATCTCTTCAGCCAGTTCCGTAAGTATTCTAGGATGTATTTTGTCAAGCCCTGCGACATGAAGACATCGAATTTGCCTACATAATTCTTAACTTGTTCTCTCTATTTTAGCCTTAGATCCTGCCCCATTTACACTGATGTTTATTATGTTAGTCACCCAGTCACTGCTAACCTTTTTGGTGAAAACTGAAACAAAAAGGTAATTTAATACTTAAGCCATTGTTGCGTTTTCTGTTATTGTCTTTCCCTCCTCATTGAGTAATGAGCTACCCAGTCCTTGGTCTTCCCCTTGATTCTACTGTATTTGTAACATGTTTTCTTGTTACCCTTTACTTCCCTAGCTAGTTTAATCTCATTTTGTGGCTTGGCCTTTCTAATTTTGTACCTACATGCTTGTGTTGGGTTTTTTTTATAGATCTATTCATCCTTCATAATTTGGCCAAGCTTCCACTTTTTTTGTACGACTCTTATTTGAGTTTCAAATTGTTGAAGATCTGGTTAAGCCAGTTTGGTCTCTTACCCTAGCTTTGCTATGCATTCGGAAAGTTTGCTTTTGTGTCCTGAATAATGTCTCTCTAAAAAGCTGCCAACTCTCCTAAGCTCTTTTTTCCATTAAACTTGCTTTCTACGGGATCTAATCTACCAATTCTATGAGTTTGCTAAAGTCTGTCCTCTTGAAGTCCATTGTCTTTATTCTACTGTTTTCCCACTACCATTCTTTGGAATCATGATCTCTATCATTTCATGATTACTTTCACACAAGCTGCATTCCACCTTCAAACTCTCAATTCAATATTTTAATCATCTCCTCTAGGCCTTCTCCATTCAGACCCCATTTCAGCAGAAAAACATGGAAAGGCTGTTCTTTATACAGTAGTACTAGTATCATGAGATCTGGAGGTTTAATTCTGATCTCAAAAGTGAGTATATAACAATATCACCATGCATCTGAAGAAGTGGGTTTTTTACCCACTAAAGCTTATGCCCAAATAAATGTGTTAGTCTTTAAGGTGCCACCGGACTCCTCATTGTTTGTGTGGATACAGACTAACTCGACTACCCCTATAATGGCACCATGTTACTCACCAGACCCGTTTCCTCTCTGTACTCAGAGTCATATCTGAGGACTTTAGTGACAACAAAAACTATTGGTTTTTTTTCATAACAAGATTTTCAGCCTGAACTGGTAGCTGGCTTCTCTCTTTAATAGACAGAACAAAGCACCTAGATCAGAACATTTCTGAACATTGGGATGTGGGAAGTCAAAATGCAGACTTAAATGTAGATGTGTATTTTGCTGATTGGCCCCATCTCTGGTTATTAGCTGTTGCTAGAAAGAGATAAAATAGTATCCCAGCCCAGGAAAGACTGGACAAATAAAGTGTGTTTTTAACAGTTTTATAAAATCAAACTCTGGACTAATATGTTGTAGAATTGTTTATTAACATGGCTCTTTTCTGTCTACACTGGCCAGGGAAAATAGTATAACACCTACTAGCAAGGGGTCCTAAAATTTCACTGGAGGTTTTCACACTGTATTTCTGCATATATAAAAGTCAAAAACACACAAATAAAAAGGGGCACAGGTCTATATAAAAAAGTCTCTATTATATACACCAGTAAGGTGAATTCCAGGAGAAGTGGCACCAGCATCTTTATTCTTCTCAACATAAAGATGTTCACAGTCTGTTTCATACTGATGTCATGCCCACACACTTATATCCTCACTAAATCTACAGAGAATGTGATAAAACAACAAAGAGAAATGCCAGGTTGTTGGTTTTTGTCATCAGAGCTTGTAAACAGGAGCTGGGTATGCAAAACTAGCAAAAATGGAGAGCCCCCAGGGTTTGCATACAGGAACATACAAAAAATTTTTTCCAGAGGAGGTACTTTGTATACAAGAGGCTGTGTGAAATGATATCTCGAAGAAAAAAATTCAGAACTTTTAAAATAAAGCTTACACTCTCCAAAGAGTATGAATGTGTTTATGCTGTGCTATTAACTCCTTGATCCCTCCAGGCACAACACTTTTGGTGCTAAGCGCTAATACATTATGCGCTCTGAAGTGGTTATCGGTAAGGCTATGATTATGTTACACAGGTCACAGAAGTCACGGAATCTGTGACTTCCATTGAGCTCTGGGATATTTTCTGTCCCAGCCCCCACCCTGGTGGGGGGACCCTGCAGCTGCCCAGCCACAGTGGGGGGCTGGCGGACCCTACAGTTGCCCAGTCGCGGCAGACAGTGGGGCCTCCCCACAGCTGCCCAGCTGCAGTGGGTGGCCGGGGGACCCTGAAGCTGCCCAGCCCCACTGGCAGGGGGACCCCAGAGCTCCCATGCACTGCAGTGGTGGGGGACTCAGGAGCCCCAGCAGCAGTGGGTGCTGAACCCACCTACACGTTTTGTCAGGGATATTCCCTCCTCACATCCACCACTGATGTGGTGTAACATTACAATAATATACAGTGTTTAAGCACAAAAAGTGCCAGGGAATACAAACATTACCTTATTTTCATTAACTCAGCCACGCCCCCAACACATACAGCCAGCCACACACAGAACTTTAAGAGCTGGGTCTGAACCCTGGATCTGTACTTTGAAGCTCAAGACTACCTTTAATCATAGAATATCAGGGGTGGAAGGGACCTTAGGAGGTCATCTAGTCCAACCCCCTGCTCAAAGCAGGACCAATCCCCAATTTTTGCCCCAGATTCCCAAATGGCCCTCTCAAGGATTGAACTCACAACCCTGGGTTTAGCAGGCCAATGCTCAAACCACTGAGCTATCCCTCCTCCCCTAGAGTCTCCTGTCATGTGATGAAACTACTTGATATCAGGGTGTTGTCCCATATTGAAACAGTCTCTTTTTAAAGCTGATAGTACACTGATTTCAAAGGCTAGGGGAGAATGAGTTAGAGTATGTTTGAGATCTTCTGGGAATTCCTGGAAAATACTGATGAATATACTATTTATAGATTGTTTATATATAACATTTGCTTGATTTCTTTTCTCCTTTTTCTTATTACTGATAGAATCCATTCTGAATGCGGCAATCATGTGGTTGATTGATTGAGTATGCCCCTCTTGATGTCATCATAATCTGTCTGTCACATTTCAATTAGCTGCTATGAAGATTATTATGATGTCACAGAGAGATGAATGTGACTTCAAAGGAGGAATAATTAGCAAGAGCACATGATTAAAAAAACTAAAACCAGAAAACATTTCCTAGCTTCACTAAAACTGACTTTAGACTAAAACTGAAAGAAAGTTACAAATCTAACTCCCTTTTCATTGTTTATTTGCTTTATTTACTTACCAAGGGGTTTGGTGGATTCTCCATCTTAAGTCAATTGGATGGTTTTCTAAAAGATTTGTTCTAGGAATTACTTTGGGGTATTCCTCTGGCCTGTGTTACATGGGAGGTCAGACTAGATGATCATAGTGGTCCCTTCTGGCCATGGAATCTATGAATCTATTCACTCAATTGTGCAGTGGACACTTGGGTGAACTTAGGGCTGCCAACCCTCCAGGATTGTTCTGGAGTCTCCTGTCATGTGATGAAACCTCCAGGAATACATCCAACCCAAATTGACAACCCTAGAACACGTACAATCATGTGTAATCCTCTTGATGCCCCTGGTATTACCTCCATGAGTAAATCCTCAAAGTAAGTAAGGATTGCCCAATGTAGCTCCTTTTGTATTTCCCTCAATTTGGGCAACAAATGGAGATTTTTCTCAGTTTAGATTAGTCAGTGTTTTCATCCTAGTCAGCTTCTATTCAATTTCATTTCATGTGCTCATGTTCTAATATCAGACTTTGAGGTGCAAATAACCCAGAGGAATATTTATGCTTAAAACAAAACAATCATCCCCTCTTTCCCTTTGAATTCAATTACTGATGTGTTTTTCAGTATTTATCAACCCCCTGCTAAACTAAACTAAAAGAATCAAACTCCCCAAAGTCATGAGATTGAACCAAAAACCACGAGATTAAAAAAAACCAACTAGAATGTGTTTAGTCTGTCTTCTGGTTTTTGAACTTCCCGTGCCCACTGCCAATGCATGTGTCAGAATTATGATACCACCAAATCTTGCAAATCTAGTCCTCAAGACCATTTTGATCCCTGCTGCAGGAGTCCTGTTAGGGGATACAATCAAGATCAGTGCCCCATTGAGCTAGCCACAGTACAACACAAAGCAAGAGACAGTCCCTGTCCTTAAGAGCTTACAGCGTAGTGCACAGCATGGTGGTGAGTTTGTAATGTCAGAGCTGGAACTGGGACTCACCATGGTCATATCACATAGGGGCTGTCAAACATCCATTAGATGGAAACAAACTGGAGAAACATAAAGGTAAAATGCCCTATGGTATTAGCAACATCTTAATGCATCCAGTCCCCCCATACGGAGGATGTTACACCTATTGCTTACACTACACCTTTGAGAATGAAGCTTCCTTTCTGGAAATAAAAATTGATTAAATCAAGGTTTGCCCATTCTGGAGTTTACATAGTCTGGATCTTCTAGTCTCTAGACACAGAGGCCCAATCGCCCCACACATTGCTCTCGATCTCAAACACATACTCACAGTCTGCCATGCCTAGTTCTTACAATTCTGTATCATTAACCAAATACAAATAATAAAAAAGCAACAGTACAACAAATATTATAACAAGATCCAAATTCACCTCTAAATACAATGCTTTGCAATATAAAAGTCATCCCAACAATTACTCCAGTGACCTCACAATATATTTTATGCATAAACTTAATTTTTTTTTAGCCTGTCATCAGCAGAATTTGGACCCAACCCTTCAGATGCACAGCACTAGCTTTTTACACTTCAGTTTTAGGATTAAGTGCTAGGGGAAAGCATACTGTTATTGTCTATATGGACTAGCCCATACAGGCAGACAACACACATGTTACCAGTTCTGGGGTTGCACAATCATTTGTGGGACAGCAGTGGATTTTGGTTTCTATTCCTGGCTCTAGCAGCAGATTGTGGTCTGTGGGTTATAGATAGCCTAACTGTAGCAACACCCCTGATGGATCATTTGTGGGGACTGATCCAAGGATATCTGTTTATAAAAACACAAGTCTCTCCCACTTGTGCTAAAGGACGAGATCTCACAGCACAGATATAATAGCAAAAGTACAAACCTCTATGGGTATGTCAATAGTGCAATCACAGGGTGAAATTACAGTTGGAGAAGCTTTATTCTAGCTAGCTCAAGTACTGGAGCAGTGAGGCTGCAGCAGCATGGGGTTATTACTTGCGGCGCTAGACCATGCTGAAGCTCATGCTGCTGTGGCTTTGCTACTCCAGTACCAGAAGTAGTTAGAATAAAGCTAGCTTGGGTGTGTCTACTTGAGCAGTAATCATCCCCCATGATTGCAGTACAGACATTCTCTACATGTGGGCTAGCTGCTAAGGGATGACACGGAACCTCATTGTGTTCATGTGGGTTACACAAGAAGCTAATTTGATAGGCTCCTCCCTCAAGGCTGTGTAGAAAAGTGGTTCTTTTATAGTTCTAATCCCGTAAATGAAAAAATGAAGGAGTGTAGGCTCGGGTGGTTTGGTCATGTAAAGTGCAGTCCTGACAACTATGTGAGGGCTTGTCTACAAGCCTGATTTGGCGGGTAGTGATCAATCTTCTGGGGATCGATTTATCGTGTCTCATCTAGACACGATAAATCGATCCCAGAAGCACACCCCGTCGACTCTGGTAATCCAGCTCGGCGTGAGGAGTAAGCAGAGTCGACGGGGGAGCGATCCTGTGCCGCGTGGACCCGAAGTAAGTAAATTTAATTCGATCTAAGATACGTCGACTTCTGCTACGCTATTCTCGTAGCTGAAGTTGCGTATCCTAGATCAATCCCTCCCCCTAGTGTAGACCAGACCTCAGTGAACGTCCAGCACACCAGTTCTGGAGGAAAAAGACAGAGGGGCCAATCCAAGAAGAAGTGGTGGGATGTCACAAAGGAAGAAATGTTAGCATGTGGTGTGATAGAGATAGGGTGACCAAATGTTCCGATTTTATAGGGACAGTCCTGATTTTGGGGTCTTTTTCTTCTATAGGCTCCTATTACCCCCCACCCCCTGTTCCGATTTTTCACATTTGCTGTCTGGTCACCCTAGATAGAGAATATGGCATTGAACAGAGAACTTGGCAGGGGGAGGACTCAGAGGAGACCCTATTTAATGGGATACAAAGAGGGCGGAAGAGGGAAGGAATTCTGCCCCCTCATCCCCCGCTCTAACATTCCTTTTCAAAGTGGCTATTCCCAACCATGAGAGTTCTGCTGTCCAGGAAACCACTGAACATTAGGAAAAACTCCCTAACTGTCCAGGTGGTTAAGTACTGGAATAAGCTGCCTGTGGAGGTTGTGGAATCTCCATCCTAGAGATTTTTAAGAGCAGGTTAGACAAACACCTGTCACAGATGGTCTAGATCAGCGGTTCTCAACCCACTGCAGCGGGTGACATGAGACCCAATTAGCACACAGCTGCGGCCCAGCCGAGTGCTAAAAAAAACATTCAAAATTTGCCGCTCTGGGCTGGCAGGGGGTAGAGCTGGCTGAGTGGGAGACGGCGTCTGGCAGTCTGCTGGAGCGCCCCTGCCAGCAGGGGGCTGGTGAGTGCCACAGGGGGGTAGGGGGCAGGAGAGTGGATCTCTGGGCAGGTTTTGTGAGGGGGCCTCTGGGAAATGATGGGGTGGGGGCCACTGGGAACTAGGGGTCAGGTTTTAGGTGGTGCTCCGCTCCTGGCCCCGTGCCTTGGGTCCTGGCTGCTGGCCTGGGAGGTCCAGCTGTCTGCTGCCCCTCCCTGGACAGCGGAGTCCCAGGGTCCAGCTGTCAACTGCCCGGCCCCATGCAGTGGGGTACCAGGGTCCCGGTTGCCTGGCCCTAGGCAGCAGGATCCTGGGATACTGCAGGATCTGGCCCTGTGCTGAGGGGTCTGGCTGCCCGGCCCCATGCTGGGGCCTGGGGTCTGGCTGCCCAGCCCTGTGCCCGGGGTTCTGCTCCTGGTGCCACTCTGTGGAAGGGTCTCTGGGCAGGGGGTGCTGGGCATAGGGCACTGTGAGGGCTATTTGGGGGGGAAGCTCTGTGGCTGTCAACCTGCAGTCCATGGACCACAATGATAAATAGATTGAGAACCTCTGGTCTAGATAATATTTAGTCCTGCTATGAGTGGAGGGGACTGGACTAGAAGAGCTTTTGAGGTCCCTTCCAGTCCTATGATTTACTTACTAAATGACAATAATTTGTTTCCTCCCTCGAGACAGATTCCTCTCTCTGCCCCACCTCTGTGGGGATTGAGATTTGGGGTCCTGTCATAAATGAAGGGAAGGGGGAGAGGGTCTGATGCAGTGCTATAAAATCCTCTTACCAGTAAAGGGTTAAGAAATACAGGGAGCCAGACTGACACCTGACCTGGCTGGCATCTGACCAATAAGGGGACAAGATACTTTCAAATCTTGGGAGGGGGAAAGCTGTGTGTGTGGGTCTTTGTCTGACGGAGTGATCTTGAAAGACAGAAGGAACCTACAGAAAATCTGTCTCCTCACCAATACTCACTTTTCTAAAGTAAGTTTAGATAGCATAGCGAGTAGATCTCTGTTTATTTTGCTTGGTGCGTTCCCTGTGTTAGAGGGGGGGGGGGTTATTCCTGTTTTTCTGTAGCTTTAAGTTTTGCCAGAGGGGGAATCCCTCCGAGTTTGGAAATTGAGTACCCTGTAATTAGTTACCATCCTGATTTTAAAGAGATGATTTTACCTTCTTTGTTTTAATAAAATCCTTCTTTTAAGAAGCTGACTGTTTTCTATGGTGTTCAAACCCAGGGGGTGGGTTTTTAGATCACTGTGTAGCCAATTGGTTGGGAGATTGTTCTCAAGCTTCCCAGGAAAGGGGGTGTATGGCTTGAGGGGGTATTTTTGGGGGGAGGGAAGTTCAAGTGATTCCTTTCCTGGATTCCTGTTAGACACTTGATGGTGGCAGCGAAAGAAGCATTTCTCAGGGTGCAGGGAATTTTGTACCTTGGGGGTTTTAACCTAAGCTGGTAAAAATAAGCTTAGGGCTCTTCATGCGGGCCCCCACGTCTTTACCCTAGAGTTTAGAGTGGGGAGGGAACTCTGACAGGTCCCCTGAACAACTACACAGTATCTTCAGAGAATGTTCCTTTTTAAATCTGCCAGGTTGGGTTTTTTTTTTAAATCCCCTGAGTTCGTAGGCATTTCCTGTCCTATTAGCCCTGAACAACTAGAGCAGGGTGAAATATGATATTTCAGCTGTCCCAGCACACGCCTCCCCTAGCCCCTCAATAATCGGAAACAATATACAGTTCTGTTCCAAAAATTTTCTGAATTTGTCAGCAAATCAGATTCAGACCAGCAAACTGTGTGTGCATGTGTCCCCTTTATAACCTTTAGTCCAGTGGTTAGGCTAGCACTTACCTGAAATGTTGGAGACCCAGGTTTGAATAGTCACTCTGGAGCAGGGACATGAACTCAAATCTCCCCACTCCTAGCTGAGCATCCTAACCAACAGGCTATAGGTTGTTTCGTCGTAGATCAGCTTCAATCTCTCCTGCTGAAGCTGTTTCACTTGTATAAATACTTCAAATGTTCAGTTAAAGGGACAAATTTAGACGTGGCAACTTTCCCTGGGTCTGAATTGGGGGAACAGATTTGTGTGTAACATCTTTTTGATATTAGGGCTAAAATGGAACAGAATAATACAATTATGACAAGTATACAAAAATTACCATAAGATGATATTTAGGTCTTACAGTGTTCAGCCAATATAGCGCATTTTATCTTTGTTCATTACAGCATAAATCACTGCATTTCCTGAATGACATCCTGTGGTTTTAAAACAGTTATGGGACTACCATATCATTAGAGCAGTAATGCTTGACAAATTAAATATGTATTAAACAAACCCTTAGGAGAAGAAAAAAGGGATGTAGCCAGTGTTCAAAGAGAAAAACATATTTAGCAACTGACTGTATGTAAAATTGTTCCTTAGGGCTTGTCTATACAAACAATTAGTTTGCGGGAAGCTACGGTGTGACCCCTACACTAACCGGTTGTTGGACTAACTGTCTGTGTGGACCCTGCTGAAGCACATTAACAAGTCATTAATGCACATCAGCAGGGTCCACATGAACAGTTAGTCTGCAGCAGGCTGATGTGGGGTAGATTCACACTCCAGCTTGCTGCAAACTCAATATTTGTGTAGACAAGTTCTTAGCTGAATTTCAGAACAGACACACATTATTCATCAGAAACTTTCGTTTAAGTAATAATTTATAGTTTATATAACTAATAAGAAATAATTGGTCACAGTTTCTCTCGCGGGATGCAGTGCAGCCTAGTGGATAGTGCACTGGACTGGGACTCCGGAGACTGGTTCTATTCCTGGCTCTGCCACTGGCCTGAGAGGTGACCTGGAGTAAGTGACTTCCCCGCTCTATACCCCAGTTTGCCCATCTGTAAAATGGCAATAATGTTACTCAACTCCTTTGTAAAGCATTTTGTGATCTACTGATAAAAACTGCCATATAAGAGTGAGGGGGTAATTATTATTCAGAGATTACTGGGAACACTGTTTACTGTAATTAGTAACATGTTGGTGCTAACACAAGGAACTCATAAAAAGAAGACTTTTCTATTTACAGAATGGAACTGTCTACTATAAAGGATCTTTTAAGTCTTATTTATTGAGCAAAACCAAGAATTTAACAGTTATTATAACATGAATGGGTTAATTGTTTTTGCAGTCTTAGGCTGTATATAATTTAGTGATTTTTAGACAGCCAAGTTGAAAGTTATGGCCTAGCTTCTAAAATGTAGGGGTGAAATCCTGAGCCCATTGAAGTGAATGGCGAAACTTGCATTTGATTTCAGTGAGAACAGTATTTCACACTAGGTACCTTAACTTAGGCTTTAACCCATATGAGGTTAGGAGCCAGAATTAGGCAGCTAGTTGGGAAATTTTGGCCTGAGCTATATCTCATTTCAAATGTAATCTCCCCAGAATAGGTAACTAACCAGGTGTCAGATTTTACCTTTTACCACCACAAATCATCACTGATTTCATAAAGGTAAGATTAGAGGGAAACAAACATGCAGTTTGTGTACATTAGCTATAATTAAATTACAAGGATACATTCCATAAACAGAATTCATTAATTTCCATTTTTTTCATTTATTTATACTGAATTTACCATTATCTCAGCCAAGTACCTCCACATATAGACTCATATTTTGCTACTGTCTCTGTTCTTGTGACACCTTAATTAGAAGTAGTCTGCCTGAAACCTTTCAATAAGGCTAAAAATATCACAGGATTCAACTTCCTCCTAAACCTCACCAGAAAAGTTTGTGGCTATACAGCTGTTCATGAAATGTAAAGAACCCAGCTTTGTTTTCAAATCCCAAGCTAAAACAACAACAAAAAGCCCACCTGTTTGTTTACAAGCTAAGGATAGTTGATACAGAAAGCACAGAGACAAAATAAATATGGACTCTACAGAGGGAAGAACCTTGCTTTAAAATTGGCCCGAACAAAATATTAGGAAGTGTATTTTAAGCAATGGTTTGCATATGTACTGAAATAGGTTGGATGACATAGTTAGTTTCTAATTACTATAATTATACTACATGCCAGAAAACTATATTAAAAGAGCACTCAGGCTGCACAGTCAAGCACTTATATCTTAGGAGATACCAGAATTTAGATTGCCTGTGCAACTTTAATTTGGCCTCCTTGTGTGTATGCATTATGGTGCCGTCTTTAATTTCATGATTACATACTATTTTTTCTACAGGACCCGTGCCTTTTTCCATGCACAGGATAGACAGTACTCACTGGGTAGCTGTTCATTAAGTCTTTTTATCATTGTTATTCAAGTGAGGACCAATGCCTTATTTACTGCATGCCATCCAAATCCTGAACTGAATACAAAGTTATTAATTTCCTCATGGGCTTTTTTTATGGTGCTCATCACTATAGCATCTTAGTGCTTCATAACTATTAATAAATGTATCTTCTCAACACCTCTGTGAGGTGGTGTGGTAGTATAATCCCCATTTGATAAACTGGGAATAGAGGCACAGGGAGATTAAAGCCAAAACTGTCAAAATTTTCCACCAATTCTGCACTCCCAACCTGAAACTCCTAAGGTTTGATTTTTCAGCGGAAATACCATTTACATAGCACATTAAATGGGGTCCTGTGGAAGAAATAGCAAGTGATCATGTTATTAAAGATTATATTGTAATGTATATGCACAAGGAACAGAATTATAATCACATGGGTAACCTTAATTCTGGCATTTCCTAACATTTGAATGTTTGACTCTGCCACCTTAACGTTTTTTTAAAGATTGGGTTTTTTTTTCTTTGGTTGTTTGTTTGTTTGTTATGTAATTCAGTAAGTTTTTTAAGAAAGCAAATTGAAATAACAAAAATCCCATCGAACCATATTGTCACCAGAGTTAGATCCACAGCACAGATCTCTATCACCTGAGTTTTCTGAGTAACTTGAGATATTTGCTAATAGTTGAGGCATGTTGAGACTCATGAAATCTGGGTTCAAGTTGAGGTTCTGGAGGGGAGTGTGCTTTAGTGGTTATAAAATCCTTCTGGCTCTGACCTTCCAGCCTGTCCCCTTTCCCCATCTGCTCCTATCCACCCCTTCCCCTCCATTTCTGTACCTGCCTCCCCAAGTTCCATTCCCAAATCTTATCTGTCTCATCCCCTCTGCTCCTATCACCACCCCTTGGCAGATCCTGTCTTTGCCCTCTCCATCATCCTGCCCCAGCTCTTTACCAATTTGCATTTGCGGCAAGTAGCTTCTTCCTTTGCACCTTACTGCCTGGGTGCCAGTAGCAGGAGCGTTGAGACCCCAGGAGAGAGACTCTCCCTTTGCTTTCAGTTCCTGTGCTCAGTGCTACAGTGACCCTTAAGAGTCAGTAGGAAAGTCCTGCTCAGCCCCTGAACCCTGGGATGGAGCATGCTCAGTTGCTCTTTGAGAATGGAACATGTGTCTGACTGGCACATAGGAGTTGTGTGGATGAGAGCACACTCAGTACAGATGGAATCTTTAGAAAATTAAGCTTCCAGCCGCTAACAAACCTGTACTGAGCAAGTGCAAACTGAGATTATTCGGAGACCTATACTTTTGCCATATTAGGATAGATTTTCACAGGAATGGCAAAAGGCTATCCCTGACATCATAGAATCATAGAATCTCAGGGTTGGAAGGGACCTCAGGAGGTCATCTAGTCCAACCCCCTGCTCAAAGCAGGACCAACCCCAACTAGATCATCCCAGCCAGGGCTTTGTCAAGCCTGACCTTAAAAACCTCTAAGGAAGGAGATTCCACCACCTCCCTAGGTAACCCATTCCAGTGCTTCACCACCCTACTAGTGAAAAAGTTTTTCCTAATATCCAACCTAAACCTCCCCCTCTGCAACTTGAGACCATTACTCCTTGTTCTGTCATCTTCTACCACTGAGAACAGTCTAGATCCATCCTCTTTGGAACCCCCTTTTAGGTAGTTGAAAGCAGCTATCAAATCCCCCCTCACTCTTCTCTTCTGCAGGCTAAACAATCCCAGTTCCCTCAGCCTCTCCTCATAAGTCATGTGCTCCAGCCGCCTAATCATTTTTGTTGCCCTCCGTTGGACTCTTTCCAATTTATCCACATCCTTCTTGTAGTGTGGGGCCCAAAACTGGACACAGTACTCCAAATGAGGCCTCACCAGTGCCGAATAAAGGGGAATAATCACGTCCCTCGATCTGCTGGAAATGCTCCTACTTATACAGCCCAAAATGCCGTTAGCCTTCTTGGCAACAAGGGCACACTGTTGACTCATATTCAGCTTTTCGTCCACTGTAACCCCTAGGTCCTTTTCTGCAGAACTGCTGCCCAGCCATTCGGTCCCTAGTCTGTAGCAGTGCATGGAATTCTTCCATCCTAAGTGCAGGACTCTGCACTTGTCCTTGTTGAACCTCATCAGATTTCTTTTGGCCCAATCCTCTAATTTGTCTAGGTCCCTCTGTATCCTGTCCCTACCCTCCAGCGTATCAACCACTCCTCCCAGTTTAGTGTCATCTGCAAACTTGCTAAGGGTGCAGTCCACACCCTCCTCCAGATCGTTGATGAAGATATTGAACAAAACCGGCCCCAGCACCGACCCTTGGGGCACTCCACTTGATACCGGCTGCCAACTAGACATGGAGCCATTGATCATTACCCGTTGAGCGCGACCATCCAGCCAGTTTTCTATCCACCTTACCGTCCATTCATCCAGCCCATACTTCTTTAACTTGCTGGCAAGAACACTGTGGGAGACTGTATCAAAAGCTTTGCTAAAGTCAAGAAATAGCACATCCACTGCTTTCCCCTCATCCACAGAGCCAGTTATCTCATCATAGAAGGCAATTAGGTTAGTCAGGCATGACTTGCCCTTGGTGAATCCATGCTGACTGTTCCTGATCACTTTCCCCTCCTTTAAGTGGTTCAGAACTGATTCCTTGAGGACCTGTTCCATGATTTTTCCAGGGACTGAGGTGAGACTGACTGGCCTGTAGTTCCCTGGATCTTCCTTCTTCCCTTTTTTAAAGATGGGCACTACATTAGTTTTTTCCAGTCATCCGGGACCTCCCCTGATTGCCATGATTTGATGACATCAGAGCAATGCTCCAGCCAAATTTTGAGTCCCTGCTCCAAAACACAGTGGTGTTAGAGCTTCTCAACAAATAGATGTAAGATGTTCTTTAACAGGGGCAAACAACTTCTTTTTCCCTAACCTTGTTCTGGGACATGGCAGAACTGTTTTTGTGGAAGCTTTCCAGAAAAATTCCACCTGAGGCAGAAATCCAGGGTAGAAAATTTCACCCCAAGCTATGGAAGTCCTGCAAAGTTATAAGTAAGGCTAAGGTTATGTCATGGACGTCACAGAAGTAACAGAATCAAGTGACCTCTGTGATATTTTCCACTTCAGGCTCTGGACAGCGGGGCTGAAGCTGTCAGCCAGCAGGAGCCCGGAGCTCTGAACCGCTGTGGACAGTGGGGGCCCCAGAAGCTCCTAGCTGCCATGGGGGGACCTGGAGTTCTGAGCCACCGAGGGGGGGGCCCAGAGCAACAAGCCATTACAGGCAGCGTGGGGACCCTGCAGCTCCATGCCATTGCAGGCAATGGGGGGACTCCACAGTTCCGAGGTGCCAGCCCCAGAACCACCGCAGGCATCAGTGGACTCCTAGAGCTCTAAGCTGCTGTGGGGGGCCTCAGAGCTCTGAGTCTCCGGCCCTAGAGCTCCAAGCTGCCGGCCTGGCAGCTCCAAGCCACCGCAGGGGGACCCAGAGCTCCGAGCCACTGCAGGCAGCAGGGCCTCCTATAACTCTCAGTTGTCGCAGGCAGTGTGGAGTCCTGAAGCTCCAGGCCACCGACCTTGGAGCTCTGAGCTGTCACGGGTGGCCCCCACAGCTCCAAGACACCACAGGAAGCTAGGGGACCCTACAGCTCGCAGCGCTGCTGGATCCCTCCACCACCCACCAATCCCTTCCCCCCGCGGCCCCGTCCAGCAGGGCTGGGGCTCAGCCCCATTTTGTCACAGTTATTTGTAGTAAATGTCAGGGACAGGCCATGGGCAATAAACAAAAATTCATGGAAGCCTGCGACCTGTCTCCGACTTTTACTAAAAATAACCATGACAAAATCTTAACCTTAGTTATAAGCAACTGAAAACAGAATCTTATACTGAAAAGTGTCAGGCAACTTAACTGTAGGCACATCCCTGCCAGTTCTGCCTGCAAGGAGATGATTCTATATTAATGGTTACATATTTGCCTAGGATCTTTGTTGTTTGTAATATGAACAAATTGCAATGTTTTATTTTAGGATTTCCAAATTATTGCTGCTGTTTAGATCAGTGAACTACGGTAAGGAATAATTTCTGACATATTTATATTATACTTGGCATAAGTAATTAATAGCCAGTTACACTAGTTATTATTTTTAGTCATGAACTATTAATACTGGTGTTATGATTAGACACTGCAAATCAATAAAGCCTTCATGTTTACATTCCAATGTCCTATAGAGTTCAGGCTATACTGAGTTTGCGTTGGAAGTATGGTAGCTAGTGCATGGCACTTGCCAGAGGCAGCAAGCCTCAATTCTCTCCCCAACACTAACTTCTTGCATGGTTTTCAGTAAGTCATTCACCTCTGTTCCCTCCAGTGACCTCATCTGTAAAATGGGGATAATAATGCTTACCCACATTTCAGGAGATCTATGTAAGAAAATAGCTATATAACTGCTAAGTATCACTATTACATCTGCCTACTTGACCACATATTTCTATTTAACTGTGCACAGCTATACACAGGGTAATGGTACATAATAGGGATAGTCCGAGTGCATTCCTGACTGAGTTACCCAATAGGATAATTTGATGCAATGTGGACTGTGGCTACCTAGAGTTACGTTTACTGCACACATTTCTATTTCTCTAATTAGTTTGCTTTTGTTCAGAGAAAGAACTTGTATAACTTCCTTGTTTAGGCAAATTTCTCTTTCTATCCACCATTGCCTGCCCAATCCACTGCTGTGAGATAACAAATGGTTTAGTAATGTAGGTATTAATTTATCTAATGCCAGGTGTACCCAGCATATAGGTTCAGACTGGCTGACTATACCAGACATACCCTTTGTTGCTTTTAATTTGAATAGACTGATGCTGCTGAACTGACTGATTGATTGATTGATGTTGTGGTGTTTTATGTTACTTTTTTTTCCTTGCAGCTAATTTTATTTTCTCTCTCCAGCTCCAAGTCAGGTTCCCAATTTTTTTCCTAAAAAGGATGGTCCTAGCAACATTAACTGGGAAACACAGTAGCCTTCTTGCCTACTATCTACTTTCCTATGTGCAAAGGCACTGTCCCCGTCTTAAAACTAAGAAAAGCCAGGAATGAATACCTTATTAGTAGAATGCTGGGAATAGGCTGGCTGGAAAGCGTAAAGGAGAGGAGGGGGGCAAATGTGTAGTGGGTGGGGGAGGGAGTTCTTTCAAATGACTGCAATTCCTAGTGCATCTTGAAAATTAATCTACAGGCTCATTAGACTTTTTGAGACGTCTCTTCTTCTTTCTCATGGACAATGGGTTATCTTTTTCATTACCTCACCTTGTTTAAATTAAAGTGAGACTCATGATTGGCCTCCTATGCTCTTTTCCAGCGATAAATCCAGGATTATGAATAAGGTTGTTTGATTAATTAAAAAAGCCAGAGCCACACAGACAGTGTGTTAGCAGTGATATCAGCAAGTAACATATGAAGTTCAACTCAGGATGCTTACTGTATATATAAAGCAGCCCACTTTTCACATGGTCAAGTATGTTTCAACAAAAAGACCCATGTGACTCAAGCTAGGTGATCACACCCAATGTACTCCCTGTGGAGGATTTGTGACAGTATAAAGGATAATGCAGAAGGTCATCATGTCGTATAAGGTTCTAGCATGTCTGTCCTGGATTTCTCCCCATCTCTGTGAATATCCAGCTGAACTGACAAAAGCAAGACCCTGTTTGCACTGAGTAACACTTGTGAGTTCAATTATATTCAAATATATATATCCACAAATAAAGCAATTTTGAGGCTACCCACTAGAGGGAGTTGTTACCATAGTTATAATCAATACTAAGGGAAAATGCTACATTTAGTGATTTTACACACTGAACTTTGGAGATGTGAGCACAAATCAAATGAACACTGAATTACCAATACAGAAAATACAGAATCAGTTTCTACAATACATCTGAGGCCAGATTTTTTTTCAGGCCTTTGGAAGAAAGTGCAGGGGGGTGAAGTGGCATATGCAAGAAATCTCTCCCCCACAATCCCCTGCATTCTATTGAGACCAGGGACTTTCCCTTGCTATTATTTCGTGGGGCACAAGCTGGCCTGCTAACGAAAAGAGATTTCACTACATCTCCTGTTGTGGTGCAACAGGAGCAACTCCTCTGACACACTGTGAAGTTCTGTGAATCATAAGTCTTGCTTGTCCACACTGGAAACTCTTTGGCAACTGGAGAACTAGTGAAACTAGGTCACCATAAGAATCAAGAAAGTGAAAGTTGAGCAACACACACACACTTAGACTCCAAGGGGGTCATTCACAGCAGCCAAAGAAAACCAATCCTCTCCTCCCAAAATTCCTGATATTTCTAAGGTAAAAAATAAAACAAGCAGAAAAATGTTTTTTGTTTTACCAAAGTAGAAGAAACTGCTCAGGCCTTCTTCATATATCATAAATGATAAAAAGGCTACAAGCCCATTTTTTTAAAAAAAGCATGTGGGTTACTTTTATGGTTCAAGGATAATCTAGGGCTGGGCACTGGGTTTATTCTAAAGAGTGCTGATATCTAAAGCTGTTCACACAAGATTTCTGTCATCTTGAATGGTAGAAATACCCTGAGACCTGATGTTCAAAATCATAGAATCATAGAATATCAGAGTTGGAAGGGACCTCAGGAGGTCATCTAGTCCAACTCCCTAATCAAAGCAGGACCAGTTCCCAACTAAATCATCCCAGCCAGGGCTTTGTCAAGCCTGACCTTAAAAACCTCTAAGGAAGGAATCATAGAGGGGAGAAAGATAGCTCAGTGGTTTGAGCGTGGGCCTCCTAAACCCAGGGTTGTGAGTTCAATCCTTGAGGGGGCCATTTAGGGATCTGGGGCAAAAATTGGGGATTGGTCCTCCTTTGAGCAGGGGGTTGGACTAGATGACTTCCTAAGGTCCCTTCTAACCCTGATATTCTATGAAAGATTCCACCACCTCCCTAGGTAACACATGCCAGTGCTTCACCACCCTCCTAGTGAAAAAGTTTTTCCTAATATCCAACCTAGACCTCCCCCACTGCAACTCAAGACCATGACTCCTTGTTCTGTCATCTGCTACCACTGAGAACAGTCTAGATCCATCCTCTTTGGAACCCCCTTTCAGGTAGTTGAAAGCAGCTATCAAATCCACCCTCATTCTTCTCTTCTGCGGACTAAATAATCCCAGTTCCCTCAGCCTCTCCTCATAAATCATGTGCTCCAGCCTCCTAATCATTTTTGTTGCCCTCCACTGGACTCTTTCTAAATTTTCCACATCTTTCTTGTAGTGTGGGGCCCAAAACTGGACACAGTAGTCCAGATGAGCCCTCCCCAGTGCCGAATAGAGGAGAATGATCAAGTCCCTTGATCTGCTGGCAATGCTCCTACTTATACAGCGCAAAATGTCATTAGCCTTTTTGGCAACAAGGGCACACTGTTGACTCATATCCAGCTTCTCGTCCACTGTAACCCTTTGGTCCTTTTCTGCAGAACTGCTGCCTAGCCACTCGGTCCCTAGTCTGTAGCAGTGCATGGGATTTTTCTGTCCTAAATGCAGGACTCTGCACTTGTCCTTTGTTAAACCTCATCAGATTTCTTTTGGCCCAATCCTCTAATTTGTTGAGGTCCCTCTGTATCCTATCCCTACCCTCCAGCGTATCTACCACTCCTCCCAGTTTAGTGTCATCAGCAAACTTGCTGAGGGTGCAGTCCACACCATCTTCCAGATTGTTAATGAAGATATTGAACAAAACTGGCCCCGGGACTGACCCTTGGGGCACTCCGCTTGATACCGGCTGCCAACTAGACATGGAGCCATTGATCACTACACATTGATCCCCATGATGTAGCCAGCTTTCTATCCACCTTATAGTCTATTCATCCAGCCCATAATTCTTTAACTTGCTGGCAAGAATAGTGTGGGAGACCATGTCAAAAGCTTTGCTAAAGTCAAGGAATAACACGTCCACTGCTTTCCCCTCATCCACAGAGCCAGTTATCTCGTCATTGAAAGCAATAGGCTAGTCAGGCTTGACTTGTCCTTGGTGAATCCATGCTGACTGTTCCTGATCACTTTCCTCTCCTCTAAGTGCTTCAGAATTGATTCCTTGAGGACCTGCTCTATGATTTTTCCAGGGACTAAGGTGAGGCTGACTGGTCTGTAGTTCCCCGGATCCTCCTTTTTCCCTTTTTTAAAGATGGGGATTACATTAGCCTTTTTCAGTCATCCGGGACCTCCCCCGATTGCCATATGTTTTCAAAGATAATGGCCAATGGCTCTGCAATCACATCAGCCAACCCCTTTAGCACCTTCGGATGCAGTGCATCCGGCCCCATGGACTTGTGCTCATCTAACTTTTCTAAATAGTCCTGAACCACTTCTTTCTCCACAGAGGGCTGGTCACCTCCTCCCCATACTGCCCTGCCCAGTGCAGTAGTCTTGGAGCTGACCTTGTTCGTGAAGACAGAGGCAAAAAAAGCATTGAGTGAGATTTCACATCTCTACTGTGAAAAAGAAATATACAACCTTTACTCCCCATTCACAATTGTTTTGTTCTTAAAGTTAAGTTACCCCACTAAGCCTTTCTTTATACATCAGGAAGAAGAAGAAAAAAGTACACAATCTATTTTTTTTCTCTACAGGCCATTTTAAACACTGAATCCTATCAAGAACTTAATCCAGACACCTTCCCTTTATCCCAGCTCTATACAAAACTCCTCTGATAGGATAATAGTAGCTTATTCTTTGATTATATTTTCTCTCTCTCTCTCATTTACTTTAAATCACCTGTTCCCTGTGATATTCCAACCTCTAATGTATGATTCTCTGGAAGAGACTTTTCTGGTACATCTGGTTCTACATACTTGTTTTTGCTTGTAGATCTGGTTCTACATGGCTGTTCCTGTGACTTTTTTTTAGTTTGTGATTGTAGAAATCTTGTGAGGACATCTCTTTTCACTGCCACTATTCGAGATGGCCAAAATCTCATAAGAACAGCTCAGGAGATTTTTGACACAGTTGAATCCAAACCAGAACTATTGTTCTGAATCAGCCTCAAACCTGAATCCCAAACACTACTCTGAACTGAATCCAAAGTTGCATGCCACATCTTTGTCCCATTTCTTTCAAAACCAAAGACTAATCAGAACAATTCCCCACCTGTGTTACTTCTGTTTCAGGCAGGGGTAAGGGCTTATGGAATTTCTATGGATTTTGAAATGTCATGTTATATATGTGGTGTTTGTGTATTGTACTTCTGGATTTCGGTGATATTAGGCCAGGAGAAGAAAAAAAACCCTTCTGCAGAAGAGATTCCAAAATAGGTTTGGAGACTACTACCAGAATCCATGATGTTTACTGAAATATTGTCCTTATTACTTTTCCTAGTTATTAGTGGGATCAGCAATGGATTTGGCTGCATCTGGAGTAAGGATTTCATTTTCTAATTTAGAGAATGGTAAACAAGGGGATGATAAACAGCTATCCAGGAGAACAGGGTAAAAATATTTTCGCCATTCTTGGCACTAGTTGTAGTGCTGCTGATACACAAAATAGGGGCTGGGAGGGGAGGGGGAAATCAGGCAACAGTCAGCAAGGAACAGACGGAATAAACAGCAGCAGGACATTTTAAGCATTTTAGAAGATGATTTACAAAAGTCAAGTGGCCTGTAGAGTAGTGCTAGGGGAGAAAAGATGGTGGAGGGAGCAAGTAGTCTTACTTTGAAATTGTTCAGCAGGTGGCTAATGCTATTCAATGAACATGACATGAAAATTAGTGAACTAGCGGGAAGGCCGGTGTGTGTCTGGGAGGAATTATTGCCAAAAGCAGTCTCTGTGGCACACTCTCTTCAGCACACTCTCTTCACCCGAGTGTGTTCCAGCAACAATTTTCATCCATTCATTAAAGTGGAACTTCCCAGATTATGCCAGTTACAACTGGCCATGCCGGAGGTGCCGACTTCATGTTCATATACAGGATACCACTAAGTTACAGATATTTAAACTGGTTAAAGATAGACAAGATAAAGGAATAAAAAGATAACTCGATGTCTGTGTAAATACTGTTGATATTTATGTCACTTCATATGCCTATGAGTTGAATGCCCTTGAGCACAAACTGCTTGCAAACAAGCTGTCGAGCTCAACTCCTGTTAGATATGCTATCAAAATCCTTTTAGTAACTGTACATATTGTTTTTGCTCGAAAGAAGTCTTTATCAAAGAAAAATTAATCCTTGTATTTCCATATAAAATCTTCACTGATCCTCTCAAACACTGTGCTCATTAAAAAAAGTTGAAGAATATACAGACTACACAAACGGGTAAACATGATAGAATGTATATGAATTAAATGACAACTTAAGTTCTTTATATCTGAAATACACTGCATTACCCACATTTAAGTAGCATTCACTTAATGGGACCTTGTCAAGCAGATTTTAATAGTTTTTAAATAGCGCCTAAGCTACAGAGTTTCCTGAAGTTTCAGGTGTTTTCACTTCTGCTCCTCTGCCCCTTTTTTATTTTTGTTCTTAGTTATTTCTAAACAAATGAAGACATTTGAAAACTCATTACTTTTTAGAAATGGACCCATGTCTGCACCCCATGTCTGATTTCTCCCTAACCAGTACCACCTACCCTGAACATGGACAGTCTGAATAAAAGTGGATGTGCCATGATGAATAACATGGAATGTACAGCTCTGAGAATTATAAATCTGTCCATACTAGTACCAGAGTTAAAGTTCTGTCGGCTGCTTCAGAATAACTGGTGGAGATTAATTCTTCCATTTAATCATTCAGAGCTTGGCAGATGAAAACAATACAAAAGATTGTGTGTAGTGAATGATGAACTAGTATAAAATATTCCAGGACTTTTTAAGATGGATCTAAGGTTGAGTATGGTGATTTCTACATTTCTCCCAATTCTTCAAGTAATGTTAAATATGCTGTACCTTGCCAATACGAAAAACAAATGTTGAACCATGCAGAGCTTTAAAAAAAAAAGATTTTTAACCCCAAATCCCATCAACTGTCAAAGAGTCTTAATCTACCCTGAAACTGAGATCTAGGTTTCAAAATCAGATGGGCGTTGCAATGCTGAATCCAGCAATGCCTAAATAACTTTAAAAATCTAGACTCTTGAGACAATCTTACTTGTATAGGAGCATCAAGACACTTGAGTCACAAGTCTTCAAGAACAAGGTAAAATATATTTCATACCTAAAAGAAAGCTTCACCTTCAAACTCTTTGTTTATAAGTGAAAGAAGTGTGATTTCTAACAATTTCTGCTTATATCTGGAATTAAGTTGATATTATTGGTCTATTTCACTCAAAGTGAGCTTGCTCACTTTGTGAAAGAGTAAAATTTTCAAAAGTTATTAAGTGACTTGGACACCTAAGTCCCAATTTCAAAGGTGATTTGGGAGTTTGAAGAAGCAAAGGGTGCTCTGAAAAAATGTTATTACAATATACATGGTGTTTTTCATTTACTAAAAATATTGATTTTCATTCATTTATACTAACCAAGTAGGTGCTGTAGCATGAACACGATTTATGTGGAGGAAATATGAAATCTTAATTTATTTTTACTCATTTCACCAATGTGGGGATTGAGAGGTTCTTACGACAAAGTCATAGCTATAGTTGAAATAGTATTACCTCAAAATGTGTCAGGATTGATGCAGTTACTCAGGCTTATAAAAGTTTGGAGCAAATTCATATCTAACCCATCCTGAAAAGGCTAAGCTTTTTATGAACTGCTTAAAGAAGACCCTGTATAGATTTGGCAGAAAGCAAATCTAAAAATGTCTATTATTAACCAAAACTGCGATACTGGTATTGTATGATGTTTACAAGTCTACGGCCATTTCAGCAAATGCCAACATCAATGGTCTTAGGTGAGCGTCACACCAGTTACAAGGCATGCAGTGATACATTGTTCCAAATGGCTTTCAAGCACCAAGACCAGATCCACCCAAACAGAGTGAACATGTTTAGCAATCATATTGGCTCATGAGTTCACAAAGGGTCAGAACCTCTGTGTAACAAACTCAAAAGGAATCAATCCATCCTGGTCCTTCACTGGACACAGTCCTTCTGCTCAGGGTCTGTCTCCTCTATCATCCAGGCTCCCTGATCCAGGCCTACCTTCCTTCCAGGGAGGCTGTGACAGGCAGCAGTCTAGCTCAGCTTCTGGACTCCAGCCAGGCTTCTCTCACCCAGTGAGAGCTGGAGATCAGTTCCCTCTTCTCAGTCAGCCACCAACTGATCTAGGTTCTCCCCTTTCAGTTCCACCCTCAGGCCTGACACCTACTGCTGGTGTAGCAAGGCAGGACTGATTGAATCCACAGGCTCTAGTTAATCCCTTCTTGGCCAGTGTGGGGTCCAAGCATCCCATCACCCCAAGTATGATAAACAGTTTGATTTTAGGAAAAGAGATAGAAGAAGCTAAAATGAACAAATATGAATTAGTGGCAAACTGGCAATACAATAAAATATTAGCTGGATCTCCTTAGGATAGGAATTGCATACAAAATTATGAGTGCCCCTCTTCAAATCATAATATCTAAGATCACTGTTGGAACAGTAATATCACAAAAGGATATAAACAAAATTGTAATAATCCATATCAAATTTGTTCAACCTGGTGCCATCTGTGCAACAAGGAATCAATCAATAAAAATGGTTTTACAGTGGAATGTCTCATTGTTATAATTATGTTGAAAGTATTGTTTAAAAATATACGTATCTATTTTTAAGTTCTACATCCTTGTGAAATGTGCTGTATTACAATCAGGAAGGTTTTTTCCCCCTGAAAGAATTCTTATTGCTAAGCGATGAGACACACAGTTCTGAGCTGTGCACTGTGATATGTTACAGCTATGGCTGAGAATTCCCATCAGTTAACCAGGTCAATCAGCTTCTGCTATTTTAGAATGCTTTTGGCTGACTGAATAAGCACACAGGATGTCAGAGATGTTCTTTCTTGCTTAGTGTCAAGTACATGAATATGTCAGGCATTTGGAATTTTTCAAGACACAAAAACAAATCCTTGGGAATTGAAATATCCTAGTGAAATGTGCTGCATTACAGTCAGTGTTCTCAGAATCCTTCTCGTTGAGTGGTAAGACGAAAATTCAGAGCCATGTACTGTTCTGCTTTATCACCACAACTTGGAATTCTCTTCAGTCAATTAAGTCACTCCTATCAAGTCTGCTATCTATTCTGGAAATATTTTGGCTGACTAAATAAGTGCACTGACTGTCAAAGATATTCTCTTTTGCTTAGTGTCTAGTGCGGAATATATGAGCAGCTTGGAATTCTTGAAAATGTAAAAATAAATTCTTAAGAAATATGGGAAAGCTGGAGGAGTCTAGGTATACTGCCTATATAATGCACTTAATATAGGGATGCTGCATATTTCATCTGCCTTCCCTTATTAGCCATGTCTTTAACATTATCTTCAAATCTTCAACACAGAGTAGATACTCCCTTTGGTATGAAACTTAAGAAGGGAAACAACTTGACTCACCAGATTTTAATTTACCAGCAGATAATTGGAACTTTGTACCAACATATCAGCCTCTCTTCTGGCTCTTTTTAACAATGATTCAAGTACTTAGAGATAGTACATATAATACATGTAATACATTTAAAGGCAGGAAAACATCTGGAGAGAATAACATTACTGGAGAAATGCTTAAAGCAAGTGGTGAAACAGCCCTCCAGACTGTCCTTGGGTGTTTGAATAGAATATGGAATGAAGAAAAGAACTCAATCCAGTGCAAGAGAAGCCTTAGCCCTGGTCTACACTACAAATTTATGTTGGTTTAACTGAGTGACACGGTTATACTGACCTAACTATCTGTTTAGGCAGTGCTATGTCGATAAGAGGACTTCTCCTGTCAACATAGCTTCCACCTCTCGGGGAGGTGGAGTACCAATGCCAACAGGAGAAGCTGTTCCACTGGCCTAGGAAGTGTCTTCACTAAGTGCTATAGCAGCGCACCTTCACCAGTGCAGCTATGCTACTGCAGTGTTGTAAGTGTGGACAAGTTCTTATAATAAAATTGCCAGAGAATGATGACTTTAGCCAGGGCAATAACTGGAGAGGAATCACATTGCCCTCAGTTCCTTGGAAATCATGTGGAACCTCATTCTGCAACACCTCAAGAAACAAATAGATCTCCAATTTAGGAACATGCTGTTTTTAGACAATTTTGATCATGTGCAGGCCATACTGTGGTTCTCAGAAACATTAGGGAACCTGTAGAGTGACAAGCACCTCTTATGATAAATTTAATAACTTTCCAGAAAGCTTTTGAGAGCATACACAGTCTTTGGAAAATTATGGCATATAATAGGAAAGCAACAAATATAATTCGAATAATCAAGAATCTATTCAATAATGCTGAATGTGCAGTCAGAGATGGTGACAACATCAGCAATGGTTTGCAGTGACAGGTGCAGTAAGGAAAGAATGTATTATGTCCCCACTATTATTTCCACTGATCATTGACTATGTCATGAGGAAAATAACCACAGACCACAACTGAGGAATTTTCTGGACAAATGATAAAGCACAATTGGATGACCTTATTGTTGCTTATGACATTGCCCTGCTTAGTCTAACATATCACTTACTAAAATAAAAGACCCAGCTTTTCACAGAAAAGCAAAACAAGTTTGTTTTGTTGATTGACAAGGTGGATAGAAAATATATGGCTATCAAAGTCCCAAATGCAAACATTAGAGTAGATGGAGAAACATTAGAATAAGCAAGCCAGTTTACCTATCTAGGGAATGAGACGTGCAGTTACGGTGACACCTTGTTAGATGTCCAGCAACAAACATGAAAAGCAGCAAACAAATGTCATCAATTTGAAAAGATTTGAAGAAGTAGCATGATTGGTATTGACACAGAAATGTGAATTTTTAACACCAACATTACGTCTGTCATTCTCTATGGAGCAGAGTCATGAAAATCTACAACAGGAGTTGATAAGATGTATTCATTCCAAAGTGTAAGCCTGTGAAAGATTTTCATAGTTCATTAGAAAGAGTTTTTTGCAACATTAGAAATTCTAAGGAGAGCAAACCAATCTAATGTATCAAACATGGTAAGAAGACAAAGATGACATATTTAGGACACTCTTAATAGATGCCACCAACACAACTTCCATGTCAAGTGACAACGTAGGCACCACTTGGAAGGAGAAAAAAGAGGGTGATCTAGAGAAACATTACTCAGAATAATAGAGAGAGAAACCAGATCCATCAACACTCAGAAGTCTTAACAACTCAGCCCAAGATCAAAATAAATGGGAGAAACTGGTGGACACCTTATAAATGTGATGGTGCAGGAGTATTAAAAAAAGAAAGAATATGTAAAGCCATAATCTTGCAGGAATCAGGTGACAGACAAGTAACAATCTAGAATTTTCTTCTGATGATCACTTTCGTATTCATGGAATGGAAATACAGAGTTTGGGAAATGCCTCCCATCTTTACAGCACTTAGGTAAGGGACCCTCAGCAGTAGGCAGGAAGTAGAGTCTGCAGATGTGCTTATTTCTGAAGCCAGCCAGAAAAACTAGACTTGTAGAAGCAGGTTAGTGAAGGGAGCAGAAATCCTAAGCCCCGGCCCAAGCATGGATTTAGGGAAGTTGTCCATGAATACTGCTCCTTTTCAGTGATAAGTCTGAACAATGAAAGACTCTCGCCTGCTTAGAGCAGTTTGCTTTGCCACTATAGTGTTCACAGCCTGTCAATCAACCGCATTCAGCAGGTGATGCCACCTATATATTCCTTTTCTCATTAGTTCACCATGTGCAATGCTTTTTACTTCTACAAAGGTGACAGCTGTATATACTGTGTCGTCAGAGTTAAAAGAAGCAAGCTTTGTTTATGTGCTGGTTTTTATGAGATGCCAATAATATTGTTTATCAACTAGAACAACTTGTTATTTTTATGCAGTACTGTCACTTGCCCACAAGATGTCACACTGCTACAAAAATGACAACTCTATGGCTGTGGAAAAGGATAACAGAAGCCCCTAAATATATTTTACAACTTTAATTTAGGGTAAAAAAGATGAATTTCAATATCAGAAATCAGACTGATTTCTTTTTCTGCTCTATTTCAACATTTTATTAGTTAAGGTCTGAATTATCAATTTGATTTCATTTAAATGTATTAACAGAACATATACATAATTTGATCACTCAGGTAAAACTGTGGTCAAGATCCACACTGGTGTAAGTCATCAGATCTCAATAGAAGTTGATGGAACTACATCAGTTTACCCAGTTGGAGACCTTTAAATCTCTAAGTGTTCTATGTTTTTACACCGCTGGTAGCATGAGGCTCTCATAAATACACCATGAACATGGAAGCATGTCTGAAATTCTAAAATATCCCATCATGTGTGACTGTAATAAAGTATAATCAGGGGAAGCCAGCAACATAACTGAATAGAATTGCATCACATACAAAGTGTTCATAAAGTTTTCCCTGTAGTCTATTTTGGTTTGTTGCATTTATTTTATTGTATATCCAATGAGGGTGTTTAGATAGATGCATTTTAAAAAGATAAAGAAACAAAACTGGTAGATTTATTTGGATGAGAAAATATAAATATTGCACCCAGATTCTGAGGAATTCCCATTTCAGTGGAAACTACTCTAATCAGCACAATTGGCTGCAGTTTTATTTAGGAGTGGCTAAATAGAACATTAAAACCAAGAAGTAAACATAAATTTCATATGAACTGCAATACAATTATTTCATCTAATAGTCACTTGTTTCCTGACCTAACTGTAATCTCTTAAAAGGTGATACACTCGCACCAATGTAAGCAAGTCCTTTTAATAGCTCTTTGGCATCTCCATCTACCTAAACATATTTTCAGCAGCAGCAGATGGGCATTTGCATTTCATAACAGTCACAAATCCAAACCCTAATTGTCGTAAACTAAGCACACGAGACTCATGTGATGTTGTTTTAAAGTTCAGACCAACTTCATGCTAAGTTGGGAGTTCCTAGAAATATAAAGAGGGCAGAGAATGAGTACAAACAAAACAGTTAATCGTGAACTCTGAAAAGTTCACTTTGCAGTCGAATGGGTAGCCAGCATCTCTATTCTTGTGGTATTTTTGCTAATGTTTCTTCTTTATGTAACATTTCAGCATTGCTGAAAGTGTCTCTTTTCACAATCTATAAAGGAATTTCTAATAGTAAGGTTACGGAGAAAGACAGAGTGATCAAAACATGCAAGACTGAGCAGCTGATACAAGCGGCTTGGTGCGACAGTGGAGGGAAAACAATGATATTGGAGGGTATAAATGGCTGGATACCATAGAAATTTATTTCTATGCTTCATTCTTGAGTAATTGAGGTTATTTTTGATTGAGTTTTTAATTGGTTCATGTTTGGAGGGAGTGTTTACATTCTTTCAACCTTACCTATCTTTGAACAAAGTTTTTTGAATGCCTTACTTCTTCTAATGTTTCTCCATCTACTCTGATGTTTGCATTTGGGACTTTGATAGCCATATATTTTCTATCCACCTTGTCAATCAACAAAACAAACTTGTTTTGCTTTTCTGTGAAAAGTTGGGTCTTTTATTTTAGTAAGTGATATGTTAGACTAAGCAGGGCAATGTCATAAGCAACAATAAGGTCATCCAATTGTGCTTTATCATTTGTCCAGAAAATTCCTCAGTTGTGGTCTGTGGTTATTTTCCTCATGACATAGTCAATGATCAGTGGAAACAATAGTGGGGACATAATACATTCTTTCCTTACTGCACCTGTCACTGCAAACCATTGCTGATGTTGTCACCATCTCTGACTGCACATTCAGCATTATTGAATAGATTCTTGATTATTCGAATTATATTTGTTGCTTTCCTATTATATGCCATAATTTTCCAAAGACTGTGTATGCTCTCAAAAGCTTTCTGGAAAGTTATTAAATTTATCATAAGAGGTGCTTGTCACTCTACAGGTTCCCTAATGTTTCTGAGAACCACCGTATGGCCTGCACATGATCAAAATTGTCTAAAAACAGCATGTTCCTAAATTGGAGATCTATTTGTTTCTTGAGGTGTTGCAGAATGAGGCTCCACATGATTTCCAAGGAACTGAGGGCAATGTGATTCCTCTCCAGTTATTGCCCTGGCTAAAGTCATCATTCTCTGGCAATTTTATTATAAGAACTTGTCCACACTTACAACACTGCAGTAGCATAGCTGCACTGGTGAAGCTGCGCTGCTATAGCACTTAGTGAAGACACTTCCTAGGCCAGTGGAAGAGCTTCTCCTGTTGGCATTGGTACTCCACCTCCCCGAGAGGTGGAAGCTATGTTGACAGGAGAAGTCCTCTTATCGACATAGCACTGCCTAAACAGATAGTTAGGTCAGTATAACCGTGTCATTCAGTTAAACCAACATATTTTTGTAGTATAGACCAGGGCTAAGGCTTCTCTTGCACTGGGTTGAATTCTTTTCTTCATTCCATGTTCTATTCAAACACCCAAGGACAGTCTGGAGGGCTGTTTCACCACTTGCTTTAAGCATTTCTCCAGTAATGTTATCCTCTCCAGATGTTTTCCTTCCTTTAAATTTATTGATTGCTTTTCTTGCTTCTTCCATTGTAACATCTCCTAAATCATTATCAATCTCTGGAGGTAGGTCTTCATCACATATTTTTAGTAGTTTCCTTGGACTTGGTCTATTTAGAACAGCTTGTACATTTTCTATTTATTTGTATTTGCTCTTTTTCTGTGCTAAGTGTCCTTCCATTTGCATCTTTAAAAGGGTCCTCAGTACTGTGAAAGTTTCCTATTAGCTGTGTGATTGTCTTATACAAGGTTGTAAGGTCACCTCTTTGCCTAGCATCTTTGGCCTTTCAAAATTTCCTGTCAATATATCCGTGTAGCAGGGTGGATACCCCGCTCCTGCCCTGAGGGGCTGGGTGAAAGCTTGTCTGATTGGCAAAGCAGCCACAGCTGTTGCCAGTTAATCAGGGCCCAGCTGGCCCTTATAAGAGGGCAGTGGATCTGGAGCAGAGAGTCTCTCTCTGCCGTTAGAGAGGGAAGGGCTTGGCTGCAGGGACCTGAGCAGGTACCTAGGGTGGAGCAGGGCTGGGGAAGGCCAGAGGAGCTGGGGAGCTCCGGCCTGAGAGAACCCCAGGCTGTGGCCTAGGGTTAGGCCCCACTAGGTACTGGGGTTGCGGGGGGCAGGCCACAGGTAGGCTGAGGCAGCAGGTCCAAACCCCCTTTGCCTGTGATGAGTGGCTTATATTGCAGTCTGCCCCAGGGCGTGGGGGTTAGCTGGTGACTGGCAGTAGCCTACGACTGAGGCGAGGTGGGGATAGTGAGTTGGGGTTCCCCTGGGGAGGGGAGACCCAGATCTGTGGGGTACTGCCAGGGGGCAGCACCCCAGTTAAAGGGGCACCGGGTCCTGGGAGGGACTCGTGGGCCTGAGTGGTCAGGTGGATCACCGGCCTGCAGAGGGCGCTCCAGAGGCTGGATGAGCTAATTCCCAGAAGAAACCAGCAGGAGGCGCCGCCGGGTGTGTCTGAACCCTGCCACAATCTGCTTTTATCTCTTCTAGCATTCCTTTTTACTTTTCTATTTAGAGCTCTGTATTCCTCTTGCCACTTGCTTATCTCTTCACATCTTAGCATTCATGAGTTTTTGCTTCACATCTCTTCTCTTCTCCACTGCTGCCCAAGTAGCTTTGCTCATTCTCTTCCCTTTCCTGTCTAGATTTTTTTATTAGGACTCTCTTTGCATTTTCTAGATAGCACTCTCTGATGTTTTTCTACAGAGCATCAATGTCTTGGTTTTCTTCAGTTAACTCCATTAGAACACTGAACCTGTTCTTCACTTCAAACTGAAAAGCATGTTTTGAGTCTCTGTCTTATAACTGTGCAATGTTGATGCATGGTCTTCTTTTAGCCTTCATATTTTAACTTATTCTTCAAGTTACTGATAACAAAGGTTATGCATAGTGCCCATGTTCTCTCCAGCACAGACACCTGCCAACGAGCTGTGAGACTTTCTTGAAATGCAGAAGTGATCTATCTGGTTCTTTGTAGCACCATCTGGGATGTTCCATGTCACTTTATGGGTTACTTTATGGGTGAATATTCTTCCACCTATCTCTAAGGTTTTCAAATTTCTACTTTAATGTGCACCATTTTGATTCATATCCAAGCCTGTGTTGTACTTGCCCATAACTATATCCACACATAATTGTTACTTCCAACCTTTGTGTTAAAACCACCCAACATTACTAATGATATCACATTTTCAGACGTTGGTTAACACATCCTGTAACAGATCATAAAAAAATCTTTTTCCTCATCTGGCTTTTCATTGGTTGCTGCATAGCATTATATGACTGTTAGTTTAAAGAGACTACAGAATTTATTCTGAAAGTGAGCTCTAATAATTCTTTCATTGACTGATTCCCACTCCCACTGAAAAATTGAGAACTTCATGATTGTTTTCAGGGGTACTGTATAGACAAAAAGCTTGTTTATGGGATAAAACGCTTTTCATGGGATAAAGAACATTTGACCAGTTATAATACTGGTTCAAAACCTGCACAGTCATAAATCACTGCCATTTAATTATTGTTAGGTGGCTAATGGGAAATTAATTTGGCAAACCATTCAGGAAATGAATTTTCTTCTCTATGTCTGGAACCAATCTTGTCTCATATGGTTGTGGTAAAAGAGCTAAGACAAATACAATACGCTCAGAAGAACCCTGATAGATTTATAAGGTTGACAGCCATTTGATAGCTGGAATGGATGGGTCTTTCCAATCAAACCTTTTTAAAGGTTCTGAAATGTTGGGATAAGGGTTCCCCTTTACAATTTGTACATAGATTTGTATTTCCATCTTCTATCCTGGCTTAGGCATGGAAGTGCCAAAGAGCCACGAGAGTTTGTTCTCATTATATCCCCTCCCACTTTTGCAGACTCAAGAGATGTGGAAACTCTGATAAACTTCCAGTAGGCATGTGAGCTTTTGGATCGCTACTCTGAATGAAGCAAAATTCCAAGCCCTCCATTAATCTCAGTGTATTCTTTTGTGAACAGGTGGGCCTGTATAAAAATCAGCACCATTTGACAATCTTTTCAAACTAAGGTCTAGAAAGTTATAGAAAATGAACTGCTCTAGAAATGGTCCCTTCAGAACTAGGATATGTCATATTGGTCACACAGAGAATAGGGTATACAGCTTGTAATGTCACTGTCCAGGCTGTATCAGTTCTGCAAATAGATCCAGTGGATAGGACACTGGCCTTGAAGACCTGAGTTCTATTCTCAGCTTTCCATTGACTTGCTGCATGACTTCACACATGTCTTGGCCTCCCCTGTGCTTCAGTTTCCCCAGTGTGTAAAATGGGACTGATAATGCTTTCCCACCATGGTAAAGCACTTTAGGAGCTATTGATCATAGGTGCTATTACATTAATCTTCCTTGTTGTCAAGCCAACCTCTTTCAGGTTTGATCCTCTTAAAACTTTAATAACATTATATTTGTCTCCCTTGTCAAAGATCTGTTACTTTGGAAGCTGCCAGTCCAGCCTGAATCTGAGTAATGTTATCTCACTGCAAAAAGCACTTCATTTTGTATCTGAGTTAAGATAACTTGGATTCATTCTGTTTATTACCTGAAGGAACACCTTCTCTAACTTGGACTTTGCAGATGTCATGGCAAAGGAGAGGAATCTTTGTTCACTACCACTAGTGATAGTGCATATAATTAAAAAAAAACCTCTATGAAGTGATTGACTGAACTGAGAGTGTGATTTCTGCGACCATAGCTCTGCTTTCTTTCTTTCTCACTTCATCAGTTGCAGGTAATCTGAATAGCCAAAGCAACTTGTGAGGATGATTCCAGGGAAGAAGTCCTCTGTGGCCTAGTGAATACAACACTGGATAGAGCACCCAAGAGACTTGTGTTCTATTGCCAGATTGGCCAATGGCCTGCTGTTTGACCAAGTCATGTCACTTCTCCCTGCCTGTTTTCCCATCCCTAAAACCCTCTTTCATAAAGCACTTTGAGATGTACTGATGACAAGCGCTATAAAGGAGCTAGATATCATTATTTGTGAGGGACCAAAAAGATCAGTACTTGAGGACAAATGACAATTGCATCTCCCCAGGCCAGCTGTAGAACTGTTCATCTCCACTGGTTTCATTTCTGGTCAAGGGTAGAGCATTGAAACTGGGAACTATTACTTTCTGTTGACTTATTTGGGACAAATTTGTTTATAATGTTTGGATTCAGTCTACTTTAAATGTCATTTTCCAATTGCACAAATTACTGTTTCCAGTGTCTAATCTAAAAAAAGCTCATATTAACTTGTTTTTAGTTCAACTTTCTTCAGTTGCTGTAGGGCAGACACTGAATGGCTGTTGCAAAGCCAAAATTATATTTAAAAACAAAGTCCACACAAGTGGGGTTTAAATGAGTTCAAACAACATGCTCCTTAAGGCATAATTGAACCTCCTGATACGAAATATAATGGCTAAAAACTCATTTCTTTCTCATCTGCAGTATGAAATTCAAATCTATAATATCATTAATATAGATGCGACAAAGGGTCCTGTGGCACCTTATAGACTAACAGAGGTATTGAAGCATAAGCTTTCGTGGGTCAATACCCACTTCTTCGGATGCAAGCAGTGGAAATAGATATATATTAATATAGATGTGTCTCTTTGAAATATATGTAAAATTCCAGATTAATTTGTATTTCACTTGTTTAGCAGACATGTCAGGTGGGATAAAGCTTCCTGCAGCTCCCATTGGCCGGGAACGGCAAACCGTGGCCACTGGGAGCTGCGGGCAGCCCTGCCTGTAGACAGTCAATGTAAACAAACTGTCTCACGGCCCACTAGTGGATTACCCTGACAGGCCGCCCTGCCCCAAATACTTGAACTGTTTCACTGTCTCCAGCTCTTGTCCACTGACAGGGATATGTGAGCTGATCCCGTCACATTTGTTTGTCATCAGCTTGGTTTTCTCTGCACTGATTTCCATGCTGCATTTTGCAGAGGTTTCATCCAATTATTTCACAAGGTTGGCAAGTTCATCTTCACTGCCTACCAGGCCATTAATGTCATCAGCAAACCAAAGATTTGAGATTGTTCGCCCCCCAGTGCTGACTGTGCATATGTGATCTTCTAGGGTATCAGTCGCTATGTGCTCCAAGTAGATGTTGAACAGTGTGGATGAAAGAAAGCAGCTTTGCTGGACTCCAACAGTGGTGTGAAACCACTCTCCAATTGTATCATTAACAAGAACTGCACTGCTGGCCTTGGCTTACAGTTGTTTAATGGTAAGAATAAGCTTATGACCAACATTGTACTTCTTCATGGTTGCCCAGAGAGCTTCTTGCCATAGTCTGTCAAATGCCTTCTTGAAGTCAAAGACGTGGTAGATGTCCTGCTGGTGTTATAAGTACATCTCACATAGAACATGAAGGTTGAAAATATGTTCTGTGGTACTTCTTCCAGCACAAAAGCCAGCCTGTTCTTCAGTGATGATATTCTCCGCTTGTGGCTTCAATTTGTTCAATATGACTTCCAACATCACTTTGCTGGGAAGGCTAATTAAGCTTATGGTCCAGTAATTTTGACACAATTGCATGTTGCCTTTCTTTGGCAGAGTGATGATTAGTGACTGTGTCCATGTGGAGGGCCACTCACCGGTCTGCCAGATCTTGTTGCAGATCTTGGTGAGTACATCTATTACTATTTCTCCTCCGAATTTGATCAGTTCAGCTGGGTTGTTGTCAATACCTGTAGTCTTTCTGTTCTTGAGTGATTTCACAGCTGTCTCCATTTCTTCAAGCAGTATTGGAAAGTCATCTTCCTCTGTTGAATCTGGGCTGTCTAGGACACTAGGATCTCCATTTGTCTGGTGGTTATGTAGATCAGAGCAGTAGTTTGTCCACCTATTGATGATGTCCCTTTCTTCTATAAGACTATTCCCTTCTCTTCTTGAATTGTGTTAGCTTTGGTCCATCTTTCCTTCGTCAGATCTTTTATAACCTGGAAGGCTTGTTTGCTATTTTTATTATTGATACATGCTATTGATGATGATCAAGTACAGTAATGCTTTAAAAATTGTAGACAATAGATAACATATACAGTTTGATAATTTAAACAAGTGCAACCACATATGCACTATTCACAATGGGAAAGAAAGAGCCACTTTCACAGTTCGTATCATCCATTCAGTAGCAACCTGTCTGTTGATGCCTCAAAAATAGCCAAGGGAATACTTGACTAAATAAGCAGTCAAGTATTTGCACTGTGCTGTGAAGGATGTCAAACTCAGTTTAATTTCAGAGGGTTCTGAAGGCCCCCCTCTCTTATATGTGGATGACACTATATAAGGATAATAAAAATGATTTTGATGTAGAACAATAGATGATGCAGATTTCAAAAGATGCTTTGGGGGGCTTTTTCCACAAACACAGATACTGCCTTCATTTTATTTGGAGTGAAGTTTCCTGGAGTGGCAAAAGGCCTATAAAGTTTTAGTTATCTACAGTCCCATATGTAACAGATGGTTGGGCACAAATCCTGTATTTATACTGTTACTTAGCATGCACAGCATTTTTTCCAGATAACATAATCCAATGAAAGCAGAACTGTATGTCCCTGTTTTCAAACCGAAAGTGTTTCGTCATTATCCTTATCAAGTTAAAATCAGATCCACAATTTCCCCAACACAACTTAGAAATGTTTGTAGTAAAATCCTTGTGGCTGAATCTAAGTATTACTTATGAATAAGGCTAAGATTATGTCATGGAGGTCGCAGAAGTCACGGAATCCGTGACTTCCAGCGACCTCCGTGACGTTGAGGGGCCTCCATCTGACCAGCCACTGCCGGCAGCAGGGGACCCTGCAGCAGCCCAGCCTCCACTGGGCAGTCCCCTCCTGGTGACCCTATAGCTGCTCAGTTGGCCGTGGTCTGGGGGTCCCATGCAGCTCCTCAGGCCCCCTCCCCCTGCAGCTCTCAGCCTACAGCAGCAGAGGGACCCCGGAGCTGCTCAGTGCTAGTAGGGGGTCCCCCGCATCTCCCAGTCCCACAGGACAGCAGGGGGACCCCTCACTGGGCAATGGGGCCCCTGCAGCTTCCAGCTGCTGTGCGGGGGTGGGGGCAGGGTGCTGGACCCTCCTCCCTCCCCATTTTGTCAGGAATGTTTTTAGTGAAAGTCATGGACAGGTCATGGCTTCCGTGATTTTTTGTTTATTGCCCGTGACCTGTCCCTGACTGTTACTAAAAACATCCATGACAAAATCATAGCCTTACTTATGAAAAACTGAGAGCACTGTACTAAGAATGCCAACTGGTTCCAGGAATCAAAATTAGCAACTGGCATGATGTAAAAGTGGCCCTCATGACTACACTAGGTAGGAAAGTTGCAGTTAGGTGCAGCAATTTGTGGCAGACAACATAAACTACGATTTAGGTCACATCATCCATGCCAAACCTGAGTAAATAGGCTTTGCACAGGTGAGAGTTTGTGGATTTGTGAGGGCAAAATTTCTTACCCATCTTGGAACACAGATGGTCTTGGGCTGCTCCCATGAACCATACAGACTCATTTCATTTCCTTTCAGCTGCCTCACCCTACCCATAACCCTGCTGTGCCCTCTCCTGCAGAGAGCTGTCATGGAGTAATGAATCATTGCAGACAGGGGCTCAGCATGCCCCCTCAACCCTGCACAGCATTGACATGTGAGTGCCTTAAATCCCAGGGTATGTGTGTCCCAACCTCTCCTGCTGAAGTTTTCCCACTTTGTACAAATACTTAAATAGTCAGTGGAACAGGGACTGGAACCCAAGTGTCCTCCCCTCCCAGCTGAGAACCTTGTTTTCACATTTCCTTTTTTTTTTTTTTTCATTTCAACCGAAACTACTGGCCAAAATTGACACAAATTCACAAAACTTTTCAGATGACCCAAAACTGTATTCTTCATCAAAAGTAGTTTCAACCAAAAAAAAAAAAAAAGGCCTCCACCTCTAGTTTAGAGCTTACAGTCCAGTTGCTTGTGTCCAGATGTTCACATCACAAAACATGCCCCCCCCCCCCCCGCCCAACACATACACACAATATAAACAACTGGCTTGCTCAGCAGAGTAACTGAGAACTGAACAGACATGGAGTTTAAGTTTCACTCTGTGCTAAATACTCTCTCTGCAGGCCATGTCTGATGTTTATGTGTGGAGTAATAGGAAATGTCTGCCATATGCCAAGTGCTGTACTGTTTTTGTTTCAATCTCCAGCCTGTCATTGTCACCAGCTAAGAGGAATAGTTTCTCTTAAAAATAAATAAATAGGAAGTCTAACCCTTACAATTTATCATTTCCACCCCCACTTCATCACAGAATAATCTCATGATCCATTCAGGTAGGAATAAATCAACACTAAAACCCTGCTCCTGTATAGAAAAGACACCCATAGAAAAATAAAACATACAGTAAACCAAAGACAAATCAGTTCAGTATTGAGAGGCAACAGGACTAATCCAGCATGAGACAAATAACTTTTTCTGGCTTATGGAGAAGGAAAACAGAGATCAAAATAAATTGATTTAAATCTTTACACCCTGATGCATCAGATAGAAAGAAAACAGGTTTGAGTACGTGGGAATTCCCTGCACAAAAGTTTTGGTAAGGGCTATAAACAAAACATTTTAGGAAGGTGAAGAAAGGCTCTATTATTTGGTAAAGATATGTGACTGTACAGGGGAAAAGTCATATAATATAAAATAAGTAAAAAAAAGTTGATTGTGAGCAGTGAAGTCATCCATTTTTGGAGATCTATACTCTTAATGTGCATGCCTAATATTTACTCCCATTAATGGGAGTTACACCTGTATGTTAATGGTAAAATACACAAATTTATCTCCTCTTATACATATTAAGAACCCGATCCTGCAGGGTTACGTACATGAGTAGTCCCCTTACAGACAACGGGACTATTTGTAAAAGTTAGTTGGGTGCATAAGTGTTTTCAGGATCAGATCCACTTTGCACTAGATGTTTTGGTAAGAGTAGCTTCCATATATTCTTGTTTGACTGTGTTATGTATTTAATAAATAATAATGTATCATTGTGATATTCTGGACAGACAGAATATCTGTCCCTTAAGTCTCAATAACCACTTGGTTGTAACAAAAGGGTTCTGTTAATATTTTTTAGCACAGTATTGACTCATGAGTCAGTCTCCATCCCTAATTTAGAGTTGGTGGTGGGAATCCTGTTTTCTACACAGTCATTCAAAGATGGTATGGAAGATTATTGGGAATGACAATCCAGCACTCTGGAAGAATGCATGGATCCATAACAAACTCTCAGCTTTTACTCATCTCCACAGATCTTGGCCATTATTCTACTATAATGTTTTTTTAGGACCAGATTCTTCAATACTTAATCACACTGCAATCACCTTCTTTCATGAGTAAACGTACTGATTTCAGTGGGATTACTTGCATAAAGGGCAATTTAGTTTGAGTAAGGATTTCAGAGTCTGGCCCTTAATTTTTAATTTTAATTTTTTTGTAATGAGTTTCTCCAGCAGGATAGCCACCTTACTGAATGTTTACATGTCACCCGGAGTCAAGGATAACTATCTTCAGCTGCTTGTGTGGTTTAGATGACTCCAGATTTTTTTCCCTCCTGTGGATTATCCGAACAAAGCAGTTTAGAACTCTACGTCCTTTCACTCCACATACTTGAACAGATTTTACAGAGATATTTTTTCATAAACAAGTCACTGAATATTTCTGTAAGAAAGTTTACCTTATGGCTGCTGACATATTCCACTTAAAAATGAACACAGAAGGAAGAGTTCAATAAATGGAGAATTAAAGAGACTTTAGGAAGTTAAACAGATAGGATTTGTTTCAGTAACATCTGCATTATCCTCTCTCAAACAAGCTGAAACCAAACCAAATCAACATATTATTTTGCCAATATTAACTGTAACACCTCAGCAACAAGGATTTCATCAATGCATCATCACATTGTGAATTTTCCATTGTATAGAAAAACAACACATGATTGCACAATCAAGTTACTCAGGAAGCCTATAATATAGTAAATACATTATAGACTAAAGAGAATCTTATATATTAACGAATTGCAGAAGAAACTTGAAGTCTTGAATAACTTTTTTTTTTGTCGTTCAGAAATGTGTGTACTGTTTAAATTTGTACCCATTTTCAGTCAGAGATTTCAACTGAGAAACAATGGGGCCAGATTCTGGACAGAACCTACTTCATTTTAGACTCTGGCCCATTGTTTCTCATTTAAGATCTACCTTGAAAAATCCCAGGTGTTTTCCTAAATATTTTCTCTCTCAAACTTCTGCATTCAGAAAAGCCAGTCAAACAGATATCAAGGAACATAATTCAGAAATAAGCACCAAGGCCCTGTATGCAAAATATGATCCTACAAACAGGCAATTGCACATACCTAGTACATACTTGCACACACAAAACAGGTAAGTGTTAGTGACACATACATTTCTTGTTTGTATGCACACTCATTTTGCAAGCATAGCTGAGGTGCCTTGTTTTAAAACTTCGGCCCTGAATCTCTGTCCATCAAGGAAATTGCTGTATTCAATAATTCTTCTTTTCACAGATTTCCTTCTTTATTTTCCGTACATATAGTTATCAAATTATTTTCTTGTTCTCAATTCTCCATTACTTCTCCATATTTTATCTTTATTTCCTGCATTAGTCAACTGTCTTTTATTCAGAGACCTCTGCTTTGTCACCATTTAAATTAATTATCATCTTTATTGCTAACTTTCATTATCATATGTTTTACTTAGATTCATTAAGCTAAGCTAATAAATTACACTAAACTAATCACTGCTGAATTCATCTGCTGATATACTGTGCTTTTGTGTAGAAAGTTATATACTCATTATGATTTGACCCCATTATCTCTTGATGCCAAGTGATCAGTTTATTTGGCTTTGACATACTATACAATACATAGCTGTGTTAATGTGTGACTTGACTAATCATAATTAAATATAATGATATTGTAAACTCTTCAAGCCAATAATTATCTTTGTGTTTATATGTTTGTAAATGAAATATAGGATTGGGTTGAGTCCCCATCCTGTCCTTGATAGATCCTGAGTTAGGCCAGAATCCTGCAAAGCTTTACAGTTAAATTTAAGCACATGAATACATTATAGTGGGATCAGACCTGAGCACGTAAACTCACCCCCTTCTTGGAGTTTGGCTTTACTGTTAATTCAGAAATAACACTACAATGTAAATCTCAGCCTATTCTTCTTCCCTTAGCATGGCTGTTCCTAGGGTTTTCCTACCAGGCTTCCTCAATCTTAGTTTCCCCTCTCACTTTTCCCTTATATCCAAGAGGAGTTAAATGAGACCCAGATCTGGAATACAAGATGTCCTACATGGCAATAGTGAGTGGTGTGTAGAATCTTGCACAATAAGTATTACTGTGTCAGTTTCATTCTTTTACATTTGTTGGTTTAGAATGGTTACTTAAATATGTTCCGAAATTACATAGCTTTCCTTCACATACTACACTTCAACAGCAAAGCACAGAAGCTCAGCTATTTTTAAATGATCACGTCTAAACAAACTGTTCTATACCAACTAAATCATAGGTGTACACAGTATTTGTTTAGAACTTATTTTAAGATAGAAAGCATTGTGATATGCGGACAATATGTGACTTTTTTATTATTAAGTATTTTAAAATTAGGTGATCAAACACATGATAAAAATTGCTTTTGACAAGATTGTCCTTGACCTGGAGTGCACTGACATACATACAAAAGATGTATTGATTAGCCTATCTTGTTTAATTTGTTGTATTATTAATTCTCATTGATGTCACCATAGGCAATACTAGAAGAGGACCAAGTTCAACAAAACAAAAAGATAACGTTAATAAGAATGTATGTAGTATAAAAAGCAAACTGCATTTTCAAAACGAAAATAAGAAAGAAAAACTTGTAGCACCTTAGAGACTAACAAATTTATTTCAGCATAAGCTTTCGTGGGTTAGTACCCACTTCATCGGATGCATGGAATGAAACATACAGTAGACAGATATTTATACAGTCAGAGAAACATGATAAGGTGGAGGTGCATAGACCAACCTTAAGAGGCTAATTTTCAAAGTGATTCAATTTAAATCAAATTTTGTAGGTTTGCAAAACCACTTTGTTTCAAATGTATACCTGTGTATTTTGTAGCATTAGGGTAACAAGCCTTAGATTGCAGTTGGAGACTAATGAAATGATACACATTTCATAACTTCATTGGCTGGATCTCCATGAAAATAGAACAGCCACTGTCTCAAGGCAGGAATTACATATACCAGCTGTGTTTAGACAGTTTCATTACCTCTTTCCTAGGTATACCATATGCTCCATTGAATCATCGTTTTTGCTATTTCTGGCAGCTACTAAAAATAGCAAACTATTTTTTTGAGCTATAGAGCTAAAAGGCCATGCTCTTCCCTACACTGGCTTGTGATCAGAATGCACTCTTGCTGTTTTGTGGCATTGCCCATGAGTTCAGTGACATCAAATTACCTCTAAAATTGTAAAGGGACATAAAAGGAACAGGGGTCCATAATTTTATTTGGTATACATTTTCCTTCTGACTCCTGTAGATTGATATTCTCCCTCATGTGGCATTCTCCCTCATGTGGCTTTCTCTGACATAGGGGGCAGGAAACTGCTAGTTTAATATATGGAGTCTTACATGGTGTGTGTTTTTGTCTGAAGGGAGGAACTGCCCCACTGCAGAGGGTTTCATCCCCACAAAATCAATAGTTATTGGGAGATCCACAGACAACCTGTGCTTCTGCATAGTCGCCCCACTGGACCCATCTTGAAGAAGCATGGCTTCCACAGCTGTTCTGTCACTGGTTGGATCCCTCTGAGACACCACAGTGAAACTGTTGGACTAGGATCTGAAGGTGTTAATGCTGTCTGGATTAATGCCTAGCCCTGATATCCACTCAGATGTTCACAGTCTGAGTAGGTTAGTATGTAGTAGAGTACTGTTATTCCTTAAATCCATCCCTTCAAGTCCTTGAACTCAAAATTTGGCCTGACCCAGAAATAGGATGAGAATGTCCCATTTCCAAACCCTGACCAAGTCAGGATCCATTTGCCTTGACTGTCCTCTGAAACCAGTGCAGAGAATATTGGCCTATTTCAAGTTTGAAATACATTGGTATGATAGTCTGGTGAAAACCTGTATTGTTACTACGTGTGCTGCAGCTGCTTTCTGGCTAAATAAAGAGTGTCAACATCTCTGTCTGTCAATCAAACACCTGTTATGGCCACCATATTCATTATTTAGGCTCTTTGGGACATGGACTATCTTTTTGTTCTGTACTTTTACAGCACCTAGTAAAATGGTGCCCTTGTCAATGACTGGGCCTCTGAGGCACCAATAATAATACATACTACCATCATCTACCACACATTCCAAAAACCAAATGATTACGGAAGCTAAAGTTCTTTTTGAAGTTGCAAAGTGAGTTATTTTAGACAAAGATAAAAAGGACCTTTTCAGAATCACTTTAAATGAAAAAAATGGTTTTAATTGGCTCTGTCCCTGATCAGTTATCACTGAAAAATCTTCAGAAACTTTGTCAGATGTTGCACTACAATTACTTAGAGTACATGAAGATTAAATAATGAAATTACTCTGCAGATATTTTTCATTTTATCCTGTGAGGAGAAGAGCTTCAAAACTAGCACAATAAATTAATCAGACAAGCTAATGCATGGAGACTTCAAAGATGCATCTAGTTTATGCTACTAAAGACAGTTTACTGGCTGGTTTCCAATTTTGTTTACTGAACACACAACCTGAATTTCTGCAAATAGTTGAACTACAAAAAAAAAAGGTGATTGTAGAGAGAGAGGGGAGGGGGATGTGTATTAATCACTGTCAACTAATTTCCTTTGTTGGGACTCAGCTTCTTCTCTTGTGTCAGAATTTCCATCCATTAAATCTACTGAATCTGAGAAGGAAGTCTGGGAAATTGTTAGCAAACTGCTGAAGGTGGGGCTGATAAGATATTTTATCATCTCAACATGAAACATATTTCTAAAGAAACACATATTATATTTACTCTATCAATATGGTCCCATATGTTTCAAAAGAAAAATGAGCTTGATTGAAAAGAAACTGGTAATGCATCAACATGTGTGCTTGTGGAAAAGTTACCTTAATATTTTTGGAAGATGTGAAAATGATCACCTGTGCTGTATCCTAAGTCCGATTTAGTTTAAAATAATTATTCTGTAAGTACAGTCAAAATAGTTGTTTTACTTCTACAACAGATCATCTACAATACCCATATATATTTTGTGTATTGCATTACATAGATGAAAGAATGACTGATTATGTAGGAACGTGCTGACCGCCGCTTCCCGCAGCTCCCATTGGCCAGGAACGGCGAACCGCAGCCACTGAGAGTGTCTGGTGGCCGTGACTGCAGACGGTCAATGTAAACAAACTGTTTCACGGCCCGCCAGCAGATTACCTTGACTGGCTGCATGCGGCCCACGGGCCGCAGTTTACTCACCACTGCCCTAGACTCTGGAATTCCCATCTTCAGCATTTAGGTTTGATAGAGACTTAAGGTCACTAACATCAACAGACGTTTTGCCATTGACTTCAATAGGGCCAAGATTCCACCCCTGATTTTTCTGACATTCCAGGCATGTTGCAAAGCCCACCTCTTCAATCAGGACTAAATCCCTCAGACTTCAGTTCATTTATGTCAGTTTACACAACCTGAGAATCTTGCCTTTATGCTCCTTCTGGGGTGGGGGTGGGGGTGGTTTGCTTTTATAACTGAACATTTCTTTATCATTTGACATTAGTTCAACTATTGAATGCAATGCATATTATTTTACAAGTTTCTTTGGTATATGTGCCTACGGTTATGATAAGTGCATTTCAGAACATTAAACAAAAATAAATAAGGCCAGGTAATCTGGTATGCTGCAATAGCAATGCTGCTGATAACTTCAATATGTCAAAGGAGGTTTCGTAGAGGGGTTTGTGGTTTCTTTTCCACTTACATTTGCTCTTCAAATATAGTTTTTATATCTCCATTCCACTTATAACCATTTGTTTTCTTTTTCTAGCACAGTACAGATATTGATGTCAATGGGACTACTCCCTCTAGTGATTACAGACAGTAGCAAGTGTATCTATGATCAGGCTTTAAGTTGACTGGTTGTTAGAAAAATGTGTACAGTATGCGCTCGTCTGTAACAACACAAAGTGCTGTCCACATTTCATCTCAAATTTAATAAACTATGTAACAAGCAACTCAACCTTTGTAACACATGGTGGAATGTGATGGAAACATTGACATGTGAATGTCTATTACGTTCAAGCAATCTTGAGGACTTTTCTGCTCCGGTTTAAATGCCCCCTATTAATGAATTTTGAGCTCTTATGTTTTCATTCCAGGGAAGGGGAACTCTGCTGTTGTAGGTTTCTGTGAGTTGGATACAAGGTGTTCCTTGAACTTGTAGAAGATAATCATCTGTAATTAGGCTCTTGTGGTTTCATCTGGGAGTACATGTAAAAGGGTGATTTATTCCTTCAGTATGTAGGCTCTTGACAGTTTATGAAAGATATTGAAAGTAGGACGGGTAAAACTTCTGTTTCGAGAAATCGTAAACAAAACATTAGGGTGTAGGTAGTAGCCTTGTAACACATAGGAGTTTGGTTCCTTTATCTCTCCACATTGCTACAGGGGCAGTTGCCATTTTGATGTTCATTTCAGATGCAGACTATTTTAGAGGTGATTTTTTTTTACTTTAGTCTAAAGTAAATTATGCAGAATATGACAAATGTAAGATGCAGTACTGTACCCTCATTTACAAAATGTTATTTTAACCTGAAACTAGAAAATAAAAATTACTTGTCTAAACAACAAAGACAGGTATTACCCAACAATAAACCTCTAATCATAAAAAGAATATTAGATTTCAGCTGGTCTTTGAATAAACCAAGGTAATTTGGTATATATTCATGAAAAGTAGTATTTAAAAAACATTTAGAAAAGTTTCAGCAAGACTCCATGTGTTTGTGAATTTTAAAAGTGATGTGGGTTGTTTGGGTGGGGGATTGTCGGGGGCAGGGGGGATGTTGTGGAAATGTTAAGCGTGAAATAGGAGTTGGAAATGGGCCCTAGTGGAGAATGATCTTGCCTATTAGCTATGATCCAGTTATCACAGATTACTAACTCCATACCTGACAATAAGCAGTTTATAATTATTATATAGAGCTGGGGAAATACTAAGGAAGTACTTTCAAAATTTCTTGGCATATAAGTGAATGTCCAATTTGGTAATTTCCAACCTTTTCCCTCTCCCTCCTTTTCCATGAACATCCCTACTGTACATCCCTTTTGTCTGGTTTGCAAAAGCATTCATAGAAGAGAATGTGAATATGTATTCACATAAGTATTTCACTTGATGTACTCATACTGCTATCACAAAAGTTCTCTAGAGGGTTGGTAAACATCCAGTTATGGAGCAGAAACAATACTATGTGACTTGGTGACCAGTCATTGCGTACTACTTATATGAGTAGTCTTATAGACTTCAATGGGATTACTCACATGAACAATAATATTCAGTGTATGGACTACAGGGTCAGGCCAACATACTATGGACATAGTCATGCTTAGAAGTCCACCAAGTTCACGGAGCATGAGCTGTGACATTCATTAGAAATATATTTATATTTATCATCATTTTAATATATGCAGTAAAAGAGTGAATGACAAAATCCCCACCCTCTTTGAATTACTAATCTAATCTAAGTGTTTTAATTTTGTAGGAAACCAGGATTAAAACTACATCTGTCAGAAAAGTTTAACCTTTTTGAATTTCTGGGATGATGTTTCACATTACAATGTGTTCCAGGCAGTCATATAAAATTATTTTAAATGCCATAATCTGAACACTTCATGTCTGATTCAATATGACATGTCATAATGTGACACTTCAGCTGGAAAAAAATCAGAAAAATAGGCCTGTATATTTCAGTACCAAATTTCTTTAGTTAGCAGTTTATGATTAAGAATTAATTCAAATAGAGACATGTTATCCCTAATGGGAAGATCAGCTTTTCAGAAAACCAAAAGGCACTGCAGCTGGGTATTTTAAAAGATAATTACTTCAATATATATTTTAATAGATAATTGAACAGAGTTTAGAGAGACCAATTTCCTAGTAGAATGTGTTGTCCAATTTCTCTTTCAGGCAGAAAAGAGGCAATAAAATGTAAATTAATGAATAACAGACCAATAAAAACTATGGAGATTTGATTTCTAGAAGAATGGATGCTACAGAAGATATCCAGATTAACAATTATAATGGGAGTTTGATAAACAGCTTGTGAAATACTTGATTTCTAGAATTTACAAGCTTCAATAGTACAAACAAGACATTCTTAGTAGATCAGTGGTCCTTGGTCCAGGCTGGCAGCTCTCTGATAGAAGCATATTGTCCCAGCGAAATACTGTCCCTTTCTCATAATGGCCAGAAGACCTGTTCTGAGTGTAAACCAAAACACCATGTTTGATGTACCCTGGGCAGAAACAGAGTCAAAATGATAAACAGAGGCCAGTGGGAATCTCATGTTTATAGAGTAGGAGTTGTTTCTGGTATATTTAAACCATATTGCTCAGAATGAAAAGTCATCATTCACTGATTTTGCATAGATTGTTGAAATATTGTTAACTGCCAGCCAAAACCCATGCCAGCTTTTTTAGAAAGGGTCTGAGAAACAGTTTTCCATTTTGCAAGTTCAAATGGCTTTTAGGTCATATGTTCACTTTAAATGCTGAGGTTCTATAATGCTATCAAACACTATCCTTCCTGGAAAAAAGCTTTTAAAGTTGACATCAATTATACGATTAGTTGACATGATGCAGAACATGATCTGCCCTGGACTATGCGGACTGGTCAGTCATAGTTAGCTTTGTGTCAGGTAACCACATTTTTTGCAGTCATGTTCATACACAAACATGTAGACAAAGCCTTGAAAAAGGTAAGAGATTTGATTAAATTTTACATAATACTAAGAACCCCGTTCCTGTACAATTTGCATAATACTGAAATCCTTTGAAGGCATCTGCGATACTGAAGTACAGCGACAAAGAAATATTTAAAAGAGTCATAGGCTCCAAGGCCAGAAGGGACCACTATGTGAAGGATCATAGACCTTGGACCTAGGCCCACAGGTAGTGCTCAGGCCACAACCATCACCTAGCAGCTCACCTAGGCAGCCACAGAAGGGAACTGCTGAAGTGCTAGCTTCCAAAGGGCTCCGCCCCCATAGCTTCTGATTGAGGGAAACGTCCTGCAACTCTGACTGGCCGAGGAGCTCTATATAAACCAGGAAGTAGCACAGGATCATTGAGTAAAATGTTAAATAGTGTGGGGCCAAGAACTGGTCTCTGCAGGGCCCCACTAGAAACACATCTGCTCTATGATGATTCCTCATTTATCATTACATTTTGAGACCTATCAATTAGTCAGATTTTAATCCATTTAATGTGTGCCTGTTGATTTCATATCATTTGAGTTTTTTCGTCAAAATGTCACATGGTACAAAATCAAATGCCTTACAAAAGAAGTTAAGTATTTTACTTAATCAATACTATTACCTTTAATCTCATCAAAGAAGATATCAAGTTAGTCTGACAGGATCTATTTTCCATAAACCCATGCTGACTGGCATTAATCATATTACTGTCCTTTAATTCTTTATTAAAGGAGTCCGATATGAACTGCTCCATTATCTTGGGATCGGTGTCAGACTGGCAGTCCTATAATTACCTGGATAAAGACTAGATGACATAAAGAGAGCCAAAGGAAAACAATTTGTAGGCATTGCATGCAGTTTTAACAGACACTGATTTACTGCCATAGAATTAGAAGGCTTTTAAAATAAAAAGGATTAAAACTAAGTTAAAACAGTACCAGGTTTTCATATCTAGGACTATCTATATAGACTCAATCTATAGTTCCTAAAACTGGTAGCTTTTATGAAACACTAATTTCACATTCAAATGATCATAGACTATCATGTCCAATATAACTAACAGAATCAGACTGCTTTTGTCAGAGTTAATAAGCAAATCCTAACCAAAGCAATCTCCATGCCACAATCTGAGCCAAATCCATACTGAAATTTTGCAAAGATGTCTATTATAAACTGGGTAACTGCTGCTTTAATTATTGTAGTTAATAAAATTATAATAATAACTTTCTTTCAGGCAAGCGATGTTTATCTATTAGGTCTGTCTACATGTAAATTGAGCATTGTATACCTCACAATTAATGCCTATTTACAGTCTGAGCAAAATGCTAATTGAGTGATTCAAATGTCTCCAGGGGAGATTCTAGACAGGAAAACACAAGCAGCGGAGTAGGGGGTTCCTGTTTGCATGGAAAGACAATGGATTTTTGGATTATAACTGTAAGGACAGAGGCATATTCGAGATCTTTCCCCTGATGAGACAAAAAACTGTGTGACTTAAATCACAAAGAGGAGGTCACAGCTAAGCCTGCCTGTAATAGGCTAGAATGATTTGGGGTGAGTTTTTGGTCTATATGACAAGACAATGTCCTGTTAGTTAAGTTTAGGCTCTAGAAAGCGTTATGATTTTATTTTGTATGTTAGCCTTGGTTTCCAATATTTCATCTTGCTATCATTTGAATCCTTGTTCTTTGTTAAATAAATGTATACTGGCTTTCTCTATAACTCAGCATAAATGCTGTGTGATAAATGGAGTGGTTTTCTAAGGCGTAACTGGTAAGCTGTAGAGTTCTGATCCTTTGGGAATTAAGGATCTGGGAATTCTGTGATCTGGCAGTCCATGTCCTGAACATGTCAGGTGGATGCTCAGAGGGCTCGAGGGTTGGTGTGCACCTTTCATTCACCTACAGGACAACAGTGGAGCCTGTGTAGGCTGAAAAGGGAGTGCTTGTGCTTCCTGTAACTGGTGGAGTTAGAATGCTGATGCCTGGCAGGCACAGAAAAGGTTCTCTCGCGCTAAGGGCTGGTGGTAGTAAGGTGCCTTTTAACCCAGGGCAACCTCAGGGGGTATCCCAGCTTTGTCACAATCTTATCTGTGCCAACCCTTGCTTCTCCTTCCTATTCCTCTGCTCTGTGCTACCAAGAGACTGGTCATCCTGCAGCTCCCTTCTGCTCCAGACTTCCTGCCTTTATAGTGTCAATCAACTCCTCCTCCAGCTGGACTTCATCTTTAATTAGGCCTGGACCACCCTCTAGGGTGGGTTAATTGGCCCTCAGGTTAATTGACTAGGTGGGTTAATTGGCCCTCAGGCCCACATCAGCCCATTCAGAGCCAGGATGGGGGATAAACTCATCATAATATGATGGAGGTCGGTATCCAGTATATGTTCAGTATCAAAGCATTTTTACATTTAACATTTTTTATTGTGAGTGACCTCTTACCTGGCATAGGGCAGCTTCTTCTTCTATAGTCATAATGGTAAAATAAAGTCACTACAAACTATTGTTTAGCAGTAGTTGCTCCTTCCTATTTAAGAACTATTTAAGGATACATCAGAAAATTGTTGGACTGTGTGTGGAGTGATGCTGGTTTATTGAAAAAAGGGATTTCATATCTGGGAATAAATATTAGAATCAAAGCATAGGGAAACAGTTTAGGAGTCAGGAGGATGTGTGTTCAAATTCCAATTATAGGAATGCCTTAGGACCAGTCACACTTGGGTGAAGTCAATGGGAGTTGGATGAGGCTTTTGGTTTTGTCGTCTTGTTCAAGTCACATGACTTCAGTGACATATTTAGAAGCACAGCCATCCTTATATAGCATTACAAGATGCAGTGATGTCTCTTATTAGCTTTGCAAAGTACATGACATTTCATTACTAATCTTTGTAACATTGAACTAGCTATTTCTAAAGTGGCAGAAGTGTATCTAATCTGTTTTGAACAAGAGGCTTTTCTAAACAGAAGTTCGCTTTCTCCATTTACTGTTATACAATAGCACAATATAGCACAGCACCCGCACAGCAATTTATCACTTGAGGATCATTCTTAAAGTCAGACTAAGGTCATGATCAAATCCCTGGGTCATCAGAAATATACTGCTTACTGAGTTAGCAACTATTTGTTTAATATAGTGGCTGATGCCTAATGAAGATTTGTGTATAGTCCTTGATAACAGATAAGCATTCCTGGGTTCAACTGTTGTGCTGGAAATTTTATAATATGGGAATGATATGTAAATTAGAATTGTTGAAAGCTGTTGGGTATATTAGCATACATCAGTTTCCCATAATATTGGACAGGTATATTACAGAACCCAGGAAAAATACCTGGAGAGAGAGAGAGCGAGAGAGAGAGAGAGAGAGAGATCATGTTTCAGTGGCATATAAACAAAGTTAAGCAGGAGTACAAAAGAATAGCACATACATGTAGGGACAAAAGCAGAAAGGCTAAACCACAAAATGTGTTACACCTAGCAAGCGACTTAAAGGACAATTAGAAGAGGCTCTATAAATACATTTGGAACAAGAGAAAAATGAAGGTCCATGACTTAGCAGGAAAGGAGAGCTAATAACAGATGACATCAAAAAGGCTGAGGTGGTTAATAACTATTTTGCTTCCCACTGGCCGCGGTTTGCCACTCCAGGCCAATGGGGGCTGCAGGAAGGGTGGCCAGCACATCCCTCAGCCCGCACCGCTTCCTGCAGCCGCCATTGGCCTGGAGCGGTGAACTGCGGCCAGTAGGCAGGTAAACTAACTGGCCCGGCCTGCCCGGGGCTTTCCCTGAACAAGCAGCAGACCAGCTTTGAGAATCACTGCTCTACGTAGTGCAGTTCTGCAGGACTCCATATAGTCTCCCCAAATGTTCTGAACGGATAAAGACACTTGAAGAGGGTTAATAACAGAAGCATGGTACTGGGTTTTCACTATGCTGATGACACCTAGCACTTTAATTGTCTCATCTGATCCAGCTAGTGTTGTCAAAAATGTTATCCAGTATTTGGAAGAGACTGAGTTTCATCTATGCCTCTATCTAGATAAAGCAGAAGTGATGATGGGAGAAGCAACTATAAGATATATAGAGTATTATATCTACTATCAGAGGGGTAGCCATGTTAGTCTGGAGCTGTAGAAAATCTGCTATTGTGAGTCCAGGGAGATTGAAGTGTTCTCCTACAGGTTTTTGTATATTGCCATTCCTAATACCTGATTTGTGTTCATTTATCCTTTTGTGTAAGGACTGTCCAATCTGGCCGATGTACATAGCAGAGGGGCATTGCTGGCACATGATTACGCCATTGGTGAATCTGAACCCATTTACCCTAATCAGAATACACCCTACTCCTGTGAAGTCTTATCCTCAATTTATAGAGAGAAAAGTGAATCAGAAAAACTAAGCAAAGGGAAACAAGTCCGCAAGATGGTAACAACACCCTACTACCTCCCAGCTGCAACTCTGCACCCTGCTCTTCATTTCCCACTCACCAATCTGCCTCCTAGTTCCTATATAATTTCTTACTGAACATTAAAACGAAAGCATCATGGTTTATGGGGTAAATAAATGTTTACATTACTGAAAGAAAGTAAGGAATTGAGAGGGCTCACAAAGCATTAGCTATAGATCATGGAGAAAACAATCCCTCTTTGTGCCATTATAGCAATGTTTTAAAATGTACAAGTATGAGTGGCTAAATAAGATAAATTCTTCAAAAAGCAGGGGAGAGGGAGGGAGAATCACATGTGATTATTTAATGACAGAAAACAGCTGCCAAACATGTTTAGTAGAGTTGAAGCAGTAATACAAAGAACAAAAGGGTCTTGGATATCCCTGGAACTTTCTGGAACTAGAAACTTAATTATTACAGTGGGCAGGGAAATGTCTTAACTTGGAAAAAGAAGAAAATGTTTTTGTCACTTGTGGCTTTTAAACCAGAATAACTGATGGCGCAATTGCAGGATGGGAATGTAGGACATGGTTCCCTGAGAAAGGCTGCAATCTTAAGTATGAATTTTACTTTTTGCTTCAAAACTATTTATTTATACTATTATTGTGTATTTCTACTCCATGCAATTACAATCCAAGAGACTTGATGGCACAGACAAGTTAATATGTGAACTTCCAATCCAATCCATGTACAGGTATTATTTGGTAGTCTATATTTACGACACAGCTCTTTTGCAATACACTTCCTTTGGCTTTCACGTTCTTGGATTTATAAAAACTGTTTATAAGAAGGACCACTTTCTCTGGCGTGCAAGTGAGAGATATTGGACAGATTATGGGATTTTCATTTGGAAGGACAAAAATGAAGCATCTGAAATCAAAGCCTGGCATCGAATGAGCTCCTGAGTCCTTTTCCAGGGGGAATGGACTGCTTCAGGAGAATGTATAGGTTATGTCGATACGCTCTGACACAGCTAAATCTTTTGGCTTTTTTCAGATAACAAGAGAGGTACTTACTTTTGCCACAGAGCCTTGAGAGACTGCCGCCTCTCCCCCGCCGTCCTTTTCCTTTTAAAAGTTTTGGATAACATATTATTTTGATGTCCTAAGGCTAGGTGATCTCTGTCAAGAGGTAAAGTGGAGGCAAGTGAGGGGCCAGGCTAAACCAGCACCAGGGGCAATGGTGAGACAGCTGTATTAACTCCACTGCCTATAAAGCAAACACAGTTGTGGGAGAGAAAGGTCACTTTTGTTTGTCTGTGCGCACGAGACACGGGGGTGTGCCCAAAGAAGAGACACTGCTTACAAGTGGTTGGAGAAATCCGCTTGCCCTGGCAAGATTTTCAGCCCCTGACCTGATGGTTTGTTTGAAGCACAATGATGAGCTGACCAGAGAACAGATGCAAAGTTCCTGGTCCTCCAAGCAGACCATCTTGGACTGAACCATTGCTGTCAAGAGTGAAAAATGTTGCTTCTTTTATAATAGATAGCCCCCAAAAAGGGGTGGATGAGCCTAGCCTACTTCCCTTTTTACCTGCAAGTGATGCATTAACTATATGTATCAAATCACATTGCTGTAACCCTAGGCAAGGTGTGAAACAGGAATGGATGAAATATAAAAAGTTGTATGTAATGGACATTAGAGATGGGAAAGATCATTCAGTGCATCTTGCCACCAAGATGCATACACCTATCTAAAGAACGTTTTCTAGGACTTTGTACCATCTAGTTTTTAAAGTCCCAAGTGATGGTGCTTCCACAGAGAGGCCACAGCCACATACTTCTGTCATGAGGTTGCTCTTGGCAGTCAACTGAAGTTTCTTTTTTTGCCTGATAACATGTTTTACTTCTTGTGTATTAAACTAAATAAGTCCTCATCAGTACTGACATTACAGTGTAAAAATATTGAAAAGATTTAATCAGGATTCCCCCCCACCCCAGCACATGCTGTCATCACATAGCCAAGCAACACATATGTAACTCTTTGACTCTATCATAATAAATAAATTCCTCCAGGCCCAGGATTATTTTATTGCCTTCTGAACTGATTCACCTTTTTAAGCGAGATTTCTTGTTGCCTTCAGCCATCAAGGCATGATAAGCCATGAGGAAAATTAAATACTACATCAACCTCAGCCTGGACCAGTCTACACGGGAAGTCCACTTCCTAGACACCACGGTGCAAATAAGCGATGGTCAGATTAACACCACCCTATACCGAAAACCCACCAACCGCTATGCCTACCTACATGCCTCCAGCTTCCATCCCGGACACACCACACGATCCATTGTCTACAGCCAAGTGCTGAGGTACAACCGTATTTGCTCCAACCCCCAAGACAGAGATCAACACCTACAAGATCTTCACCAAGCATTCTCAAAACTACGATACCCGCATGAGGAAACAAGAAAACAGATCAACAGGGCCAGACGTGTACCCAGAAGCCTCTTGCTGCAAGACAAGCCGAAGAAAGAAACCAACAGAACTCCACTGGCCATTACTTACAGCCCTTAGCTAAAACCTCTCCAGCGGATCATCGGTGATCTACAACCCATCCTGGACAATAACCCCGCACTTTCACAGGCCTTGGGAGGCAGGCCAGTCCTCGCCCACAGACAACCCGCCAACCTGAAGCATATTCTCACCAGCAACTACACACCGCACCATAATAACTCTAACTCAGGAACCAATCCATGCAACAAACCTCGATGCCAACTTTGCCCTCATATCTACACCAGGGACACCATCACAGGACCTAACCAGATCAGCCACACCATCACTGGTTCATTCACCTGCACATCCACCAATGTAATATACGCCATAATGTGCCAGCAATGCCCCTCTGCTATGTACATCGGCCAGATTGGACAGTCCTTACGCAAAAGGATAAATGGACACAAATCAGATATAAGGAATGGCAATATACACAAGCCTGTAGGAGAACACTTCAACCTCCCTGGACACACAGTAGCAGACTTAAAGGTAGCCATCCTGCAGCAAAAAAACTTCAGGACCAGGCTCCAAAGAGAAACTGTAGAGCTTCAGTTCATTTGCAAATTTGACACCATCAGCTCAGGACTAAACAAAGACTAGGAATGGCTAGCCAACTACAAAAGCAGTTTCTCCTCCCTTGGTGTTCACACCTCAACTGCTAGAAGAGGGCCTCACCCTCCCTCATTGAGCTAACCTCGTTATCTCTAGCTTGACTCTTCCCTGCACCTTTATATCTGCCCCTGGACATTTCCACTGCTTGCATCCGAAGAAGTGGGTATTCACCCACGAAAGTTTATGCTCCAATACCTCTGTTAGTCTATAAGGTGCCACAGGACCCTTTGTCGCTTCTACAAATACTACAACACTTATGGATATAGTTCCTCAAAATTAAAAGAAAAATCACCACCAACATCAATAAAAAAACCATGAAGCCTTCTAATTCTGAAATCAACTCACAAACAGATTAAAGTTTACTAAGTAAAAAGAGCCATGCATGTCTTTATAACCTCCATCTTGGCAGAAAACAGCATGTGTGAGAGAAGAGAGCCCCCTCCCAACATTAGCTGGTTTCAGGATCTGTGCATGAGTGGAAGCAATTTCAGAAGGGAGAACTATGATTTTATAAAGATTTCTTCAACATTATACTCGTGGTCTAAAGGACACTCCATCAGGATTTCACAGGTTCATTTGTGAAGTGTAGTTTTCTAGAAAAGAGCAAAGAGGAAAAAAAATAAAACCACAGGTAACTTGGATGAGTAAGCAAAGTTGCTCTCCAGCCCTCTCTTGGTCACTGTATTGTGATTTATCATCCTCTACATTATCAAGGGATTTTCAGTACATATGTAAAGGACTTTGGTTGAAGGAGTGTGTGTGGTTTATTCTCCAGCATTTATTGCATGTTATATAAACTGTTTGGAGTATCAGGCTTTTCTTGTTCCTGCTAATTCAATTCTTATTGGCTTGGTAATGGCAGAATAGCCATTTAATTTTGTATTAGAACTGGTCAAAAATTTTCATTAGAAACTTTTTTTTTACAAAAATAAATAAAAATTGCATTTTTCCAAAACTTAAAGGTTTCATGAAATCTTTCAGTTTTTAAATTGTTCTGTTTTATCCATCAAAATGGAAAATCTGCTATTGTGAGTCCAGGGTAGTTTGGTAGTTGGTAGTTTTTGGTAGTTTCTTTCAATCTGTCTCCCTCTCTTCAGCCCCTTTTATTCTCTCTTTGCGACTGCCTACAATCAAATGAATGATATCTAGGAGGTTGGTTTTAGGGAAGAGGTTGGAAGAGGTTTCACCTTCTTATTTTTCCATTTCCCACACTAACTTTTCAAAATGTCTTTAACTTTTCACAAGTTATAGCAGTGGTCCCCAACGTGGTGCCCGTGGGCGCCATGGCGCCCACCGGGGCATTTATGTGCACCCGTCATCAGGGCCGGCGCCAAGGAAGGAAGAGGAGAGGAGCATCTGCCGGAGAAGCGTCGCCACCGAAATGCCACCGCGCAGCGCTTCCGGCGGAGAAGCTTTTGCCGAAATGCCATCGAGGAGCACTTCCGGCAGAGAAGCTTTAGCTGAAATGCCGCCGAGGAGCGCTTCCGGCGGAGAAGCTTTCGCCGAAATGCCGCAGAGGTGCGCTTCCGGCGGAGAACCATCGCCACCGAAATGCCGCTGAGAAGTGTCTCTGCCCGCCACACTCTGATGAAGGGATGAATGTGCTCTTGGCCACAGAAAGGTTGGGGACCACTGAGTTATAGAGTAGAAAGCAAAGAAAAGTGAACAGAAAAGACACATGGCAACTCATTTTATTGCATCTAGTAGAAAAAAACTAAGACCCAATGGCTGGAAGCTGAAGCCAAACAAATTTAAATTAGAAATTAGGCACATTTTTAATTTTGGGGGGGATTGCCCAGTGGACCAAACTACCAAGGGAAGCAGTGGATTCTTCATCTCTTGAAGTCTCCAAGTCAAGACTGGATGCGTTTCTGGAAGATATGAAATGATGAGATTTCCTTAACTCACACCTAGTTGTAGTTTTGAAGTCTCTACTAGTTCTAAAGCAATGACACATCCAATTAAAATATATTCAAATATAAGCAGATGGAATGTGTTTCACACACAGTTAAGTATAATAATGGCTGTGAAAACAATTTGATGGTCAGTGAGCAAAAAAAGCCAAACAGTCTGAACTGAATAAAAGTACAAACAGTCTCAACTGAATAGTTAAAACAGTAGAGGAAGAAAATTTTACAAAGCTCAGAGTTAGCAGTGAAATGCTGACTAAGAACATGCATCAAGCTCAACTTTGTTCAAACAAATGAAAACCACAGATTTTGTGGAGGGCTATACTATATGAAAAATATTTTCCTCTGACGGCTTCTAAAGTCAACTGAACACTCAGAAGAATGTGGGGGAATACTGTTGCCACAGGCATACTCTTTGAAGAGTAATTTCATGAGAACAGAAACACCCTTTTTCTGTCATTCCATATGTTCCAGATGGGCAGTTAAGAGGTAAAAACATATGAATATATTAGCTTTTGATGGGGAAGAGCTTCAAAAGGTTGGAATTGGAATTTCTTGTAGGATATCCAAATCAATATCAGCCACTAGTTTAGATGCTTATCCAGGCCTTGGAATCTTTTAAAAACTCCCTCAACATATTCCTCTATTTCTCTTCAAGCACCTCTTCACTCAACCCTAACCGTCTCCCCTTCACTTGCAATCCAGACCTGAGCCGTATCTGCCTCCCTTGCCAATAGCACCACATGCAGCAGAGCATGCGTGTGTGCCTCCTCCTTCTCCTCTGGAGGACAGCAGGTTGCAGCCTGTTTGGTGACCGATCGGGGAAACGCTGTCATGGGGAAAGTAAAGAGGAGCTCTTGGCTACCACTCATGGCACTTGAGATAAAAAGAGGCCTAGGAAAAGGAATAGTTGCTGCATAGCCACCAGGGAGGCGCTGCTTCCCAGCTGGCTCTCAGATCAAAGGGCTGTGAAGCATCCCTGGGCATTCAGCCTTGTAGTTACATTAAGGCAGGGAAGACTAGTTGGGAAATGCCATCCTTTAATTTCACCTCTTCTTGTCCTCTGTTTTCTTGTTAGTGTATCATTAAATCAGGTGCATGCGTATATGCGCATGTGCATTGGTGAGTTGTGGTTACAAGTAAAAAGGATATTAATATTATGCCCTTTTCAATAAGGAGTTAAGGATTTCAAGCAAAGTTTCTGAAACAGAACTCATACTCAGAACCAGTCTCCTTCCATATTTAGATTTCCGTTTCAGTTCCATAGCATCAGGTAGGTATGGTTTCCCATTAAAATCTCTGGTTAGTTCTTATTGTGTAAAAAACCACAACCCCAGGATGGCAGTGTCTTAGTTGCCATTTGATCTCATTTTAATCTGAACCTATTTCTGAAATGTTAAAACACATCAACTTGTGATGCTGCATTGCTTCCTGTAAATCAGTGTACCAGGTATTTGTGTTTTAAGGCTATCTCTACACTTTACAGCAACCTGTAGAGTGCATTCATTGCACGCCTCTCTATCAGGTGTATAAATAGCTGTGAGGGACTGCTTAGGCAAGTAGAGTACAGACACACCAAAATCTTACGGTACATACCCTACGTGGCTTTCTATGTGCCCAAGCAGTGCCTTTTCACTTACACTGCTATTTTCCTAATGCCTCCCTCTTGCCAGAGCCTTTCATTCCCGCATGCTACACCCCATAGTATGGATGCAACCTATTTTTCATTGCCATGTGTAGCTACATTTACCCTTCATGCTGCCACCAGTGTAGACAAGGCCTAAATGTGAAGTACACCAAATTCCAATGGTCTTAATAGACTGACTATTTTTAGAGATATAAATATGTTTATGTATAAAGCTCTCTCAACCAAGCTTTACCTCTATGACCAGGAAACTTCTTAATTTGGGGGAAAGGAGGCAGGTGGATTTTCCCCTCTACAGAAGCTGCAAGTGCTTCAGCTGTCCAAAACATGTGGTTCTCCTGAGAGGGCAATGTGTATAGAAGGCCTTCTTTATTTCAGCTGTCTTCTGGTCCCTTGTATCTCTCCCCCAGCTTCTCATTAGCAGGACTTTGGAGGAGCCATGTTGATAGAGCTTCTCCCGGACCCCTCCCTTGAAAGTGTTGGCACACTCTCCTCAGTGGCAGTATTAACCCCTTAGTGGGTTCTCTGTTGGGTTGGGTTCTACCCTCTGCCTAAGGCTCTTCTCCTTGCTCCATAGGATATGTGGAAAAGCTGTGATAAAAAGCTGTGCAGATGGCTGAATCCCTGTCCCACTCCTCCTTCCCCACCCCAACTCTCTCTCTCTCTCTCTCTCTCTCTCTCTCTCACACACACACACACACACACACACACACACACACACACACACACACAATACAACATCTGAACTCTGTGTAAATCGGGTAAGTTCATTAACTGAGCCCTTTTCTAGATTCAGGTCTAGAAGATACAAGATACAAGCAGACCCGGTGTATCACTTTGCTGAAAGGACCAGATGTGATTTGTAAATCCCATTGCTCTCAACAAGAACTTGGAATTCAACTGATGCAAACTATTTTGCTCTCTGTTGCCAACAGCATGCTCTGAGATTCCACTTGGAACCAAAAGAAGAAGAAAAAGATAGATTTTACGCTGTTACTACAAACAAAAACAAACATTTTGGATAATCTGAATGATCATTCAAAGGCTATTAGAAATATTAAACCCAATAATATTTCGTAGAAGCTACGAAAGTTAGAGATTTTTAAATCAGCAGGTAAACAACTTGCTGTGATGCTTTCCCCAGGGTGCCCAGAACTGTAAGTCACTCTGCCTCAGCAAGAGAGAGCTTTGCTGCAGTTTAACCTATGCGACAGCTCCCTGGCACACCAGTCTGGCCAACTCACCAGCAACTGCCAGAGACTCTGCCAGACAAAACCTTGCCCTAGAGATGTATCTCTGCAGTGTTCAGTACCTCTCCCTAGGCACTCTCATAAATTAAGTTTGTTGCCTCCAAAGAGACAGTGCACACACCGCTCTGTTACATTAGCTGAAGTCTCACACTTTAATATAACAGCACTGAAAGGTTTTATAGTAAAACAAAGGGAAATGTATTAATAGAGAACACAGGTTTAAGTGATACCAAGCAAGAATAAGAGGCAGAAAAGGGTTACAAACAAACAAAAATGACATGCTTTCTAGCAAGCTACGTCTTAGCGTAAAGCTCACTTACATCAAGCTACCAGCATATCCTGCCCCCTAGGCAAGAGGATCCAACATTCATAAAATCAGAAGATGCTGTCCCCTTTGTCTCTTGAATGTCTTTTTGCTCCCCTTATATTTCCCTAAGCTAATTGTCTTTGCATGGGAAGCATGTTCTGTGCTGGGGTTATATAAAAGCTGTGAACCAATCAGGACCCCCACAGTATTCTGCCAATTAGATTCCAGGACTGGAGTCCTCTGTCGGGGTTCAACGTCTATTCTGGCAACCATTATCAGGGTACAGGGTAGCAGGTTGGCCCATCCTAGCTCCCAAGAATCCTGGGGACCAGAGTTCAAGACCCACTGTTCCTGACAACAGGGAACAAATACTTAATATGGGCTCGTCAATCTAGCAGAATAAGGTCAATCATGATCCAATGGCTGAAAGTTGAAGCTAGACAAATTCAGACTGGAAATAAGCACACATTTTTAGTATAAATCCCTCATGCATGGTTGCATAGTAACTATGACCTTTATACTTAGTTTGAGTATTATATGGATACCACATATAAGCCACCTGTTGCATGATTACCTCATGTAATGTAGCCTAGTAAATAGAGTCTTGCTCATATAACTATCTGAATTTAACCATCAACCACAGTAGTTTCATATGGTAAAGCAAACCTCAGGAATGTTTCAGTCTGTTTCTAAATTGTGATACTGTCACTAAAAAGTAGTCCCAGCTGTCCTCCTCCTCATAAAATATTAACAGAATCTGAATCTCTCCTATTAGTTGTCATGTCAAAAAGGAGACAAAATAATTTGTCTATAGTCCCGATACTTTAAATTCAATGTAATAAGTGTGTAATTCCAAGAGCATAGGCCAGATTACCCATTGTGGACCTTGGCTACAGTGCATCTGCCAGGATTGAGGGGACAGCCACACCTACAGCCCCCAGTCCCCACTGTGCTGAGGTGTTAATAGCCAGCCAACATGACCCATAAAATAGGTGGGGCACTGGCTTAGGAGGAGGCATGGCCAGGTTGGTGTGAAGGTGCAATAAGTGGGCCCATATCCAGGAAGCCTCTGCTGGCTGGGCTTCTATAGAGTCCAGCCATAAAATAACACTGCTTCTCCCTGATAGAAGGGGGTGACTGACTGAGATACTGAATTGCATTCCCCTGAGAGTGAACACATGGCTAACACACCTGTCCCTGCAGGTATAGTTTGCACCCAAAGGGAAACATGTGTCTCAGGCTTTGCAAAGGAACTGTTACTATCTCTAGCACTTTTTTTTGGATACGTGAGTTTGATGGTCCATCCGGAAGGTGGACTTTCTTCCTTAAAACCAGAGCTGTATTTTTGTTTTGTTTTTTTAAAGGAAATCATGTTTCATGAAAATGTTTGAAACTTTCTCATTAAAGAACCAAAACCCATAGTGCACAAGGCTTTTTCCCATTGCCATGTTTATTAGGGCATAACTTAACTAATCCTAAATATTAGTACAATTGTGATATATTTTCTAGTAGAATTTCCCTTATTACTTTGATCTTGCATAGTGATTTACTGCGTCCATGCTCACGCGTGGTATGCCCAAATTTGACTGAAATTGAAAGAACTGATGTTTATCAGCTTTTCTATCACCTTTGGGCACCTTCATCAGCATTGTGTATAAAATGTTAAGAGGATCTCTTTAATTATTCTCAGTAGTAGGGGTACTGTAGCAACACCTAGAAAATACTAGACCTAGACTATTTCCTCATAAATATTTGGTCAAGTGAGTTCTTTGCTAGATTACAATCCCTCAAGCACCAGGTGATTTTGTTGGATCAAGTCCTCCAGTGAGCATAAGGAGGTGTCAAGATGTATCTATGTCTCAGTTTCCCCAATGACTGGTTAGTTTACCACTCACTGGGGACAGTTTAGCCCTCTGCCCGAATTGAGACATGCACCCCTTCCTGAGAAACAAAATTCCAAACCTGAGCTAGAGTGTCTTCTCTGGGTTCCTGTTCAACATTTTCCCCTTGGCTTCAGTATTTCACATAGTTCTTGGTTTCAGAGGTACCACCATACACCACTAGCTGGCATCCCTGAGTGGAAAGGGCTCTTTCATTGGGCTGTTGTCAATGAAGTGGCTATTAGAGATGTTAGGCTGAGATTTTAGTTTGGACAGAAGGAGACAGGTCTGCAGGAGAGTGGTAAATCTGTGAGTTGTCAGCATAGAGATGGTAGTTGAATTTGTGTTTGCAGATGAAATTACCCAGAGAAAACAATGAGGAGACATGGGATTTTGATTGCATCTCAACATCAGGAAATTCATAAAGACTGTTTCACTTGTGAACCCAACTCCAGTCAAGCGAATTTCTCTGTGGGACCCTCAACCTTGTACGTAATGCCTTGACAAAGCCACAAGTTTCAGCCCTTATCTCAAATGTGTCTATTTCCTTTTCTTAAAGGAAACATTCCCAGTAGCAGTCTTTGGTGAAGTGGGTTTCAGGGCCTTATCAACAGAAAGTTAATATTGCACTTTCCAGAAAGACAAATTAGATATGAGGTTATACTCTGATAGGCGGGGGGGGGGGGGGGAGCGAATGGCAGTTTTGGGCTACCTGTATATCACAGAATGGAGCAAAGAAGTAAATATCCCCCTCTTGGTATGTCTGGGGAGACCAGACGTTGAATACTGCATTCAGTTTTGAATGTTTCAGTATCTGACATGAAAAATTCCATGATCCACGTTAGCGAGGCTGGAGAAAGATGGGGCCTAATAAGAACCACCCCTCTCTCTTAGTACACCTTGAAGCTAGAACTGTGCAAAAGTGAAGCCTCAGCCTATGTCTGGAGGCACTAGGACTCATATGGAATCATGTGAACAACCAGTCTCTACTGTGTCTTTGTCCTATGAATGATCTGTTTCAGAATCTCTCTCACCAGCTATATTAGAATGGTTGCCAAAGGCTAAAAATTAGGGCAATTTCACCGGCATCTCACTGGCACGAGCCCATGTGCTCCCCCCCCCGCCCTGACGGCTCTTGCAGCAGTGTTGCAAGGCACCTTCTAGGGTCCACTATGATGGCACCGCTTGTTCTGGGACTTCTCCATAATCACCCTGGCCCTTTCCTGGTACCCCGTGTTAATTTCTTGGACTATTGGGGATAGGTTTTACTAGGCCTAGGTCACTTTCACTGGCTGGGCCAGCCTGTTGACACAAAGACCTCTGCGATTTGAACAACGGTTGCCAGGTGCTGAGGATGCATTGGCATACCCAGGTTCACATGGTAGTTGGCAAAATCTCGAGATGCTGTTTGAGTACCACAGATTCTACAATCCCAGCTGGAGTATGGGTTGCTGGCTATGGCCAGCGGGTGGGCCAAACCATTAGTTGCTGGCCCATGGCCCGGCGTCATGCTGAGGGAAGAAAGTTTCTGTTTTGAACCGGTGATGGAGGTTTTCAGGGTATTACAGTCCTTTGTAGCTTCATGAGAATCAGAGCTTTAGAAATGATACCTGTTAGTGAATAATATACAGGCAAGAAAATGTATGGCTATATTCAATATTAGAACTGGTTGTTAGAATATCTATTTTGAATTGTAATGTTCACAGTTCATCTATTCTCATACCTCTTGTTATATTCTGTCCTCAAACAGTCATGTGAGCAGGATTTTGTTCAAATGTTTGGGGAACGGCTTTTCTAGATTTGCACACAAGCAAGGGCATTTGTGCATGAACAAGATTACTTGGTCATTTTTTCCCCAGTTTTTAGAAGGTTTCACTCATCTGATCACAGAGAATAACCAAGATGATATAATTTAAGTAACCAACCAGACACCATGAACAACAAGTAACTGAAGTGAGAACTGTGAGAAACCCTAAGCAGCTGATAATCAGTTGTAAAAACTATACTTCAAAACAGACATGTTCACAGAAATCAGAATCAGTCTGCAAGCAGAAAAACAGGCTACAGTCATAAAATACTTCATTTACAACAAATAACCAGTCTCTCTTTTACCAGCTCTTTTTAATAGCTACAAATAAAACTATGGTCACAACAGCAGTCGGCGGCGAGGAGTAGGTTTCAAGTTCATTCTCTATTTTCTCCTCTGATACTCAGCATGCTGTGCAGCATAGTCTGTGATTCTCTGGACACCTAGGGCTTGTCTACGTGGACATTTAGTTTGCAGGAAGCTGGGGTGTGAATCTATGCTACCATTGAAAATTCCTCTCTAGAAGACAAATTGTGTGTGTGTGGGGGGGTTGTGTGCCAATGTGAAGCCAACAGTTACCTCGTTTAGCCTTCTGGGAAGCTACTGATAATATAAAAATGTTCTTTTCCCCTTGGTCACTGCTGCTACTGCAGCTGCTGTACATCAGATCACACTTTCTCGTACTGGCACACGGACCTTAAGTCATCATTTGAGAAGGGTTTTTTATTCTGCTTAGTTGAAAGCCCAACCTGAGTCACCATGGTGAATTCAATCTAGTTTAAGTGACCTTTGAAGTTTTTGAATCTCCAGTAAATATTTTACTGTAGCATTCTGTGTGGTCAAGATTCTGCTTTCCCTTACTGATGTGGCAAAATCTGGGTCAATGTGAGGGGAAGTGACTGTAAATAAAGTCACTGTAATTTTGTTCTCATGACTAGAACTGTAAAGAAAAATTCTCACTGAAGGCAAAAACCACATAAACATGATATTTCCATGGATTTGTAAGCTATCACTATCACATTTTGGTCCTTGCCTCCAGAATTTTGTTTATATGAAAAATTTGTTTCTGACAGGCAGAAAATCATTTTTGTGCATGGGTGCTCATTAAGAGAAAGTAGTATTTCAACAGTTTTATTCATACAGCTTACTTAACCTTATTCAACAAGCTCAGTAATCATTCTTGCTACAGAAATAAATCAGAGAGAGGATTATTACATTTGTTTGTCTCTCTCTTTGCTTTTGAAATAGAAGACTTGGGAAGCTATTTATATCAACTTCACAATGGAGCTCCTTCTCTTAGAGAAGCGACAAAAAGGGTCCTGTGGCACCTTATAGACTAACAGAGTCTATTAGTCTATAAGGTGCCACAGGACCCTTTGTCGCTTCTACAGATCCAGACTAACACGGCTACCCCTCTGATACTTCTCTCAGAGAGTGCTTCATATCCTGCTTGTAGAATCACAATTTTTTTTCCTAAAAGATATGCTCTAGGAATTATTTCAGGGAAGTTTTATGACTTGTGCTATACAGGAGGTCAGATTAGATTATCCTAATGGTGTTCGAATCTGTGAATCCATGAATACATTAAAATTAGGATCTTGACATCAGAAACTGCAAAGATGGCCATTTTGTTGCTGAAGACTATTGTTCATGCCAGCATGGTGCACGTTGCTCTAGCTTGCGCCAGTTCCAGAGCATTTCTGCTTCCCGAGCATGGTAGAGTCCACTTGCTTCTTCCTCCTAAGTGATTATGTGGCCCACGTTAGGACCAATAGGCCCTGGATTTCTGCTCTTTGGGTTAATGGCAGGTCTCATCCTTTTGCTTGCGGGTCATTTCACATTATACTCAATAGCTAATGTATAGTACCTTCACTTAGTGATTCGGTGAATAAATGACTATATTGTCCCACTGTGCTTTAAAGGAATCAAAGAGCAACCAGTTTCAAAAAGAAACTACCATTTGATTCAGAAAAGGGGCAGATTGAAATTGAGAAAGTATTCTATTTAGGAATCAGGCATAAAAAGAAAAGGCACGATACCTAATGAAGGATATTGGATTTGCGAACCCTACAGCAATAATCATGTCCCCTCAATTGAAATAAAGAACAGAAAAGCTAAGTGGGTGATATCCCAAAGTGTTCTCACTAATCTTAGGTGGGCAGACACACACTCTCACTTGCTTTGGAATGACTCCTGGGAGGAGTGGTTGATACGCTGGAGGGTAGGGATAGGATACAGAGGGACCTAGACAAATTAGAGGATTGGGCCAAAAGAAATCTGATGAGGTTCAACAAGGACAAGTGCAGAGTCCTGCACTTAGGACGGAAGAATCCCATGCACTGCTACAGATTAGGGACCGAATAGCTGGGCAGCAGTTCTGCAGAAAAGGACCTAGGGGTTACAGTGGACGAAAAGCTGAATATGAGTCAACAGTGTGCCCTTGTTGCCAAGAAGGCTAATGGCATTTTGGGTTGTATAAGTAGGGGCATTTCCAGTAGATCAAGGGACGTGATCATTCCCCTCTATTTGGCACTGGTGAGGCCTCATTTGGAGTACTGTGTCCAGTTTTGGGCCCCACACTACAAGAAGGATGTGGATAAATTGGAAAGAGTCCAGCGGAGGGCAATAAAAATGATTAGGGGGCTGGAGCACATGACTTATGAGGAGAGGCTGAGGGCACTGGGATTGTTTAGCCTGCAGAAGAGAAGAATGAGGGGGGATTTGATAGCTGCTTTCAACTATCTGAAAGGGGGTTCCAAAGAGGATGGATCTAGACTGTTCTCAGTGGTAGAAGATGTCAGAACAAGGGGTAATGGTCTCAAGTTGCAGAGGGGGAGGTTTAGGTTGGATATTAGGAAAAACTTTTTCACTAGTAGGGTGGTGAAGAGCTGCAATGGGTTACCTAGGGAGGTGGTGGAATCTCCTTCCTTAGAGGTTTTTAAGGTCAGGCTTGACAAAGCCCTGGCTGGGATGATTTAGTTGGGATTGGTCCTGCTTTGAGCAGGGGGTTGGACTAGATGACCTCCTGAGGTCCCTTCCAACCATGAGATTCTATGATTCTTATTAATATAACAGGCCTTACCATCATTTGTGTGTAGTGGTGGATGTTTGGCACAACTCTTTTAAACAGCGTGCCCCTTCACCTGCTCGACATGGGGCTGGAGTTCCTCACACTAGATCTTTTCTCATCCTAGAGCCCTTTCATAAAATACACATTCTGTTGTGGTGTAATTTCACTGTAAGGCACACAGATCACTCTGGGATGTGGAGAAGGTCTGGCTTTCCCTTGGCTTCCAGTGTAAAGGAGGCCTAAGGTGTGAGACTGGTATTTAATCCTCTCCTGAATTGTGTAGCCCTGAGCTCCCTTCCCCACATTCCTGTATGTCCAGGACTTGGAACAGTCGTTCTCCTTTCTTCCTGTGGTTCTGGCTTGTAGTGAATGACTGCTGAGAGGGGTCCAAGCTCCACTTCCTGCCTGATACCTTCTGCTAGCAGATTGGCTAGTGGATATATATACACCACAGGGTGACACTCCCCATGAAGGCTGGAACTTATGGTCACTGAGGCTTCCCTCACCAGAAGGTAAATAATGTTCACCAACCATATCTCACAAAGAAGAAAGAGTTTGTGTTCCCCTGAAGAGCTTATTTGGGCTTATGCACATGGATGGATGGTCCCAGCCACATAGTAGGTTATGATGGACCTGTATTTGGCTGCCATAGCATGTCTGTCAGGTCATCAGACCATTAACAATTGCTCCTCTTCCACGGCCTGATCTTCACAGGACATCCGCATCTCAAACATCCAGGTTAATCAGAACTTTGGGATCTAAATGGTCCTTCTCCTTCCTAGAGGTTCCTGATACACTGTAACTTCAGGGTTACCAGACAAACATTTTATGTTAAGTGCGATTTTCCCAGCTGTTACTTGTTTTCCAGTGCATTTTGCTGCTTCTGGGCTACCATATATCAGAAGGCTTCCTAAATTGTCAACAATACTTACTCCTTAATCTTTTATATTGAATATCATTTCATGGAAGTCCTTTCTGGGACAGCTTAGTGTCATAGTATGGCCACCTCCCAGGTGTCCTCTCTTTGCCTCACAGAGGCCTTGCAAGTGGCTCCCTGGTTTAATTTTCCCCTTTAAAAGTTTCTTCAATAACTCACCAACACTTCTGTCTATTCACAGCCCTTCTTGAGGTTCTGGTTAATTAAATTAACAAACATTCAAAATAAAGTTCTGAAGCCCATTTGTTTACCACCTTATCAGGTCACTCCCTAACCTTTCCTGCCTGGGTCTTACTCCCCAAGTTCCTGGTTTCTTTTCTGGATCCTACTCACTCCCAGCAGCCTCTGTTCTCCACTCTGAATAATCTCTCTGAAAATCACCCCCTACAGCTTCCCACTGCTCCTTAGTAGTTAGGGTTGACTGGCCCCAAGCCTCTAGCCTTTAAGGGGACAAGCCACCCTGTTACACTTACATTAAATCCAACCTGTCTAAGAAACCTCAGCATCTCTCTTGGCATTTTGTTTTCTGAAACTGATCATTTATTTGCACATTTTCCTCGAAGAATATATTTTAAACCTTGTTTCATTTGCATTTACATACTTTAATGTATTGACATAATCAACTGCAATGAACCATTTTATTTTAAAGTAGTTGGCACATTAAAACATCAACAGTTATCCAAAGTTACCACACAGTGGCACAAGAGAGATTGTATTTCTTTTCCCAAGTGTAAAATAAATGGAAGTATTACAATGTGCTAACTGTGGTGTAATGTTTATTTTTGAATGGCCCGCAGTATATGTTGATGGTATGACAATCAGAAACATCTGTTGCTGCATTTGAGAGATGTCTTCATCCACCAGCCATACAGAGTTTCTATGGGGCTGAACAAGGTCCGACTTATATTTCACTTTTCCAGAAAGGTTGCACCACTTTTGATTAGACGGGGGCACACAACAAAATTCAGTTTCAGATTTTTATGACCCCAAATTTCAGGACAGAACAAATCCAGAGTTTTAGCTCAGGCCCATCTTCAATGCTAATGCCAAAGAAAATGTCTTTGCTTGTTATATCAAAAGGAAGGGCAGTCTCAATAAAAATATTCAGATGCATTATGAGCACTCCATAATTTGGGAATGTTCACATAGAGGGGTTTTATTTGAATTAATATAAACATGGAATATTTTGCAAAATTTGCATTCAGGTTTGGATTTCAAAATACATTTGAAGTTCTGGGTTGTTCAGAAGTAGGTTTTGGTTCAAGTTCTGTAACGCTATTTTAGGAAAACATAATAGAATTTCATTCCATCCTTTCAATGGATTTCCGTTACAAAAGAATATAACAAGATATGTTCATTCCTATCAGAATCCTCCCACAGGTCTTCTGATGTAGTTACTTTGTAAAGATATCTGCAAATCATCTGTCACTTTTACTGATCTCTCTCATTTGTCTTGTGGCTAAGTGATATCCTCTACTGAGAAAAATGGGAATCCTTGCTTGTGCTATACTAGAGGTTTCCCACATCACTCACTAACTCTCTGAAGCTTGCTTTAATTGATATGTGGGTTGCTCCTTCTGCCTCTTATTGATTTCAGGTTTGACGCAGCTTGTGCTGAAATGGGCATTCTATTTTTGTGTAAATTATCTCTGTCATCTCAAGATGAATACATGAGTTATAATGCAGACAAGCTAATAGGCAAAACAATACAAAGCAGATTTTAGGCTTAAAATTAAAGTTCATGGTCATTGAGAAGTCGACTGTTCATCTCTTATTGAAAAAATGTGGATTGTTTTAAAAAAGTTTCATAGACTTAGTACAACATAAGCAACAAAAGTGAATATAGCTAAATCAAAACACAAAACAAGATGCAGTCACACGCAAAAGAAATAAGAGTGTCCTCTCTTACGAGGCCAGAGGTGATTACAGGGAAGGGTAATGGTTGCAAGGATAAGTATTTATAATACAATTACAGTAAAAGCACATCAGGACCTCAAAGACTTGAACCCATGACCCTGCCCCACTGAAGCCACCGATAAAGCTGTGAGTTTAAAAGGAGAAAAAAAAAATCAATCTCCACTACTCCAAAAGAGTTGGAATTCTCTCCTGCCACCACAGCTGTGGCAACATAGATTGATTTATTTGGATTGGGTCGGGGGAGGGTGTACTGCCAAACATTGGTTTATTGAAGAGGTAACGTTTATTCATTTGTTGTTGAAGTAGCCCAATTTTAATTGATTTTGGTGTGTTAGGAAGCAACTGTAATTGAGGTTTCTGATTTCAAGATTGGGATCTTGGAGCCCAAGTAAAGGAAGGTACCCACCCAAGAAATGAGAGAATAAGTTTGTATATTTCTGGAAAATAAAGATCAGTTTTTCACAAAAAGAGGGAAGCATGACCCTTTTGGGGGAGAAAGATTTATCCTTCTGCTCAGTAGGTTATGGGTTAACTTTGCAAAGCCTGGGAATAGTCATAGTTAATTCCCCTTTCATAACAGATTTATCACGTGAAGCCAATTGTTCTTGGGAGAATTTACAGTACAAATGCATAGTTTTAACAGTAATATGCTATAAAACTAATAACACAAGTGATTGATCTTATTTGACTTATTTATAATGGCATCATCCTCTAAGTAATAGATGGAATAGATCTAGCAACCTCATCTTCCTGAGTAGCCAACCAACCCTTTATTCTTCTTGTCAACTCCATCATATCCTTTTTGCTTAGCTATAAACTAAATACTCTGCAGAACACATATCATTTGCATGTAATTCTTGTTTTTCCACTATCAATGGCAGTAGTTTTAAGAGAATGATTAATTCCGGTTGTTCAAGGGAAGGCCAGGGCTGGTGCAAGGATATTTTGCACCCTAGGCTAAACTTCCACCTTGCGCCCCCCTCCCCCGCCCCCTATCCACTCCCTCCCACTTCCTGCCCCCCCACACCCCAAACCATCCAACCCCCTGTGCTGTTGTCTGTTGATCACCCCCTCCCGGGACCCCAGCCCCTAGCTGCCCTCCAGGACCCCACCCCCTATCTAAGCCTCCCTTCTCCTTGTCCCCAAGTGCCCCCTCCTGAGACCCCCCCACCCTAACTGCTCCCCTAGGACCCCAGCCCCTACCTGTCCCCTGAGTGCCCCAACCCCTCTCCACACCCCTGCCCCCTGACAGACCCCCCGACCAATCTAACCCCCGCTACTCCCTGTCCCCTGACTGCCCCCCCAGGACCCCCAATCCATTAAACCCCCCACTGCTCCCTGTCCCCTGACTGCCCCCCAGAACCCCTGACCAATCTAACCCCCCTGCTCTCTTTCCCTTGACCGCCCCAACCCCTCTCCACACCTCCAACCCCTCTCCACACCCCCACACCCTAGCAGTTCCTATGTTTCTATTTTTTTAAACTGCAATTATCAATTCTAGCTGCGTTCTCTACATCTAGTTAGATGGCAACACACTATATCAGGAATCGGCAACCTTTGGCACATGGGTCTCTAGGGTAAGCCCCCTGGCAGGCTGGGCCGGTTTATTTACCTGCCGTGTCCACGGGTTTGGCTGATCGCGGCTCCCACTGGCCGCGGTTCACTGTCCCAGGCCAATGGGGGCTGCAGGATGCAGTGCAGGCTGAGGGATGTGCTGTCCGCCGCGTCCCGCAGCCACCATTGGCCTGGAGCGGCGAACCGCAGCCGGTGGAAGCCATGACCGGCCGAACCTGCGGACATGCCAGGTCAACAAACCAGCCTGGCGCGCCAGGGGCTTTCCCTGAAGAAGCGGTGGATCACAGTTGAGAACCACCAGCTTGTGAAAAATTGCATTTGTTTCTAGAGTGCTCCACAGGTCCCTCATTCTAATAACATTGGTAATAATCTTCCTGATGCAGTAGCCATTCAGGAGACTGAGCCCCTATTGACCACCATGGTCTAAGAAATTAACCAACAATCAATATACCAATCTATCAGTTAGACTACACGAATGGACAACTTCCCAGCACAGTCATAAAATAAGAATTTTATTTTTTTTAAAAGGTTGGAATTCTGTGAACCTTGCCCAACCAACACCACCATAGGCACGTTTTTATAAAAAATACAAAACACTTCATTAATTCACTGGCCCTCTTAATTCAACTACTGTATCTCCTCTACAGTACAAATCCCTCCAAAACAAAACCAAGCTGAATGCTGACCTCACATAAAACATCAACACACAAATAACACATTTTTAATGCTGAACTAGAAAAAAATTAAGCAATAATCTCAAATGATATTTAAACTAACTGCAAAGCATTTCCAATTCCACTTTACATACACTAAATTTAATTGTTTAAGACAGAAGCTTATTGAGACCAGAATATTTTGTTTTATTTATTTGGTGGATTCATTTTTTCAATTAAATCAAACATTTAGATTTTCAGCTTTAAAAAAAACCTACCATTATTGGAGTAGATCAAGACACAAAATAGATTATTGAGAAGGTTGAAAAAAATAAGACAAAAATCTACAAATCTGATCTCTGCATTTTATTAAGAACATTATTTTTACACTTTTCCAAAACTATTGATAACAAAGACTCTTTAAAAATATTAGTAAAATCGTCACCTCATTGAAATCAATGAAAGTTTCACAATTGACTTCAATGTGAGCCAGGATTAAACCTATCATTAGTTGGCTAAATTAAAGCCAGCCATGCTTATGCAGATTTTTCAGTATTCCTAAAATGAACTGTATATTCCATTAGTTCCCATCCTTCAATGAGTTATGTGCAAGCAGGTCCCTGTGTCAATATGGATCCCCAGTTTTAATGGAGCTCCAATTAGGAGCATGGACCATATTGCAAGATTGGGGCCTTAGTCTGCTAACAGAGATCCCTAACCCTCTAGCTGCCTTTTTGGCAGGACATCTTGCTTCTCTCTCTCTCACTATATATACTTTTTTATTCTCATATGCTAGATCATTGATAAATGTTTCTGAAATAAACGTTCCTCATTTTAAACAAGCAGAATCATTCTGTTAATGGGGTAAGCACCGCTATAGCTCTCTCCTGTTTCATCTCACCCCCTTTCCTTCATTATAGACAAGTTCAAACCAAATACCCGGTAATTATTTTTATTTTTATTTTTTGCTTTCTTGCACTTTTTTAGCTCAGATTATCAATGTTTTTATTGCTTCCCCTCCAGGTGATACAAGTTGTCTGCATCTTGTACAGTTATGAACGCTTCCTACCTTTGTTATATGTTCAGCTTCCTTCCTCGGGTAAAGTGGTGGATTTTAAAACAGCAACAGTCAAATATTTTCATTTAAAATTCTGATGGATCAATGAGTATTTTTTCTAATGCCAAGTGACCCCACTCTAGTCTGTTTTATATTACTTACTATCTACTTTTCAGGATCAAGAGCTTGATAATTGGAATTTTGCAGGTATAAAATATCTTGCAGATTAATTCAACAAACAGTTGTCATTTTTACCCAAATGTGAGATTAAAAATGTCAGCTAAAAATACAAACATAGCCATTTTCATTTAAATAGACCCAGAGATTATATCTTTGGAACAAAAGTTTGAGTTACAACAAATTTCACTTTGGAGCAACAAGTCTCTAAGGCTTGTTTACGTAAGCAGGTGCTTAAGTGCTTTGTTAGATGAGATTATTCACATCTAAAGTTAAGCAAATGATTAACAGCTTATTAAGTGTGCATGCATATTAGACATGCTGTGTACAGGCAACTGCAAATCTAACTTGTTTAAAAAATAAACCTTATTTGCAAACTGATGTAAAAATGTTGTATTCAATGGGGGAAATTGGACACTAGAAGAATCAGAAATGACCAATTAAATTTTTTTAGCATGCAATGGTAGAATTATTAGGGCTGTTGATTAATTGAAGTTAACTCATGCAATTAACTAAAAAAATTAATCGCAATTAAAAATTTTAATCGCAATTGATCACAGTTTTAATTGCACAGTTAAACAGTAAAATACCAATTGAAATGTATTGAATATTTTGGTTGTTTTGCTACATTTTCAAATATATTGGTTTCAGTCACACAGAATACAAAGTGTACAATTCTCACTTTATATTATTTTTTATTAGAAATATTTGCACAGTAAAAATGATAAACAAAAGAAACAGCATTTTTCAATTCAGCTCATACAAGTACTATAGTGCAATCTCTTTCTCATGAAAGTGCAATTTACAAATGTAGATTTTTTTTTGTTACATAACTGTACTCAAAAACAAAACAATGCAAAACTTTAGAGCCTACAAGTCCACTCAGTCCTACTTCTCATTCAGCCAATCGCTTAAGACAAACAAGTTTGTTTACATTTACGGAAGATAATGCTACCCAATTCTTATTTACAATGTAACCAGAAAGTGAGAGCAGGCATTCACATGGGACTTTTGTAGTCGGCATTGCAAGGTATGCTAAATTTTCATATGCCCCTTCATGGTTCGGTCACCATTCCAGAGGACATGCTTCCATGCTGATGACACTCGTTAAAAAAATAATGTGTTAATTAAATTTGTAACTGAACTCCTTGGGGGAAAATTGTATGTCTCCGGCTCTATTTTACCTGCATTCTGCCATATATTTATTTCATGTTATAGTAGTCTCGGATGATGGCTCAGAACATGTTCATTTTAAAAAACACTTTTGATGCAGATTTGACAAAATGCAAAGAAGGTACAAGTGTGAGATTTCTAAAGATAGCTAAAGCACTTGACCCAAGGTTGAAGAATCTGAAGTGCTTTCCAAAATCTGAGAGGGTCAAGGTGTGGAGCATGCTTTCAGAAGTCTTAAAAGAGCAACATTCCAATGTGGAAACTACAGAACCTGAACCAAAAAAGAAAATCAACCTTCTGCTGATGGCATTTGGTTCAGCTGATGAAAATGAACAAATGTCGGTTCACACTGCTTTGGATTGTTATCGAGCAGAACCGATCAGCATGGGTGCATGTCCTCTGGAATGGTTGTTGAAGCATGAAGGGACATATGAATCTTTAGTGCATCTGGCATGCAAATACCTTGCAATGCTGGCTACAACAGTGCCATGCGAACACCTGTTCTCACTTTTAGGTGACATTGTGAACAAGAAGCGGGCAGCATTATCTCCTGCAAATGTAAACAAATTTGTTTGTCTGAGTGATTGGCTGAACAAGAAATAGGACTGAGTAGACTTGGAGACTAAAGTTTTACATTGTTTTATTTTTGAATGCAGTTTTTTTTGTACATAATTCTACATTTGTACATTCAACTTTCATCATAAAGAGATTGCACTACAGTACTTGTATTAGGTGAACTGAAAAATACTATTTCTTTTGTTTTTACAGTGCAAATATTTGTAAGCATAAATAAATATAAAGTGAGCACTGTACAGTTTGTATTCTGTGTTATAATTGAAATCAATATATTTGAAAATGTGGAAAACATCCAAAAATATTTAAATAAATGGTATTCTGTTATTGTTTATCAGTGTGATTAATTGCAATTATTTTTTTAATCGCTTGACTGCCCTAATAATTATATTGTTGACTAGTATATGCTCACTAGCATATATACATATCCTATTCATAATATATATAATCCACAACATATGTGTATATATATATTAATATGCATTAAGTGCAAATAGCATTAAGTACTGATATTAAAGCAGTTACATAGCCTAAATTGGTCTATGATTTTTATATAACCCTGCTCACTTATGCCAAGTATCCCATAACCCCTGACATTCACTGAAGTATGTTTTGACATGAGCAAATAGGGAAGCTGTCAAGATCAGGACAGATGAGTGCTTTACCATAGAAGTAGAAGGGGAGTTACTCTCACAGGTCTATATTGAGAACAAGACATATCATTGTTCTACCCTAGAACAAACCTAGGAGGTGGCTTCATGCCATTTAGTACCTGAAATGCTTGTGCTCAGAACAAAAAGATAGGAGATACACCAGGGCACCAGAAAAACAAGGTAGAAAGATGATTGATTAAATCTGTTTCAGATGACGTACACGGCACTGTTTACTTATAAATAGGTAGGCTATACATTGGAAGGGCATAAATAAGGTATACATAGCAACTTTCAGTTTCAGGAACTTTGATGAGAAAATATAATATCAATATATTAAGAGCCAAGAACTAACGAAACCTGAAAGTAGCAATGTAGTTTGTTTCACAATTAAAGTTATGCAGAATAAGAAATCTAGAAAGCGTAGGCTATTGAAAAGGAGCATAAGATTAGTTCTAATTAATTTTCCTATTCCTCAGTTCTCCTGACAATCAGTAAGAACAAAATCAGGGAAACTCTTCAGCTACAAATCGCCTCAATCTAGTTTCGTATCCATATGAAAATTATTACAGCAATGACCGTTTAATCAAGCCTGCGAGTCATCATCATTAGTTAAGACTTAAACACAGAGTCTATAATGCTTCATACTATATGTATATTTTCCCCAAACTAATATTTCCAAGGTGTTGCTAGAAACGGCAAGGAGTTAATACATGTTAAAATTGTGAAAAATATTCTTTCAAACTGTTTATGACAATATTTACTGCCTCAAATTATTGTATACCTATTCAGGCGGAACATGGAATCAGAGGTGATAGACCTTTATCCCCAAACAATGCTTCAAAATCAGTCTAGCTCTTTTATTCTTCATCTCTGTGGGAAAAAAAGTGTTGTTTTTATAGACTATATCCTTCTCTCATTTGTAAATGCTCACTTATTAGTGTAAATCAGCAGTGACACCACTGAAATCAATGGAGTGGCTGAGGTAAAACTGGTGTGCGAGGACAATCAGGACCTTTTTATTATTATTTCTTTGTGGCAGGTTTGCCTTTCAGGAATTGGTAGCAAATACCAGCTAGTTCATGAGTTTGTCAAAAAAATTTCTTCCCCAAATGCTACAAATCAGTGGAATCCACTAATCAGCATCCTCAAAAATAGCCGGGTCACTCTGAGCTAGATTTGGCCACGTAAGCACAACATTTACTAAAGGGCAGTGCAGAGACACACTGCTGTAGGAAGTATTCTTCCTCAGGAATAGCCCCCAGAACTCACAACATACCTACTGCTGTATCCTTTTGTGTGCTGCAGCCCTCTCTACAGTGGCCCCCTCTTGTCATTTGGGATGTTGTCTGACCCCATGTTAGTAGGTCTGGGGCAGTCCTTGTGCAACTCTGAAGAGCACAGAAGCTGCAATTCTGCCTAACTCCTACACAGCCTTCGCACGGGTTGGAAACATTCCTTATATCCATACTCCCTGTACAAATGTACCATCTTTTCTGTAAAAAGAAAGGGAAAACTGGAAGAACATATAATAGATACTTACCAGCTGGAAGAGAGAAAGATGCAGCTGCTAATAAAATGGCTACTTTAGGGCTGCAGCTGCTTGGCTCTTCCAGATTTAAAGGGCAAGCCCTAGAAAGGCATGCTGGGAAAAATATTTGTTTAAGAGGCCAAGCCTGTACTGGGGAGAGTGAATAGGGACCAGGAAGTGACCAAAGAAGGTGTTGTGTCTATCATACTTCTAGGTGTTAGGGCTAGACAGAATTGGCCCTGTAATGAGGATGATTACTAGGTAAATATTCATAATTAAGGCACAGAGGGCTAGATTCAGCAGGGGGATTAAGGCACCTACCTCTCTTTAGGCACTGAAGTCTGACATTTAGGTTGCCTAATGCTATGAGTACCTATGGACTTTAGTCACCTAAAATTCCATTGGTAAGATCCCTGAGGTGCCTGCCTACACAGGGAGGAGGGATAGCTCAGTGGTTTGCGCATTGGCCTGCTAAACCCAGGGTTGTGAGTTCAATCCTTAAGGGGGCCATTTAGGGATCTGGGGCAAAAATCTGTCAGGGGACAGTACTTGGTCCTGCTAGTGAAGGCAGAGGACTGGACTCAATGACCTTTCAAGGTCATTCTAGGAGATTGGCATATCTTCATTTATTATTAAGTGTCTGCTGCCAGGCATGCATTCATCTGCTTAAGTCCTGACATCCCTATGAAGCTTGGCACCTAACTAATGCCTAAATCTTGTGGGATTTACAAACTAGGCATTGCCCCACCTATTTTGCTCTCAGGACCCAATCCAGTAAGCATGCTGAGGAGCTGCCTAACTCACACAAAGCACAGTTAGAGGAGGTGGTGGTTTCCCCTTTTGTCCAATAGTCAGTAGTTAGAGAACTCAGACAGCCTGTGAGAAAAACTGGATCTAAATCCCCATCTGCCTCATGTGCACACCGAGACTTGAACCCAGGTCTTCTAAGACAATGCTCCCACCACTGGGCTTAGCATTCTGAGGCAGGTAGCTCTCAATATGTCCTGTTAAATCTGTCCCTCTGTATGTAAATAATTAAATATTCATTGGACCAGAGAGCGTGAAAATGACTATAGCCTACTGGTTAGTGCACTGACTGATGAGACCCAGCTTCCAGTGACTATTTCATACCAAGTAGAGCAATAGTAGCAGTACTATAGCCTACTGGTTAGGGTCCTCGTCTATGACCAGAGAGGCCTGGGTTCAAGTCTCTACTCTAAATTAAGCAGAGTGGGGATTTGATCCTAATTTTCTCACAAAAGGAGTGAGTTCTCTAACCAATAGGCTATTGGATATAAGTGGAGACCACCACTGTTTTCCTTGAGAGAGGGCTGTCCTGGCCAACTCCAGGAGATATGAATATGATACAGCCGTTAGTTACCTGCAGAAGCATTATCTGTGAAAAGTTTGGTGTAAATGACTTGCCCAGAATCACACAAGAATTCAGTGGAAAAGGCAGGGGTAGAATCCAAGTCTCCATGTTGGTACAGGCAAAAAGTGGATTCATTAAGGATTAATTGGCAACTTCCATCTTGGCATTTGCTAACTTGAGAGTGTTTGATTTTTCAAACTCATAATACTTTTTAATCCTTAACTTTGCATTTTCTATGTTTTTATGGTTTAGTTTATTGATGAAAGCAACCTTGACTAATGTTAGATTAAGGGTTTTGGTTTTTGGTATTTCTGTGAATAGTGGTTTAAAATTACTCCATTTCCATAACAAGGAGAGAGATTTTTATGAGAGAGCTCTTTGTCCGGTGGCATTGGAACAATTTTTATAACACGGTGCTGAAAGCCATTGAGCCGAACTGTAAAGCCAGTATATGATGGAAACCATTTCAAGACAGGGGGTGCTGCCACACCCCCAGCACTCCTAGGTCCAGCACCCCACCTGTATCTATCTATGTAAATAGTTAATAGCTAAGACGCCAAAAGATGGTGTTCAAGAATATGTAGCATAGTTCCTTGGTTTTATAGGCCAATAAAAATCCTGTTGATGTTGTGCACTGCAAATGGCTTATTCTGTGCAGTAATTTACATCAGCTCATAACAGATAGCAGTGTAACTAAAAGAAGAATTTGCCTTTAGTTAATTAATTTTAGCCCCTGAAATAGGCTTGTTTAGTTTATTAACTGCAACAGAGTGGGAAGACTCAAATAGTGCACAAGAGGAACTTCAAAGGATGCATGAACGTTGTGTTTTAATCTCCCTTTTTTCCTTTTGTTTTATTAAACCATATCTGTTAGTCCCATCAGTCTCAGGAAACAAATGTAGGCCCCAATCCTATAATCAGATCCATCATGACAGAAAAGTCCCTGTGAAAAACCCCAGTGAAGTCAATGGGCCTCTGAGTGAATACAAGGGACTGCATGTGTAGATCTGATTGGAGGATCAGGGCCATGGCTGGCTCCTGAACATGGTTAAACCTTTTGCATCCTTTCCCTTTCCCAGTAACTTACTCCTTGTGTTTGTAACTATTTGTAACTATTTTCTTTTAACTAGTTCTCCCTGTATTTACCCCTGTATTTATTTATTTGATCATAAATCTGGAACATTTGTATATTCTGTGCCCTTATATTTGAGGTGTTGTGTAGCTTAAAAATGTATTGAAATATATTCTTAACCTTATACATTGTAATTCTTTATCTGTAGGTTTTTTTTAGCATTCAGCTAAGTAATATATTTGAGTTGGGTTTGATGTTTTACATTATTTCATGGCTGGAACCAATTTATTATTATTATTTATATTGCAGTAACAGCGAGATTGGCCATGACCCCAGTGTAACAGGTACTGTACAAACATATGTGAAAAGACAGTTCCTGCTCAAAAGAGCTTATAGTCCAAGGCCCTGCTCCTGCAAACACATATGCATGTGCTTTTCTTTACAGTTGTGAATAGTCTCTTTTGGACCAACTCACTGAAACTGTTCATGTGTATAAAGTTAAGTGTATATGTGTTTGCAGGATCAAGGCCTAAAAGACAAGATTAAACAGATGAGTGAAAAAAATATTGGCGATGTCAGGGGGAAGGAAGCATTAGGTAACAGGAACAAGCTGCTTCAGCACAGGCTAGCTGTGTGCACAATTTGTAACCAATCAGTAGCAGTAAACACAACCCACTATCTATCTTGCCATTATTGGATGACAGTTTTCTATATGCCCCATGGCAGAAGTGAATTTCAAGGAGAGGCAGGGAGAAAAAGGTGATGGCTTCATGGATTTTGACAAAGAACTTTTCCAATGCATTAAGGCATAGAATGGAAAGGGGTGGAGAGGTGCTTGTATCACAAATGGAGAACTGTCGATGTTAGCTAAGGATACTGACATATTTTAATTGGAGTAAATCAAAGACTACTTTTAATATTACAACACAGATGTTTACTTGTGCAAGAGTAGCATTCATTTATCATTGAAAGATTATACAAAGAAGAATTTCAGTCGTGATGATTTCCCAAGATGTACAGCTTCTTTCTTATTGTTACAAACATCTTTCATTAGCAATATTTGGATTTAGTATTGTGTCATCAGAGGATGAAGTCAGCTTCAGGGAAATGTGTGGACGCTTCTATAGCCTTAACTTGTGTAACTTGCTTTAGGAAGATAATCTTGCTTTGGTTAAATTCTTGACCTTGACTAATTGATTTATTTAGGTTAGATTTAATAAAATATAAACACAATTTTCTTCTTCTGTTCTCTCTTCTGCCCAGCACAGAAGGCTTCTAATCTCATCAAAGTATGAATTAGTGCAGGTATCTATTTTCTTCTTAAGAGGTGATCATATGTATTGATTCCTCACTTACTGCATATCTCTTCTGATGGCAACAGCCCTGTTCAAGAATGCAGTAGCTTCTCACAACCCAAATAGATTCATGCCAAAATCATCGTGAAAAAAAAATTCTGTTTTTAAGATTGGGGTTTTTTTTAAAGCATAGTGTGGCAAAGTAATTTGAGTGCCTTTGGTATACATTATTTAGATTTGTTTTCAAGAATTAAAATTCAGCAACTTCTTTCAGAAATAAAAACCAATGCATCTTTGGTTGCTTGACATCCCACCCTACAGCTGAAAAAGGAACTCCACAATTCTGGGGTGTCATTTTATGCATAACAAAATAACTGACCCACATTTTAGTCATATGGCTGATTTAGCCAATGAGTAGCATTGTGTAACTATGAACAAAATGATCTCTTTAAAAGGGATTGGGTTTGGTGAGAGTCAGAGAAAAGATCCAAGGCAAATCTTCTCATAAAGAGCTAGTTCGTTTCAATTCTTTAAGATAATTATTTAGCTACATCATTAAAAACTGCTACAGAGATAACTATTCATAGTGGTGTGGCTTAGACAAACCCACCATTGAAATGCTTATTGGATAGTCTTGGTCCAGTTCCATCTTAAATTAGATCACTACATAGACTGAAAGTTCTTTATGGCAGGGACCATTTTTCTATGTGTTTGTATGGTGCCCCTAAGTGCTACTATAATAAAAATCAAATAATATTAATAATAAAAATGAGGGAAGAGGAGCTGTAACCTAAAAAGGCCGATTCCACTGTCTTTCACCCCTGCTCACTCATATTAGGCATTTAATTGGTTCCAGTGCAGGGGTTACAGGGCTTCTACCATAAAACCTGCAACTCAGGGTAGGTTCTCCTCAGCCTACCCGCTGGACTCAACACACTCTGAGTCCTACCACCCTCCCCTGAGAAAGGGGACAGAGGGTGCAGAAAGGTGGGGACATTGACCAGCGAGGGCCACAAGGTCTGATCCTATTCCATGAGCCCAAGGCCCCATCACCAAAATTCCAGGCCTTTTACCTCTGGGATCCATTCATTTTACCCATCCAACCACACTGGAAACCAGGCACAAATTGCAGTAAATCAACAACCAAGTAACTCTGGTAGATACCAAGTTCATTCCTACTTAACCCATTGTGGCTTGCAGACACTGCAAGGAAAGCAAGAAACTGCCCAGTCCTCTGCCAATTGGCCCTTGGGAGAAAAATTCCTTTCTGATCCCCAAACAGGTGATTGACTAGTCCCACAGCATCTGCCAGACTGGATTCCCCAACCTAGTCAGCGTGAATAGGGCACAGCTGCTGAAAATAGAGACAAAAGAGGCCTCATATGTCATAGACTATCAGGGTTGGAAGGGACCTTAGGGAGATCATCTAGTCTAACCTACTGCTCAAAGCAGGACCAATTCCCAAATTTTGCCCCAGATCCCTAAATGGCCCCCCTTGAGAATTGAACTTACAACCCTGGGTTTAAGCAGGCCAATGCTCAAACCACTGAGCTATCCCTTCCCCCCTTAGAAAATAAGTACTGTGCACTTTGTATTCTGTGTTGTAATTGAAATCAATATATTTGAAAATGTAGAAAAACATCCAAAATATTTAATAAATTTCAATTGGTAGTCTATTGTTTAACAGTGCAATTAAAACTGCAATTAATTTTTTTAATCGCGATTAATTTTTTTGAGTTAGTCGCATGAGTTAACTGTGATTAATCGACCACTCTAAAAGAACCCTTTGTTAAAGCAAAGTTATTCTATAATTACTGGTAATGGAATTTTTGCCTCTTCCTCTGAAGCATCTGATACTGGCTATAGTCAGAGAATACCAGACGTAATGGGACCAGTGGTCACATCTAGAATGACATTTCTTGTGTTCCTCTGAAGAATATTTATTCCTCGCAGACTATTATTGCTACCTTTGAACAATTCCATTGTGACCCTCTGCAGAGCCCAAAGTTTCTTCATCCTGGTGATACCTACATTCCTTAGATGTACACCTCCCCTTTTCTCATCAATAATGTTCAATCTAATGGTTCTGTTCTTTAAGAGTCATTGGATGCCTCTTCAGGAAGGAAATATTTTTCAAGTAATTTCTTCAGAGTGATAATATAAATATGGCAGTGAGGCTAAGTAATAAGAATATAATGCTGGCTTACTTGTGAAGACACTCTTATTCAAAGGAAACCAAGCAGTAATTCAAATTTTCTATACATCCTACATTTGGAAGATCCTCAAGAAGAGACTTTGATTTTTGTAGCAAGTGTCATGGCCCCATTCCAGTTTATTATCTATTCAACACACTATACGCTCTATTAGGCAATGGAATAAGCCTGTTTCTGCAGTGAAACAATCAGTAAAAACAGATGTTTTCTTGAATATCCATTTTTATGGATGTAGGATTAGTACATTCAGGTCTGAGAGGGTGTGATTTTCACTGTAGTGTGATAGATCTTACATCTACCAGAAGTTTTTTTTAAAAAGAATGTTTTTTAATTCATTTTGTTGCTTCAAAGGGGTTTAAACATTTCTTTCAAGATGACCACATAAAACCTTTTAACGAACCATGAAGTGCCCTTGGTGTAAAAGCAATCAGAACTTCTAGGCCCTCGTTAGCTCTGTTTTTTCGGTGTTTAAGAAGTATAGTAAAGTAGATATCCTTCACTGTGCTGCCACCTGTATAAAGCTTACACAAAACTGCTGGAATTCTGAACAGTTTCTACAGAAAGAAGTGGGGTTTTTACCCATGAAAGCTTATGCCCAAATAAATGTGTTAGTCTTTAAGGTGCCACTGGACTCCCTGTTGTTTTTACAGAAAGACAGATTTTTTTCCCTGCAGAAGACTGTGGAAACAATAAAGAAAGCATCATTTTTGTGCATAGCCCCATGCAGTCCTTAATGGAACTCTGCGGAGATACTGAGGGCTAATTTTAAAACTTATTATGAAAGCTCAGTACCTGAAATGTTTGATTGGACTTCCGGTTCATACGTCTTGAGTAGAAATGAATAAATTGTCTGTCATTTTATTACTACTGAGCTCACTTCCTTTTTCTGATATAAACAAAGTAAAATCCCAGATACAATCAAACATATGGGTTAGCAATACTCTTATAATCTGGCAACAAATCAAGATAAAATTATCTCTTACAGCCACTGTTTCCAAATTAATAGTGGTAATTGTTACCTGGATGTAACTCCTAATTTCTGTGATGAGATTAAGATTACTGGGTGCTGAAATGTAGTGTTTCTGGACCAGTGGTCTCAAGAGAAAAAACTAAAATATTTTAAACAACTGGATCAAGAGTTTAAATTCTTAAAGGCTTTTTTTCTCCCCACAAGTTAAAATTCTCAGCTAAAAGCTTCATTAAAATGGAATTAACATTATAAATATATATAAAAAACAAAGTGGAAGAAAACTCTGAAAAGGGTCAGGGTAAGAACATAAGAATGGCCATACTGGGTCAGACCAAAGGTCCATCCAGCCCAGTATCCTGTCTGCCAACAGTGGCCAATGCCAGGTGCCCCAGAGGGAGTGAACCTAACAGGTAATGATCAAGTGATTTCTCTCCTGCCATCCATCTCCGCCCTCTGACAAACCGAGGCTAGAGACACCATTCCTTACCCATCCTGGCTAATAGCCATTAATGGACCTCCATGAATTTATCTAGTTCTCTTTTAAACCCTGTTATAGTCCTAGCCTTCACAACCTCCTCAGGCAAGGAGTTTCACTGGTTGACTGTGTGCTGTGTGAAGAACTTCCTTTTATTTGTTTTAAACCTGCTGCCCATTAATTTCATTTGGTGGCTTCTAATTCTTATATTATGGGAACTAGTAAATAACTTTTCCTTATTCACTTTCTCCACACCACTCATGATTTTATATACCTCTATCATATCCCCCCTTAGTCTCCTCTTTTCCAAGCTAAAAAGTCCTAGCCTCTTTAATCTCTCCTCATATGGGACCTGTTCCAAACCCCTAATCATTTTAGTTGCCCTTCTCTGAACCTTTTCTAATGCCAGTATATCTTTTTTGAGATGAGGAGACCACATCTGCACACAGTATTCAAGATGTGGGAGTACCATGGATTTATATAAGGGAAATATGATATTCTCCGTCTTATTCTCTATCCCTTTTTTAATGATTCCTAACATCCGGTTTGCTTTTTTGACTGCCGCTGCACAGTGTATGGACATCTTCAGAGAACTATCCACGATGACTCCAAGATCTCTTTCCTGATTAGTTGTAGGTAAATTAGCCTCCATCATATGGTATGTATAGTTGGGGTTATTTTTTCCAATGTGCATTACTTTACATTTATCCACATTAAATTTCATTTGCCATTTTGTTGCCCAATCACTTAGTTTTGTGAGATCTTTTTGAAGTTCTTCACAGTCTGCTTTGGTCTTAACTATCTTGAGCAGTTTAGTATCATCTGCAAACTTTGCCACCTCACCGTTTACCCCTTTCTCCAGATCATTTATGAATAAGTTGAATAGGATTGGTCCTAGGACTGACCCTTGGGGAACACCACTAGTTACGCCTCTCCCTTCTGAAAATTCACCATTTATTCCTACCCTTTGTTCCCGGTCTTTTAACCAGTTCTCAATCCATGAAAGGATCTTCCCTCTTATCCCATGGCAACTTAATTTACGTAAGAGCCTTTGGTGAGGGACCTTGCCAAAGGCTCTCTGGAAATCTAAGTACACTATGTCCACTGGATCCCCCTTGTCCACATGTTTGTTTACCCCTTCAAAGAACTCTAATAGATTAGTAAGACATGATTTCCCTTTACAGAAACCATGTTGACTTTTGCCCAACAATTTATGTTCCTCTTTGTGTCTGACAATTTTATTCTTTACTATTGTTTCAACTAATTTGCCCAGTACTGATGTTAGACTCACCGGTCTGTAATTGCCGGAATCACCTCTAGAGCCCTTTTAAAATATTGGTGTTACTTTAGCTATCATAGTTAATAGTTCCGCAATTTCACATTTGAGTTCTTTCAGGGACTCTAGGGTAAATGCCATCTGGTCCCGGTGACTTGTTACTGTTAAGTATATCAATTCATTCCAAAACCTCCTCTAATGACACTTCAATCTGTGAGAATTCCTCAGATTTGTCACCTACAAAGGACAGCTCAGGTTTGGGAAGACTGAGGCAAAGAATTCATTTAGTTTTTCTGCAATGACTTTATCATCTTTAAGTGCTCCTTTTGTATCTCGATCGTCCAGGGGCCCCACTGGTTGTTTAGCAGGCTTCCTGCTTCTGATGTACTTAAAAAACAGTTTATTACCTTTTGAGTTTTTGGCTAGCTGTTCTTCAAACTCCTTTTTGGCTTTTCTTATGACATTTTTACACTTAATTTGGCAGTGTTTATGCTCCTTTCTATTTACCTCACTAGGATTTGACTTCCACTTTTTAAAAGATGTCTTTTTATCTCTCACTGCTTCTTTTACATGGTTATTAAGCCACGGTGGCTCTTTTTTAGTTCTTTTACTGTGTTTTTTAATTTGGGGTGTACATTTAAGTTGGGCCTCTATTATGCTGTAATTCTCTGTGTGTGCACTCTGGGGTTCTGCATCCATAATGGAAAGATACAATGCTCTTTAATATTTTCCATTTTATATATATTGTGACAAAGTTCCTCCTCTACCTTGGTGGGTCCTGCGCTTATAGGCGGATTTTGCTTGCCTCAGAGATCTTTCCTTCTGGTAGAACCCACAGTCCAGGTCAACTCCTCCTGTGTCTGATCAGGAATTGGGAGGTTTGGGGGGAACCCGGGCCCACCCTCTACTCCGGGTTCCAGCCCAGGGCCCTGTGGACTGCAGCTGTTTAGAGTGCCTTCAGGAACAACTGCACGACCGCTACAACTCCCTGGGCTACTTCCCCATGGACTCCTCCCAACACCTTCTTTATCCTCACCGCAGGATCTTCCAGCAGTACGCCCTCTCACTCTCAGCTCCTAGTGCCTCTTGCTCCCAGCTCCTTGCACGCAGCACCACAAACTGAAGGGAGCTCCCTTTTAAACCCAGGTGTCCTGATTAGCCTGCCTGTCTTAATTGATTCTAGCAGGTTCTTAATTGGCTCCAGGTGTCCTAATTAGCCTGCCTGCCTTAAATTGGTTCCAGAAAGTTCCTGCTTGTTCTAGTGCAGCCCCTGCTCTGGTCACTCAGGGAACAGAAAACTATTCATCCAATGGCCAGTATATTTGCCTTCTATCAGACTTCTGTACCCCATTTGTCTGGGTCTGTCACTATATATATATATATATATATATATATATATATATATATATATATAAAGTGTAAGTCAATTTTAATAAAGCTTGAGTAGAAAGAAGGAATGTATTTATCTCTGCATTTGCCAAATGTTAATGTGGTATGTCTGTGTTGGAAAGCCCAACACATTAGGTTTGGTCTCAATAACTGTTTCTTTATTAACTTACCAAATGGCCCCATGGATCATGCAAAATTCCTCACCCTGGAATTCATGAGTAGGAACAGTCCTGAACCCCCCAGGATACAACTGTCTGTCAGAGTCCATGCAATAGTTATATTTACTCAAGCATTCCAGGTGTTAATTATGAAGTCAAGGACTCTGGCAACCATAGTTACTGCAGAACCTTTGGTGGGGGTTAAAATATCATAGCCCTACATATGCAGATAACTCTAATATAGACTTCTCAATCTCCATCCAGTGCAATTTGTCAATACTACAAATTCCACACATGTAAGCTTGTATATAGTGGGGCATAATCCAGCCTGAAATGCCAAGCAAAGAATTCCCATGTTCAAAGAAACCTCCCTGCATGTGCATTTGTGCTGTAGCTGGACCCTCCATTTCTGCCCACTGCTCCTTCCAGCACAGGGGGTGGGACTGGGGAGAAAAGAGGTGGGCTGTGTGCAGGATGGGATATGGATAGGGTCAGGGAGGGGAACTGGTACATCTGTGCTCAACTATGGCAAGCTCAGCTACATGGGGTCCATTAAGGAGCCTATGCCAGTGGCTTAATTTACAGCTGCCTAGGAACAGCTGTAAGCATCATTAAGACGAGACCCTAAATATGAGAGATCCATAACTGGTTCCTTGTCACCTCCCCTGCCCTCAAAAGCACAGTTGATCCAGTGTGTTAAATAATCCAGAACTATTTTAATCAAGGTTTCCAACAAATATTCAAATGTTCTACTCTTCACAGAGAACAAAAATAGTAGGTCAAAACTGGAGTTCTGAGGTCAAACTGTTTTTTTGAATTATGGAGCTGGCAAAAACATGTGGAAACTTTTCCCCCCGAAAAAAGAATCTTCAATTTTAAAATGTTGCTATTAGATCACCACCACCTTTGTCCAGTTACTTCCAAACTTTAAAAAGAGTACCCTCTATCAGAGGATTATACATGAAACCACTCATTTAAGTTTGGCAAGACTAGAGAGGGGATTTTTTTTTAAAACAGCTTAAAAGGGAAAACTACTCATAAGCCTTAATACCTCCAGTTCAGACACCCTTTTTCAGTGTCTGCCACATGACTTGTCAACGTCTAAAAATGATTAGAGCTAGAAGAGTCAAAAGTCAGGATGTAAACATCTACTATGCTGCTGGGAGAGGCGGAAAATAATAAATCATTAGCAATAAAGCAAAAAAAACAAAAACAGGAAATTTGAGCTACCAAAGACCATAGAAGATGCCTGAACATATATATTAGAGAATACTCATTCTCCAAAATATGCTATTTCCATATTTTGAAAATCAAGAGATTCATGCTTAATGGATGTAAATACTAATTGACTCAGCACTTCAAGATACAATGTGATTAAAAAAACAAAACAAGACCCCCAAAAAACCCCACCTCCACACCTATGCTGCTCTAGTAAATACTTCAACAAATAAAGAAACATATTTTGGATTTTAGCCTGTATGACATGAAACTATGTAAGATTAACTTCTGGTTTTCAAAAGAAAAAGCATTGCAAAAGAAACTGCAAGAAGTTAAAGAGATGGACTTCATTATGGCAAAGAAATATGAAAACATTGGATGTTTTCCTGGAAAGAAGGGGGATAAGTACCCACTTAAGGGACCAGAGGTAATTAAAAATAGTTAGGGGAGAGAGTAGATGAATTTTATATTTGAATCAATAATTAAGAAGTTGAACTGTGTGTAATTTAGCAGCTGAGGAGTTCTTATTTTGTTCCATAGGAGAAAGTGTTACCTCTAAACATTATCTGCCAAACCATCAGGCACACTTTCAGTGACAGGAGGACACAGAATCTGCTAGATGTCTGGTACTGGCACTTGTGCATATTTGCATGTAAAAATATGATTGGTTCCTTTGCTCATTTATTTACTTATTTTAATGTTTTCAGGTTAAAACATTAGGGCAATTGACAGAGAAGTTAATGGTTGAAACAGAAGACAATAAAACCCTCCTGACCTGGAGACGCAAAAATGTAAAGCAAACCCCCCTCTATTTGTTTGTACCCATCCAAGATGCTAGGTACATACTTGGGATGGTTAGTGTCTCCTGCTGTTGGGGCCACCATAGCTACCGTTCTGTTTTTAGTATGCTAGTTCTGATCGAGCTAGCACAGGTACATCTCTGCAAGCTGAAAACTACACCTCCAGGTCAAATGTAGGTATTTCAGCTGCAAAACTGTAGCCACCTAGGGACTTTAAGGATCTACGGAGTTAGATGGCAGATGAATGAGGGGGGTTGAGAATCTAAATTTTTGATTCAGATTCCTAAAGTGGCCCTTTGTGCCTCATCTCTGAGTGCATTCATCTAGCAGATTTCAAAGTCAGCCATTAGGGGCTAATGGAGACCTGTCCTCCATATGAGAGCTGGACCATCAATATGTATAAATTGGTAGAGCTATGTGGGCAACTATGGTAACTTGGGAGTTCCTTCTCTATGACTGAAGATTAAAAAGGGGTTTGAGGATTCTCCCATTTATCAAGATCATTTTGAATTCTAATCCTGTCCTCCAAAGTGCTTGGAACCCATCTCATCTTGATATAATCCACAAATTCCGTAAATCTACTCTCCACTTGATCATCCAAGTGATTAATGAAAATATTGAACAATATCAGACCCAGGACTGACCTCTTTGGGATCCCACTTAATACATCCTCCCAATCTGACAGCAAACCAGATAACTACTCTTTGAGAATGTTTTTTCAAGGAGTTATACACTGACCTTATAGTAATTTAATCTAGACAATATCTCCTTAGTATGCTTATGAAAATGTCATGTATCAAAAGCCTTACCAAAATCAAGATACTGTTTCGCTCCCATCCACTGTTATGGACTTGTGCTACAAAGATGTTGCATACCCATTTTGCCCTTAGTAGCAAAGCCACAGTATGTTTTTGGCCACAGTAGCTTTAGAAGCTGTTCAAGCTGCTGATAAATTGTCCTGTTTCTAACCTAGTCACTCATTTGCTAACATGCTGGCCCAAGGAGTACATACACACTCCAATTAACAGTGAGTGTTTTGAGGATGTACACTCAAAGGGGCTGAAGATGGCTGCCTAGCATAACCTTTGATTTATGTCTTCCCAATTAGTAGTTTAAAAATAAGGAATAAAACCAAACTAAGTTCTTTAAGGTTCAAGCCTCCAGGGTGGTCACAGATAATTTAGTGGAGGACTGATTAACACAAAGAGTGATAAAACTAAAGACTTTAATATAATATAATATATGGAGATATACCTATCTCATAGAACTGGAAAAGTCATGGAGTCCAGTCCCTTGCCTTCACTAGCAGGACCAAGTACTGTCCCATGACAGATTTTTGCATCAGAACCCTAAATGGCCCCTCAAGGATTGAACTCACAAGCCTGGGTTTAGCAGGCCAATGCTCAAACCACTGAGCTATCCCTTCCCCCAAATAGTCAGCTAAGCAAACAGGCATTACAATATAATCCTACACTGCATCTATACTCACATTCTATGATATGATGCATTTATGGGTGATCAGTCCCTAAAGAATGATAATGGGGGTAATCCTCTCTCTAATCGTACCTTGATGGTGGATGGACATGCACAATCTAAAGTTATAATCAATTATAATAATGCTCCTTAATTAACATTAAATAACCTTTTCCCATAATAAATGTTAATGTTAAATAGCTAATTAGGAAGTAGAAAATATCAGCGTAATTACCATCTGCTTAAATACCATACGAATAACTAGCACTATAGATAGCATTTTCCAAAACATTAACAATTTGTCTAGAACACTTGTAAAAAACAGTTAGGACCAAAACACGTTTACAACATGACCTGGGGCTATGTCCTTGCTTCTTCCTCTACCTTGCCTTTGAGCCGTCTTCACTATATTTTACCAGGCCTGCTTGACTATGGTCAAACCTATTTTTAGGTGGTAGAATTTGTAACATAAGTAAGCATCATTTCTATAGGCTGTACTAGACAGATGGGAAGAAAGTAGAAGGATGATGGCCAGAGGAAATAACATGAGGTGGATAGTGTATAGATATGACTGAATCTAGGAAGTGTGACAGGGAGGATGCACCACTGCAGGAAGAACAGGTGATGTTCGTCAACATGCAAAGTTCCGTGGAGTGAAAATAAAAGGTCCTAATGATGTCACTCACTGCTGGTTTTAAGCTTAAATGCCTGATGCTCTCTTCCAGCTCCTATTGGAACTGCTGCTGCTACCTGAGATTGTTTCAAACAGCAGTCAGGGCCGGCTCCAGGCACCAGCTTTCCAAGCTGGTGCTTGGGGCGGCAATCCATCAAGCATGGGGCGGCAGTCCATGCCCCGCGGCGGCAATTCGGCGGCAGCTGCTTGGGGAGGCCAAATTAGTAGAGCTGCCCCTGACAGCAGTACATCAAAAATTACTACAAAAAGCTTTTAGCATGTAGTAGCACAGTCTACATGGTCAGTAATGCATGGCAGCCTAGAGTGCTGTAGATTTACACCCTGGCTTACCATGCACTGACTGTTTAGACAAACCCGAAGAACCACATGTCCCTCTGGAGAAAGTCCCATGTAGGAGGATGGTGGTTTGAACTAAGCCAGGAAGTTAGCTGAAGTATACCCTCGTGCACTAGATGGGTCTCTAATTTCAGTGAGCCAGAAGAATGCTTAGACAAGATTCTCACTGAACACAATAAAGCCTGAGGGATTTGGCTCATTTTGTTATATCTAGGTACTTATATGGTCCTCATCACCATAGCATCTGAGCATCTTGTCGTTCAAGATTTCCATTGGTTTCAAAACTTAAGCCTTTTAGTTGGTTCAGTGAGCCTTCCAAAATTCCAGCAGTGCATTTTGATGTGTTTCTTCTGATGGTGGCTTAATATTTCAGTTTACCTGACACATGGAGCAAAGGGCAAATCAAAACACTTATTATGGAAAGGCCAAAAATAAAAAAAATAGGAGGGCAATCTGCTGGCTGGCTTGACCCAACTGATACCTTTTCTTATTAATTAACACAAGTTTCTTTCCCATGGTCAAAGATAGAACAGATAGAATTCTGCTTTTTATGTGCTAATGGTGCCAAGTGTAGTGTATGACCAAATAAAACTTTAAACATAAAAGCACAACACGTTATGCATTAGGGTTGGTGATATCCTAAGCAGCAACCACATTTTTCTGACTCCACATCCCAGCTAGGACTCTTCCAAAACAAAACAACACAATTAATGGATAAATTGAACCATGTTTCAGAATGCAGCTATAGTTCCCCCCTCTACACCCAGTTTGTCCCATATTCTCTGGGTAATTCTCTCCATTCTAGTACTTTCTTTTGCCTCCTTCTCTCACACATGACCAAGTATTCATGCTGCTCTCTATGGTTAGAACAACAGCACGTGATCTCCCTCTTTCCAATCCCTGTCAAGTAGTTTCTCTGATGGTTAGCCATTTAAAAAACACAGTGAACAAACATCAGAAAACCCAGAACAAGGAAGCTTTATATAGAGAACAAAATCATTGTGATTTACTTTTCCGGAGAAAGCATTGCTTTCCCAAGATCACCATTCCCTTGTCATCTTTACTATTTTCTCTTCTTCCTCTCTGCACATCCTGGTCTTTTTTCATTGTGTTACCTGTCTAATTGAGAAAGCAAATTCTTTGGGGCAAGTACCTTGTTTTATGTCTATAAGTTCCCATGAATACCAAAAACACACAAATTATAGCAACAACGTATTTATGTCTGACAGTGGCGTAGCCAGGTTTAGAGCACAGGGGGAGTGGAGCTAAAAAAAGGCGCCGTGAGCAAAAAGTGTCAGGAGCAAAAAAGGGGCACCGGGAACAAAAAAAATGCTCCGCTCCGGCTGCAGCGCAGGAGCAAAAGGTGTTGGAACACAAAAAAGGCATCGCTTCTGCTCCGTGGGGGAGTGGCCGCTCCCCCTGCTCCCCACCCTGGCTACGCTACTGATGTCTGACAAATGATTCCAAGTTAACATCATAACCTAGACACCAGTTTTCTTCGCAATGTACACTTTTAAAATTCTACATTGTGTACAGATGCAAACTGAATAGCAAGTAGTATCCATACCCCTTGCTCTAAGGGGGGCTGCACTCACGAGCAATCCTTACACACTCGGAAGCACAGGAACTAGTGACTGTTGTGATGTGGGATCAAGGCAATGCTCGTATTCTGCATCTGTTACAGAGACCCAGTTAAAAAGTCAAAAGGTTATCAGTTATGGGGCTGTCATTAACATAAACATTTGACAACTACTACCACTAGTATCTGAAATACCACAGTTTCTTAGCAAGATTTATATTTGGAAGTAACTGGTAACTATGTGGTATCTGTTGGCAAGTATTGACTTTAAAAAGGTGAACATTATGCCAAAATGCCAATTAGATGTCTAAAAAGCCACAATCGAGAAACACTAGTTTTGAAAAAACTTGCTTAGAGGGGAAAGCAAAAGCAGTTATAATTCTTTTTTAAAAGCAATATATGACAAATGGAAGAAAGAGGAATTTTATAGTAATGAATATAAGTTAGACGTTAGGAATTGTAGAAAATTCATAAGGAAAGCAAAAGGGCACAAGGCAAACTCCATGTCCAGCAGTGTTAAGGACACTAAGGAGTTTAAGTATATTAGGAACAAAAGGAATCCTAAAAATGGTATTGGTCCATTAATAGATAGAAATGGTAGAACAATAATATCAATAACAATTCTGAAGAGGCAGAAGTATTAAATACATATTTCTGTTCTGCATTTGGGAAAAAAACATATGTAGTCATATGATGATGTAACATATTTTCCATTCCAATAGAGATAGTTAAACAGTAGCTACTAAAGTTAGACATTTCTAAATCTGCAGGTCTGGATAACTTGCATTCAAAAGATTTAAAAAAATTAGCCAAAGAGCTTTCTGGACCCTTAGTGTTGATTTTTCAATAACTCTTGGAGCACTGGGAAAGTTCCACAAGATTGGAAAGAAGCTAATACGTCAATTTTTTTTTTAAATGCAGAGGCAGTTAAATGAGATGACCCAAGTGACTATAGACCTCTCGGTCTCACATCAATTATGGGCAAAATAATGGAATGGCACATATGGGACTTGATTAAAAAATAAAGGAGGAAAATATCATTAATTCCAATCAATATGGGTTTATGGAAAATAGATCCTGTCAAACTAACTTGATATCTTTTTTGCTGAGATGACAAGTTTGGTTGATAAAAGTAATAGTGTTGATATAATAGTCTTAGATTTCTGCAAGCCACTAGACTTGGTACCACACAACATTTTGATTTAAAAAAAAATATGGCACACATTCAATGGGTTAAAAACTGTCTAACTGACAGGCTTCAAAATGTACTTGTAAATGGGGAACCATCACTGAGAGGGTGTGTTTTTAATGGGGTCCTGTAGAGGTTGGTTCTTGGCCTTTTGCAATTTAAATTTTTTTTCAGTGACCCAGAAGAAAACAAAATCACTGATAAAGTTTGCAAATAACACAAAAAATTGGCAGAAGAGGAATGAAGAGGAAATGTTGATATGCATAGCAATCTGGAACTCTTAGTAGGATGGGTGCAAGCAAACAATGTGTGTTTTCACATAGACAAAAATTAAGTTTATATCTAGGAATAAAGAATGTAGGCCATATCTAGAGGATATGTAGAAAGAAAAGTAAATATGGCAGGCGACCAGCTTGGCTTAACAGTGAAATCCTTGCTTGTCTTAAACACAAAAAAGCAACTTACTAGAAGTGGAAGATTGGACTAATGACCAGGGAGGAGTATAAAAATATTGTTCAGGCATGCAGGAATGAAATTAGGAAGGCCAAATCACACTTGGAGTTGCAGCTAGCCGGAGATGTTAGGAGTAACAAGAAGGGTTTCTTCAGGTATGTGAGCAACAAGAAGAAAGTCAAGGAAAGTGTGGGCCCCTTGCTCAATGAGGGAGGGAACCTAGTGACAGAGGATGTGGAGAAAGCTAGTGTTCTCAATGCTTTTTTTGCCTCTGTCTTCACAGACAAGGTCAGCTCCCAGGCGGCTGCACTCCGCAGCACAGTATGGGGAGGAGGTGACCAGCCCTCTGTGGAGAAAGAAGTAGTTCGGGACTATTTAGAAAAGCTGGACGAGCACAAGTCCATGGGGCCGGATGCACTTCATCCGAGGGTGCTAAAGGAATTGGCCGATGTGATTGCAGAGCCATTGGCCATTATCTTTGAAAAATCATGGCAATCTGGGGAGGTCCCGGATGACTGGAAAAAAGGGAAGAAGGAAGATCCGGGGAACTACAGGCCAGTCAGTCTCACCTCAGTCCCTGGAAAAATCATGGAACAGGTCCTCAAGGAATCAATTCTGAACCACTTAAAGGAGGGGAAAGTGATCAGGAACAGTCAGCATGGATTCACCAAGGGCAAGTCATGCCTGACTAACTTAATTGCCTTCTATGATGAGATAACTGGCTCTGTGGATGAGGGGAAAGCAGTGGATGTGCTATTTCTTGACTTTAGCAAAGCTTTTGATACAGTCTCCCACAGTGTTCTTGCCAGCAAGTTAAAGAAGTATGGGCTGGATGAATGGACGGTAAGGTGGATAGAAAACTGGCTGGATGGTCGCGTTCAACGGGTAGTGATCAATGGCTCCATGTCTAGTTGGCAGCCGGTATCAAGTGGAGTGCCCCAAGGGTCGGTGCTGGGGCCGGTTTTGTTCAATATCTTCATCAATGATCTGGAGGATGGTGTGGACTGCACCCTTAGCAAGTTTGCAGATGACACTAAACTGGGAGGAGTGGTTGATACGCTGGAGGGTAGGGATAGGATACAGAGGGACCTAGACAAATTAGAGGATTGGGCCAAAAGAAATCTGATGAGGTTCAACAGGGACAAGTGCAGAGTCCTGCACTTAGGACGGAAGAATCCCATGCACTGCTACAGACTAGGGACCGAATGGCTGGGCAGCAGTTCTGCAGAAAAGGACCTAGGGGTTACAGTGGACGAAAAGCTGAATATGAGTCAATAGTGTGCCCTTGTTGCCAAGAAGGCTAATGGCATTTTGGGCTGTATAAGTAGGGGCATTTCCAGCAGATCGAGGGACGTGATTATTCCCCTCTATTCAGCACTGGTGAGGCCTCATTTGGAGTACTGTGTCCAGTTTTGGGCCCCACACTACAAGAAGGATGTGGAAAAATTGGAAAGAGTCCAGCGGAGGGCAACAAAAATGATTAGGGGCTGGAGCACATGACTTATGAGGAGAGGCTGAGGGAACTGGGATTGTTTAGCCTGCAGAAGAGAAGAATGAAGGGGGATTTGATAGCTGCTTTCAACTACCTGAAAGGGGGTTCCAAAGAGGATGGATCTAGACTGTTCTCAGTGGTAGAAGATGACAGAACAAGGAGTAATGGTCTCAAGTTGCAGAGGGGGAGATTTAGGTTGGATATTAGGAAAAACTCTTTCACTAGTAGGGTGGTGAAGCACTGGAATGGGTTACCTAGGGAGGTGGTGGAATCTCCTTCCTTAGAGGTTTTTAAGGTCAGGCTTGACAAAGCCCTGGCTGGGATGATTTAGTTGGGGTTGGTCCTGCTTTGAGCAGGGGGTTGGACTAGATGACCTCCTGAGGTCCCTTCCAACCCTGAGATTCTATGATTCTATGATGGGGGACTCCCTCCTGGGAAAAAGTAACTCTGAAAACACGTGTGGGTGATGGTGGATAATCAACTGAATATGAGCTCCAAGTGTTACAGTGTGGTCAAAAGGACTAAGATGATCCTTGGATGTATGAACAGAGAAATCTCGAGTCAGAATACAGAAGTTATATCCACAGTTGCCAACTTTCACGCCATAAATAAGCACCCCAACTTTCACAATTAGCCCAAAATCAAGCTAATCCCATTTCAAAAAAAGGCCAAAAAAAGCCAATCCCTAAGATCCCCAACACTCTATGTGACTAGATCCCCTGGCGTGCAGTCTGGGACTGTGGTGGGCCCACTGTGCACCCCTGACTCTCTCCCCCTCTTGCCCCTGCTTGCCCCCCTTTGCCCTGGCTTGCTGGGAGCCAATCAAAAAAAAAAAAGAAGCAACAAGCTTCAACAACAACAAGCTACAAGCCAAAAACTAGCCAACATGCAACTCACAAGCCAATTAAGCCAAAAACAAGCCCAATTTCTGGGGTTTTTTTCCATGGGTTTGGCATGTCTGGTTATATTACATCTCTTTTTGGCACTGATGCAACTTCTATTGGAATGCTATGTCCAGTTCTGGTGTCCACAATTCAAGGAGGATGTTGATAAATGGGAGAGGGTTCAGAGAAGAGCCATGAACATTATTAAAAGATTGGAAAATATGCCTTATTGGGGTAGACTGCAGGTGCTCAACTTAGTTTAAAGAGAAGGTTAAGGGGTGCCTTGGTCACAGTCTATACTTACATAACATGGGGAACATGTTTTGATCTAGAAGACAAAGTTATGGGATGACCCAATGGTTGGAAGTTGCAGCTAGACAAATTCAGATGTAAATAAGGAGTGAAATTTTTAAGTTAAACTAATTAGCCATTGAAACAATTTATGAAGGGTTGTGATGTATTCTCTAGAACTAGAAATTGTTAAATCAGTATTGGATGTTTTCTAAAAGATATGCTCTAGTATGATCAGGAATTAAGGGAAGTGTCATGGTCTGTGTTAGACAGACGGTCAGACTAGTTGATCCCAGTGGTTCCTTTTGGATTTAGAATCTGTTACTCTAGATCTCCTAATGTAGTTGATAGACAGCAGGTGCTAAATCCATGTTTGGGTCAAAAGCATCCATGCTTTTAAGATTAATTAGGTCAAAATCATGATGAAATATATTTGTGGCCACTTCAAGCACATATATTGTAAATCTCAGCCAGTAAATTGATATAAAAATGGCCGTATTAAAAAGATATGTAAATTAGCTATAATTTTATGCCCTTATAAAATAAACCATGATACTTATATAGAAGACAGCATCTGTGTTTCTTTATTGTCTGTATGAGACAAAAAGCAGATTTCTTATCCATGGATATTGCTAGTGTGGTGAATCTGCTGCACAGTCATAGATGAGGAGAGAGGGGGAAGGGAAGGTTCTATGACAGTAGAGAGTTGATTGGTCAAGGCTGGATCCATGAGGCAGGATGGCCAGGGAACCCAGAAGTAATATGATGTTTGGATGCAGCTGAGCTATGAGATCTGGTGCACGAGGATCTAGAACAGCTGCTCCAGCACTGACTGTTTAGTTCAACACCAAGCCAAGCATTTGTAGAGAAGCCTGCTTGTGGGAACAGTACAGAGGCTGTTGCATGTCCACAGAACAATGTACCCCAAGGAGATGTACTGCACAACTGAACCCTGGCCAAGAAATCTGCAAGATTCCTAAATACTTCCAGTGAGGAATGGACTAAAAGGGGGCATCCCAAGTACTAAGCCTGAGGAGCCCTAACCTTTTGGATGGATTCCTCAAGGCCAACCTAGACATCTTGTGACAGGGTCACTCATCTCTTGAGAGCCTCCTGTTGGCTGGGTGTGGTGCTGCAATCCTTTTCCCTAGCACCCCCATAGATTTTTGACCTCGTTAGGCAGGCTTTCAGTGGCTCAGCGCTCCAGTCACACAGACGAACCCCGCCCAGGGTAGCAAGGAGTTCAACAAAACTGTCTGCCCTCACGAGAATCTTCAGCCCTGTCTCTGGACCCTTTTCTCATCGTCCTTTTCCTTGGGGCTTTTAAAACTAGCCATGTCCCCTTTCTGAGGCTTAGATCACTCCAACCTTGGCTGATGGGGGGAAATCTGGGCCCACCCATGACTCCATGTCCAAATACAGGGACCCTATAAATAGCAGCCACATGTGGCTTCCTTCACTTGGTTGCTGCTAGATTCCCTGGGACTCTTTCCGCCTGGCCTCTTTACCTCTGTCCATTACCTTAGGTCTACAGCTCTAGGGTCTTCTCACTCCCAGGTGTAACTAATGCAGCCCATCAGTCACCCTTTTGCCAGAGCAGAGCACCCTTCCTTGCCCCTGCCACGAACTGAGCAGTTCAGCCCCTGCAGCTTCTTTTATCTGAGCCTGCTGGATTCTGATTGACTCCTTCTGGGCAGCCTCTCTAGGCAAGCCTTCGTGGCTCCTTTCCTGGGACAGAATGTGGTAGGACCATGGGGCTTCCAGCAGGGGTCCTCAAAGGGCCAGGTACTCTCCACCACACACCTCTATTATTATTTGTCATTTTAGGTTATTAAGCCTAGGGTATTTGCAACCATTACTCCCAGCCCTCATAAACCATCTTTTCATTTGAGTCATGTGTCTGAGTGCATAGTGGGAACTACCATGCACTAGAACCTATTGGGCCTAGACCCTGAAACACCTTTAATGCTTGCCTCCGAGTCTTGGGATACTTGGCACACTATCAAGTACTGAAAGGGTTGGTGTATCGCAGCACTCCAGAGACCCATGAAGAACATTGGTAATTAAACAAGAACATTGGTAATTAAAATCTCCTTCCTTAGAGGTTTTTAAGGTCAGGCTTGACAAAGCCCTGGCTGGGATGATTTAGTTGGGGTTGGTCCTGCTTTGAGCGGGGGGTTGGACTAGATGACCTCCTGAGGTCCCTTCCAACCCTGAGATTCTATGATTCTATGAAAATATCTTTAGAAGGGCCCCAAGCAAAAATATGAATGGGACAAATTTCCCCCACACATATACTTCTTTCTCACTTCCCTATGTTCCTTTCTTTTCTTTCCGCCCAGCAGCCAGCCGTGCACACATCAGTTGATACACAAACCACAGCCACTGGTCTCTGTCCCTGGGATGAGAAAAGTCAGCAGAAGGCAGGCTGCCAGTTGTATCCTCCTTGGACTCCTCCAGGGAGAAGGAGTATTTCAGCCCTCAAATGATTATTCTCAGTCTCAGTAAAGAGAGTGGGGATTATTTTCTCCCTCTCCAGAGGGAGAAGCAGATGGGAAGAGGAACCAGAGAATGGAGAATGTCCCTGCCCCCAGGAGGAGGTTGCAGAGTTATTCCTTCTCTCCATTCTTCCTTTCAGAGACCAGGGAGAATAGAGGACCAAAGGTGGTTCTTATCCCTCCCATCCAGGATGAAAATGGCTATACACAATCATAATTGAATAACTGTGTACTAGGTGCAATACAGGCAAATATGAATACCGAGTTCCTGTCCAATGAGCTTACAAAGCTAATATGAGGGAATTAGCTAATATAATGTTAATAATGTTAATGTGATGGTACCCTCTGACAGTGAATACAGGTTAGCTGATCTAGTCTGTCAGTAAGTATGACAGACTATTTAACTCCTCAGACACTATAATTTGTTTTGTTGGTACTGAACAAACATGTCAAAGTCAGTTATAGTGTGGGATAAAGAGATATCATAATATGGTTGACTTTTCAGGCAGTTTGTATTCCTTTAACAAGCCTCTTTCTGTCATATATGGCATATTTATTTTTGTTCTTCAAAGTATTACTTGTTGGCTAGAGATTCCACATGGATTACAAAGTTAAAGAAAGGTTTATTGCTGCATCAAAGAACAATTTCTAAGAAGCACTGCTGAATGAACTGAAGAAAACCCTTTGAAATAAGGCATTCTCCACGGCTGAAAAATTGGGTTTTTATATAAACTTAAACTGACTTCTTAGTTTGAGGTGTTTCCAATTTTTAATTTAACCAAATGATTGGCTCTATCTATTATATGGGATTTTCTAGCATCATCCCAAAAGTTTTAGGTATTCTATTACCCAGTGTTTCCCCTCTCCCTTCCTCACCCCCAAATAAAATAATGCTGTATTATGGTGCACTTGGGCAGGAGAAAAGTACTTATCTGCCCCATAGCAATCTGCGCCACCACTGAAGAGGGGTATTTGTAGATTTGCAAGTGACTAAATACTAAAGAGGGATAATAATCTAATCTTAGGCTATGAACGATATTCATTGGTCTTGATAGTCAAGTGAGATTCAGGCATCTGAATCCAAAGAGTTAAACACTTCCCTCCTCTTATTCTTTGCCTTAGGTCTGGTCTACACTACAAAGTTAGGTCAATATAAACTATCTTGCGTCAACCTAGTTGTGCATGTGTCCATGCTTACATTTATCTCACAGTGATGTAAGAACCTTGTTACTCCGACATAGTAACATCACTTCCCCGAGTGGCGTTGGGCTATGTTCAATGTATTGAGGTTGAAGGAGTGCATTACCTATGTCAACCCTAACAGTCCTCCAGCAGTTGTCCCACAAGGCCCAAGACTGACCACGCTGGTCACAACTGTGACCTCCATGTAGACCAGAAGGCACACCTCTCCTTTAAAGCCCAGCGAATTTTTGAAATGCCTTTTCTTGATTGTCCAGCTTGGTGAGCACCCCTAGCGGCTCTCCTTTGTTTTGTGAAACGCTAACCCGTACCATGCCACCTACACACTCCAGACTTTCTCTGGCTTGGAGTAGAAAGGAGATATTGCATCTCCTGGGCCTGTAGGGAGAAGAGGCTGTGCAAGCACAGCTATGGTCCAGCTGTAGAAACGTCAACATCTACAAGCAGATAGCATGCCCGGAGGGGGCGGGGGGAATGCAGGAGAAGGGGTATGACAGGGACCAGCAGCAGCACTGCATAAAAGTGAAGGTACTGTGGCAGGCATACCAGAAGGCCAGGGAGTCCAACAGTTGATTTGGTGCTGAGCTGCAGACCTGCTTGTACAAAAAGCTACATGCCAAACTCGGCAGAGACACCATCGCCACCACCTCACAGACCACTGTCGATAACTCTGAGGAGCCTGAGCCACAGGCCTCTGGCTTGAACAGTGAGGACGATGAGTATGGGGGATATGTGACTGGGGGAGAGGTCCAGCTATGCCTGTTTGAGACTCCACTGCAGTCCACTCAGTCCTGGCAGTCAAGCACGGATGAGCCCGGTGCAGGGGAAGGATCCTTGGGTCAGTGTATAAATGTATTTCCTCTTAGCGTGATGGCACCCCTAACTTAACAGGACAGAGCTGTGGACTTTTCATTCATTTACTCATACTAGAAGAGATAGTGGTAGAACAAAGAGGCAGAGTTGTTATCTGCTTTTCATTGCCCTCTAGAATTAGGCGGGGGGTGAGAGGAGGCAAGCGGAGCAGTTTGTTTATGAACACAGGGATGTCCCTTGAATCCTCCAGAGAGATCCTGATGAAACTTTCATGGAGGCACTCTGCAGTCCTCTCCCAAAGGTTTTCGGGATGGCAGCCTTATTTCTTCTTCTGCAGTAGGAGACTTTCCCACGCCAGTCAGTGATAACTTCATCTGGCACCATTGCAGTACACAGACGAGCAGCATATAGGCCCAGCACATCTGTGATCTTTCTGCCTTTATTACCCTCAGGAGTAAGATAGCTAAAATCACCACTGCCTGCAGAAAACAGGTGCCAGTATTCAGTGCCATTGCCATATACTTATCGTTTCAAGCAATTCCCTAACCCCAGGTGGGCCATGCTCACCATGGCTGGTGCTGTGAGCAGTACCATGCACAAGCACTCCCGAGCAGAAGTGTAAATGAGCCTATATTGTTTAAAACTTTAGGGGAGCAAAGGAAGGGAGTTCTGAATCTTAAGTTTCACTTTCTGTTGTGACTCTACTGACTATACTCTACCAAAAATCATATTCAACTGTCATTCTGCACCTGCGGAGCTGCCAGTTGAATCTTTCCTTGCTGCTGTCGAGGTGGCTGGTGTACAGCTTCATGAGCCAGGGGAGCAAGGGGTAGGCTGGGTCCCCCAGGATCACTATCGGCATTTCAACATTCCCAATGGTAATCCAGTGGTCAGGAAAGAAAGTCCCTGCTTGTAACTTTCTGAACAGCCCTGTGTAAGATGTAAGTGTCATGCACCTACCCTGACCAGCCCACACTGATGTAGGTGAAGCATCTTCAGTGATCCACCAATGCTTGCATAACCTTAGAAAAGTAGCCCTTTCTGTTGATTGCTGTGGCAAGGTAGGCTGGTGAAAAAATGGAGATATGCGTGCCATCTATTGCTCCACCCACTATATGCTGCACATTGCCAAGAGGCACAGTCCTGGGTAACAGGAGGCAGTTAATGGCTCTGCACACTTGTATGACAGCAGCACCTGCACTGGATTTTCCAACTCCAAAATGATTTCCCAGTGAGTGGTAGCAATCCAACATTGCAAATTTCCAGAGTGCAATTGCCACTCACTTCTGCACTGTCTGTGAAGCTCTCATTTTGGTGTCCATGTGCCGGAGGGCTGGGGCGAGCTGAATACACAGAGCCAGGAATGTGGCCTTGTGCATCCAAAAGCTTTTCAGTCACTACTCCTCTTCCCAAGCCTGTATTACAATGTAATCCCACCAGTCAGTGCTCGTTTCCCAGGCCCAGAAGTGGCACTCCACTATCTGCAGCTGCTCTGTGCACACCACCACCAACCTGGTGCTGGTCCTTGCTATGTCCCACAGCCATCTTTCCTCCAAGATATTATCATGTTCCCCATTGATTCAGTTCTTCGTGTGGTTCTGAAAATACCAGAAGATCGTGCATCAGAGATGACGGACAGTGAGAAGGGCTATGTGAGTTTGTGGGATTTTAAAAAAAGGTTTGAAAATTATGGGATATAGATTATAGATAACATTATGGGATGGAAACACTTGCACACTAGGAAGTTGACTCTTGCTCCCAGTCACCCCTGTGTGACTCATTTCTGCCCTACCATGCATTGCAAAAACGTCAAGAGACAGTGTGCTGGAAGGTGGCAGGTTGCACAGTGGGATAACTACATGTGGTGCACCACACTGTGCATCAATACAAGCACTGCTGGTGAGTATGTGCACTGCCAATACAAGGAGCCAAGTGTGCGTGCACACAAGCAATATACTAACTGCAGCGGTTTTATGCTGAAGTAATTTGCATCAGCCAAAGTTTGTAGTGTAGACATGACCTTAGATCCCTAGATTTACCTCCACAGAGACAATGAGTTTGCCCTCTACAGACCCTGACAGTCTGCAAGCCATCCACATGACATCAGGCAGCAGCTGCCTTCCTTCACCGATTTTCAGGGGATGGAGAGATGGCCATTCTACCCATAAGCTGTTTTCAGGAACCACCAGATCTGTTTATCTACATTTTTCTACCACATTCATGTTAGCATGCATTTGATGTGTTTTCTGCCTACGGTGCACCCAAAATCCTAGGAAGAGTCTTCTTTGAAAACTGCCCATTCTGCAGCAGGAACAAAATATCTTCTTGTTATCTTTTCACTGCTTTAGCAAGTTATCAAGAGCCAAATATTTTCCAGTTATTTGGATAATCTTAGCACCCTCAGCTAGTCTTATGTAAGGGCCTTTCAGGAATGATATTATCTCAGAATTCATATCACTACTAGATATTCTCATATACTCTAGATGCCACAATATATTCAGGATGGGACATTCATGAAATCTAAAGGTCTGAAATGCCTGTGAGTAAGGCTGCAATTTAGTCACAGAAGTCACTGGAAGTCACGGATTCGATGACTTCCAAAGACCTCCATGACTTCAACCAGCGCCAGCTGAAAGCTGTAGGGTCCCCTGCCGTCTGTGCAGACAGGGAGCTGCAGGGTACCCCCACGTACCGAGGTGGTGGGAGCCCCCCGCAGCTCCCAGCCACCACAAGCGGCAGTAGGGACCCCTGCAGCTCTTCGCCTCCGCGAGTGGTGGGGGGGGACCCCCACTGCTCTCCACCGCTCCAGGTGGCAGGGGGTATCCCTGCCCCTCCCTGCAGCCGTGGGTGGCAGGGGGGAACCCCGCTGCTCCCATCCACCGCGAGAGGCAGGAGGGACCGCTGGAGCTCCCGTCCACCGTGGGCAGCAGGAGGGACCCCCGAAGCCGCCAGAAGATGGGGACCCTGGATCTCTGAGCCCCCAAGGGTGGTGGGGGGCCCCTGGAGCTCCCAGTCTGCCCACAGCTGCCCAGGCTCCTCATTTTGTCATGGATATTTTTAGTAAAAGTCAGGGGCAGGTCATGGGCTTCCGTGAATTTTTCATTATTTCCCGTGGCCTGTTCATGACTTTTACTAAAAATATCCGTGACAAAATCTTAGCCTTACCTATGAGGTCATCTCCATGCCAATGTGGGCTTCTTCCCTAAAGTGCACACTCGAGGGCTTTGTTTTTTAAGAGTGTTCTTATTAGACTCAATTAATATCCATACCTATTATAAACCACTAAAAATCCACCATGCAAAGAAGGAGGGTTATTCTAAAATATTCTACAAGATTTCTGCCATTAGAGTAACCCTGCCTAAAGCCACATTAAATGCATTTGACTATCTGGGAAGTTTACTCAAGGTTACATAGCCAAGGAAATAAAACTTTTCACAGCTTCTGAACTTTGCATTTGGCTGTTGCTGAGCTTTCCAGATGAACATTTCTGAAAAATAAGTTCTGTGTTTAACTTACATACATGCATTATAGAAGCCCTATTTATTCTCTGGCCCCTCTTTGCCGCCCTAGCCATAAAACGAGAGGGTCCGACCACCAGTGAATATCCCTGCTGTAGGGAAATTCCCATAGTAATATCCCTATGCCATCTCCTCTCATATCCCTCAGCACTTGAAACATGGCAAAGAAGAAGCGGCAGTGGTGGGAATTGACTCTTCTTAGCCGCCAGAATGACTCCTTAGGGCAGCAGAGCTTAATTTAGAGCAACCCTGACAGCAGAGCAGGCTCCCAGCCAGTTATGCGTCTTGGCATTTTTAAATTAAAATATATATTATACATATAAAAGCAAAGGAAATAAAGGGCCAGATTCACAAAACCTGTGGAGGAAGACATGGTGCTGCTCCCCTTTACACCCAATATTCCAGTGGGGAGGTCACTCTGGATCAGGCACTTGAACGCAGTTCTCCCACATTGCATTCAAGCTCCCTAACTCCCAGGCTAGTGAGTATTCTGAGGCTTTGGGAGCCCTCAGTCTCTCCCTTTGAAACTGTTTCACTCCATATGAAATATCTGAACAGTCACTGGGCCAGAGAACAAGCCCACTGAGAACGACTGTATAGCCTAGTGGTTAAAGTATGCCCTTGAAAAGAGGAAAGACCTACCTTCAAGTCCGTGCTCCTGTGTGGGGGTTTGAACTTGAGTCTCCCCCATCCCAAGTGAGTGTCCTGGATATGGCATTTAAGTTTCCCTGCAAATCTAGTGCCCACCCTCGCCCCTGACCCCCGACCACCAAATTCACAAAAAGTTTCAAGTAACCTGTAATTGCATTTTTCAGTGAATGAACTATTAGTCTGAAACTGCTTGCCCATTTCTAATGGCCAGGCACATAAGTGAAATAAAGCCACATTTGTCCCCACTCATCAGTTCCTGCACTGAGCAAAGCTCATGCACAGATGAAAAAACAGGCCTCACTCTCTACTTAAGGCACATGATAGACACAAACATACTTATTCCAGCTCTCTAATCCAGAACAGGCTGCCACCGTATGTTTTCATTGTACACAACTCTGGCCTGCGAAGAGCTGTAGTTACTACATGAGGAATAAACAATAACTGGCTGAAGTCAAAGACATGTTCTCTGGGAGATTATTTCACTTTTTCGTTCTAATAGATCTAGAAATAAAGAGCGTATCGACTGTGCTGTAGACTTATACCCCAGCTTGTTGTGCATGAACTCTCCGTGCAGACAAGCCCAAAATTTTCCATGACATTTAACCAAAAAATTGTCCTCTCTTAATTCTAATTAGCCCTACTTGCAGCCTCGGGTATTATTCCCAGTAATTTAGCTTGATCTTTGATATTTACTAGAAATGGTAAATAAAAAAAATTCAAATTTTGAAAAGTTCTGCCCAAGATGGGTTGAGGGAGGTAAGGAGGAGAGAATACATTTGTTGTGGAAATATTCATATGTGTCCCAAATTGGAGCAACTCTAGTGATTACATCTTTCAAATACTTACAGATTGTTCTGTCCCTTCAACAGCTGTCACTTAGTCAACAAAATGCATTTAATTCTTTTACTGATTTAGGGTGGGATTTTTCAAAAGAACTCAGCTGGCCTAACTTCACTCTGATTTCAGTCAATGGGAGAAAAAATTAGACTAAGCATTCTTGAAAATTCCAATGTATGACTTTGAACTTAAAAATTCCAAGTAAAAGTTAAAGAAGCGAGTTTGCACTTCCTGTGCAACTTTGGCATATCAAGTGTTACTGTCTGTGTATTTACAGTAATCCCAGACAAACATCTTATAGGACCCAATCAGTTAGAATCAGCAATAAATGTTCCAGGATGTTATTTAATTGGTTGCTAATAATTTGTCATTACACTTACTGCACTGGATGGATTAACACTTTTTATTGCTCCTTTGTACCAGCCATAGAGAACTGTGTTTTTGATTTTACTCATTTTCATCAGTGGTTGAGTTCTATTCATTGTCTTTTTTGATAATGAAGTCAAGAGATTAGATATACTATTTGCTTTTGTGGATTCTAGATTCATCCAGCTAAGTTATGAAAGGAATTAGCTGAAAGCTTGCCAACTGTCTATCATGGTTTTCCTTGTGACACTTGGATTCTTTTTAGATCGGACAGTAAATTCCACATGTGACACTTTCCCATGACTACATGCTCTGTTTTTCCAGTGGCTGCTGGATTTTGCTGCTTTGAGTCATCCAAACTGCTCTACTGTTTATTAGATTCCTACATTTTAATCTTTGGAAAACAAAAAACAAACAGGCGCTGTATTTATAATGATTTCAGAAGTTCCATAGAAATAAATGGAGAAAACATATGGTATTTGTTTGTGCGTTACTGCTTTGTTAGGCCCAGATTGTGACCTGTCCTGTACACCTGTGCAGAGGAGTAAGGCTCTGTGCTGCTTACCCATATGATGGGTACCTGTGCAAGGAGGAAAGTGATCTCCACAAGGTTACATGGGCAGGAGGGGAGAGGGAAAGGACAGAGCCTTGTTTCCTCCAATGACATGCCAGCCCTCACAACTGCACCTACACCCTGGGGAGTGTGTGTGTGCATGGGGGAGGGAGGGGGACATACACTGCATTAGGTACAGGAATGGTGAAGGATACATCCCCACTCCAGAGCAAAAGGAAAATGGGAAGCAAATTATGACTGAGTCACAGCCTGCTTCTGGGCAGTGCAACTATATGCTCACTCATACATGGGGCTTTCAGCAAAGCCACCCTTTGTACAGCATTATTCATGTATTTATGTTTTAATATGCATGCTCTGATTTATGTCTATGTGGCATCTTGTATTATTTACCTGGGAAATAGTAATGTCAAAAATTTGTTAAAATCGCCATCTTGAATGGTGTCTAGTAGTTGTTTGACAGCCATGTTGGCTACCCTTCTCTTTGGAACTTTGGCACTCTTTTGTATGAGTTTGGCGCTCTTTTGTGGAAAGGTGGGAAAAGGACTGGTCAGGTGGTCACTAATCTGCCTAGAGACTAGAGGATATAAAAGCCCCACCCACAGGCTCTAGGGTGCTGTCCTCCCTAGAGGTAGCCCATGCTCGCATCATCGGATCAAGAACCACCAGAAGATCTCTGAGAGAAACCACCACAGCTACTTACCTGAGAAGTAATACTGATCCTGATCCTAATCCTGGTTCAGCAGTTAAAGGTCTGAGTCCCTCCTGTCATCCCCAAGCACAGTGGTAGGTCCCGATCCAACATCTCGATGCCGAGGCAGACGATCAGACAAACTTTGATCTGTAAAGTATAAACACCTTTGTCTGTCATTTGTAGAGGGAGAGGGTTCTGGGCTTCATGTCCATGCAAGCTACTGAGATATTTTGTCCATATACTTACCTTATGTTAAATAAAGCACTTTTTTCATTTACATTTTCTTGTCCCTTATCCTTATTTGCACTGAGAACAATTAGGTGATAGATCCTAATTCAGGGACAGCCGGGCCTGTGACTTTTTTTAAAAAATTTTTAAATGGAGATATGCCAATCTCCTAGAACTGGAAGGACCTTGAAAGGTCATCGAGTCCAGTCCCCTGCCTTCTCTAGCAGGACCAAGTACTGTCCCCTGACAGATTTTTGCCCCAGATCCCTAAATGGCCCCCTCAAGCATTGAACTCACAACCCTGGGTTTAGTAGGCCAATGCTCAAACCACTGAGCTACCACTTAGCAGGGGTCCACAACACCCTTCATTTCTTCCCCCACATTGATACATTTGCATGGTGTGTGTGTGTGGGGACACATACACTGCATTAGGTACAGGGTTGGTGAAGGATACATCCCCACTCCAGAGCAGAAGGAAAATGGGAAGCAAATTATGACTGAGTCACAGCCTGCTTCTGGGCAGTGCAACTACATGCTCACTCATACATGGAGGCTTTGTAACACCTTAACAACTGCTTCTGACTTTGCCCCTCCCAACCCCAGAGAGGCATAGCACCCTACCTTCCCCATGGAACAGGGAGCCAAGGATCAAACTGTGACTGGGTCATAGTTCATTCCCTAGTCTTCTCCTGGAGCAGTGTAGCTACATGCTGGCCCTTACTTAGGGCTTATGGTATTGCTGAACTCGAGCCCTTAGAAAAGTAATTGCTTCCAGGGAAGCAACATAGTTTACAGCTAGAGCATCGGTCTGGAATAAGGATAGCTGTACTGGATCCTAGCTCTGACGACTCGTATGCCAGTAGGCTAAGCATTTAACCTCCTTGTGTCTCAGTTTCCCCACTGGTAACATGGTGAAAATATGGACCTGAAAGAAGTATTAAGACATTTATTCAGTTAGTGCTTGTGAAGCACTGGAAGATCCTCAGGTGGAAGGTATCACATAGGGATAAATGTTAATATATTTTACACAATTGTGTAGACAATTGTTGAGCTATTATATTTTAGTTACATTAACAAAATGTTCGATTTTCTCTTTTTGAAGATTGGAAGAGATTGTTGACTTGTAACACAAGAAAAACAGCTTCCATTCTAACTAATTTGTGTATAACTACTGCATCTGTATTATAAATATAGTGCAGAACCGATCATTGGCAGAAATATATTTGGCACTCAGGTACCATTCATACATAATGGACTTGACATTTCCAAATGGATTCTGAACACACCACGCAGAACCTAAAAAAACCCATGTACCATCCTAGTAATGCAAATGCCAGACGCGGTGTTCGGTTATTCTGCCTGGGATGGTACTTTCATTCTGAGCTTCCAATTTTAACCTGTCAATGACTAATCTACTGTAAACATTAGAAAACTATTTGCGCACATCCTGGGTGCATTGATGAAAGCAAGGATTGATGCCTTCAGCCATCTGAGTGGTGCACTAATAGCTTACTAATTCATCCCATGACATTGCCTATTGCTATTAGAAGATGGTATAAACTTTCATCTGTTGGTAAGGAGCTGATTCTAAATTCCCAAGTGATCATCCATACATACATTTACCATGCAATTCAGCCCCCAAAACTGTCACTCAATATCTATTTAAGTTGATTGGGGAACTTGTGGTAATATCAGTCAGATTTTTATGAAGAAGGGTACAGAGAGATACATCACGAACCATGAACTCTGGTCTCCCCACCCTGTGGAAATCTGGTTTTGTGTGTGCTTTTACCTTATACAGATTTCATGGGGGCCGGGGGGATGCCAGCGTTTCTCAAATTGGGGTTCCTGACCCAAAAGGGATTTGCAGGGGGGGTCATGGTATTCCCACCCTTACTTCTACGCTGCCTTCAGAGCTGGGCAGCCGGAGAGCAGCGGCTGTTGGCCGGGCTCCCAGCTCTGAAGGCAGTGCCCCACCAGCAGTAGCGCACAAGTAAGGGTGTCAATACCAGACCATGCCACCCTTACGTCTGCACTGCTGCCTTCAGAGCTGGGTGATTAGAGAGTGGTGGCTGCTGACTGAGGGCCCAGCTCTGCAGGCAGCAGAACAGAAGTAAGGGTGGCAATACCATGCCAGGCCATCCTTACTTCTGCACTGCTACTGGCGGCTCTGCCTTCAGAGCTAGGCCTCCCGGCCAGCAGCTGCCGCTCTCCAGATGCCCAGCTCTAAAGGCAGCATCACCACCAACAGCAGCGCAGAAGTAAAGGCAGAAGTACTGCAACTCACACCACAATAACCTTGCAACCCCCTCCCTGAACTCCTTTTTGTATCAGGACCCCTACCATTACAACACTGTGAAATTTCAGATTTAAATAGCTGAAATCACAAAATTTACCATTTTAAAAATCTTATGACCATGAAATTGACCGAAATGGATGATAAATTTGGCAGGCCCTATACATGATCTATTCCACTGGCTCTCAACCTTTCCAGATTATTGTACCTCTTTCAGGAGTCTGATTTGTCTTGCATACCCCTAAGTTTCACCTCACTTAAAAATTACTTGCTCACAAAATCTGACATAAAAATACAAAGGTGTCACAGCACACTATTACTGAAAAATTGCTTACTTTCTCATTTTTACCATATAATTATAAAATAAATCAGTTGGAATATAAATATTGTACTTACATTTCAGTGTATTGAGGAGTATAAATAAATAATTGTCTGTCTGAAATTTCAGTTTGTACTGACTCTGCTAGTGCTTTTTCTGTAGCCTACTGTAGAACTAGTCAAATATCTAGATGAGTTGGTGTACCCACTGGAAAACCTCTGCGTACCCCTAGGGGTACACGTACCCCTGGTTGAGAACCATGGATCTATTCTACAGAATGTTGTGTAACTAAAAATTATGAGTTGGGTGGAGAAAAACCTATAGGATTACAGTAGAAAGGCAAATTATTTCTACTGTAGAGACTAATGATCACTGCTCTACAGCCAAAATGCTTCTGAAATAAATGTAGTCAAACTTTACTAATTCTGGGTCACTGAGAACGAAAACGATGCTTAAAATTGTTGATTGGCTCTAGTTTTCAAGACATGCTATTGGGTCAGTATATACAACCCTTGACTTGGGAATGGAGGAGGATAAGTGAGTTATAAAGGGAAGGGATCTCAATTTAAACCAGAAATGACTAAAATACATCTTTGACTGGATCTATGAATAAATCTATGACTGGGTTTGGACAGTACTTGCTTTTTAGGCAAAACAATGAATGATGCAATGTGAAGCTGGTATTGCGTCATACATGATATGAATTGCATCATGTTATTCCTAGAAGTCATGGATGATGCAATCATAACGAAGCTTACCTCACTCTGCTGAACAAATTGCCCTATATCAGCTCTAGAAATCATACAGTGTCATGCTCTCTTATTTGTCAGTGTTTGATTTTGCAAAGGGACACATTTCTGTTTAGCCAAAGTGAGCAGAGATGCCTCGTACTTGTGTGAACAGTGAAGATAACTTCTGCTATGTTTGTGGTGAAGTGACTTTTGCATCACAAAAGCGCAGTATAACCACTATGGTTAAGAAAGCCTATCACCTTTATTTTGGCTGCAAAATTGGAGATCAGGACAAGAGGTGGGCCCCACACATATGCTGCAACACTTGTGCAACAAATCTTCGCCAATGGTTGAACAGGAAAAGGAAATCTATGCCTTTTGCAGTGCCAATGATTTGGAGAGCGCCAACAGATCATACCAGCAATTGTTACTTCTGCACGGTGCCACCAGTTGGGAAAGGTGTGTCAAAGAAGAAAAAGTGGACTGTGCATTATCCAAACATTCCATCAGCTATACGCCCAGTACCCCACGGAGAAGGACTGCCGGTTCCTGATGCACCAGAATCATTCTCACTTGAGTCAGACGAGGAAGAGGAAGAGGATGAAACTTCTGGTCCTGAACCATCAATGTCACAGGACCCACATTTTCTCCCATCCGCCTCCTCTGAACCACACCTCATAACACAAGGTGAACTGAATGACCTTGTCAGGGATTTGGAACTACCCAAGAGTAAGGCAGAGCTTTTGGGCTCCAGACTACAGCAGTGGAATCTCCTGGCAGGTGATTTTAGGGTTTCCATGTTCCGTGACCGTCAAAAGGATCTTGTCCCATTCTTCTTCATGGAAGGTGATCTTGTAGCCTGCAACAACATCGATGGTGTGATGGCAGCCCTCAACATCGTTCACGATCCAGATGAGTGGAGACTGTTCCTTGATTCATCGAAGACGAGTCTTAAAGCTGTTTTACTGCATAATGGCAATGTTTTGCCATCAATTCCAGTTGGTCATGCAGTCCATATGAAGGAAACCTATGACAACATGAAACAACTTTTGAGGTGCGTAAACTATGACCAACATCAGTGGCAGCTTTGTGGCGATTTGAAGGTGGTTGCTCTCTTGCTTGGTCTGCAGACTGGATACACAAAGTACTGCTGTTTTCTCTGCGAATGGGATAGTCGTGCAAGAGATTTCCACTACATCAAGAAAGATTGGCCACTCCGACAGTCATTGGAGCCTGGGAGGAAAAGTGTTCAGCATCCACCACTTGTTGAATCAAGGAAGATTTTGTTACCACCCTTACACATCAAGGTGGGTCTGATGAAGAACTTTGTCAAGGCCATTGACAAAACACAAGCAGCTTTCAAGTACCTCCGTGGAAAATTTCCAAGGTTAAGTGAAGCTAAGATAAAGGAAGGTGTCTTTGTTGGTCCTGAGATTCGTGAACTTCTTCGAGGTGATGCATTTGACCATGCACTGCGTGGCAAGGAAAAAAAGGCATGGAAAGCCTTCCAGTTAGTGGCAATAAATTTTCTCGGAAACAACAAGGCAGACAACTACAGGTTGTTGGTGGAAAACCTCCTGAAGGCATACAAAAGCCTTGGTTGCAACATGTCACTAAAGATACATTTTTTGCACTCTCATCTAGATTTTTTTCCACCGAACTGCGGAGCAGTGAGCGACGAGCACGGCGAGCGATTTCACCAGGACATTGCAACAATGGAGAAATGATATCAGGGCAAATGGAGCCCATCAATGCTTGCAGACTATTGCTGGACAGTGACAAGAGATGCTCCATTTAATGAATACAAGAGACAAGCCAAGAAGTGCCGAGTAGACACTGAATAGGACGAAACTATGTACATAATAGTTTTTTGCCTTTTGTTTCATAATAAATTTTATTTATATAACCCCTTTGCTGATTTTTACAGTGTTACATAAACAGGACAGGTGAAATAGTATCATGTAAAGCAACCATAAACACATGAAAAGACCTAGGTTTACAATTTATGATTAAAACTCTACTATCTACACAATATACATAGACATAAAATGTAAAAACTTAAATATCTTAGAAACAGTAGCCAATCAGTTGTTTTAATTGTCATATTTGAATTCAGCACATCAAAATACATACTAAATAGCACATTGTATCTCTGAAGCAGATGACTTCTCAAAAATTGTAGACCAGTGTGACCTGATTTTCAAAGGTGTTGAGCCTCTGCAGCTCCCATTAACTTCATGGAGTTTGTGGGCACTTCTGAAAAATCAGGTCCATTAATATTATACTGTTATTGATATAGTACTTATTGTTGAGGTTATCCCCTCAGTATTCACAGTAAATTTTAAGATATCATTGGACACAGAGTGCCATTTTCATATTTTGCATGTACTATGAGGTACATAGATGGGCCAGTGAGATTTAGATTACATATGCAATCTAACCATTCTGCATGCAAATAAATATGATTTCCCTACCCTGCCTGATTGGGAACATAGAAATTCTATAGCGACTAAGGTTGAGATTGCCTAATCCAGCTGGATTGCCTCCATTATATGCAGTATTTCATTGTGTGATGGTTATATATACAAGCACTGTATTTGTGTGTATTGTTTAGAGAGTTAATACTGAACAGCCTACTGCACATCAGTTATTTTCGAGTGTCTATAGCTTCATGTTCAGGATACTATTTAAGCCATCTGAAAATGAAGTTATCTTTTAATGATTTGAGTGCAAAACAAAAAAATCCCACATTTTTTATACTGGTGACAGTCATTGTTTCATTCTTTGATTGCACAAAAAAGCGACCCATGAGAATTTTGCAAAATTGTGTGTGTCTGTCTGTCAGTCTGTCTCCCTGGAGGCAGGGCCGGTGCAAGGAAGTTTTGCGCCCTAGGTGAAACTTCCTTGCACCAGCCCTGCACCCCCCCAGCTAACACCACCCCCCACCCCATGGCAGCCAGTCCCCCCCCACACTTTGGTGGCTCCCCCTGCAGGCCAGCAACTCAGCCCCCTGTCCGCGGCAGCCTCCCCCCGCCACGGCAGCCTCACCCCGCTCGCGGCAGTCCCCCAGCTCCCGGCTCAGCCTCAGAGCCGGGAGTGTGGGAGGCAGCCGCGGCCAGCCATCCCCACCCTGGCTCCCGGCGCCCTAGGCAACCGCCTAAGGTCGCCTAGTGGGTGCGCTGGCCCTGCCTGGAGGGAGGGGAAGGTGGCAGGGGGAAACACAAAGGAGAGCGTAAATTCTGTGTTGAAGACAAGACTCTTAACTCAAAGGGGTGGTTACATTTACATTTAAAAAAACCAAACACACACATGTTCTTGTAACAAAAGTGCCTTCTTAGTGATAACTATTGTGTGCTGATGTTATAACAGACTCAAAGAATCTGACCTAGCAAAACTGTAATACCTCTTGGTACCTAAGCAGTACAGTTTTTGCATGTGGGGGAAAAAAACAGAATTAATATGGAAGGTGAATTGTATTTTAAATTTTAAAAAATTGCATGATTTGTAGATGGACAATATAAATGTTCAAGTATTAAGGCCGTGACAGAATACAGCAGCAATGTTGTCCAATAAAGCAGTAAGACCCAGTTCTTCTTTAAAAAATACGCCAAGATTTATTTTAAATAATAGTAATTCTAAAAATTACCTTCCATAACACAACTACAGCATATCCAGATTCCTCCACATGGCTTTTCCTTCTGCAACTTTCACTCCATACTGGGCACCAGGGAGTTTTATAGAGTTTTATACCCAGAATCCTTTGCAGGGAAGGAAAATCCCGCCTCTGTCTAACTGGGTGATTGATAGCCAATCCAGCAAATTAGTTCTCTTTCCCTCACTCCTGGTACACACAATTCTATACAATACAAAAATCAGATACATGCATATTAGGCTTGAAAAAATAATGTAATATGGCCCAGCTTTGAACTTGATTACATCAGTGCAAAGCCAAGTCATGTCTCTAAAATAAAAGCAGTTTTAAGTGAAACCAGCTTCTAGTCCCACGTTCTTAATACTGACTAGAAAATGTTCTGTGTCCTCATAGAGTACAATGTAAGATTGAGCAGTAATCATATTTTAAAATATATCAAAAAGTAAATAATTACAATATCTGGAAATTAGCTCCAAATAGATCAATATGACATTGATGTAACCCAAACTGACAAGATAAATAGAAATGGCTACTTAGTTTTTCTAATACTATTTTACTATTTATCAGATTTTCCAAATGTACCTTAAAAGCAAAAATCTGTCAAGAAACAATGGGTGATATCCTGGCTCCACTGAAATCAATGGAAATTTTGACATTGACTTTGGTGGGGTCAGAATTTCACCTTAGACCTACAACAGTGATAATAAACAATTACTGTATGCTTGCTTCGCCACACAGCCATGTGAAATGAAGGTATTTGCTCTTCCTGGTCACATGCATGTATATACATTTTAAATAGATGAACTAATTACAAACTGCAGGATAGCTAATTTCAACATTTCCACTGTTGATGTTTTGTTTGGCTCTGGCTCTCTCTCAATATAGGGTTAATTCTTACTGTCACATTTTAATAATCCTTAATTATAGATGTGCTGCAAGGATTCTGAACACATTATTCCTTAGTGACTTCATCTGCTACAGGCCTTCTGCTCAGTTGGGGTCCTTTAATTCACATATAACCACTCATAGTGACGTTTCTGCTACTGCAAACTTTTGAATGCCATCTTACCCTTACTAGTCTATTGTAACATTTGTCGTATCAACCATTTAATATCTGGAGGATATTTTTTTCACAAGCCAGGTCTGTTTAATGCAAATCCAATGGGCTCATTTGTAAAATCTTCTACTTCGTTGGCGAATGGCTACTTACACATATAGTCCAATGATTTCCACAATGGGGCACTAAAACTTCTACATTAAAATGACCCAGTTCATCAGCAAATTATCCCCCAGATTGTAAGTATTTAATGTGATGAACATTTTACAGTAGAAGAGCAATGGTAAAACGCTGTGAAAAAGCTTTCAATTTCAGAAACATAACTTTGTGTGGGTGTATGTGAAATAAATTGCTGGATCCTAAAGGACCCTGAAGTAGGTAATAAATATGAGTGGTGTAAAGACTCGATTCCCACTGCACCACATCTGTTCTGGGAATTGCTGTCTTACTGTTCCTAATTTCACCATGCTTTCGTCAGCTTAAAAAGAGAAGTATAGGTTTTAAATTAGAACAGCCTAATTTTGGAAGAGTGGGATGCAGTAACACTTTCGTTTAGAGAGCATTTATTTGTTTCTGTCTATTTTAGGGTTTTATATTGCACTCACCATTACAGCTGGTTGGAACATTTTCAAGAAAATGAAATTTCATCATGGAGATGGATCAGTTTCAATTAAGTTTTCAGCCAGAAAGCATGTTGAAAGAAAGAGACTCCACTCTATAGTGAGGTGGTTAGGGCACTGGTTTCAGATGTGGGAGACCCACATGCAAGTCCTTTACTCTGCCTGAGTAGAGAAGAGTTTTTAAATCCCCAATCACTCTGAATCAGACATGGACTTAAACCTGGGTCTCTCACACCCTAGGTCAGTGCCCAAATAGACGTAAGTTCACACACACTTTGATCCAAAAATGGACATTTCTACACAAGTCTATTGTCGCAAAAATGTTCAAAAGGTTTTGTTTTCCTTCCAATACTGAATGCAAACAAATTTTGAAACCTCAAAAGTTCCTGGAAAATGGAATTGTCATCCTCTAGTCAGCTCTACTCATCACTGAAGCTCTGAAATCAATGGAAATCAGGCACCTAGGTGCCTATGAAAATCTCACCAGTCACCTTATTTAGAGGCCTAAAACTAAATATCTTTAAAAATCCAGCCCCAGGTTTGTCTAGAGATACTGACACTAATGTCACCAAGTTCTAGCTCTCTAATGAAAATCAGGACTAAAAATTTGAACCAGCAACAGAAGCAGACAGTGAGCCCACTGTGGGACTAGAACACAGGGGAAATATGCTCACAACAGCCTATCCCATTATGGAGCCATTTGGCACAAACCTGAGCCTCCACATTGAAGCTGCTTCAGACATCGGCATAATGAGTTACAGAAATCGAGTCTGGAGGTGCTGATTGTGTAAATTGCTGTGGCCGGAACCTTGTTAGGGAAGAAAGGACAACTCTCGTAATAAGATAGAGGAGGAAGATGGCATCTGTGTCACTGATGCTACATGGTGTCCATGTCATCTCACTGTGAAAAGTATTTTTCTGAGCAGAGCAGTTGTGCTCTGGTCCTGTTGGATCAGAATGACTGGTACTACTGTAATACTACACAGTCTCCTCCAGCTATCTGATGTAAATGAATCAAAACAAAACACCAGATCACCTGTGGGTGAACCCCTTTCACAAAGCGATCACTCTATATCTGACCTCTCAGTCCTCATCCTCAAAGGAAACCTGCACAACACTTTCAAAAGATGAGCCTAGGAGCTTAAATTCATAACTCTGCCAGACACTAAAAATCATGGACTGAATGGAGACAGGATTTATGGATTTATGGCTTATTTCAACAGTCTGTAACCCACTAATCTCCTCTTTTTGTCCTATGATTGGAGGGATATTAGTGGGCCACTCTACTTGAATGTGTGCTAACTACTTATACTAAACAATCTCTTCCACCTTGCATTTAGCTGTGATGCTAGTCCTAAGATGCTGTTATCCACCTGTAGGGTTTCAGCTCTTTTATTTTTTTCCCACTCCCTTCCCTCCCAGTTCCAAAAAGGTTGCTCTTGTTTTGGTTCAATTATGTGCAATTGGCTCCTTTGGATCGCTCATGTGCGCCAGAATCTTTTGTCCCAGTTCATGGGACACCTGTTTTGAAGCTCACCTGATTCAAATGCAAATGATTCTGGATTGCTTCAGGAAAACAAAGATGGACACTGCAGAAACAGTGAGGGGGAAGACACCAGTAGGAGACTAATTGGAAAGCAGAGAGCAGTGGGTGATTTTTTTTCCCAAAAGGAGGCACCAAATCTTGTCTTTGCCTAGGGTGCAAACAAACATAGGGCTGTTCTAGCTACACATTCATTGTTTGTCTCCATTTATTCTCACTATGGCTGAAAGAAGCATTTTACCAGGGATCCATGTACTCAGGAGATGAAAAGCAAGCATGAAGTCTCCCAGTGGCTATTGACTAGCACTTGGCGAGTTGGTTGTTTGTAGATTTGGGATCCCTGAACCCAAGTGATTCCTGGCTACACTAATGGCCTCTCGGGGCCCTTGGAAACTGGTGCCATTTAAAGCCGCTTTAACCCTGATCCAATTTGTGAGGAGAGGAGGCGGGGAGGGGAACAGACTAGTGCAGGGCTGCTCAGGGTCAGGGAAGGGCAAAGGGCATCTTTCTGCCTCTTTGATGACAGATCAGGATCTGGGCCACTGTATTTATGGGCTAAATTGTGTCAGTCTTGTAGATTTCTCATTTAATCAAATTTAGCTCTGCAAGGGTTTGTGTGGACTTGGAGAGCTTATTAAACAAAAATGGAGACCTTGCTTGCCAACTGGGTTTTTCCAATTCTCATAATGATATCTGTACCATCTGTCTGCAAATCATAACTATACTAATCATGAAGTTTATCATTATAAACCCTAATCTCACAGCTCAGTGCTCTCAAGTTATCTTTGATTATTTTGCCACCTACTCATCAGCTGTTGTAAGACTTTGAGAGTGAGAGCATCCCACAAAAATAGTCCTGAGACTTGACTTAGGTCATGTAGTTAAAAGATTCTCTTTGAAACATTTGCTGTTGGCAATGTGTCAATTCATTTTATACACGCGCTCAGAAAAAAGGCCCTCAAACCATTGAGAGGAACACAAGTTTGGTGTGGTGAATAGATACAGTATCAGAATCACAGTCAATTCTGCAGGGATGAATTTGTATGGGAGATATGGAGGGCAGAATTAGACCCGTAGAAGTTAGAAATATAAAAGATCCACTGGTCATCTTCCTTCCATTTAGGAATTTTTCCTGCAATATATTTTTTTCTAGTGATTTGTGCAGTCAGCTTTTAAATATTCCACATGAAGTGGCTTCCACCACACTCCTTGGGAGGTTTTTCCATGAAGGTCTTATTGAAATTGAGATTTTTCTGTTTTCAGTCTTCATTTGTCCTTTTCTTTTGTTAAATGTCATAGAATTTCTCCGCCTCTAAAACTGCACCAGCAATTGCTATTACAAATTTTAAAATGCTTCTTTGGCAACCATACCACCAGATTGCTTGAATATTGCATAATATTATAATGCTTTTATTTCTTTTAAACCTCTTTTCACTATAGCCCCCAATCAGCTTTGCAAGTAACTGGGGAGTAGAGAGAGGTAAAATAAAGCAATCCCCTTGGTTTGCATTGACTTGTGGCTCTAATTTGGATTATGTCCACTTTGCACAGGTGCAGATGACTATACACGGTGCAAGACAGGGGAAAATATGTTAAATTAAGTGGAAGTCTTGAAGATTGGTTAGAAGGAAGAGTTCAGTGGAGACAGAGAAACTGAAAGCTTGAGAAAAAGTGAAACTGGAAGGCCAGGGAAATGATGGGACAAGACCTGGAGCAGGCAGAATGTAGCTACATATCTGCATTCACCTTTTAAAAGAAACAATGCATGCACCATTCTTTGCCCAGTTCTCAGTGTTGCAACTATACACCTTTCAGTGACAGAGCATGTTGATCACCTTCAAATTAGTTTGGAGACAAAAAAATTAAAGGTACTATGATACGGTGATTCACAATGTTGTTTTTGTAAATAAAGAAATTAACACCCTCCCCCCACACACAAAAGTAAAACCCCTCTGACAACAGTGCTCAGTTCACCTCGGAAGTGTGGTTTTATGTCAGCTTTCTTTTCCCAATCCTGGAGGCTGCAGGGGACCAAACCAACCTCTGGTGCAAAAGAGAACAGTCCCAGGCTTCTTTAACTTATGCTGGCAGCTAAGACCCCAGTATAAACATGGCAAAACTGAAGGTTGTATAAGTGACTTGCCCATTGTTAAGTGTCTGTGGCAGAAAATGGTAGATCATGTCCCCACTGTGTTGCTATACAGTAAATCTCTGGGCATATTTGTTTTGGACAACATTTTATTTTCATCTAAATGAACTGAAAGTTTTTAATTAAAGCATGAAATGACGAATAAAGATTTTTAAGCTTAAAGAGTGCAATTATTTTTTCTTCATGTAAGAAAAATAAAAGCAAATTGGTTTTAGTTTTGAAATATGACAAAACTTCCCTCATCTTCCATGTTGCTAACTTATTCTAAGAGAAAATATTTACTGTAATACCCTTAATCCCTTAAAATGTTAGGAAAGCCTATAGTAATGATTCAGTCTTGTATCCTTGCCATGATAACTAGAACAATCTTAATTCAAAGATTTGCTGTAAATGCCTGAAGGGAAAAGGGAAAAGAAAGCAGGAAACTATGTAACTGGTATTATATATATATATATATATGTGTGTGTGTGTGTGTGTGTGTGTGTGTGCTGTATCATGTATCAAAGTGATTATTGTTTTAGTCTATGCATATTTTAGTAATTTTGGTTCCATGTGCTATTCCCTCCCATCCCTGCCACGCTGTGAAAATAGATTCAAGACAATTAGCCTGTGCCTCAAACTTCAGCTTAAAACATTATCCTTTTACTAATGAAATTGTAAGTACTGAACAATTCGGGCCAAAATTATTCTCTCCGTGAAATAAGATAAATTCCATTCAGCTTCCCTTGATGATACCTTCAGTTTTAAAAAAATCTAGCAGGTTTTTTTAAAGTAAGAAGATCATTCGTTCCCTTAATTATCCACATGTTGATTAAGTGGATTACAAGCTAAATATGAGTGAACAGTGTAACATTGTTGCAAAAAAAGCAGACATCATTCTGGGATGTATTAGCAGAAGTACTGTAAGCAAGACGGGAGAAGAAATTCTTCCACTCTACTCCAGGCTGATTAGGCCTCACCTGGAGTATTGTGTCCACTTCTGGGAGCCACATTTCAGGAAAGATGTGGACAAATTAGAGAGAGTCCAGAGAAGAGCAACAAAAATGATTAATGGTCTAGAAAGCATGACCTACCTATGAGGGAAGATTGAAAAAAATGGGTTTGTTTAGTCTGGAGAAGAAAAGACTGAGAGGGGACATGATAATAGTTTTCAAGTACATAAAAGAATGTTACAAGGAGGAGGGAGAAAAATTGTTCCCTTTAACCTCTGAGGATAGGACAAGAAGCAATGGGCTTAAATTGCAGAAAGGGCGGTTTAGGTTGGACATTAGGAAAAACTTCCTAACAGTCAGGGTGTTAAGCACTGGAATAAATTACCTAGGGAGGTTGTGGAATCTCCATAGATAGAGATTTTTCAGAGCAGGTTAGAAAAACACCTGTCAGGGATGGTCTAGATAATACTTAGGCCTGCCATCGGTACAGAGGACCAGACTGATGGCCTCTCGAGGTCCCTTCCAATCCTATGATTCTATGATCCTAAGTGACAAGGCTCTGTTTGTGCTCATGTGCACAAACAAGCAAGCAAGACCATTTCCTTTCTTTGATGCATGTCATGCTGTGGTGCTATATGGTGCTCTTCTGAGAAGGCATTTCTGGAGCGATTTTCTTGCCTCTGAGAGTGAGGTGATCTCTCAGATAGAGCCCTTAAAAAGAAAGGGACACAAAGCTCAAAATACTGAGGTATTTCAAGAAGAATCAAAATGTTTTTCAGATGTTTCTTCCCTCTTTAGAGACTCAGTGGTCCAGATCCTCAGCTGGTGCAAATAGTCATTACTTTATTGATTCATAGGGCCAGATTTTGGCCCAGTAAGCATCTATTTTCAATGTAGTCACACATGGACTTATTTGGAGTTAGTCTGCCCCTAAGCTTTGGGAAGGAGGAGGTGAGGAATGATGGTAGTGTTAAGCCATCTTTGTGCTCTCTGTATTTTGGGTCCTGCCAGGTCCCCAGTGCAAGTCTGCTTCAATATGAGCTTTGCTTCTGATGGTCCCATATAGGCCTTAGGAGCAGAATATACCCATAGTGAAAGGCACTGTGGCCACATCTCAGATATGCCCCTAAAGTAAACTGAGGGTCTGGGAGCAATGCCGGTGTAAGGCCTTTCTACATTGACCAGGTAGGCCCCCTGCATGGGGAACAATTTCAAGGAATTGTTATCATTCACTCTGTTATCATTGTTATCATTCACTCATGTCATTCTGCATGCTCAGAAGAAATTATAAAGTGGCTCTACAGATATCTCTTTCAACCACATGAAATGCCTATTAATGTGTCTTAAATTGCTTGGTCACATGAGCACAGAGTGTTTCCCATCACCCTAATGCAATGTTTCCCAAACTTGGGACGCTGCTTGTCCAGAGAAAGCCCCTGGCGCACCCAGCCGGTTTGTTTACCTGCCGCATCCACAGGTTCAGCCGATCGCGGCTCCCACTGGCCGCGGTTTGCTGTGCCCGGCCAATGGGGGCTGCGGGAAGGGTGACCAGTATATCCCTTGGCCGCACCGTGTCCCCCATTGGCCGGTCACAGCAAACCACGGCCAGTGGGAGCCGCGATCAGCTTAACCTGCGGACGTGGCTGGTAAACAAGCCAGCTGGGCGCGCCAGGGGCTTTCCCTGGATAAGTGGCATCCCAAGTTTGGGAAACACTGTCCTAATGCATTGTGCGTTGTTGGCCCACACAATATTTTATTTACAATTGCTATATCCTTAACATGGCTTTATAAAAATGGAAATATGTATCAAATTATAAAACATAGTACAGACTGAGAGACTAACATTGTTCCAGATATGGTGGATAAGAACAAAAAAATCCTTGACCTCTGTTAAACATCAGAGAAAGGAAAACAAACTGTTTACAACAAAATAGTTTTGTGGGAGACTCTAGCTATATCAGAATCAAGTCCTGCCACACAAGCAACAGATGAGGAAGGTCAAGGCAAAATGGATTTTCCTCACAAAGTACACATTTCCTGGAATGGTTAATGGTATCAGCAATTCATTGTGAAATATGCAAAACACAGGGATGTTCTGACTACAGTGGAAGGGCTGCTGGATGCACAAACACCTTACAGACTTAGCAACCTAATCTTAGGCACCCACTTTTAAAATCTTGGCTGATAGACACTAATCATAATGGTGAAATCCTCAGACCTATCAATACCACCAAAAACTTTTAGTTTCTCTAAGTCTGTATATTTATTGAGCATCTGTTGATTTTGTGTGACTCACAGATTGACTTGGAACAGTCAAATGCTTTATTATAGTTCCTGTGGATTGACAGGTAACAGGATCACGAGCCCACCACAGGTTTTGCATGTTTTTAAAGTATGATGTATGTGGTTCAGCGGTGAGCCCAAGGTGTCATCTAACTCAATGTTCAATAGGCCAACAGAGAATACTTGACCTTGAAGGGTAAGAATGTGCAGAGAGGGAGGATGAGCTTTAGACGAGGGGTAGGGAACCTTTGTTCTGTCATGGGCCATTGGCCCACAAAAAAAACCCCCAATTGGGCCACTCACCTGCCAGGAGAGAGAGTCTGTGGAGGCTCAGGGGCTTCCCCCTGCAGCTGGGCGAGCTGGCACTCGTGGCTCCAGCCCTGCAGGCAGTGGCGCCGTGGGCCAGATGAAATTAAGCAAGGGGGCCGGATCCAGCTGCGGGCATAGGTTCCCCACCCCTGCTTTAGACTGCAATACAATTTTCAGTGCCTCATGGCCTCCTAATCACCTTTGCGATCACCTTGGGGGTTGTGACCCACCAGTTGAGAAATACTGATCTAACCAAGTTCTTGTCTGGTAGGTAAATGTTTGGGTCTTACCTGCTATTAGGTCATGCATAATGATTGGATTCTTGACTTATGATCTAGCGCTGATGATCAGCACAGTTTTGAGTATGGGAGAGTTCTATTTTTGCCATGTGTGATATGATGGATTTAAAGACTTTGTCTTGTCAATTGCTGTTTCCAGTGTTTGCTCTTTCCCATGAAAGCTGGGATTTTGGAAGGAGTATTGGATGAGGCATGCACCAGATAACATGAGAACTCCAGAGCTGCTCAAAGCACTGGGTTGTGTTGTGGTTAAAAGCAGAGTTTGAGAATAATGATTTATTTAGCTTCTCTTAACACATCCATCACTGTGGTGTCTGAATGACACTCACTAGTGCATTAAATGAGTGACTAACATCTGTCATGTGTTTTTCTTCCTTCCTTTCCCTATCACCAAAGGGAAAATTTGTGTGTATTTTTTTAAATGCTCATTAACGATAATTTTTGTGGTTAGGTGGGGGAACACCACTGAGTGTCCTATTTTACTTGTGGGGCCCAATCCCAGAAGTCGGAATTGAACGAGGTCTCGCAAATCCTTTGTGAGTGCTCTAATCACTGAACTAAAAGTTCTAAGCCACACACTAAGCACCACCACCTTCTCCTCTGGTGGCATTGTTTTGTAAAGCAACTGATCTGTCAGGTGGCCTCTGACAACACTTATCGGATTGTGCCTACCGATGAGATAGGCAGGAGAACATCCTAGTTTGAGCACTCTACTGAGATAGGTGCCCAGGCGCTTAGACTGAAGCAACTGTACTCATGCTTACTGGCAGAAACTTAGGTGCCTAGGGTAATTTAATGCTGGAAATTTAGGCATCTATAGCTTTAGGTGGCATCTGAGCAGAGATTTTGAGGATCTTAGTGATACTTAAATGTTGGCCTTAGGTACCTAAATTGGTAATTGTTCCTTTTGTGAATCTAGCTCCTATTGTCTCTGTGCCTCAGATCTGTAAACCTGGGATTATAGTACTTCCAACGGGTGTGGTGAGGCTAAATATAGCAAAGAGTATGAGCCAGTCAGGTGTTATGGTAATGGAGGCCATAAGAGTACCTAAGATAAACTGAAGATGGAAGAACTCCATCAGGTAGTAACTACAGGAGAAAACAATACTGACTCAGAGGACGCTGAACACATCTATAGACAGTGCTTAATTTGAGATCCAGTACCTCTAGGTTTGGCAATCCATAGCCGCGGTATTTCTGGGTTTGCTGCATCAGTTATGAATGTAAAAATATTGCTTGAGCCCCAGCACCTAATTGCTTGGTCTAATATGTGAGCTCTACTAGGGTAGAGCACACTGTTAATAAAAAGAGCATTAACTCCGTGCCTGGGTAAGTGCTTGAATTTACATCCACAAAACACTACACAAAGTGCCACCAGAGACATGAAAACTGTGTATAGAAATAAAAAGTAAAGTTAAAATGATCTTGAGTTTTTCCCATACAGCCAATGACTATTGTATCAAGTAATGAAACCTGGATTTCCAGAAATCTTTAAAGATTTTCCTTAAGGAAAACTTGGGATCATTTCTCACATAAGAGCTACAGGTGTTCATTAGTAATTATTATGCAGGCCAAGCACACAGGAAAGTCTATAAACAGGGAGGTGTGTGGCCAGAGCAGTAAGGCTACATGAGAGGTAAGGATGGCCAATCTACCCATCCCGCCCAAAGATATATTACGATGCTATGCTGAAATTCAGCATAAGAGAGTTACTTAATGCTCTTGTCATTTATAATTCTATGTTTCAGGTAACTAACTCACTTCATGTCTTTCAGCTAAGGGCTCCCATGCCTCTAAAAGATTCCCAATGCAAAGCAAACAGCAGGCAGCCAAAAGCCTCTGCATGCTGTGCAGCCATATTCCTGCAGGAACAACACTGATCCCACCATAAACTAGCAACTTCAGGTGGAGACTGAGGATTCCATCACTCAGCTCCATAACTTTTCTATGCATATTCTTAGTTTTAGAATTTGATGCTTCCAGAATTTGTATTTTGTGCTTTAATATGCTGTGCATTTGGCGTATAACATTGCACAAGGGGTGATTCTGAGGAGAGTTAAAAATTTTGTGCTTGTCTTATTTCCAAAGAGGCCATTTTAAAAACATTTTTAGCCCTAAAAGTAAAATCTGAGGAGTGTTGAAAATAAGCTTAATATTTGCTATATAAATAACTCAAGCTGCTGGTACCCAAATCTAACACAAACCATTTGTTTTTAACTAGTTTAACTGAAACCTACTGTATTTTGTAGTACACAAAAGGCAGCCACTAACCTAGCCTTTGAGGTTTTTCATTTTAAAATATACATAAATATATATTTTAAACAAGTGGTGACAGTTATGCCTAAATAAAACATAATTTTTTAACAGTGTAATAAAATAACAAGACTAAAACCATAAGAGTTTAAGTCCTAGAATCTACTCGTCTTGAGATCCATGGCAAAATTCCCACTGACATGGGTGGATCTATCTTTTGGTTATATAGGATAGTTACTACTATAGGAACTTGAGAGGTTCTTTCCTTCTGTTTTCTAATAGGAAATTGTCCAGTCTTCACTGGTTATAAAAGACTAAACGTTTTTGAGAAGGGGTTATGTCCTATATTTACATTAATAAAATTCTTTACAACCAACTGAAGTAGGTATTATTGTAACCAGTGCTTTTTATCCTTTCTTGACTAACATTTTTAATGTCTCCTTATAGGAAGAAGAGTTTAAATGACTTTTCTTATATTAGAATAGGGTTACAAGGGACGGCAAGGATCATCTGGTCTAACCCCCTGCCGAGATGCAGGATTTCTTGTGTCTAAACCATCCAAGACAGATGGTTACCAAGCCTCTTTTTGAAATCCTCCAGTGAAAGAGCTTTTCTATGCATATTCATATGCATATTGACAATATTAACCAGAAATTCCAATAAACCATTAGTAAAATGAATAAACTGATGACTTTTTGCTCTTAAAGATGACTGAAAAGTTGTTGAGCACGGAGAAGATACTTCCCTTTTCCCCAACAGTGTCTCCAGTGAGGAGGAGGTTCCCTACTGAGCCTTGAAAAGCAATGTCTTCATTCTGCCAGGGACTGCCTGTATAGCAATATGAAACATTCTCCTTCAATGGGTCAAAGTGCTATCTTTTGACTAACCATCCTGAGAGCTATGGCTAAGATTTCAGAATTAGTGCATGATGCTGTCTCTAGGCCACAGGGCTGATCTCTAATGGAGCATCTTTCAAAGATTATGGTAGTGTTATTATTTGTGTTACAGTAGCATCTTGAAATCTTCGTTGAGACTGGATTCCCATTGAGCTAGGTACTGTGCACTTAAAACACTACAGTGGCACCACTGCATCTGTGCCACTGCAGCGCTTCAGTGTAGACACTACCTATGCTGAAGGGAGGGATTCTCCTGTCAACATAGGTAATCCACCTCCCAAAGAGGCGGTAGCTAGATTAATGGAAGAATTCTTCTGTCGACCTAGTGCTGTCTACATAGGGACTTAGGTCGGCTTAACTATGCTGCTCCGGGGTGTAGATTTTTCACACCGCTGATCGAATAAGTTAAACAGATCTAATTTTCTAGTGTAGACCAGGCCTAAGAGACAAACTCTGTCCCCAAAAGTTTATATTCTAAACAGACAGGACCCCCAAATGTGGGAGGGGAAACTGAGGCACAGTAAAAGAAACCGATTTGCCCAAGGTTGCAGAGCAAGGAATAAGATACAAATCACCTGACTGCCCGACTACTAGACCATACTGCCTTTCTCATTACTTTTCTTTCATATTATATATACAGATATACTAAGTAGCATGGGCCTGCTTCTGATCTCGCTTACAGAAGCATTAAACCAATGTCATTCCTTTTGGCTTCAGTAGAGTAACTTCGGATTTACATGGGTATACACAAAACCAAAAATCAAGGGCCAAATCATTGATCTCAGTTCCATTTTAGATATTTCACTGTGCTGCCAGTGGTGCCATTTGAGAGAAGTTGTAGACTTCCAATTAGATTACAGTCTTTGAGTTAAAAGACAACCTAGACAACTTTAAGACAGACCAACTTGTCGTGTTATTCCCACAGCAAATTCTGGTCATAATTATAGCGTGAAATAAAACAGAACACATCCTCCAAACATATCAGTTCATTCATATCCAAGACATTGTTAGAAAGCAAATAATTGTTGACTCAGAGAAGCAAACGTTGGATAGATAGCTTTGCTAAAATGCAGGAATGATCATTTGAAGAAACTTAAATGACTGGTTTTTTTAAGGGAGGCATCAGACAGCCACACACGATGTAAACACGGCTTAGTATCTCACTTGTTTTCTCAGTGGAATCCACCAGGTGTCAGCAAAGTTTATGGCTGAATTTTTAGCATACACAAGCTAGGCACTACAGTAAAATTAACCAGATGGTTGGGCAGCAGTCACCTGAATGAGCTGCACTTGGACCACAAATCAAAATAGCATGAGGTCTCCTCATACAACTGTGCTGGGCTGTTAGAGGAACCAAAACAATTTTACCATGATTTTCATGTCCTTTACCTTCCTATATGCTGGTTTTCAGCTACCTGCTCATAGGATACAATTTTAACTTAAGTAAGTCTGTATTCAAACATTTCCCAAATTTTCATTCCCATTTTACCAGTTGTTCTAGTACTTATCCATACTATTACCAGCTATTACAGTACAGCAAAATGTTATCTTATGAAACTACCTCTAGGTGTCAGTAGTGGAAAGATAAATCAAAGGTCTGGCTAACGCTAGCTATTTATTTTCTGAGTTGTTTCCCTACAAGTGTTTAGAGTGCTTTTTCAAAATCACTAGAGGGGTAGGAACCAGTAACAGAATATCCCTACTGCCTGAAAATGGAGCAACACTCTTCATAACAATGAATTAAATCAGGAAACCTGCACTCTGTTGAAACACAGCTTTAGGGGCAAGGACAAAAAGATCATAGAGTGGAAAGAGACCAGGGCCGTCCCTAGCCATTTGGGTGCCCTACGCAGCCCCCCCTCCACCCCCCCCTGCACACACGGGAGGGCTGTGTGGGGCCCCAGCCACCCCCCACCAGGGTCTGAGAGGAAGAAGCTGTGGGGGGGCACTTTTGGGGGCTCCACAGACCCAGAGTGGCCTGGGGGATTAGTGGGGGGCCGGGAGGAGCCCGCTCCGTTTCCCTCACCCCAACCCCAGCTGTGTTGCTCGGGGGGAGGGGGATTGGGGAAAGGGATCTCCGTGCACTCACCGGCAGCGGCGGGAAGCGGAGCGGCCCAGGCCCAGCCCGCTCTACTCCGCCAGCTCCCAGCCGCAGCGCTCCACTTCCCGATGCCAGTGAGAGCCGGGGGCGGTCCTTTCCCCAACCCAAGCGACATAGCTGGGGCTAGGGCAAGGGAAGCGGAGCGGGCTGGGGCCACGGCGGTCTGCTTCCCGCAGCCGGTGAGTGCGGTGGGCGATCCTTTCCCCGCACTCACTGGCGGCGGGAATTGGAGCAACGGGGCTGGGAGCTGGCAGCGTAGAGCAGGCTGGGGCCGCATCGCTCCACTTCCCGCCGCTACCAGTGCGTGCGGGGTTGCTGGGGGAAGAGGTGGGATGGGGGCGACTGAGGGATAGAGCTAGTCTCTGAGGCTGCCGTGTATGCAGCACGCAGCTGCCTAGGGCACCATGAAATCTGGGGCTGTGTATGCCTAAGGATGGCCCTGAAAGAAACCATTCATTTACTGTGTAACTACTTTTGGTACACTTGTTAGTCTACATTTTAAAAAGCCTGTTATGCACTGATTAAGTCTGTGTAGCCATTATTTAAAGCAAATTGGTAATGGCTATTGCAGCCTGCTCAAATCAAGACAGTTTTACCCTGCATGTTTTACTGAAGCATGTGACAGTTAGTAGAAGTAAGTATTTCATGTTATTTTGATCATTAGACACACTTCCTTTTTCAGCTTCCCATTAGAATTAGTAGCACACCATTTAGCACCACTGTAGTAGCTCTATCTGCTTAGTGATACGACACATCGTCCATCTTCTGATTTGCCTGTCCTGAGCAGGCACGGAATGCATATCATCTGGCTGCAGTCTGGAAATGTTCGCTCATCTAATGGCATGTACTGCAATTGTTTTGCTAATTTTGAGGTCTGTCAAGTGATTTTAAAAAAATCAATCACGATTAATCACACGATTAAAAAATTGAATCATGATTAATTGCACTGTTAAACATTTATTTAACTATTTCGGATGTTTTTATTCATTTTAAAATATATTGATTTCAATTACAACACAGAATACAAAGTGTACAGTGCTCATTTTATCATTTTGATTACAAATATTTGCACTGTAAAATATTAATGAAAAAGAATTTCAATTCACCTAATACTAACACTATAGTGCAATCTCTTAATCATGAAAGTTATATTTCCAGTTGTAGAATTATCTACCAAAAAAACCCTGCACTCAAAAATAAAACAATGTAAAACTGCAGAGCCTACAAGTGCACTCAGTCCTACTTCTTCTTCAGCCAATTGCTCAGACAAACAAGTTTGTTTACATTTGCAGGAGATAATGCTACCAGCTTCTTATTTACAATGTCACCTGAAAATGAGAACAGGCATTCGCATGACTCTGTTGTAGCTGGCGTTGCAAGATATTTACATGCCAGATGCGCTAAAGATTCATATGTCCCTTCATGCTTCGACCACCATTCCAAAAGATTTGCTTCCATGCCAATGACAGGGTCTCCTCAATAATGATCCAAAGCACTGCGGACTAATGCATGTTCATTTTCATCATATGAGTCAGATGCCACCAGTGGAAGGTTGATTTTCTTTTTTGGTGGTTCAGGTTCTGTAGTTTCTGCATCACAGTGTTGCTCTTTTAAGACTTCTGAAAGCATGTTCCACACCTCGTCCCTCTCAGGTTTTAGAAGTCACATCAGATTCTTAAACCTTGGATCCAGTGCTGTAGCTATCTTTAGAAATCTCATATCTTTGTGTTTTGTCAAATCTTCAGTGAAAGTGTTCGTAAAACAAAGAAATATGTGCTGGGTCATCATCCAAGACTGCTATAACATGAAATATATGACAGAATGCAGGTAAAACAGAGCAAGAGACATACAATTCTCCCTCATGGAGTTCAGTCACAAATGTAATTAACACACTATTTTTTTAATGAGCATCATCAGCATGGAAACATGTTCTTTGAAATGGTGGCCAAAGCATGAAGGGGCATATGAATGTTTAGCATATCTGGCACATAAATACCTTGCCACACTGTCTACAAAAGGACCATGCAAATGCCTGTTCTCACTTACAGATGACATTGTAAATAAGAAGTGGGCAGCATTATCTCCTGTAAATGTAAACAAATTGTTTGCCTTAGCAATTGTCTGAACAAGAGGTAGGACTGAGTGAACTTGTAAGCTCTAAAGTTTCACAATGTTTTGTTTTTGAGTGCAATTATGTAACAAAAAAATCTACATTTGTAAGTTTGACTTTCACAATAAAGAGATTGCTCTATAGTACTTGTATGAGGTGAACTGAAAAATACTATTTCTTTTGTTTATAATTTTTCCAATGCAAATATTTGTAATAAAAATAATAAAAAGTGAGCACTGTACACTTTGCATTCTGTGTTGTAAGTGAGCTCAATATATTTTAAAATGTAGGAAAACATCCAAAAATATTTAATAAATTTCAATTGGTATTCTATTATTGTTTAACAGTGTAATTAAAACTGCAATTAATCTCAATTACTTTTTAAATACATAATTAATTTTTGAGTTAATTGTGTGAGTTAACTGTGATTAATTGACAGCCGCACTAATTTTGTAACACAACAAATTTTTTACCCCATATGAAAGTATCTAGTGCATGATGTGAAAAGTTTTTGTACTCTTGAGGTAGGTCTTTCCTATCTTGGCTGACAGTACTTTTATGGCACTCATGCAGAAAATCTGCACCAGAAATCCTAATGCTAAAAGGTTTACCACATGCAGGTAGCATGTAGAATTGCTATACAAACAGGGTACAATTGTATGGTGTGAACGTATGAATTGTTAGTGCATCATATGTTTATACTGAAACTTGTGTGACCAAATGTCCCGATTTTATAGGGACAATCCCGCTTTTGGGGTCTTTTTCTTATATAGGCTCCAATTATCCCCTACCCCCTGTCCCGATTTTTCACACTTGCTGTCTGGTCATCCTAACTGAAACATTGTTCTCATTAATTTGTGCATTGAGAACGTGTCCTTTATAAAATATAAGATTCTACAGCAAGGGTTCAGAGCTCAGGGGTGACATTGTAAGATGTGTGTTTGGGACCTGTAATATATTTAGGACTTCTAGATTTTGTAGGGTTTATTAATTTCATTTTGGGGTTATTTTTTACCAGTTTTTCAGTTTAATGTAGATGTCCAAAAGTCAGGGCTTTTCAGGGCTCTCTTTGTCTACACTGTGATGTTCCCTAGAGTGCTCTAACACAGTACTGTCTCAAACAGTGCTATATTAAAGCTCACTAGGGAAACATCAGCAGGCACCAGCAGTGTCTACTCGAACTAATTAATGTGCCACACATTAGTGTGCAATGACACCTCTATATTCCCTATTACTGCTCCATGTAGACAAGCCCTCAGATGTAAGTAACCATTTCTGGTGTTTTTCAGGTGTTTAGTGGATAAACAACATTTTGTTGGTTTGGTTTAGCGTATTGGGGTATTTTATCAGTGTTTCGCAGTTAAAACCTAAAGTCAGAAATTCTATATATACTGTAGTGCTTTTTGGTCAGTGGTGACCCATAAGAACCTCCTTTGGTTGAAGGGTGATGGGGAATAGGTATGTGTGCGGTTCAAACTTTGCATAACATCCTACTTTAAAGCACATATGTGTCAGCTTCACAGTGTGCATGGAGAACAGATGTGACTAAATGTCAGATTTGACACATGAAATATGTTACTACTGTATTGTTTTTCCTCCACAGTATTCTCGTATTGCTTTCTGTATCTCTCTCTTCTCTTTCTTTTTAAGACCAAGGGTAACCCTGGGTTCTCTTAACATGAATTAGGGCAAAACTATCTCTTGTAATCATAAGTTTTTCATGAGCCTAGTCTTCCCTCACATCATTATAAAACTGATGTTTTAAACCAACTGTTCCTTGCTATGATTTAGATTTCCTGACCGTATGAGACACATCACTAGTGTCCAGAGACTCATGAAAAAATGAGAAGAGAGCCAGAGAGGTCAAAACAAAAGACAGGATATCAGATCACCAGTATCTGACTCATAAGAGGTATGACTGTCATCATAACATAAGCTAAGACTGTTTGAACTAGTCCAGACATTAATAAAACCCTTGTGCAGGAGTAGTTTAGCATGGATGGATATGTCCCCAGGTATGACTGCATAGCTAAGTCTCTGATGGCCAAAGGATCTGTAAGTAAAATAGCTTTGGCTTCTCCCTTAAACAGCTATCATTTTGTCCTGAATATCAGAATAAGGTGTTTATTGTGACAATGAAGCGGTGTATATATATACATTGTATGTACTGCCCTGTCTTATTTCATTTGCAATATAAGTATTGTCAGAGGATCTTTCATGTGGATGCAACTGTCACCAAGGCCTGTGTCAAGCTGTCTAGAGCGGCTCACATCCATGAGTGCCAACCTCAGGGCAGACTGTTAAGAAACAGGTCACAAAACGCAAATAGGTCGCACGTTCTATAACTAGATGTTATCAACCACGTATCAAGTGTGAACACCTCAAGCACTACAACAGCCTTAACATGGAGTCACAAACCATTCCCTTGGGTTCTCCAGTCTATCTTGCCATCCAGGCAAGCCTGCCTTTGTGATATATGGTCCCTTACACCCAAAATCACAACACTATTCAGGTTAATCCCAGGCCCAAAGGACTAATCACTTACCCCAGGCCCACTGCACCTCTGATCTCAAACCAGAGACAATGCTTGTAGCCAAGCCTATAACAAATTAACTGAAGATTATTAACTAAGGAAAAGATGGTGAACATACACACAACTGAATTACAGTGTGGGTTTCAAAAAGTAATAGGAGCTGCTGTAATGTGCAATGTAATATGGCTTTTAAGGCTAACCCAAACTAAACAACCAGGCATCTCCTGCTTATGCTTAGAAGTCTTGCCCACTCCCTGAAATTTAAGCAGCGTAAGGACAACAGTTTCTTCTTGACAGAAAGCCAGGTAGCTGGCTGCAGAAAGGCAGGGATGTAAGCTATAGATACCTCCTCAGTGGAGGGAATTGGAAGCTGACAAGCCCAGAGAATGGGGAAGCCAGATATGTAGGAAGAAGCCCAGGGAAACATCAGCAAGTGGAAGGACTGTACAGGGACTGGGGCTGCTTGTTATAGGGTCCCTGAGCTGGAACCTAGTGTATTGAGTGGGCCTGGGTTCCCCTACTAATCACTGGGGAGCGGCAAGGGCATTGGAGGTGCCAGACAGCAAGCCAGCAGGTCTGGAAAGACTGTTGAATTTCCCAGAAGGGGAGGACTTTAGTGACCTGGCTGGAGGGCCAAGCCACAGAGAGGAAGCTGCAGACCTAGGAGTGAGCAGGACAGCAGAGCGAGACAAGATAGGAGAAGACAACATCAGAGGGAGAGAGCACAAGCTGGCAGAGCTGATCCCCAGGATGGCCAGCAGGCGGTGCTGCTCACAGTGAGTGAACCCCATGACAATAATACAAAATAAAAAAATAACATTTCAGAACAAAAAAAAAACCCTTTTGAAAGGAAATACTGAAATGTTGTTCTGAAAAATGTCAAAACTGTATATTTCAGTGGGGTCAGAACCTTCCTTTCCCCCCAAACTTCAGCAAAATTCACAATTTCACAAAGCATTCTGATTTCAGTAGCTTTGCATTTTGACAGAAAATGGTTCCAGCAAAATGTTTCCAACCACCTCTACCAGTAACACTCACCCCAGTATGTTCATAATTATCATGCGCAAATAATGTCAGTCGACCACTAGTTTCACTGAGAGAGAAACAGCAAGGCTAAGATTCATAAATTCCGAAATTACCATTAGACATATAGTCTGAAATTCTCTATCATAACCCATTAAACTTCACCCACTAACGTGTTTTTGGCTAAAGCATATCATCCAGAAAGGCACCTAGTCTTGATCTGAAGACATCAAGAGCTGGAGAATCGATTCCTTCCCTGGTTAGCTGGTTCCAAAGTTTAATCACCCTCACTTTAAAAAAAAAAAAAAAAAAGTTGTGCCTTATTTGTCTGGTTTCAGCTTCCGGTCACTGGTTTTCACTATGCCATTCTCTGCTAGATTAAAAAGCTATTCAATATTCAGTATTTCCTCTCCTTGAAGGTAACTAGACACTAATCAAGTCACCTTTCAGTCTGTTTTTTGATTAAAGTAAACAGATTGAGCTGTAAGTCTCTCACTATAAGGCATTTTCTCTAGCTCTTTTCTGCACCTGCTCCAATTTTACAACATCCTTTTTAAAACATGGACACCAGAATTGTATGCAATATTCCAGTGTCAGTCTCACCAATGCCGTATTCTGAAGTGAAAATCACTTATCTACTTCTATTCCTCTGTTTATATAGCTAAGAATCACATTAGCCCTTTTAGCCACAGCACTGTACTGTACATATTTGAGTTGCTTTCCAATATGCCCCCTAAATCCTTCTCAGAGTCACTGTTTTCCAGGATATAGTTCCCCATTCTGTGGGTACGGCCTGCATTCCTTGTTCATCATGTTTTTGGGAATGATTGTTTTAGTGGTCAATCTCAGAGAGGCTAAATTAAAAGAGAAGGATGTATACTACATCTTTTTCCAGCCGGAGCTGGCTGAATTCACCCAACCCACCATTGTAGATCCTAGTGGGCCAAAGCAGAAGGCAGCAGCAGCTGAAGTCTTCACTCTGCCAGCTTCAGGGGATCAGCGATGTCTAAAAATGGGATTGTTATAGCAACCAGGGCATATGCTGATTCGGTGCATTGCCACTGCAGGTGGGGATTCTATAGAAACCTCACTGGAACTTGTGATAGAGCGCATCTTTAAGCAGATTCCCTGAGGGAGGGTTGTCTTGGAGGCACCTCTTGCCTTCCCTCCTCTGGGCGCATTTCTTAAAAAGTCAGCTAGCAACAGGGAGGTGAATCTGGCCCAGTTGCTTTAAATGATCAGGTAATAGGTCTTCTGCCACAGCTTATATAGAAGCACAATTTGTCTCTTTCCTTAAAAACCACACAGGGAATATGAAATCTTTCAACAATAAACCATCAAAACAAAAAATGTATTGTACACTAGAAAAAAGGTACAGGGGAAGATGTGGAGTTATCTGCACTGCTCTGTGCCTTTATCTTGTTGTCCAGTTTGCTAGTGTGTGTGGGTGAGAAAGAACTGTTTTGTCCGGGCAATTTAGAATTTAAGATTCTTGAAACCAAGACTGTGTCTTTCTATGTTTTGTACATCAGTGGTGCTCAATTTAAAACAGTGGTAACCATTTTTTTTCAGATGGATTTGTCCTTAATTCCTGATTATGACACCTAATTTCAGAAATATATAATCTGATCATAAACAGGGTTAAACCATAGAGATGAAGAAACTTAATCCTTCAAATTGAAGATTATTCTAGCTTTCCTAAAACAAAGAATGCAGTTACTTTAATAAACTTGTGTAAAATATCGTGTTTCTAGGGGTTAGAAATCTTTTAAAGTGCAGACAATTCTTTATGTATTGTAAAGCTCTATCTTTTAAATGATCAGTAAAAAGGATGTCCATGGCATCAGTGAAAATATACCCCTTTAATAAGTTGCATCTCTGTCTCTCACATACACATGAAGTATTGTCCTTTGTGACTTTGTTTAATTACATCAGTGTTTCCCAAACTTGGGACACCGCTTGTCCAGGGAAAGCCCCTGGCGCACCTGGCCCGTGTGGTTACCTGCCGCGTCCCGCTGGTTTGGCCAATCGCGGCTCCCACTGGCTGCGGTTTGCTGTGCCTGGCCAATGGGGGCTGCGGGACACGGTGGACAGCACATCCCTGGGCCCACACCGCATCCCGCAGCCCCCATTGGCCAGGCAGCAGCGAACCACAGCCAGTGGGAGCTGCGATCGGCTGAACCTGCGGACGCGGCAGGTAAACACACCGTCCGGGCGCACCAGGGGCTTTCCCTGGACAAGCAGCATCCCAAGTTTGGGAAACACTGTATTACATGTGTGACGGTGTTCCCCATAAAACTTTATGGGGAGATGCTTATAAAGGTATATATGTAACTAGAATATGTTTTATGCTACATGTGCCATGTAACATATCTCTGTGAAAGTTATGACCTACTGAATTTATTCCTCCTGTTTGTATGCATGTATCATTGTTGTAGTTGAAGTTATGAATATCGGTTGTATTTCTTGAGAAAGGAATGTGCAGGTTAAGTGCCCAATCAAGAAGCACTTAACAGACAATAGAACTTGCAGTCACCAATCCACATCGAAACTTTGCCAGGAATGTGGCTGGTCTGGAACTGAGTTGTGCATGTGACTGGTCCATGTGACCCCAACTCCATTTGGGTAACTGGATGCTACACAGGGAGAGGGAGGGGTGTCCACCCAGAGGAGAAAATCTATTTAAACCCAGTGGAAACCCCTCCATTTTGTCTTCAGCTGGCTAAAGGAAGAAGCTCTCCACCCCCCAAGGAGACCTGAAAGAGACTGAACAAAGGACAAAGACATTAGGGGGGTGAGTGATTGCTGGGCCCAGGCTAGAAGGAAGATAGCCTGTTTACTGGACCTAGTGAGGGGTTTATCTGTACACAGGGTGATTAGACATAGAACTGCGTGTTCTCTTTTATTTTATTCGGTAATTCACTTTATTCTGTCTGTCACTAATTGAACTCACTTAAATCTTACTTTCTGTACTTATTAAAATCACTTTTTACTTATTAAGTTTCCTGGAGTTGAGTTGTTACCTGGGGGAACGCAAACAGCTGTGCATATCTTTCTATCTTTGTAATAGAAAGCGAACTATTTATGAGTTTACCCTGTATAAGCTTTATACAGGGTAAAACGGATTTATTAAGGGTTTGAGCCTCCTTGGAGTTGAGCAGCTGGGTGTCAAAGGCAAGAGCGCTTCCAGGGGCCTTACAGTGGTGAGCGGACCTGGGTCTGTGTTTGCAGCAGATCAGTGGAATCTGGCTCACAACAGACAGGATTTGGGAGTCCCAAGCTGGAAAAGGCCTGGAAGCAGGGGCAGAAGCAGCCTTGGCACACCAGGTGGCAGCACCAAGCAGGTCTCTGTGGCCCCAACCCGTCACAACATGTTTAATGCAGTAGTATCCTTGAGATGCTGACATGTATTCATCAGTACTGTATGTAAAAAGACTTAGATAACATGAATATGCCATCAATTGTCTTAAGTGTTTGCAATTTATACAAATATAGTGTAAAGTAATTTAAGCAGTATGATCAGCCTATTTTCTTGTAAGGAGCAATGGAGTTTTGACTATGTACATCATTGTAACATTCATAGGGGTCTATTCTGATCTTAATACATAAACAAGCTCCCGATGGGCAGTGGGGACCTGGTCTGTGACTGGGGCCCCTAGGCACTACCGTAATACAAATTTGTAATTATTAAGTCATCCCAATGTATATTGTAGACTTTGTGAAAAGCATCACGTAAAATATTCTGGCATTCTGACCAATGGAAAAAAGGCTTCTGCATCCTTAAAATGGCAAGAATATTAATACATTTGCATGTATAATACCTCTGGGAAGAGTAGAGATCACCCTGTGGAAGCAGGAATCAACAAGGGGATTCCAGGTGTACCTGGAGGAAAGGATGTGGGACAATGAGAGGATTTTGCACCCAGCTATAGTAAAAATTCCCAGGAAATTTTAGAGCCTGCAGCTTCAATAAATGTAAACAAACATTTGTGTATATGCCAGAGAGATTTATTGAGGCTGTAGCACATGTTGTGGTAAAGTATTGTAGTGTTTCCCAGCCTGGGCAGAACACCAGCTGGACGGATGCCTTGCTGTATGCACCCACTAATCCACAAAGAAATAAGGGGCCTACTGAAAAGCATGCGAGTCTTCTCTTCCCCTTGAAGAAGTGAAGTGTTTTCTGTAATTATTATTTCTTGTTGTTCCCTGCCACTGTGGGCCAGAAGCACATTTTTGGTGCTAAACAAATAAATGATGATGATATTGATGCTTTTTCCCCCCTGCTGGGCAAGATTAAGTTCAAAGGTGAAAAAAGAAGAAAACAGTCTTGAATTACAAAGAAAAAGCAGCCTTTTTTTTTTCTTGGCTAAAGTAGAATTGTCAAAAAGCCAAGATACAGCAGTCAATTGCTGGGCCAAGAGGGTTTTTCACAGCTCATGTGTTGACTAGCCTTCATTTTTTGGAAAAAAAAAATTACATTCTACATATTTTAGCCCTTTAATAGATCTGATAGAGCTGCACTTTTCTTGGGCCCCTTCCTGGATCTATTAACCATGACATCAGGTTGCATCTGGGACATAGGCCCCTACCTTTAATTTAAAATAGTTTTGTTAATGTTTTCCAGTCTTTGTTGGCACTCCCTGCAGAGTTCTAGGATGGATTCCATCTGAACCTGATGTCTGGCTAGTCTTCAGATGTTCAGTTCCCTTGTTCCCCTCTTCTGGCAAGAATGTGATTGTCTTCAGGTTTTCCCCATCCCTCCCCTTTTTGAAATACATTTTTCCCATCTGGCATCTGCATTTCATCTTCCTTTATTAATCTAAAAGAAAATAATTACATTTTAATGAATTCTAGGAATAGTCAGTGCTCTGCTTAAAAACCAGAACCAGCCTGGACTTCATTTTTTTCCTCTACATTATATATATATATATATATACTAAAAGATATCTTTAACTTCAGTTTTCCCTTCCTGCAAAACACAGCTTACTTTATTCCACTCTATGGTCTGCAGTCTCTCTTGGCTGGAACCAGTTCAGTACTAATTCAGACAGCCTAGCAGGCCTGCATAAGCTACTGTTATGTCTCTTGCAAACAAGATAGTAAATTCATTGTGTCTTTTACTGTATGTTTGTACTGTGATTAACATAATGGGGCCCTGTCCCAGCCTTTACACAATACTTAATTCAAGAAAGGAGTTATAATAAAAAATAGCTGTATGTCACAACCCTCAAGACTTAACTGTCAAGTTAACTATAGATTCCAGTCAACCATCCAGCCAATTCAATACTGCATTTTAAAAATGTATAGATCAGAACCAATGTCAAAGAGGTGCACGGCACTGAGATGAAACTGGCTGGGAGTAGCACGTGATGTTTTACTGCTAAGTGACCACATGAAACTCTTCAATTCATAGCCTTCCTGACCCTCTCCATCACTGCAGATTTGTTTGATCTCCCGCAACACCAGTGTAACAAGAGTGTCGACTAGGGTGACCAGATAGCAAGTGTGAAAAATCAGGCCAGAGAATGGGGGGTAATAGGCATATATATATTATATAATACAAAGCCTGGAATATCAAGTCTGTCCCTATAAAACTGGGACATTTGGTCACCCTAGTACAGACTAGCCTGAACTGGTGGCTAGGAAATCAGTTCAGGCAAACTGTGTCACCTAGATAATCAGTCACAATCATAAGCTTTAAGGCCAGAAGGGATAACTGTATTATCTAGACAGATCTCCTGTGTAAGATCCAGTACTCCTGTATTAAGCCCATGAGACTGTGTCTATCTCAACAAAATCTGTGACAGAAATGTCAGTTTCTTGAAATATCTTTGGGAGATTTTACTCTATTATGTTTATATATCATTGTGGGCCAGGGATTGCATGTAATTCCATGGATCAGGGTGACCACAGTTCCGTCAGAAACTAAGAACTCGGTGTGGTGGGGAGGGAGATTGGGCACATTATCTCAGGGAAGTATCACCACTTGGAGAAACTTGCATATACTAGTTCAACAGACAAGGAATGGACTTTTGGAATAAATAACCTGAGTTTAGACTGACTCAGGACCTTATATCGAAGGGGGGCTCCAACCTTTCTTGGGAAGGGTAGGAAAGACTTTGGCCTCCTTAAGCCCCATAAGCCTGATGGGTGACCTCTGGTAAGCTTTTGGCATACATATAGGAACTTTTATTTTCTCTGTAATGCTTTCACCTTAAGAATAAATGTGCTTACTTAGAAAGAGCTGTGTGCTGACTTGTGACTGCTGGCAATTACAGGTGTTCCTAGCCTTCAAAGAGAAACCAAAGTGCAAATGCTGGCCCGTTTAGGCAGTCTGGCTTGCTGGGGATATCACAGTATAGGCAGGGAACTGTGTAGCCTAGAAAAATACCCTTTCGGCAATCAGAGAGACATAGATCTCTGCCCAAGAGAGGTATTGATCAAGGAGCCAGGAACAGCAAGTGGGTATCCTTGAGGGGTAACAGATGAGGAATACAGGTGCAGTTGCCCTGAACTGTGAAAGACCTCCAGCCTAGTTTGAAGACATGAAAAGATGGAGAATCCACCACCCACTTCTCTTGGTAGTTTCCTCCAATGATTAATCAGCCTTCCTATTAAAAAATTGTGCCTTTAAAGCCCACCCTAGATCTTTGCCACCTAGAAGTGCGGGTGAGTTTGAAGTGCAAAAATAGCTGCAAAATTCATGAGCAAGTGGCAAGAATTGATCTCACTCAGGGCATGAATCTGGCAGAAATGAGCACTAGAAATGAGCAACTCAGTCAAGTTTAAGACCCCCCCCCTGTGGCCAGCCTCATCCTAGATTGCCCGTACTTCCATTCATGACCTGAATCCAGACTCCACAGACTTGCTTGGATGGTGCAATATCATGTAGACATTGGATTATTTATTCTAACGCTGCAGCTGGGGCAGATGCAATGGAAGTGTGGAGCAGGGTGTTTCCAGCATGATGAATACACGGCAGCTTTTATCGCCTTGCTAGCTCTGTCAATGGCCTCTTATACATGTGCAGCAGGAGAGTTAACAGAACAGATACCGCCATAGTGTCTGAGAATGCACTTGGGATAGGAAAGCAATTGCCCAACACTACACTCCAGACCTTTTAATAAAGATAGGATTTGAGCCATGCAAGAACAATGTTTGCCAGGGGTCTGAAGTTGCTGTTGCTCCCATTGCTTTTACCCCCTGCAAGGAAACATTGCCACTGTCTGTGCCCCATGCTTGGGAATGACAACAAATCATCTACTCCTGCTCCAGCAGCCTGACTCCACTGACCTGCTCCCTGTAGGGTTCTAAGGACCTACAGCCACTATCCCCCTTTCCTGGTTCTGTCCCTTTAACTTTTTGCACATCAAATTTTGATTTTGGGGCGGGGCTGAGGGGGAAGGATTAAAATCATGAATTTGGAATTTTTGCTGTCATAAACCACCATGCTTTCTTCTGGTCAATAGGATGCTGACAGATCTAAAAGAATTAGTGTTAATATCTTCAACCATTACTTTAGAGATTGGACTGATTGACCTAGTCACTGAGTTTCAATACTGTACCTCAAACTACAACAAAATTGACTGGAGTTGAAGCTATCTGAGGGCTCATTAAACCAGAAGTCAACCAATCTGTCACAACCTCCTTAATGACTTTTCCTTATAAAAAGCAGTTTAGGTGCAAGTCAATAGTTGGCAAAATGGTCCATGTCAAGAGCTGCTTTCTTGAGCAGACGCTTCATAGCAGCTTTCTTAAGGACAGCTGGCTTTTCCATAGGTCTCACTCATTGGTGATTTCAAGACCCATGTCTTCCCCAATGGCCTTCAGCAGCCAGGAGGATCAAGGTCCATCTCACAATTTATGAAGCAGAGCATCCATGACATCTCATTGAGTGAGACTGATCAAAACTCAACCAGAAGAGAATCAGCATTTTCTCCCTCAAAAATACACCCTGTATCGATAAAGACAGACAGTGCAACCTGCATTTGAGCAATTTTATCTATGCTGCAACATGAAAACACCTTTGTAATGAGCAGAGCTGGCTGAAAATGCTATTTTCATTAAAATCTTCAAAAAAATGTTCCAAGGTATTTGAAATGGACCTTTCTTTTATTATTTTTCAAAAAAAATAATTACTTTACAAAAATAAATAGCTATTGGTAAGTGAAAAATATGACACGCTTTTAAAAACGTTTTCCCCCCCCCAAAAGGCAACCCTGATTAACTAGACTATCCACTGCCCGGTATAGTTCTGTTGTGGGAGACTGTAAATGCTAAAGTTGAGGCAAAGAAGCCGTACCTCACTTCTAGCACAGACATGGCAAAACTATATCTCACATTTAAATAGACTTCTGTCGCCTGTTCTGTAGCAGTCTCCCCTCTCTTAACTGTCACAGACCATCTGTAACCCATAGTGACTTCAGTGTAGAGCCAGGGACGAGGGAATTTAGCAGCCAAAATTTCCATATCTGAGGATAAAAACTGTTAGTAAAATTCTCCCAGATTACCAAAGGAGTGATCTCTCAGCAAAACAGAACTCTAACCCAAAACTTCCTAAATTTAGGAACCCAGAGGATTAGAAGAGATTGAAGGAGATTCCCTTTTCTCCCTGCATCAAAACAAGCTTACTTGTCCAATTCCAGTTATAGCAAAATTTGCAATTATATGTTCACCTATTCAAAATCTTTGATGCCTCAGAAGACTCAGCTAAACATATACGAATCTTTGTAAACTAAACATTAAGATGAAATCCAAACAATGGAGCTCCATCAGAAAGAAAAATAGGATAAGGACTCTGCTGCACTGTTGTGGTGAACCAGTCTAGACATAGTGCAGTTCGGGGCTAACAATAACAAAAACTATGGGGTAAAAATCCTCTCAAGTCCCTTTGACATTCAATGAGATTTAGGCTTCGAAATCACTTGGGGCAAAATTTTCCAGAGTGCGTACGTTATTAACAGGTTCCAGTTAACCCCTCAGACAACTAGTTTTCCTTTGATCCCTTTATTCACCTACGAATGGTTACAAACATCTACATATTTTAGAAGCCAGCAGCACTATATGTTTGATAGAGATTGAGCACCTATTTTTTAAGTTTGCATTAGTGTATCTCCAATTGCGCTATTCTTGATTTACATTTGTGGACAATTGAGGTTAAGCCTTGAATGGCTGGAAAGAGAGAAGTATATTTCTTTCATTATGGGGAAGTTATTACTAGTCCTACAAACAAAGTGTAAGATTTTCTTGCTCCCATTCTTTGATTATATGAAGAGGTACTTTAGAAATGCTAGCAGACCTACAAGTCTCAGGTCTTATTTTTGTATACATAATTGTATGATTACTATCAACATCCGCTTGTATGTGTCAGTCATGTGATCTAATCTACCTATGATTCAGGAAAGCATACTGATTTAGGTATCCCTTGGAACAGTACTAATATATTTCTAAGCACAGTAACCAAAATGGAAGGTATTTTTCATCTCATTATTAGCTGAATCGATTTCTTTCCTTTTTTAAAAAACAATAACTATTCTTTAAAAGGGTGCATGCATTTTTATCCAAATGGGTTTCTTCTCTTAAAAAAACCCAAACACTTTAGGGTTATTGCTTTTTTAAAAAGTTACGTTCTCTTTCTTTGGCCTATATGTAACCTTGTTTTCATTTGATTGAAATCTCAACAGGTGTGCAGTGCCTCCTGAGTGGTGCTTTAAATGTGTTTTCCAAAAGAAAGTAAATATCAGAATACCAAACAGTGGTTAGAATGAATTTATGCTACTACTATCTATTTGCAGTATTGTTGTAGCTGTCTTGGTCCGAGGATATGAGAGACAAGGTGGATGAGGTCCAATCTTTTATTGGACCAACTTCTGTTAGTCAGAAAGACAAGCTTTCGCATTTATAAAGAGCTCTTCTTCAGGTCTGTGGAGCTTGAAAGCTTGTCTCTTTCATCAACAGAAGTTGGTCCAATAAATAAAATTACCTCACTCACATCGTGTCTCTACTATCTGTCTAGTTATTTATATTGTTCTCATCACTACAATAGCTATCTACCTTCTGAATAAATAAATAAAGAACAAAAACCTAACAGGACTCTCTCTTCCCCTTCTTAGACTGCAGGAACAGCTCGTTTCTTAGGGCAGTATTTAGTTTACAGAGAACATGATCTGTGTATAAGATAATGAATGGTGTAGAGAAGGCAAATTGGGCACTCCATTTTACCATTTCTCTTGTGGGTTGTGGGGGGGGGGAGTACATGAGATTAGCATAATGCATACGTGCAGAGGGGCTGAATTAAGGTTGAACAAGCAACCTTAATTCTGGTATTTCCTAATGTATGCGTGCTTGATCTTGCAGCCTTAATAATTGTGTGTGTAATATTCTATGTAAGTTCTTATGCCACCTTCATCAACCAGGCACCTTCCAGTAGTACATTAAGTAATGTCACTAACATCGCTCACCTGTGGTTCATTCTCTCGCCAAAGATAAGGTATCAAGGAGGCCAAAAACGTCATAGAATTCAAGTGAAGATAAGATACTTGTATGGATGAGAACATCCACAGTTACATTAAATAGGATAAGAGAGTGTTTGTTTGTTTGTTTGTTTGTTTGTTTAAAATATGGAATAAGCCCCCTTTCTTCAGAGCATAATGCAATAATAACTGATGGGAGTTGGGAAGAAGCTTGCCTACGATCAAGTTATATCCACGCAAGTGTTTCTTGCAAGTGTTCCTCTGAAATGTCTGGTACTAGCCATTGTTGGATACAAGATACTGGTGAATCACAAATCTGACAATTCCTATGTTCCTATAAAAGGTGTGGATTTCAGATGTCATGGTTATGTGGCAAAAATAAGAAGTATAGCTGTGTCATAGCTGTATGTACCAGCTCAGTACAACTACTTGTGTATTTCAGCAACTAGGATATAAAAGAACAGGACCATTGACTCTGGAAAAAGGAACTGCTCCTCTGAGAAGAGTTTGTCCAGAATCTAGGGAGACAGGGTCACCTGTGTCCTATATACTACAAGTTTAAGCTCGATTTCCTGACACATAAAAATATGGAATATTTAATCAATGTATTTTCCAAAATAATTCACACTACTCCTCTGATTGGTCTTAGTGCCGGCAATTTGCCATACTATGATGGGTCCCACGCTTTCTCTTCTTGGGGGGGGATTTCAGGGTGCAATTTCTTGCCCCTGAACTGGGGTAGCAGCTGTCCCACTATTATCCCAGAGAAGGGGAGTGGAGAGGGAGGGACCCGGGCCCGCCCTCTACTCCGGGTCCCAGCCCAGGGGCCCTAGGATAGCAGGTAAACCACTTATACTAGTGATTCTTTCCCCGGGGCTACTTCCCTCTCCTGCCCTTCAGCTTGTGGGACTTCCTGCCTTCCCTCTGCACAAGCCAGGTGTCCCTTTACCTAGGGTCTTAGGCTAGGTCTACACTACCCCCCCCTATCGAACTAAGGTACGCAACTTCAGCTACGTGAATAACGTAGCTGAAGTCGCAGTACCTTAGTTTGAATGAAAAAGCACTTACCCGGGGTCCACACGCGGCGCGCAGGCTCCCCCGTCGACTCCGCCTACTCCGTTCGTCAAGCTGGAGTACCAGCGTCGACAACGGAGCACTTCCTGGTTCGATTTATCGCGTCTTGACAAGACGCGATAAATCGAACCCAGAACATCGATCCGACGCGTTCGACGCGATGCATAAGTATAGACCTACCCTTAGTCTTTTAGCCCGCCACAGCACTTCTCCAAACTGCTCTCTGCTCCACCACCAAATCACTCTGCTTCAACTCCTCCAAACTGCTCTTTGCTCCACCACCAAATCACTCTGCTTCAACTCCTCCAATCTAAACTAAACTAAACTAAACTAAACTAAACTAAACTAAACTAAACTAAACTAAACTAAACTAAACTGTTCTCCTGCTCCTTCCTCCTCCTCCCCTGTCTACCTGAAGCAGGGGGGTTTTATTAGATTCCTGAGAGGGCCTTAATTGACTGCAGGTGCTCCAATTAACCCCTAGCCACCCTCCCTAGTCTCCAGGGAACCACGCCTTAATTAGCCTGGGTTTATATATTTCCCCTCTCACACTCTACTACTGCTGCTCCCTGGCCCTCCTGTATCACAGTCTTGAAATTATGTTACTGGCCAGATTTTCAAAGTTAGTCACATGCAATTGCACATCTATATCTGTGCTCGCTTAACACACAGGGTGGGATTCACAAAGGTATTCAGGAATTGATTTCAATGGGAGTTAGGTGCTCAAGTACCTTTGTGAATCCCATCCCATGTGCACATCTACACTGAGCAGTTACACACTTTAAATATCATTGTCCCTTCCCCGACACACATTGGGAGTTGAGGATTCTCAGCACATTGCAGAGGCACTGAACACCTTGAATGCAGATTATAATATGTCAAAATTAATATGTCCAAATTAAAATGTATAGATAATAAGTAGATTTTAATATAATTTGATGTTTCACAGCATCTATGGACACAATCTAGAGAAAAATTATTCTGTTTAAGGTGTCAGAGGTGATTTGCTGACCATGTTCTAGTTTATGTAATTTTAATATGTCTGACAAGACATATGTTAAAGAGATGCCAAACACAGATGGCTAAAAGGGAATGGCATATCAGAGAAGGTCTTAACAACAACTAATTGACAAAATAAGAACCAAATAACAACTGAGTACAAATTTTATAGATAGATAGATAGATCAAGAGAGAATAAAAATAAAATAGTAGATTGTTTGGTGAGGCAGGTTTTGATTTTTTTTTAATGTTAGTAGAGACTTAAGTCAACAGTATGTGGGAGGAGGGACCATCATATCATTTCTTCTAATAAATTAAAATATTTCTGATAGCATGCTACCCACAAGACTGATTCTGCCCATACAATTGTGTTTGCTCAGCAGGGATTTTGTAGGTTTTTGGGGTTTCTTTTTTTGTTTCAAGTGCCCAGAAATCATATTTGCATGGCAGTCTTCTGTGCAGTGCTGAAAATATATTTCATTCCGGTTTTTAAAACTCATTCAGTTGGACCAAATATATAGATGCGATTTTGAGAAAGGAGACAACTGAAATTTTAAAAATTCATCTGTACAACAAAGACTGTGATGGCTTATTTTTAATTGATTCACTACAATAACATGTTGCCAATTTTTGTGGCATAATATGACCTAGAACATGTAAAGTATATTTAGGAATGGGTAGAGAATATCGTATGGTGTGGGAAACATATAAACTTAGCTGTAATTCACAAGTCATGTATACAACAGAAACTCTGACGGTGTGTGACTTTCTATGAAGTTTTTATTGCTTTAAATTCATGATGACTGCAGTACTCGCAAGAGGCAGGCCCACAAATTCCAGTCTTTTTCAACATATGGTAATAAACATGTTATTGCATTCTACATTATATATTTCTTTTATGCTTCATATTTTTTCATCCTGTGTCAGTTTTTACTGCTTTACTTCTTGAATTCCTTTTGGATCAAGGAATTTTAATCACTTTTTGATTCTTAAATGAAAGGACCTAAGCAAGTGCAACCAATTATTTTTCATTAGAATTAGCAGTGGCACACATCCATTAGAAATGTTCTGTCAATTTGATCGTATTTTCATGGCACATTTAAGGAGTTTCCAACTTTAAATGTTTAGAACTTTTAAATACCAATATATGTTGAAGTTATATCAATGATCTAAGCTATAGCTTTTACTAATCTGCTGTAGGAGTGGCTTAGCAGTTTAAACTGTTTTTAGATTTAAAGTGTTTAAGCTGCTCTGAGAGTGAGAGCACCCTCTGAGAGGCCCTATTCACCTATTAAGATCTGCTTCAAAGTTGTGAGTAGCCCTTAAATAGGTTTTACGTGGGGCTTAGTCTTTGTGTGGGATATTGGAGTGAATATATATATTTAAAAAAAGCTATTTCTGTTATAAGATGGACTTCGTGTAACTGGAAAGAGGAAACATTTCCCGACTCCCAGATTTACAGCAACATTAATTTTTGGTTTTGCCTGTATTCTGTATGTTTGTTCAGGAATCGGGATGAGTTGTGCCAACACATACTTATGCAAAAAGGTTAATTGATCACTTATGTGAAGTGGGTCTTATATGAATAATGGGTTATAAAATGAGACCCATATATTGTAATAAGGTACAAAAATACAGTAGCTATATACTTACAATACATGCATTTCAACCATGTCATCTATATTGTTTTCCCAACATAGGATGCAATAATTAAACCCAAGGGGTCGTCATGAGAGCATTGTGGCAAGATTTTTTCAGAATTTCCTTGTCTTTTTAGACTGTTACAGCCTCCCCATTACTTTGCATATTATTTGATCCCTTTGTAATTCATATACCACTGGCATTCATTAAAGTCAAGGTGGCCCCTGCCATGAAGTGAATATATATACTTGTTATTAAGCAGCCAACACACATTACTGTAACCTCTGGGTTATATTGCCATCCATACTTGAACTACAGGCTTTTCTTTCTGCATTCTAAAGGAACATGAAAGTTAAAAGGACAAAAAAAAATCTCTATTGGTACCATCTGCCAAGATGCTCATTCCTGGGCCTTAGCTCCCTAGCATGAGATTAGCAGAACTCCCACTGCTCTTATAGAATGTTGACCTCTGGGGCTGTGGTAGTGGAGAAAGAGCATTAGCCGTGCCCACGAACGGATACTGATACTATCCCCTGCAGGGTACAAATGCTGTCCTCTGAACATTCCACTGAGATCCTTCCACGCCATGCTTGGGGAAAAAGCTCCCTGTGGCTATGCATCTGCACTGTGTTAGCTTTTCTATATGATCTCCATGTGTTCCTACCTACTATATAGCCCCATTGCCCACATTGTATAGCCTTTGCCTCCAGCTGCGCTATTATATTTTTGTAGTCTGTCTATGCCCTCTTTCTGTCTCTGTGCTCTAGTGCCTTGCACAGCATTACTTTTCCCTCCCTTGCAATGCATCATACCTCCCTGTCATTATGGCAGCTGCTTTGATCTTCCCTTAATACTTCATCCTGAAGGTTGATTTCTTCATCTACATACTAGCACCTGAGCAAAAGCAATCCAGTGCTTTGTTTCAGCAGTTCTCTTGGCAAATAAATGCCCGATCTCCATTTCAGCCCCTGGTAATTTCTGCTTGCTGGCTTTGCCTCATAAAAGTTACCTATGCCATCACCATGAAAGCTGACCGCGTCACCAAATGTGGACTCCTCAATACACTCAGGGCAGGGATTAGTAGTGTGTGGTATCAAGCTCCAGGCCATAGAGGAAACCTCCACACAAGAGACTGAAGCAAAAAAGGGGGTTAATGCCTGGATGCCCCACTGTTGGACGTCCCAACTCCAGGTAGTTGGTAGAACATGTGAATCCCAGAAAGACTGTAGCAATTAAGGGCTAAACTTATAAAGGAATAGTGTCTAAATAGTATCTATAAAGTATATGCATGCGGTTAGTGGTTTGTATATGCAGGCACAACCGAGACTCCTGTGGTCATGAAAGTGTGGCCCAGGAACAAATTTTACCATCATCAAGATTGAAAAATGCTGCATCTAAATACTTCTGGGGTGCCCTTCATGTAGTAGAATATGAGTTCAGATTTCTATACTGATCTGTTTAGGTTTGTATCAGAAAATTGGGTTGAAGGAATATGGTAAGAAGGTAGCCATAGTAGGTGTGTGATTCACAGCCTGGGAAAGGCTGGTTTTAACTCCAGCTCATCACAAGATAGCAGGCTCTAAGAGTCCTAGCCTTTCAAAGGCTAACCAGACAAAATAATCTTCTCCACACCCACAGTTCCCAGCAAAATGTGACTTACCTCAGCCAAGGCACCAGAAGAAAGCTGAAAGGCTGATTCTTAGGTTTAGTTTCTTCCTGGTCTCAGTTCCGAGGGCTCACAAGCTTCTTCCCTCATTCAGTTCACCCACATCCTTTATCTCTCAGCCCCAGCATCTGAGTGTGAGAAGGAGGGACTTCCCTTCTCCACATGTTTCCAGCCTCTCTTGACTATCCCTGCACTGAGAGAAGATAGCTGTGCCCTTTCCTACGGAAAGGCAATTAACCATTTCCATGACGACAGTCAAGGACCAGGGTCTTTACCTCCTGTCAAGGGGAGACAAAGCTTAAGATTTAGGTACAGACCTTCAAATTACTATATTATTATAGGTTAGCCAAGAATGACATTAAATAGCCCAGATCAGGCTTCTTCAGCCTGAAAATAAGAAACTGCATGGAATTTTCTTTTAAATTGTGTGTGTGTCTACGTGTCTGAAATGAGCTTGGATATTATGCATCCAGCAGGGCTTGGACAAGGTTTTCCTGCAGTGACTCTTCCTACCCATGGCTATGATGCAGAAACTCATGTCTGGGAGACAGTCTTTTATCTTCTGCTCTCATGGCTTTCAGCCATATGGAGCCACTGAAAGGAAGAAAGAGGCAGCCTTTGGGCCTTGCTGGAAGGGAGGTAAACAGAACAGAATGGATGTATAGAAGCTCTCCGAGAACTGACTGGAGTGGGGAAAGTTATTCCTCATGAGCCTCTGATCTTCCCCTATTCTTTGACTCCAGAACTCCTGGGATCACCCAGTTTCCCTCCCATCCTGCCTCATTGCTTCTTGGAAAACTAGGAGAGCATGGTCCAGTTTTGGTTTGGGGCAGTCTTTCTACTACTAGAGAAGGTATGTGCACAGAAGCAAGCTCATCTGTCTCACTGAAATGTCTCAGAGAAAAGCTCCTAGAATTTCACAGTACAGTATTTCATTAATAAGAATATTGTCTTCATTATACATCAGGTCAGGGCCTGAGCTCTTCTTCACTTTGAGAAAAGTGGGATGTGATGGTAAAAAGTCTGAGAAACAACAATAACATGAATTTATAAAGGCAGAGCAAATGTTACTTTAATTGCTGGAGCTGCTCAATCATAAAAGAAAGATGTAGTGGTTAGAGGTTTTTCTAAATTATTTGAACTTGTCATATTATTGTCCACGTTCTTACACTATGTCCAAGAGGCTTCAGAGCAGCAGCAGGAGCATATATATGCAGCGTGGTATACCCTGTGTAATGCAAATCTTGCTTTTCTTGGGCAGGATGGCATACTGAACTGGCCTAGTGCACCGTCCTTACTGCAGCTTGCTGCGGTGCACTGCACTTGTTTTGAGTGGCTGCCAGCTGAGTTTGTAGGGGGTTGTTCCTTCAAGCATGCCCCTTGTAGCACATTCATATTGATCTCTGGCATTACTTCTGTGAAACTTTTTCTACTGTTGTGGATTGTGTCAGGATGCTAACTTTAGCCCTATACTAGGTGCCGTGTTCATTGTGCACTATAGATGCATTCTGTACTCGCATTCACATTCTTACTCAGCTGCAGACTGAACGCGTGGGCAAATTTAGATCTTAGGAAGAAAACTTTGTGAAAGCCATGCATCTGAAGAAGTAATTTTTTACCCACAAAAGCTTATACCCAAATAAATCTGTTAGTCTTTAAGGTGCCACCAAACTTATTGTTTTTGTGGATACAGACTAACACAGCTTCCCCCTGATACTTTGTGAAAGTCCTATGCTATGTAAAATCAAGGGTTAGAGCTCTTAACAGAATGTTATTTCAAGTTCCACAGCATTACATTAGTGTTCTATTATATCTAAAGTATTATGTTATCTCTGTAGTAAGTTCCAACTCCATTCAAGGTGTCAATAAAAATAACTTAGAAACAGGTTATTTTTATATTCTTTATTCCACCAAAACTGCATTGCAGTCTTCCAGTCTTTTATAGTATTTACATTATTTGCAACTCTTTCCGTAAGTGCCAGTACAAATGTAACCGATGATCATCCAGAATAGCTATACAAATGTTCCTGAAAGCAAGGTGCATTTCTGGGAATTATTTTCTCATGCGCAATAATATATAATGTATATATATTAACAAAGCTTCATAATATACAATATCTTCCATTGAAAGTAGAACATCCCACTTACAGCTTATTCAGATTTCAGTTACATAGACTTTTGCATTTCAAGTTAGTGCAAATAATGAAAGTAAGAGCCTGAGCAAAATGATGTAAATACAATGGAACAAGATAATCAACAGCAAAAACTAACCAACTCTCTGCATATGATAACATTTAATTAGTATATTATTATTCTTTATATACAATATACTGTATTTAAATAATTGGCTTATTTGAGCTATAGGCAACAAATTTACAAATTAAAATAAAATAATGTTTCCTTCACACAAATATGGAATGTCCAACATATGAAAATAAAATGCATCTAGTAACAAAACAATGCTGTAAATCAAAAAGATACAAGATGTCTTTTCTATTATCTTGGGGAAGATTTCAAGGCACTTTCTCGGCAAATCAGAGTTCTCTTGTAGTAGAAAGGACTGCAAGAAGAACAAACATACCTAGTTTCAGAGCTGTGCAACACTTATGCGGTCTGCTTAATCCAAATCTGTTTACAAATTACAATTTTGTGTGAACTAAAGAAACCTCTAGATTTGAAGAAACCTTTAGATTAACTCTGTGGTGCCAGTGGGTCTTGCACCCCTGCTGTGCACACTAATGAGTTTTGCATCTGCAAATCCTGACTAATGGTGTTAAGAGGTTTAAAAGTTAGTGGTGCATGCTGAACCTTTCAAGAAAGTTTCCCATGCATACAGTACAAATGCATTTCTATACATTGGCTGCTGTTAAAATCTTTATTATTGCCACTCCCAAGTACCATTGTGTATTACCTATTCTGTAACAAACCACAGAAACTTTAATTAGACAAAACTATAAAGATTGTAATTGCAACCACGTGAGCATACTTCATACAAACTATGTTCCTAAATGCCTTACTGTGTTGTCATTTTTGTAACCAAGCTAGCAGGTCACCTAGGCAATCTAAACATATTGTAGCACATCAGTAGACTTCTCCATGGTCCTGAAATGGAAGCAGTGGAAACCTTTGTACATCCCTTCCTGGAACAGTTGGTGTAATACACCTTTGGAAAGAAAGCTTGGGATTTCCAAAGGAAAACTTGAGCCATAATGTACAAATACCACTCCACCCTTTTCTCCTGGGGCATGCAGGGTGAAGAACAAGCTTGTGCTCCCCTGAATCGCAGTTGCTGGTTTTGGTTAAAAAAAATTATCAAGGTCACTTACTTAAAATGGGCCTATTTTTATGTTGGGGGGGGGTACTTAAATATTGAGCTGAGGTTAGGACCCTCTGGGTCCTGCTGTTGGTGCCATAAAGGAACCCAAAAGGGCCCTCTCAAATGTAACACAAGGAGCAGGTCCTACATGGGAGACAGGAACAACAATAATGTTGGTTCTCTATCAGCTGCTGTAGGGAGCACTACCTCTGACCTTATTGAGCCAGCAGGAGGGTAAGAATCAATCACACCAATTAAATCCTCAACTAATGGGGTAAGGAGAAGCACCAGTCCTGCCCACTTCTGCCAAGACAGATGGCAAGGGAGCAAGCAAAGACACTCCCCATTGCATGATGGGTAGCAGGTAGGGTAGAGGAAAGTGGGTCAAACATACCCCTTGCCCCCAAGAGAAAAGCCTCAGATGCTGTAAGGTACTAGGGTTGAAAAGGGGGGCACACAGAGCAGGCACTCAGGCTCTGATCTCCCCTTCAGGAGGATAGAACATGGGAGGGGAGAGGAGAGGGAGGCAAGGAAGACTTGGACGATGTTTCTACTGTCTTCCTGTATTACTTTTTTCCTCTAACCTTTACTTTGTTTTTTTTTTAAGAAAGCACAAATGCATGTTAAAGAGAACATGGTGAGTGGGAAGCTGCTCACATTGCCTGTCCTTCCAACCTCCAACTCAGCTCTTCATTTTCTATCCATTTGGCAAGTGAATTAGAACAGCTGGGTCCATAAATCAGGAGCCAGTTCTGATCTCCTTACCCTGATTTTTAGGATAAAGCAGAAGGCAGTAAACTTTCTGGGGAATAGGACTACACTGAGGCTATAGCAAACGTCTTTAGCTCTTCCAGTTGGAAGAGCATGTGAAGAGAAGAATGGGAACATAGAACTGTCTGTGGTAATCCTGCAGAGTGAGCTGGAGGGGTAAAAAAAGATGTGGAGGAGGGAAGACAAGGCAGAGAAGAGGAAGAAGAGAGAGGAGGGAAAGCAGACCAGTGAGACATAGTGTAAGAGTGAGACAAGGAGCAGGAAACAAAAAAAAATAGAATTGAGTAGGGAGGGGGAGATAAATATTGTAGAAACACACAGGAAGAAAATAAAAAATAGGGATACACAGAAGAGACATGTTGGGAAAGACACATGCTTCTAGTCAGTGAGGAGACAATGGGCTAGAATCAGTGGTGTGCTGTGGCAGTGGCACAAAGCATCTTGAGATAGTGATGACTCTGGTTTAAACAAGGAAAATAAAAAATACAGGGATAAAAGAAAGAGTTGTCTCATTTCTTCTGGCACTAGAATATTGCCATATTTTTCTAAGCTTTCTCCCCACCCCCATCACGTTGGATCTTTCCATCTTCACTTGGGAAACAAATCAGCAAAGGCAACTGATTTTTATCCTGCTTTTCTTTCCTTGTTCCCTTTCAATTTGAACTGAGGTCGAAAAAAGACACAGCTTCTTAAATCTTAAGGCTATCACTACATTTTTAAAGGAAAATGTTTTTGGAAATCATGCTACCCTGTGGTAACTTCTTTGCAAGCATTTATTGGGTGTAGTAAGAAGGGAACACCAGCAGAAGATATTTAAACAAATATCCCAGCTGTTGATATTTATTAGCTATGATGACTTTAGAGTGTTTTTAACAATCAGCATGAAAAGTTTGAACGTTCTAAAATCCTCTGAGAGTCTATGTGATTGAGTGACATTCTTTCAAAGATGTGCATTGTTTTCTTCCTATTTGTGACACTGTGCCCCATAATTAACCACAGGCAAGGGACTGGTATCCAGAAAGAGTGCTACCGAAGAGATAATAAAGTCTCAGACTGTATTATGTTTTCTATGCTTCCCTAACACCTCCACCTCCATTAATTCAAACCCTCCTTCATGCCTGTTCCCAGGGGCAGATTTTGGAGTTACAGATGGCCCTGGATCTGATGCAAAGGCACAGGACATTTTGAACTGTACCTTTAAGGGATTCTATCCTACCTGGGATCCTCACAGTTATCAGGGCAATTGTGGGTTGGGAACCAGACTTCTGTTTTTTTCCATGGATGAGCAAACCCTGCCACATTGAAGGAAGAATCTGGAAAAAATACTGTGAAGGACCTTCACAGATTCCCTGCCCTCCCCCACCTTTCCAGGTTCCTTCTCAGATATTTCCATGGAAGTGGGTCATCTCAGCCATAATTATTTAGTGCCAGAAACATCATATGGAGCCACGAGCTAATGTAAGAATACTACATCAGAGCATGCATAACAGATGCAGGACAGGTCTGTACAGTAATGTGCTATCTCCATGATACACCAGTAGGTGCAAAATTCAGACTGTGGCACAACAATAGAGCACATTAATACCAAAGCAGCAGGTTATAAACACTACTACATTTCTGTTTGTTTTCTAGGTAACAGGTGACAGGTATCAAGCAAATTATTAGGTCATAAAGTAAACAAGGATCAGATGAAGAAAAAAGATACTTACACAGCAAACTTTCTAGGGTTGTGTACACAAAGGGCTCATTGCCAACCTTGTTAGTAATCTTGCACACCGTTTGTAATCTATAAAATAAAATAATTCACAACAACAATAAATAATTGGAATTGCCATGTATTCTGGGTGAACAACATTAATATTCAGAGTGGGAACCAGGTTTATGCGAACTGCACAATGAAAAATTTTCTGTAGGAAATACATGAAATGATTTGTGCTGGTTGCAAAATGATAGCAGTAGCTTATTACAATTTTGCTGTTCATCACACACCTATGATAGACCATTGTATTAAAGAAGAGGGTAGATGTTTGTCTTTTGCTCCTTACAAAATCTATATAATATGAAGGAATCACATGGCTCTGTGAATCAAAATAATTGTATTTAATAAATATACATAACATGCAAGGCCATATATAAACTCCTGTTCTCGCAGGGTTTTGGTGTCTTATGAGACAGAAGATAGTGAGGTCACAAACCAATTTAAGTTATAGTATTCAATTCCTATACACTACAGGAAAGAGGAAGCAATTCTATTACAACGAACAAACTTATTATTTCTTCTTTACAGGATCGGGCCTGGATTTCTACATTCCCAATTCTACTCAGCGTAAGGATTGGAGAACTAGGGCCTAGTATTACTCAATCAAGTTGGGACTTGGCTGCTCTGTCCTGTTTGAAAGCCAGATTCTGTGAGGTGCTAATGTTTGATGGGACTTGAGCTCTTAACACCTCACAAGAAGTGTTCTCTACTTTGCAGAATGATGTCATATGTCTGGAAGTGTGAGGTTTTGCATGACTAATAGATTTAAACGTTGTAGAAAAACAGTGCTGTTGATTGCCAGTCAGTTTCTCTTTTCCTTTCAGATTCACTAGAACAATTTCTTTGTTAGGAGTTCCATTTTTTCGCCCTTTGAATACATTATTTATTTAAAATTATTCTTAAACAAAGCTCTCGGACGGATTTAGCACCTGGCCTTGAAGTCCTTATTCAAGTAAAATTCCCATTGACTTGAAATGGGAATTTTAGCTCAGTAAGGACTGTAGGACTGGGCCTGCAATCTTTTAATAGTAAAAGCAATGGTTCTCTTCTTGCTGGAATTATTTTTATTTGCAAAAATCAATTGAAAATTGGGAGTTCGTTGGCTTTCATTCTTTAAGGTGTGTATGTAATTACAGAAAATTCTTCTAAAAATTTGGTGTTTTATTGCTACAATGTATCCATTTTCCAGAGGCTTGGTTCTCTTCTCACTTACATTAGTCTTATTTAGGAGAAACTTCCTTTGAAGTTAATGGAATTACACTATTGTAAAACCAATGAAAGTGAGAGACAAATCAGACCCAGTGTATTTTCCATGGTATGACACTGGAGTGAAGATCGCGAATAAGCAAAGGTTATGATCAGGCCTAGCATGGCACACATTTAGGCCTGGTTATATCAGTTATATCAGCATAGCTACATTGGTCAGGGGGTTGAAAAAAAACATATCCCAACTAATGTAGCTATGCCAACATAACCGCCAGTGTAGACACAACTATGTTAACAGAAGAGTCTTTCCATCAATACAGCTAACTTCAATGGGGAGGTGGTGTTCTTTGCACCAACAGAACACACGTTTCTGTTGGTGTCAGCTGCATCTACACTACAGAGATATGCTGGCATAGTCTACATAGTAAAGACATACTCTTAGGAGGCAAAACAAGCATGTTTATAAATGGAAAACCACTGCTGTTAGAGCTAAAAATCATAGAATCATAGAATCTCAGGGTTGGAAGGGACCTCAGGAGGTCATCTAGTCGAACCCCGTGCTCAAAGCAGGACCAACCCATCTGTTACTTACATGCTGGTGTTGAACAGTCCCTTGTGTTGTGATAGAGTCGATGGAAATGCTTGCTACACTCAGCTGAGAATGAGACTGGCCCTGTTTGATAACAAACATCAGTTAGCGACAAAAGGGAATGTTTGAGTATTTCAAAGCCTGTTTGATATCTGGTACACATGTATATAAATCCCCCTGCTCCAACATTCTTCTGGATGAAACATAATCTTCAGAAACAGATCTGTGTTTGCCTAAGACATTACAGGTTGAAAAAAGCAAGTCTGAGCCATCCCACAACTGCTAATGTTTTACAGCCTTAATATAATTATGCTTAATCTGTTAATACAATTTAAACAATTACATTGTAATCTGATTATGATGCCACAAGATAACAGAAAAGAAGCTACATATAAATTGGTGTGGAATTTTAAATTCTAAACTCAATATATTTTTATCATTAAATTTCCCCTTATTTCTATTTAACACACTATCTCTTTAGTCACTGTAATGAGGTGCTATCATACGTTCTTTCATTGATATGATCATGGTCTATGTGTCAGGAATACAGTCCTTTGAAAGTGAAACAGCTCTTTGTCTTGAAGTCCCAGAAATAAGTCCAAAGCCAGGAGTAAAATTCAAATAAAGTAAAAAATAAAATTGTGTAGCTACCACAGTGCCCACTTAGCTCAATATACAGTAGTCTAACGCAGAAGGAATAAATATGATGTAGTTCATTGTTTGGCTGCTATAATTTTTATCTCTAAAGAAGCAGCATTTTAAACAAAGTTCCCAAGTCCAGCAAAGCTAAAGTAATTAGACTACAACTTCAGTTTGCTCTAGATGCTGCATGGAGACCTTCTGATTTTATTTAAGGATTTGTTTTATTAAACTGTTTCAATAAGATAGCAACTTGCAGGATTGGCCCTTAAGTGCCTTTTGCAAAATATTATGCATCCTCAACTGTGTTACAGAGTTAGGCCCAAAGGAAAGTAACTGGTTTGCCTCTGCTATTTTGGATCCATGACATCTTCCTAGCTGTGCTTCCTAGTCTGGGCATACGGTCAGTGTCTTCTGTTTGCATGGCACAAATATGCTGAAACGGAGAAGGACTTCAGAACTTGGCTCAAGAGTTAGAGAAAGTGAATCAAAATAGCCCAAAAGTAGCTAATAGGTCAGGAAGTCAGATGAAGGTGGTAGGAATACCTGGAAAAATGGTTATTTTCCCCCCGCACATGTGAGATGAAACAAAAGTAAGATCTTTAAAATTGATTGTTATATTAGGGAAAATCTGGGGTTTTAAATTAAATCTTTATTTTGTTTAATGTGTTTATTGTCCAAGAATCTTACATACAGTACTTATTCAACATTTAAACTGATCTTAATCTCTTGTCATATTTGATGTGTAGAATATTTGTCTTAATTTGGAAGCATACGGACTATGGAAAAAAGTTGATTATTTTTCTGCATCCGGACCCCTTTATAAATTTAGGATACCCTAAAACTAACAATGAATGTCTGTATAATGGCTCGTGTTATTTAGAGCGATGCAAACAGGATTATAATTTGGAATAACAGGATGAAATTAAGATATTGAAAATTTAGACTACATTTCAAGTAAAATTTACAGATGGTGAGATCTATTAAAGTTGTGGAATAGTCTTTCAAGGGAAGTGGCCCTATTACTTGAGACCTTTAAAATGTAAATTGGGAACATTACAAAATATACCATCGGGAATAATCCTGGACTACGTGGATAGACTACATGATCTATGGGCCAATCTAGCTTTCCCTATATTCTTACTGAGGTAAACAGTCTCGCTAATTTCAACAGGACTCCTCATATAGAAACGGACTCATATGATTAAGGGCTTTCAGGATCAGGTCTTATTTAGGTCTTTATCCATTGCTAACTTCTGTATTCTGGTCATATGTTCTGTAGTATTGATGAATATTTTTGACCAATGTACTATGTTTTAGGTATGGTTTCTATTCCATCTAAGTTCTTATAATGTACCCACTTCAGTATTTGAGCAGTTAATGTTAAACAATATGACTAACATCAGTCAAGTGACATTTTCTTTTTTTGCTCCCCAAAAGAGAACTCTTATGAGTGTTTTTAGTTGTTGTTGTTTTTAAAATAAATAAAACAGGTGTATTACACACTGCTACACAGGAAAGCAAAGTCAAAGACTTCTGCTGGTGGTGGTTTTATGTGTGTTTGTTTTTGTTTTTTTAATGTGTACTGGACAGCGGTAAAGTTTGCAGTCACTCTTTGTTCCTTCAACAGTGAATTCTAAAACTGGGGACCAGGCACTAGAAAACCCTTCTCTCCTCTCACACATGTTTCACTCAAAGTAGACAATTCTACCATTCCTGAGAAGAGTCAAAAGCGAAGGAGATTCCACAGGGTGAGACAATACTTTATGTAACCTGAGCCCCATCATTTAGAGCAGTGTTTCCCAAACTTGGAACACTGCTTATCCAGGGAAAGCCCCTGGCGCGCCGGGCCGGTTTGTTGACCTGCTGCGTCCTGCCGGTTTGGCCGATCGCAGCTCCCACTGGCCACAGTTTGCTGTGCCTGGCCAATGGGGGCTGTGGTATGCAGCGGACAGCACATCCCTGGGCCCACACAACCCCCATTGGGCAGGCACAGCGAACCGCGGCCAGTGGGAGCAGCGATCGGCCGAACCAGCGGGATGCAGCAGGTAAACACACCGGTCGGGCACGCTAGGGGCTTTCCCTGGACAAGCAGTGTCCCAAGTTTGGGAAACACTGATTTAGAGCCTTAAAAATATGGACCAAGACCTTCTATTTGACCCATTGTTCTATAGGAAACTAGTAAAGTACAGGATCATGTGCTGGTTCCAACCTGTATTTCTGAGATGTGCTACTGCATTCCACACCATGTGTAATTTTATCAGGGCTCATGTTTTCAAGCCCAGGTACACTGTCTTGCAATAACCCCGTTAGGAAATAACAAGGCCATGTCTTTATTGGTTTCTAAGGCCTCAGGTGATAGAGCACATTCTGTGCAGATGCAACTTTGCAAATATCCAGTCATCAAGAACTCTAGAATGACCCTTAAACTGTGCTTAGCTTGAAAATTTGTGGACATTTGTCCCTGAGTGAAGGAGACAGCACAGAGGTAGCAAGCTCTATGAAGCATTGCCTTTTGCCTCTAAATATCGCTTTAAAATATCCAGGAAAAATATGTTAAAAACCAATTTTTATTTTTAAAGGAATTTTGCAATGTTGTAGAAAAAAGTCAGAGGTGAATTTACAGAGGCATATGAAAGAGTTAGAAGGAAAGGGTAAATGGTTAGGGAAGATTCTGCTGAATTTTGCCTTTAGTCCATTGGAAGAAGAACTTCAGAATCTGAAGACATTTTAACAGATGGAAATGTATTTCCATTTAAAAAGGGCAGAGTTTGGCATAGAGGAACAGGATAAGATAAAACAAAATCAGAGTTGGTTATTAAACCAACTCTGAAGGTGATTAAGGAGGCTTGAAATGACTGAAAGCTTAGAGGAGTTAAAGAGAATGGGAAGAGGGGGAGAGAAAGAGAAGGAGCTTTCTGCATCTCAGTGTTATTGTTTTATTTATAAATAAAAAATCACTTGATTTGTATGTAACTGTGTTTTCAGTATATGCATTTTAAGTAATTCAGGCCACCCTTCCTTTTTTTATTTGCTCCTATTTTGGCAAACGGCACCCATGATACACCAAGGCAACTCACTTCTCAACATCAGTAGTATCCAGAAGACTTGAACAACCCAAGAAACATTGAAAGTTAAAGCTGCTGGAAGCAAGCCCTGTCCAGGAGGGGTAAAATTGTAATCTGACTCCACTAAATCTTTCAGCAAAGAGGTAGATAAGGGTTCTTAGTTTAAGAACAACTAAGGAAGAATTAGTAAAAGGAGATTTGGTTATCAGTTGAATGTACATTTTTCTATTCAGCCAAAAAAGCTGAGCTTAGAACAGCTGGATTCCTTTACACCACGACAGTGGCACTTGGGAACTACTGGATTTTGAATCTCATTGTATTTCTCTTTGTCTCTTTTTCCTACTCTTCCCCCTCTTTTCTCCCTTATTTTCAGTCCACCCTGCTGTCCCTCTATCTCCTTTTAGCCTTGCAGAGAATCCTCTATGTCACCTAGTTGAGTTACCTTCCACTTTGGCTGGAGCTACATCTCATCCCTCTGCTACCTGGGGTCATATCTCCTGCTCCTCCTTACCCTCCGGGACTTCTTCATCTCCCTGTCTCCTCTCCAGTCTCCTCTTTGCCAATTTTCCCTGCCCTAAGCTGCATCTCGTTCTCCTCCCCACAGGCCTGGGGCTTCTCTCCAGCTTCCTTTTTCATTTGGTTGCTACTATTTCCCCTCCAACCCCCTGTTCCTCTTTCTTGTTCCATTTCTCTTGTTCCCAAGTCTGCTCTGCCCTATAATGTTCAGGAGCACTCCTCTACAGGTCTCTCACCAACACCACTTATCTGATATTCTTCTACCCCTTAATTCCTCAACATGTGTGTGGGGGGTGGAGGAGCGGGAGACAAGTTTGGGAGGTTTTCAAGCTTTGAAATTGAAACAAGTGTTTGTTTTTAACCATTTTATACATATACATTTTTTTAAATGAATGATTCTTATTATTTGTATTTGATTTAATTTTTTCATTTCCTAAATGTCTCCTTATTTTTGCTCTTTAAAATAAACTTTGATATTTACACATCAATCATGGTCCTGTGTGTGACTGAACATGATAAGAACAGAGAGATAGGCACTTCACTTTTAGGTTGATAAGGACACAGAATTGCCTATAAATAAGCTTAACAGAATTGATTTTTTTAATATAATTTTGACAGATTATATAGATGTTTATTTTTAAGCATTTTTTTAGATTTGTATTGATTTAAAAGTTTGGTTACATAAAATTATGGGGTAGTCACAATTATTTAATGACAGTAGACACTGAAATTCAAAACATTTAAGCTTTATAATCTGTTAAAACACAAATTGTCAACATCACATATCAAAATTTACACACTTAATCCTTAAATCAACAAATCATATCTCTTTTTACTACTAATTTGCTATTCCTTTTGTAATAAGCCTAATTCAAAAGTCTAAATCACTGCATTTTGACTCTAATAAGTTCTCAGGTAGCATTTTCCCTACTTTGCCTATTTGCAATTCAATTATCATTGATGGAAATATTTTGTCATCGGTTTGTGTGTATCGTGAAAATGATGTTTACTAACATTTAATCAATAAAAAATAATCTTTCTGAGTCTACCTATAAACAATAAACATAGCCCAGAAACAGCTATAATACTAATGAAGTTGAAAATAAGAACAGTAAGATAGCTCTGACATAACTTTATGGTCAAGGACAAAATAGGGTAAAATTAGAGATGAACTTAAGGTGACTTTTCAAAATATTATCAAGAGAAAGCAGAGGTGATTTATATTCATGTATACCTCATTTTCCTCATATCAGATTGCAAATTTTGCAGTATATGCATATATTCAGTTCATCAATAGCACTGGCAAGCTGTTCATTTAAATCCAGTGAGATATGGGGACTGAACTCCTTTAGTCTCTTCTGAAAATTACAGCCTTAATTTATTTCACAAATGTTAAATTCAGAACCAGACATTAAGAATGGTATTAGCTATGTAACTAGTTTTTCATGCCTGTTTAGAATATACTCATGCACACGAATTAAAGCAGAGTTGTCCTTACCTGTAAAGTGTTTTATGAACTTGTCTTTTAAATTGGAATCTCTCGGAAATATTTCTGAAGAAAAAAAATTATACAGATGATACTTTTATTACAATAAACTGAGAATAATATGCACACAAATATGCTGTACATGCACACAATAACCTCCCATTTTGATAAGCATTCTCAGTTTCATAGATATGATATAGTTTATTAAATTAGCTTCAATATTTTTTCCAAATAATTCATAGGTCGATAGATTAATGCCAGAAGGGACCGTTACAATCTTCTAGTATGACCTCCTGCATAAAATAGGCCATAGAATTTCACCCAGTAATTCCTGTATTAATTAAATCCATATCTTTTAGTAGAGCTAGACTATATTTTTTAGAAAGACCACACTCTACACACACAGGAATGCTGTGCTAGACCATAAGTACCCAGGTACCACAGTGACTGGGGCCATATAAAACACTAGATAGCCAAATACAGTATCTTGTTCTTCAGATACCTAGAACTTGCGGCTTCAGAGGAAGGGGGAAACACTCCATAATGCACCTAGAACATGATTAAATCCCCATTAAAGTAAATGGAGCTTTTCCCCTGATGTCAGTAGGAGTTAGATCTTGCCCCTTCTCCATCATGCATTCCTTATACCTCTGCATCACTCAATTTACACTTTAAATATCATTGTATCAGATAGTAAATACTTGGATCACAAAATATATGCTAATAAGAAGACAAATTAGGAGTTAACATTATGGACTTGTCACCAAACATGTCTAGGCACTATAAGCTGTTTCCTTCTTGTTTATATAGTGTTAAAGTCTCTGTATTCTTATTTTGCTCTCTACCCAGTACCCACAGACAAACAATAGGAAATGGCTCTACCTGCGTTTTTTAATATTATCAGCAATAAATCCAGCTCTGGTCTGAATTAACTCCCATTCAACTAAAGATAGAAAGCAAGTTCCCTTTCATAGATTGGAAGATGGCTGCAATCTGCCAAAATAAATTGTTAGTGACTCTGGGTAGGGATTTTGGTTTTGGGGTTTTTTTTGGCTGGAGGGAGGGGCAGAGATGGGGAGGGACTGCATTTTTAGGTTGTAATTTTAAAAGGAATTTATGTCCCCTAATCCTACTGAATTTCGATGAGACTTGGGCATCTAACTCCCACAGGTGCCTTGGAAAATGTCACTAGAATATTCACAGAAAGTGAACACACACAAGCCACAAACACAGCTGAAATTAATTTGTATTAAAAATGTGAATAGTCACAGATTTTTTTTGGTAGCATTTTCCCAACTGCACCTGCTAACATCAGCAGCTCTACCTGAAACTAACTGGCAGCACTAGAGGAGTAACAGTAACTTGCACTCTGAAGCAGTTCTCAACTTTAAGGATGCATGGCCAGACTATGAGGCTAACAATGAGAGCCAGCAGGATGATACTCTTGTTAAGAGTGTTAATTCTCATCTTTTTAATCGAGTCCTCTCAGTTTTAAAAGCAGGCATGTTTTCAAAATTCCCAACACTAAAGATCAACAAATTCCACCAGGATTTAAAGGATGCTCATGTAGCAAGGTAAATACCATAGATGCATATTCATTTCATGAAAGGAAAACAGCATTGTGTAGTAAAAATGAGCTGTATTTGCAAAGTTTTGCTTAAATTATGCTTACTATGGAGCTGCACTGGGAATAAATACAGCAGAATAGTATCTTATGTGTGGAAGATGCAAATGAAATTTGTATATGGGTAAACAGCATATATATTTTACTCATTGAACACGAAGAGAATGTGGCATAGGGAGGTCAAATATAATCAAAGTACTATTTAAACATCACAAATATATGGGTGTAGGATACTAAGCCATTTATGTTCTCATATAGAACATACATGATGCAACATCTTGTGCATAGATTTATAATCTTGCATTTCTCCTTTATATTGATAGGCAAAGTTACATGTGAATTATAAAGACATGTACTTGTATTATATAAACACGAGTTTCATCCCTAGTATAATCCCAATTAATAATCATAAGAAATCTTCTTTACTGAGGGATTTCTTTCTTGGTTCCAGTGGGATCTCTGATCTTGGATGTCTAGTCTCCTTTAGACAATTAAGCAAGATAGGGGCAAATCCTGCCCCTCCTTTCCCCCTCAAAAGATGGTGATGGTCATGAAAATTACTAAGGCTGGAGTAGTGGTGCTACAACTGTTCTACAATTGCTCTCATGCCTGGGGCAGGAATGATGGTTTTGTGGTTAAAGTACCAGATGGGGATTGAGAGTGAGGCTTTTCCTTGGCTCTACCCCACACATTTTTTGTATGATTTTGCCTCTGTCTCACAGGCGCCGACTTCCGGTTGCGCCGGTGGGGGCTGACGCCGCCCCCCGACGCCGGGTGACGCTGCGGGGCCCCGCCCCCGACGCCGGGCGACGTTGCAGGGCCCCGCCCCCTACGCCGACGCAACATCGCCCAGCGTCGGGGGCGGGGCCCCGCAACCTCTCCCGGTGCTGAGGTGAGTTTGCGGTGGGTCCCGGGGCTGGCGGGGAGCTAGGCGCGGGCCCCGGGGTTGGCGGGGAGCTGCCGGTGGGTGCTCTGCACCCACCAATTTTTCCCTGTGGGTGCTCCAGCCCCAGAGCACCCACGGAGTCAGCGCCTATGCTCTGTCTCCCTTCTCATTCTTTGTCTTGTCTAGATACACTGTGAGCTCAAAGAACGAGGAGTACTTGTAGCACCTTAGAGACTAACAAATTTATTTGGGCATAAGCTTTCGTGGGCTAAAACCCACTTCATCAGATGCATAGAGTGGAACATACAGTAGGAAGATATATATGTGTATGTATATAGATATATATATTCTCATAGATTCTAGGGCTGGAAGGGACCTCGAGAGGTCATCGAGTCCAGCCCCCTGCCCTCATGGCAGGACCAAATACTGTCTAGACCATCCCTGATAGACATTTATCTAACCTACTCTTAAATATCTCCAGAGATGGAGATTCCACAACCTCCCTGGGCAGTTTATTCCAGTGTTTAACCACCCTGACAGTTAGGAACTTTTTCCTAATGTCCAACCTAAACCTCCCTTGGTGCAGTTTAAACCCATTGCTTCTTGTTCTATCCTCAGATGCTAAGATGAACAAGTTTTCTCCCTCCTCCTTATGACACCCTTTTAGATACCTGAAGACTGCTATCATGTCCCCACTCAGTCTTCTCTTTTCCAAACTAAACAAACCCAATTCCTTCAGCCTTCCTTCATAGGTCATGTTCTCTAGACCCTTAATCATTCTTGTTGCTCTTCTCTGGACCCTCTCCAATTTCTCCACATCTTTCTTGAAATGTGGTGCCCAGAACTGGACACAATACTCCAGTTGAGGCCTAACCAGCGCAGAGTAGAGCGGAAGAATGACTTCTCGTGTTTTGCTCACCACACACTTGTTAATGCAGCCCAGAATCATGTTTGCTTTTTTTGCAACAGCATCACACTGTTGACTCATATTTAGCTTGTGGTCCACTATAACCCCTAGATCCCTTTCTGCCGTACTCCTTCCTAGACAGTCTCCTCCCATTCTGTATGTGTGAAACTGACTGTTCCTACTTAAGTGGAGCACTTTGCATTTGTCCTTATTAAACTTCATCCTGTTTACCTCTGACCATTTCTCCAATTTGTCCAGATCATTTTGAATTATGACCCTATCCTCCAAAGCAGTTGCAATCCCTCCCAGTTTGGTATCATCTGCAAACTTAATAAGCGTACTTTCTATGCCAATATCCAAGTAGTTGATGAAGATATTGAACAGAGCCGGTCCCAAAACAGACCCTTGCGGAACCCCACTCGTTATATCTTTCCAGCAGGATTGGGAACCATTTATAACTACTCTCTGAGTATGGTTATCCAGCCAGTTGCGCACCCACCTTATAGTAGCCCAATCTAAGTTGTATTTCCCTAGTTTATTGATAAGAATATCATGCGAGACCATATCAAATGCATTACTAAAGTCTAGGTATACCACATCCACCGCTTCTCCCTTATCCACAAGACTCATTATCCTATCAAAGAAAGCTATCAGATTGGTCTGACATGATTTGTTCTTTACAAATCCATGCTGGTTATTCCCTATCACCTTACCACCTTCCAAGTGTTTGCAGATGATTTCCTTAATTACTTGCTCCATTATTTTCCCTGGCACAGAAGTTAAACTAACTGGTCTGTAGTTTACTGGGTTGTTTTTATTTCCCTTTTTATAGATGGGCACTATATTTGCCCTTTTCCAGTCTTCTGGAATCTCTCCTGTCTCCCATGATTTACCAAAGATAATAGCTAGAGGCTCAGATACCTCCTCTATTAGCTCCTTGAGTATTCTAGAATGCATTTAATCAGGTCCTGGTGACTTGCAGGCATCAAACTTATCTATGAACATGAAAAGATGGGGGTTGCCATACCAACTCTAAGAGACCAATCAATTAAGGTGAGCTATTATCAGCAGAAGAAAAAGAAAAAAAAGACTTTTGTAGTGATAATCAGGATGGCCTATTTCAAGAAGGTGTGAGTAACAGTAAGGGGAAACTTAGCATGGGGAAATAGATATCAGTTTGTGTAATGACCCAGCCACTCCCAGTCTTTATTCAAGCCTAATTTAATGGTATCCAGTTTGCAAATTAATTCCAGTTCAGCAGTTTCTCGTTGTAGTCTGTTTTTTAAGCTTTTTTGTTAAAGAATTGCCACTTTTAGGTCTGTTACTGAGTGACCAGAGAGATTGAAGTGTTCTCCTACTGGTTTCTGAATTTTATGATTCCTGATGTCAGATTTGTGTCCATTTGTTCTTTTGAGTAGAGACTGTCCAGTTTGGCCAATGTACATGGCAGAGGGGCATTGCTGGCATATGGCATATATCACATTGGCATTGACACCCTAACAGCAGGATTGTCTGGCTATGTAGACTCTCTCCTTAGGCCCTACGCTACCAGCACTCCCAGCTATATCTATTTCCCCATGCTAAGTTTCCCCCTACTGTTACTCACACCTTCTTGTTAACTGTTTGAAATGGGCCATCCTGATTATCACTACAAAAGTTTTTTTTTCTTTTTCTCCTGCTGATAATAGCTCACCTTAATTGATTGGTCTGTTAGCGTTGGTATGGCAGCCCCCATCTTTTCATGTTCTCTGTGTGTATATATATCTTCCTACTGTATGTTCCACTTTATGCATCTGATGAAGTGGGTTATAGCCCACAACAGCTTATGCCCAAGTAAATTTGTTAGTCTCTAAGGTGCCACAAGTACTCCTTTTTCTTTTTGCGGATACAGACTAACACGGCTACCACTCTGAAACTGTGAGCTCAGAAGGTCATGAACTGTTTTCTACTCCATTTAAACTGTACTTGGCATAATAGGGCCCTGGGCCTTGGTTGGGCCTCTCTGTGCTACTTTACTCCATTATTCTCTTCCTACAACAAAACACGTGACTCCATGTTCACTTTCTGCATTCCAAGGTCTGGGTTATAGACCAATACACTGTGCAAGCCTCTAGTGATCATTACTGTACAGTATTTACTTTTGCAAATATTGTGTGAGTGATTGTAAATAAATTATTATTCAAGCAGAAAGCAAGGGGTATTTCACTCTGGTTATATGACCAAACATTTTCGTGTAAAGCTGTTTTGTTTCATCCTATTTCTCAGGCGAAATGCCTGAGAAGGTGGTTTTTATTTTGTGGTTCTATTGAAGCCAAATTAATTCCATTACTAAGGAATAGTTTGGAACAGATCCTGCACTAGTGTTTTAGTAGTATTTTTTCTATTAGTCTAGTTTAGAGGCACTTAGACTTTGTGTAACTGAGAGAGGCAAAGACAACTTGTCAGGAGCCCAATGGCTACACCTATCTTGCCTATAGGAACATACTTTTTATGGATTTTACACAAATTCCCAGAATCATCACTTCTATCTTTGAATCCCTCCATTGAAATATTTAGCATTGTCTCTGCTTACTCCTCTGTGAATGGTAATCTTACAAAAATATACATTTAAGGATATCTGCCTTAAAAAAGAACCAAATGTTTACAATTCAGTTCTGGACTTATTTCCACATATTTGGACTTCAAATTATTTTACAACTATGGTATTTTAAGCTCTATGTAAGCTCTTTTTTGTGTATTTTCCTGGCACCAGTATTGCAGCTACAGAATGAGAATCTGGCTCTTCCGCTATAAACCTTGATGCTCAGTCATCTCAAATCACATTTTGGCATATATGTCATAAATCCAAACATTTTCTCCAAAAAATTATTTCAATTCATGATACTGTTTATTATGTTGTATTTGTTGTTGTTATTGTTTAACTAAAAAGGGGGAGGGGTAAAAAAAGATTTTGCAAAGCTCTTGTCCTTAATATGGACTGAGCTTGTTTGTTGGTTTAGGAATAAAACTTTAAAATGGCCAAGAAGATATTCTGATTTGAAACAGACTAGAACACACTCAATAGGAAAATTCAGTAGCATTCTTTGTCACAACAGAAATTCTCCATCCATTTGTATGGGGCTTTTCTTCAGCAAAACCATCCCTTAATGTCTAAAGAGCCCATAGATAGCCGATTAAGACAAATTACAATGCCAAGATGAAACAAAGTTATTGTGAGATTGTCCAGACCTTGCTACACCAAGTTTAAACAAATGTATGTAAATAGAAAGTGTTACAATGCTAAAAGCAATAACAAAATATTGCCAATGCAAGTGAGTCCAATCATTCACTGTGACAATTTAGAGGAATATTTCCTCACCCATTATTTTGGAAATCCTGCAGACTCTCTGGTGCTGACCAAATGGAAAGGCACAGTCCAGTCCCTGCTGGACTCTATTCAGCCCTATGTGCCAAAACCCAGTTCCGACATCATATTTGGCCTGGAAAGTTCTGGCAGGATATCATACATTATGGGGACTATTACCTTTTCAGTTCCTGACACAATGGCTATGGAGGTATGGAGTGCCTTAGTTTCCCTCACAGATTAATGCACAGCTTATTCGGGAAGTATTAGTATCTTGCAACTCTAGGATACACCTTTTGCACAGTCTCGCATTCCTTTCAGACTATTGCTAGGATTGTATTTTGAGTTTGTTACCGAGAAATTATATTTACATACTAGGTATTATTGTGCTCTCATTGTACAATATCACAGTGTTCACTTTTCTTAATGATAGTTTCTGGGTATAGTTCACTCTGGGGAATCATTTTGCCCAGGGTCCCACTTTGTAAATGGGCTGAAATCCTGTTCCTGGAGTAAGTGCACATGAAGGCATATTGCTCCCTGAAACATGATGGTGGCTAAACGAGGAAATATTCATCTCAATTGTCTAGTTCAATACTTGTAAATCAATCCATCCATGTTGCCTCCCAGCTCTGTTTCAGTCTTTGTTCTATTTTTGAGCTTCTCTTTCTTTCTTTCTTTCTTTCTTTCTCCAGATACTCACAATATAAAACCTTGGTGCAACTAATAAATGCATAGTTAACTTGGTAGATTTCCTGCCCTCCCCCTAATGCGCGCGCTCTCTCTCTCTCTCTCTCTCTCTCTCACACACACACACACACACACACACACACACACACACACACTTGATTCCATCAGCCTAAGTGAAATATCTATTTTTGTTTAAGAGGAGGCATTGTATATATCTTGTGTTAACATGCACAACTCTCATTGACTGAAGGGTTATTTTGAGGGTTTGGTGTGTGTATTATTTTTTATGGGGGTTAAATGGGAAATGATTCAACACTCAGCAGGGATAATGTTGCACCCAAAGCAGATCTCCTTCCCATGAGTAGTACAAATCTGTTTGAAATTCAAAACTGACAATGCACTGCATTGTAGTGTAATGAAGATTTAAGGAGTTAGCTAATGTTTTATCACTTTCGAAGGATGGTCTATTATCCGTGACACCACAAGTGAAAATGGATTGGCTGGTTTCATCTTAGTACATGACTCAAAATAAATCAATAATAAAACAAAACAAAAAAAACCACCGTCTGCTCAATAGAATATCATGAACTTATATACCACTGCCCTCTGCTGAATGGAAAATGCCAGACAAGCTCATGCATATTTGCTCTCTGCTATTTGAGCTAACTGAGCTGTTAATTTAATTCACCAAGTAAAGGCCACTCCTATAGCTCCCCAAATAAAAGTTTGTTTTGGGGGATGAAAGCTGTGAGTCAAGTGTAGTCACTAATTCACAATGAAGCATTTGACTAATTTATTTTCCTTTTCTACTTACGCAATATCTTTGAACACAGCACCAGCCTGATGGGTTTATTTGCTGTATAACAAATCTGTATTCAGTATTTTTACTCTAGGTGTAGAGAATATTCCAAATGAAATGGTTGTGATTTGTCAGCCAAGACAAATGGCATTGTTGTTGTTCCCTTATTAGATGAATGCATTTATGTCCTGCCTATTTGTTTGTCCAAATTTTAAATTTTGCTTCTGTATATACTCAAGCTAATGAATTTGCAATTCACTTTTTGTAATGTTTTTCTGAGTAAAATTTTCTGATGTTCATAGAAAATGAGCCTCAACGGTGGTATGCACATGGCCAAGAAAATTCTATTAAATGTTGAAGAAAGGACATTTTATATACTATTCTCCCAGCTCTACTTAGGAGCGCTATTTATGGTATTACATGAACATACACATGCACATATATAGTACCAGAATGTCTTTATTCAGTAACGAGTCATTAAAAAGCCAAAGACTAGAACAGTAGGGGCATGATGTGAGTCAGGATTGGAGTGTAGTAGTGTATGCAAAGCCTGACAATGCTTTCCTACACTATGGCTGATTCATGCTAATAATATCAGTCACTCGCTGACATGGGCACTACATTTATATATAAATACCATCCTTGTATATTTTTAGAGGCACTGCAAGAGGGCGCAGAGGGAGCACCAGTTTCTTCAATCTTCATCCTTCACTTCCATCACCTGCACTTCCATCACACACACCCCTGCAGGACAGGGTTCCAGTCATTTGCACCAATGCCAGGTTCTGCAAAGCCCCCCAAAATGGCGGAGGAAAGAAGTGGAGATATTGTTGCAGTTTCTCCTTTTTCCCCCTTTCCACCTGAATCCTAGGTGGTAAAATGAGGGTTCTGGATGTGGAGGGAAGGAGAGGATAGTTCAGATGAGGCATAGCCTGATCTGCTGAGAAATTTACACTATTTTACTGGGGTAAAGCACAGAGGGCCTGTCTCTCTGCAGGGATATCTCCAGTTTCCTCTTGGACATGAGGACACAGGGCCGGCGCTACCATTAGGTGACCCTAGGCGGTTGCCTAGGGCACCAGGATTTGGGGGGATGGCATCTCAGGTCCCTTGGCAGCCGCCGGCGGGAGAGGCTGCCACTGAAAGACCGCCAAGGTCCCCAGCGGCCGAAGAAGCTGCCGCCGAGAACCCCGGCGGCAGAAGGCGCCGCCTCTGTGAGGATATATCGTGGTTCCCGTTGTACAGCCTCAAATTCTTCCCCTACAGGATTTGATGCCTTAGAATCTTCACACAGGGAGCTATTTCTGAGTTTATGGAATTAATTTCCTCCTCCCACGATCTTTATGCAGAAGGGGACACTATACTCATTGTTCTTAAAAGAGTTACTTGCTTTGTTTATCCTTTTTTCAGTTACCTAACTATGGATAGTTTCTGAATTAATCAGTGTTATTTGTTGCTAATGTGTTAGGATGCAATAAAAAAAATAGTTGACTAGAGCTGCACAATAATCACATGAGATTAAACTTGAAATGCCCCAAATAAGACTTCCTCCCAATGTGCCATAGTCCATGTTTGTTTCATAAATAGCACCCTGCTGAATCATCTGTCTTTTATGATGTCCTTTGTGAATATGTTTTACAACTCTAAATGATTGATAGTTATTAACATGCCAAGCCATTGCCCTCAGGCACATAGAATTCTTCCCTCTCTAAAGTTAAATAAGTTTGTTGAAGAAGACTCTCTTCAGTCTCCCACAAGAGGAGAGGAGCACATGAGTGCTGCTTTTACAGCATGTATATGCAACCATTTGCGTGAGAAATTACACTTAACATGGTGCCCCATAATCTACTATGCCAGTTGTTCCTGCATAGCAGAGTTCCAAGTGCTAGAGCTTTGATTTGTGGAGTTTCCTCTTAGTTCTTCTGTTGCAGGGGTGTGTGGAAAAGTTGGCTTTCCCCTCCTGTCCAAGAGGCAGAGACTTCAGTCCCTTTAACTTGCTTCCGTTAGGAGGCCCCTTAACTCTGCACTGCTATTCTAGAATCAGTTTCTTTTAAGAGCATCCTTAAGGTCTGCTGCCTACTAATGCTCTCCCTATTTCTGTGCCTTCCCAAGCTCAGATTTCCGATGTTTGACTCGCCTCTCTCATGCAAGCAGGGGATACATAAGGGCTGTTGACATTTGTAGAGAAATTAGTCCCTCAACAGTGGCTTTCACAGTCAGGAAAACTAGAAGAGAACAGACAAGGAAAATGCAAACGGACGTTACCTGCATTTCTCTTTTCCATTTTCTATTACTGCTACCTGTGTGGATAATTTATAACCCAGCTTTCTGACTTGGTGTTCATGCAGCGAAGTTGTAATCCTGTCTTTGTGACATTATAACGGCTACTGCTGTCCAAATTTCAGCACGTATAACTTCCCTGAGGAATCAGCCAACAAAAACAACATAGGATGTTTGTATGATAAACTGTTCTTTAAACAAAAATGTTATTGGCCATATGCCAAATTACAAACAAAGCCAAAACTAAAATGAATGTAATATCAAAATAAATGTGAAAGTATTTCCCCCGGATTAAAGTGCTTTTAAAATAAGCATAATGTACAAATAAGTACACTAGTGTGGCTATCTCATATGGCATTTCACTCACTGTTCAGCTAAAAAAAAAATCAGGAATTCTAAAGAGATTAACATTACAGGTGTAGAGGTTTAATTGTAGGGCAACGTATTATATTGAGTGGGTACACTTAGTCACAAAATAATACGCCAGATTCATCCCTGAGGTAAATCTGCTGAAATCAACGAAGTTGCACCAGAGATGAATTTGACCCATTATGTCACTCTAGCAGCATAAATGATGAGACCAGCAAATGTGCACAGCACTAAAGTGAATCTGATGTAAAAAGTTACTTAAGCATGCCTGTACATACTTTATTGACTGCATTTTATTTTGTGTTTCACAGTTACTCATTTCAAATCAGAATGGTAGAATTCTACACTCACTTTTCACCAGTGTAAATAACTACATAAGGTGCAAGGCAAGGTTGAATAAGGTCTAGAATAGCACTTCAATAATTTCTACATGAATTCTTCAGAAATGTTGAGACAAACAAAATGCCCCTCCCTCTCTCTCAGCAAGAAGAAATTTTTGGTTGGACCAGAGGTGGGATGGCCAACTCCTGGAAAGGGGATGGGAGAGCAATTTGTGCCTTAAATTGCACCTGGGATGTACCTGGGGGGAGGGGATTCTCTGCCTTTGATTGGTTAGTCAGGGGGTGTTGAGGGAAGCTCATTGGCTCTCATGCACCCCCTCCCTCCATTTAAACCCCTGCTATGTGTCTGGTGGCCATCTTACCACTGTTGCTGGCCTGATCTCCCTCCCTATTGTTGAAGTATGCTGGAGCTGTGTTTCCAGGATGCTGCAGATCTGATCAATCACTCCTTTTGGGGGGGATCAGGAAGGACTTTTTACTTGTTTGGGCCAAACTGGCAAGCATCTGGAGGGTTTTTTCCCTCCCTTGCAGCATTATGGAGGCCCACTTTAGGTAAAAACGAATAAGGGTACGAATTCAAATGTTAGGAGGTAATAAAGGAATGTTTAGTTTGTCGCAACTTGCAGCTGGTGTTCAGTGTGCATAAAGGCGAGAAGGACCAGTTCTCTGAGGTAAATGGGCACTAGGATATGGCTGGCGGACTTCTTCCATAAAGAGAAAGGGGAGACCTGAAGTCTTTACAGACCAAGGTCCTCCTTGGTATCCATCATTCCTCAGCCTTCTCTGGTCATGGCTCTATGGCCTGGAAAAGTTTGTAGGTGAACCCCTGACCGCCTTCCACTTTCACTAGCCTGATCTGGCTCCACTGCTCAGCCAGAAAACTCTCATCATTCCTTTCTTCAGGGACATCCCCATGCTCAAGCTCTCAGCCCAGCTCTGCTCTGCTCTTCCTTTAAGCTCTCTTTACCCTCAGGACACAGGACACTGGACTCTCTCCCTTCCTAGCATCTGGGTTTTAAACTCTCCCTCTAAGCTTTCTCAGGATTCTAGCCCCCCACCCCAGCTTTCTAAACTCTCATTTATAATTCCCAGGGGCAACCCCACCCTCCTCATTACACCAAAGTAGGGTGCACCTGGACTAGAACAGAAGCACTGAGCCCAATTTCATTGAAGGGTCAGCTCTCCTATTATACTGAGGAACAGTTCAAAGGAAAATAAAAGCTGTCTGAAGACAGCACCTATGAATTTCTCTAACTATTTGGGACATTTATCCCCTGCTGTTTTCCAAACACCTCTAGAAACTTGCCACTGTATTAAGTAATTTCTGTATATTCCGCTAATTTACATTATGAACAATTACATATAATATCTATATACATTTATCTTCAAGTCAGAATTGATACCAATACATGTTAATCTATAAATTGACTGTAGATCTTATCAAATACTTTCCTCCTGTCATCTGTCAGCTTGTATTTCACTCTGAGTCAGTAATGCCTTGTGTAGGCTTTTAGCTATGCAGCAGAAATATATTTTCAATTTCACATGTGAAAGCTTCACCCACCGTCTCTCCCTCCTTAATGCAAGACTATCAAACAAATCTAGAGTAAATTTAATTCTAGTTATGCCTAATTATCTTTTCAAGTTTCCAGTTACTGTTCTTTTTCTTCTGATTGTTTACTTACTGCAGCAGAAACTCCATGATTAAATATGTTTTTATTTAGTATAAGATTTTAAAATGTCAAAGGAAACATGTAACATTGGTGGCTAATTTTATAAAAGGAAATTTGCTTTAAATGCTTTAGTTTTCAAGAGAAAATAACCATTTCTGATGAATATGTTAAGGGAGAAAAGATCAAACATTTTCACTGAAATGTAATCAAAGAAAAACAGATCAAGAGAATTACTCAAGTTAGCTATACAACACTAAACTCTTTCATTCAGGACACAAGTGCCATTTTTATTCCATCAGAGTTTTAAGATAAAAATGTGTTGAGAAAAGGAAAACGTTGCTAATATCACAATAGATACCTTTTAAATATTATTGATTATCTATTATCATAAAACTGGAAATTGAAATTGATGTTCCTACTATGATATTTAGAATCATTCGTGTCATCTTAAGAAATCTTGTATCATCAAACTATAAAAAGGTTTTGTATAAAATCACAACCAAACAATGATGGACAAAAAAATACACAGTTTTAGATAACTGATTTATATCTAAAGTAATAAACTGCAAAGCATCAGTAGCAGTTGTGTGGGGTGCCTGATAGGTATATTTCCTAAAGATGTAATATTCACATGTGATACAGCTGTGGCTGCTGAAAGACAGTACTGTAGTAGCAGATTTAGGAATTGGTCCTGCTCCCTTTGACTTCAGTGGAAGCAAGAACAGGTCCCTAATCTGTGTGTAATTCAAATTATCTACTTAGCAAAACAATTAAGTCAGAGCTCTAACAGCTGATATTTATTTTAAGTTCGTTGAGCCAGATTCTCTTCAGTCCAGGCTTTTTCTCTCTGCTCTGTTGGCACAAAGGACATAATACCAGTAGATTTTCCCAGTTGGAGATTCCCTCAGAATGAGTGAGTTTCCAGGTTTGTATAGTCACCTTTATGTTATATTGCCTCCCTCTGGCCCCTTCAGTCCTTGGCATAGAAAGGGGCATGACTAGCACACTACTGTACTCTAGCTATACTCAGCTTGGGTACTGGTCTCTTGAGGCTTTAGAGTAGCCTTGAGACTGTTTTAAACTAAAATGAGGCCAGAGTACTGTATGATCAGGGAACTGCAACTCGCTCTTTTCGTGCAACCCAGCAGCTCTGCCAAGCAAGATACGAGGTGCAACTGAGAATCTAAAAATTATATCTGTATATCTCCAAGCCCAACAAATAAGAAGGAATCCAATAAGGGTGCAACCAAAGGAATCTACGCTTCTACTTTTTAGTACCTGTTCTAAAAAGGAGCTGAATTTTTCAGAGGCTGCTCAAGATACCAACCAGCATGTTGAAAGACTATGTCATGACACTTGTAATCCCAAATAAACAACCTCCCAAGAGATCACTCATTCAGGTGCATTGAGAGGAGCATGAAGGTAGATTTTATACTTGCCAGTCAAGATCCTAATCCCTCACATTTGAAGAAAATCCACAATTCAATAGCACTGACATATCACAGGACATTCAAATGGATCCAAATGATTATACACTGACCATTCCCTGGGGCAGGTCTTGTGGTTAACGACTGTTCTCCATACATCAGAAAGATCTACAAAGAGGGCGATTTAAAGGAAACAAAAGGGGCCCACAATCTGCTCCATTGCTGCATTTTTTATTTTTTGTTTTAGCTTTGACTGTGAAATGCTAGTGTAGAGCATGGAATGAAATTTGGAAATCTGCAGAGAAACTCACTTATTATGCTTCTGAAAGCATGTGAACTGTGCTAAGTACCAGTCACTTTAAAAAGATAATCAGTCTTTTTTGTTTTCTTAATAATTCCAAGAGCTATCCAATTCAGACACAACTGAAATAAACCAGGCCCCAATCAAATATCTGAGGGGGGATGACACCAAGAACACTAGTCAGACAAACAGAATGGTGGAGCAAGGAGGGGACAGTGAGTTTCACCTAACCTTTAATGACCTTCTGAAGGCAGGAGAACCTGATCCTGGGTCCCTTACTTGGCCACCACCTTTACCTAGCCCCTTGTGACTGCCTACTTGGCCCCATACTTGGGCAGACTTTCATCCTCCTTTGTGATCCCTATGTGCATTATTACAGATCATGGCCCGCCTCAGGCTGATTTATTTTTTGTATGTTTTTCTATACATACCAACCAATTCTATTCTCTGGGACATGCACTGCTGCTCCATGTAGTGGCCCAGCAAATGAAGCCCATAACTACATGGGCCATGATCCCTCACTTGCCAAGGGATTTTGATTCCTTTGCCAGGGAATGAGTTAATTTAGCAGATAAATAAAAATCATTAAAGAATAATGTTGAAAATACAATGGTCTCTTCTAAGCCAATGCTTTCTAATCAATAGCTTTCTAATCTTTCATTAATACTTGACTTAGAGAGTCTGAAATGTCAGCTTCTTCTTCAGCCTCAACCACAATGAAATTATTAGGATATACTTACAAGGCTGATTGTTTTTTGTGCTCAAAGACAGCTATAGCAATGCTTATTAATGATTCTTCTATGGTCTCTCTCATAAAGCATATTTGTGTGAGTTAATCCTAGCCTGAAGAAACTTTGAGGTTTCACTTAACAAAAACCATTAAGAAACATGACTTCTCCTTCTTTTCCATTGTAAGCTTCTGCTTCAATCCATCAGTTTGGCAAGAGAGTGAAATAAACCAAACTTACTATATCACACACTTTCCCCCCCACTTTATGCTATATTGGCCTTCCCAAAAAGCTGTTTAAAAATATTCCAATGGAAGTAAATTTAGAAGTATGCAGTTTTGCAGGTTTTATATTAAACAAAATGAAGAAAAAAAATATTTTAGCGACCATAGTTTTTATCATGAGTCTGCTTATACCAAACAATGAATTTGAATTTAAGCATCATATGGATGCCAATATAAAGCTCCCTAGTAAACTATTCCTCTTTCTCCTGTGTCAGAGTTGCAAATGCAGATATGTGTTTAAAAAGCCCTCTTGTCAAGTATATGCCCGTTTTTTACGTTTAAAAAGGCATTAAGACAATTGTATATACAACACACAAATTAAGTTGAGTGAGAGCATTGTTATGTTATATTAATCTATTAATCTGAGCACAATATGGGAGCATTAATGAGAGATTTCAGTAAAAAGAGAGGATAGGATACTACCCTAGCTGTTTATGAGAAAAAGCAGCAGGCACACCTGACTGTGGAACAAAAATTATTTATTACATTTTGAACAAACCCTGATTTACTATAAACATTAACTGCTTATAAAGCTTTAAAAGGACAAGTTATTTAAAGTAATGAGACATATTAGGCTACAGTTTACTTGCAGTGTAGGTGGTAATGTTTTAGTGTACTTGACATTTCCTATGCTTATTTTAGAAATGTTTCTATTTCTTCTTTGAATTAGAACAGTAATGGTGCAGACAGAGTAACTCGTTATGAATACATAATGAAAACATTATGAATATCATAATGAAAATATTATGAATATCTAAATAAAGGACATACCAGTCTATAAGGAATCCTTACACTTAAAGCTTAGGGCCAGATTCTCATTTACACCTTTAGACTACTCTGTTAGCCTAAAAGTGCTTCAAAGTGAACACAAATTACATTTGCACCCATATTAAGGACACTTTACACTGCCAGAGTGGTATAAAGAGGCCTTTCTATAAATAAGAATTAGACTCAAAGTATTTGCTTATCCAGTGTGTTAAGTCCAAAAGAATTAGTAACAGCCAGGACTATTATCTACTTGTTTGTACTCAACCAATAAAAATGGCCCAGATCCTGCTTCTGGTTCAGCCACTTTGCCCTGCATCACTGGGACAAAACAGCCCTAAAGTTCGCAGAGTCAGCTACAGATGGATCACCCCAGTAGATCAAATGCCACCCATAACCTATGCTACTGGAGTAGGGGCATGGCTGAGAAAAGACAGTAGGGCCAGGGATTCCTTAAACTTTGTTGATCCTGGCTGCTCAATCACCCCTTTAGAGCCTTTGGCAGTCAGAGTACACAAGCAACATTCCAGCACTATGCAGTTCTTGGCCTGAGCTAAAGATCAGGGGCATTAATCTCACCTCAAGGTGCAAAGCTTTAGGTACACACTGTAACTTCCAACATCAGATGCTTTGAATAAAATGATGATTATTAAATATTATTATTACATGATTTTATTCATAGTGTTTTTTAAAGCTTCAGTTAGATATATTCTAAAGATAAATAAATAGAGAACTATGTTTTCATGGTATTAGGCATTTGACACGAAATTCATCCCTCTACACAAACACCACAGAGTTGAAGTGCCAAAATTGCATTGTAGGGAGAAAGGTGGCATGCTGGAGTGAGGATTAGATTTAGGAGCAGCAGCTCTGTATAGCATGCTCTCCTCCAAACATGATAAATAAAAGACTGAATTTGCAAACAAATCCATGTGAGAGTTAAAGCTACTCCCATCAGCATTAAACTCCTCCTCCAAGCTTTGGGGATCTAGGAAGACAGAACTAATTACTGCATGGCTTCTTGGGGGGGTGTTACTATTAAGGCCAGGTAGGGGAGCAACCCAAAAAGGTGCAAACCTCCATAATCTGCAAAGTTGAAGCCCAGTTTCCTCATGGACTTTGGCATTTGGGGGCTGACCATGAGGCTGCAGACCTCTCCCCTGAGAGCAAAATAGTTTTCAAATGCTTTCCCCTGACCTTGTAGGTTTTCCATTGAAAGATATTACACTTTTTAAAATAGTAATTATTGAAAACATTTGTTTTACAAACAGTGGTGGTCATGATTTTTCAGTGGTTAAGATCTAGTCTGGGACGTAGGAAAACCATAGTTCTGTTCCCTACTCTATACCACACCTTCTCTGTGATCCTGGCAAGTCATGGGCCAGCAATGGTATCATTACCCACAAAACCCAGGAGGATTTTTCTAGGCAAGATAATGCTGACCTTGATACTATTATCTTATGCTCAGTAGTGTTTGTGACACCACTATCTGCCCCTACAGGGGATGAAGAGCTGTTTTAGGCAGAAGTGAGGAGCCAGTGGGAACAAGGTTAGCATGAAGTTAGTGAGCAACAAAATCCCTGGGTCTCAGTGTAGATGTGCCAGCCTTCTGCAGATTGTCCTATGAACCCATGAGCTTTCCCTGCAGATCTCAGGACATCCTCATGTTAGTACTACTAGCTATAAAGCTCACCTCTTCATGGTGTGATGTGAAAGTAACTGCAAGACTTAATTTGCAGAGTATGTCAATTCTGCTGTGGGTTTTCCAATATTTCATCTTGAATACTCAGATCTATTACTTACTATAAAAAGCTTGACAAGGCTAATCATGGTGTTCATTTGGAAATGGTACTTTGAAGCATTACCAAATGAATGATTTATGCTTTGCTTCTGAATACGTAGGAAGGAGTTTTCACAGCATTTTTTTTCTACCAGACATTGAACTGTGACTTTCTCTGGTCTCCTAAATTACATTATTCAGTGCAGAAATAGCCACAACTTTCTGAAAGCTAAACACCTTCAATCCCATGAACACAATGGCATTGAATTTAGTAATAATAATGAATAGAGTTGTTTCTACAATGAAATCTATTACAATATGTCCAGGGAATACTGAGGGGCCACTTAAGATGAGGACAGGATTGTACAATGCCTGATGTAGGTTCTCTGCAATTTACTAGAAGCAGTATAGTAAAATATATTGGATTTGTAATGATTTCATTTGCTTGATTGTGGCACAAGCAGCTCGAGGCTCAAGCAGATAATTACATTTCTAAGCCACCAAGTAATCTTTCTATGGGGGTTGTGGAATAGTCAGTGATGACAGGAAACCAGTTGGAAACCAACATAAGCTCATACCCACATCAGTTTTCTAGTCATACAGAGTTCAGTGAATGATTAGCAGCAGGGTGGTCAGGGGTTTCACTGCACTGAAAAGGTATCATGCTGTTATTGTCCAAAAGGGCTTACTAGCATCTTGTCAAAGCAGGTAAGGATTATAAATTACATTGGTTATACTGGAAGGAGTGTGGTAGAAAAAGGAACACAGGCCATTTTTCTGAAATCTTTCAACAGCATTACACGCAAGAAAGAATATTCTCTGGCTTCATGGTTATTACAATCTGGTGATGTAGCTGAAGCCATAGCAAATAATTTTAAGAAGATGTAAATGGATATAAACAAACCATACTATGTACAAGACAAGGCAAAAATCCCTAGGAAATTATTAAAACTTGTTTGACAAACTAGATGTCTGTTGTAAATAATAATACTTTTCAGCAATAGATCTCATAGCACTTTACAAGGGAGATCAGTACCATTATCTCTATTTTATAGATGAGGAAACTGAGGCACAGAGCAGCAACATGACTTGCCCAAGGTCACCCAGCAGGCCAGTGGCAGAGCCACTAATAGAACCCAGGTCTTCTGAGTAGCAATCCAGTACTCTATCCACACTATGATACACTGCCCATACATTAGTTATGATATGTCATTAACAGACAAAAAAATGAGTAACTGCTTTATCAAAGCTATTCTAACAACATCACAGCTAACTCTTTGGCTGTTTTAATCCCACAGGATTTAATAGGTTTGCCGATCTACTGTACTTATCTAGTGCTGCCACATTTATCCATTGCTGCTGCCACATGCACCGTTAAGTATGCACTACTTACTAACACTATTTCTTTAAAGGTATCTTCCACTGAAATACCTAACCTTGGTCCATAAATAGTGAAAGGGTGAGAAACAGTGTACTTAAGGATTTAATAGGGCTGTGAGCCACATTCCAGTAGCCTTTTATTAGTTATTTTTATTTTGAAGGGGCACTGTGCTTTATAAGGCAAATCAATCATTGTGCTTGTGCCATAGTTATCCCTAATCTTGTAGTAAATCTTAAAGCTGACAATAGCTGCAGTAAGTGGTGGTGCAGTTTAACTTTTTTTTTCATCACCATCTCCAGACACTTAGGTTCCAAACTGTGTCATAATGGAATATTTGCTACAATGAAACCTAACTACCATAGCTGAACACACCAAGAAAAGACTACAATTATTACAGCTGATTTCAATTTTGGAACAAAACCCAGCTTTTTTCTAAAATGAAATGTTTCACAAACAATTGTTGACATTGTTTAAATGTTTTATTTTTGAGACAAATTCCCCCCGTTATTTTTAAAAGCATTGAAAAAATTATTGAACTTAACCATTTTATTAACATTTTCAAAAACAAAAATTTAAGACAAAAAAAATCACATATTTTAAAAATAAAAAGGATTGATTTCTAACACTTCAAAACAAAAAACTTTTAATTTTCTTTCTCTTTTTTTTTGGTAATAGGTTCTCATTTTCAATCAGCTCTAATGTTTGCATTAAACACATTTTACTTCTTTAGATAAGACAATTCACCTCTTGTAAGAGTAAGCACAGGTTTATTGAAATTAGCAGGGTTAAATCCACTCGCACAGCACTGAATTTTACCCATTAGGCATAATAAAATATAGTAGGAATAGAATGATATCAAAAATGTCAGTAGCCAGGCAAATGGCTGTATTCTAAATGTCTCTGGTTCAGTTCTTATCAGTTTTGTGCATACTGTACAAATGAACAATCACACGATAGTAAAATCAATATTTTCACCAGAACCATGTTTCAACCAATTGATATTAAACATGTCCTAAACATAAATAAATAGCCTATAGAAAGGTCATTAAAGCAACAACCAGTAATAACCTCTTTCACACACACAACCATGATCAAGATCTCTCTGGCATCAGGCTGCCATTCTGAGTCCTAATCCACTGGACCCATGTGCTTTAAGCTTCCCTTTAGCTGAGCAGGCTCCAGCAGTGGCTGTGGCCTCTCTGTGACATTTCCAACCAAGTGTTCTGTCTGTTATCCCTTCACAGAAATGGTAGTTCTGCTACCAGTGGCCGCCAGGAGCAGTACTGACCCCTCAGATTTCCCCATAGCTTAAGCACACCTTTTCATGGAACTCCAGCCATCTGGGCGTTCTGGGTTTACAGTTTAGCTCTTCATTAAACCACAGATAGACACACGGGTAGATTTGCACAGGATTCTAAAGGGAAATACTCTTGACTTAGATAGCACAAGGGAAACACAGATCTTTAGACAAATGACAAATACTAATAATCATTTCCTTGCCTCAGTTTCCTCACCACTCTGGAGCATTTTCTGGAATTAGTAGAGTCCTCTCGGGTGTACAGGATCCTCTCTCTCAAGGTCAGCTAGCTCCCTTTTTCCTCAGCTGCTCACACAATTAAACAGGACCCCCCGCTACAAAAGCATAGAATAGAAATGTGTGGTTGGAGAGGACCTCAAGAGGTCCTTAATAAACTGTTAATGCACATCAACAGGATCCACACAGACAGTTAATCTGTGGCAGGCTAGTGTGAGGTAGATTCACACCCCAGCTTTCTGGAAACAAATTGTTGGTGTAGACAAGTCCCTAGGCCATTGTTAAAGCTTATCTGTTCTCCACTTAGAGTTTCTCTAAAATTCATCCCTTCCTCTCCAGTCCCACTACTCCGGTCCTGTTGACTCCTGAAACATCCTCTCACTGGCCTCCCCAAGTTTCACAGTATACCCTTCAAACTTATCTGCAACTTCTTTGTCTACTTCTTTTGCACATGTCAGCCTTCCTGAATGTTTGCACTGGCTTCCAGTTTACCCCAATATCATATTCAAACTCCTTATCCTCACTTTTTGCTCCATGCCTATATATCATTTCATTTCTACTCTGCTAGATCATTCCACCATGTGGAAGAAGGACCAAGTATACCATCCCTGACAGCTGTTGCCTCTTCCTATCTCTTCCTCTTTCCTGCCCAAAGCTCCTTGTGTGTTTCTGTGAGTCTCCTCTGACTCACCCAGTCTCTGTGGTTTTCAAAGGCTAGCATCAACACTTTGGTTTCTTTGTTCCGCATCTGGGGATCTTCCACTCTCCAGACCCCCTCCCTGTAGACAGGCTCGGTCAAACTGTTTTCCGCAGGCTTCAGTCATCCTACTATCCTAAGCTGATCATTAAGGTATTAGAACTAAACACTGTATCTTGTCTGACAAACTCCAATCAATTTATGGCTGACTCACTATGCACTGGGGCATTCCATGAGGCATCAATTTCACAACATCAGCCTGAATTCATAAGTTGTGTGCAGACAAATTTCCAAAATCATCACCAGCCCTAATGTAATAACGATGACTAATAAAAGTATGCATTCTGAAAGAAATCAGACTGTCAACTTATTAGCTATTGTAATGGTCAATTTAAAAAGTAAAACTCACTTCCCAGCAGTTCTGTGTCATGTATCAGAGAGATTTTGTAAGTGGGCTAGACTCAAAGCACACTGAGGTCAATGGAAGTTCTTCCATTCTCTTCGGTAGGCTTTGGTTCCTCCCCAGAGTGTCCGTCTAGGTATTTCTCCCCTAGTACGTATTAGTCATTCTCAGAAATTTGGTAAAGTATAGTTAGACATTGCTGATTTTCCTCCAGAGTAATTATTTTCATGCATATGGAATTTATACTATTGCTTAAAAACGTATGTTATTATAAAAGTCACAAGTAATCAGTTGAAAAGATGTTTTAATAGAAAATACTATCCCACTGTGTACATGAATGTGTGTATATATGTCCACAGACACCATACCCTTTTCTTAAAACCCACGGTCAATTCCTACCTCATCACCAAAAGCAAACCTACTCAAAGTACAAACATCAAAATAATACTTAGGAAATTATAGCTTTCAATACAATCTCAATCAAGGACTTCTTCTACAGAAAACACTTGTGATATGTTTATATAAGTGTAATTCTTTGAAATAAGGATATATTGAGAAAATATTTTAAAACATATTTTAAATGGCACTGTTTAGGAAAAGCACAAAATGTGTTATTATTTTAGTACTTTTATTTGTGAAAAGTGCTAGATAAGCAGTGCTGGAGATTAAATCCTCTACAATACAGATGCAGCAACGGCATACTTTTAACCCTGTCAAACTCCTTCCACTCTCACTTGGAAAGAACATCTGTAAAAATAAAAGATCAGCCTCTGGCCTCTGCTGAAACTGGCAACAAGGCTTCCAAAAACTGCTAACTGTGATGTGGACACTTTTCTGATAGAAACTGGACTATGGCAAACTGAATCAGTTTCCATCCTACCTCTCCAGTCTCTTTATTACTAGGTGGCCCCTCATTTTCTTCTTACATACTTTCCACTCTCATCCAGTGTCTCTCAGGGCCCCTTCACTACCTCCCTTCTCTTCTCACTTTTTTGTGGTATACATGGGTGATCCCACCAACTCTCACTGATTCAGTTATCACCCCTAAGCAGATAATACCCAAATCCATCTCAGCACTTCTGACTTCTCTCATTCTATCTGGCCCTGCTTCTTTAACTGGGAAATATTTCTCAAATGTCCAGTCATCAATTTAAACTCAGAGTGAAAAGGAACTCAGGAACTCCTTATTTTTTCTCCCTCAAAAAAAATAATCCTCTCTCCTTCTCTGTCACTGTCAACTACTTCACCATCTCTCATGACACCAAGGTTCAAAATCATAGAGTAATCTAAGGACACCCTTTTTCCTTTCCTCCACCACATCTAGGGCTTGTCTACATGAACAAATAATTTGTGGCAAACTGGACTGTGAATCTACTCTGGACTAGCCCGCCTCTTATTAATTCTCCACATGAACTCTGCTGCATTAACAGTTTGTTAATGCACTTTGACTAGTCTCCTTTCAAAGAGGACTAGGGGTGCGGTCTATACTCACGCATCCTGTCGGAGGAGTCCAATCGATCTTCTGGGTTCGATTTATCGCGTCTTGTCTAGACGCGATAAATCAAACCAGGAAGTGCTCCCCCGTCGACGCTTGTAATCCTGCTCGACGAACGGAGTAGGCGGAGTCGACGGGGGAGCCTGCGCGCCGTGTGTGGACCCCGGGTAAGTACCTTTTCATTCGAACTAAGATAGTTCGACTTCAGCTACGTTATTCACGTAGCTGAAGTTGCGTATCTTAGTTCGAATTGGGGGGTTAGTGTAGACCAGCCCTAGGTCAAAGTACATTAATAAACTGTTAATGCACATCAACAGGATCCACACAGACAGTTAATCTGTGGCAGGCTAGTGTGAGGTAGATTCACACCCCAGCTTTCTGGAAACAAATTGTTGGTGTAGACAAGTCCCTAGGCCATTGTTAAGCTTATCTGTTCTCCACTTATCCCTTCCTCTCCAGTCCCACTACTCTGGTCCTGTTGACTCCTGAAACATCCTCTCACTGGCCTCCCCAAATTTCACAGTATACCCTTCAAACTTATCTGCAACTTCTTTGTCTATTTCTTTTGAACATGTCAGCCTTCCTGAATGTTTGCACTGGCTTCCAGTTTACCCCAATATCATATTCAAACTCCTTATCCTCACTTTTTGCTCCATGCCTATATATCATTTCATTTCTACTCTGCTTCATGTGTCCTATGTTCTACCACTTCCACTTGTCTTAATGCTCTCTTTGGACAAAATATAGTTTTGGCATAAATGAGTGTGATTGCACTTGCTTATGTCAGGACTGAATTTGGCCGTGTCCCTTCTCCCACAAGGGTTTCTGTACCTTTATCATGCTGCTCCCTGTTCATATAAGTTTCTGTGACCATATGCACCCATTATCTATCTATGGTGGGTGGGATTTTCAAAAGCACCTATGAAATTTAGGAGCAGAAGCCCCATTAACATGTACCATTTGTACTTGCTGAGGCACTTACACACTTTTGAGAATCCCACACAGTATTTCTAATGCAACTCTTACTGTAGTACTCCAAAAACCTTGATATCACACAACCTCATTCTCTGTCTGAAAATCCCTTCAGAAAACTCACTTCTTTCAGAAAGCTTTTCCCCGTTGTCCTCCACCCTGACCCTCATTCCAGACACAGTCCCAAACATTTAAAACTGATTTAAAACTAAATCCAAAGAATAACAAGTTTAGGTCCAGTTTAGATATTTTGTTTTACGTATATCAAGAATGAAAGGAATCCTAACAATGGCAATGAGTCTATTACTAGATAGGTAGAATTCTATATTTGGAGAAAAAACTGTATTCATAGAATCATAGAGTATTAGTGTTGGAAGGGACCTTAGGAGGTCATCTAGTCCAACCCCCTGCTCAAAGCAGGACCAATCCCCAATTTTTGCCCCAGATCCCTAAATGGCCCCCTCAAGGATTGACCTCACAACCCTGGGTTTAGCAGGCCAATGCTCAAACCACTGAGCTATCCCTCCCCCCCTCATTCATATCAGATGATGATGATGATGATGAAATAGTTTCTGTTGGAATGGAAAGTAAGGATGATATTAAACAGCAGCTACTAAAGTTAAACATTTTTAATTAGCAGGTCCAGATAATTTGCGTCCAAGTGTTTTATAAGATCTGACCAAAGATATCTCTGGACTGTTAATACTGATTTTCAGTAAGTTTTGTTGTAAAGGGGAAGTTCCAGAGAACTGAAAGAAAGTTAATGATGTTCCAATATTTTAAAAGGTAAATGGGATGACCTAGGTAACTACAACCCTGGTAGCCTGACATCGATTTCAGGAAAAATCATGTAATGGCTGATACAGGACTTCATTAATAAAGAATTAAAGGAGAATAACATAATAATGCCAATCAACATAAGTTTATGGAAAATAGATCTTGTCAAACTAATTTCATATCATTTTTTTATGAGATTACAAGTTTGGTTGATAAAGGTTATAGTGCTGATATAATATACTTAGACTTTTGTACAGGCATTTGACTTAGTACCACCTGACATCTTGATTAATAAACTAGAATGATACAAATTTAACATGGCATACATTAAATGAATTAAAAACTAGTGAAATAATAGGTCTCAAAATGTAATTATAAAGAGGGATTCATTGTTGATGGGCTGTGTTTTTAGAGGGGGTCTCAGGATGATAGGTTCATGGCCCTATTTAACATCTTTATCAATGACTTGGAGGAAAAAAACAAAATAATCATGGATAAATTTTTCAGATAGTGCAACGATTCGGGGGGACCTGGTAAATACTGAAGAGGACAGGTCACTGATACACAACAATCAGGATATCTTTGGTAAGCTGACTGCAAGAAAACAGTATGTGTTTCAGTATGGCCAAATGTAAAGTTTTTTTTCAAACAAAGAATGCTGGGCATAAGTACAGGATGGAGGACTCTATCCTGGGAAACAGTGACTGAAAAAAACTTGAAGGTCATGGTGGATAATCAGCTGAAAATGAGCTCCAAGTGTGATTCTGTGGCCAAAAGAGCGAATGTGATTTTTGGCTATATAAGCAGGGGAATATCAACTAGGGGTAGAAAGAGTATGTTTTGTATCTGGCACGGGTACAACAACTGCTGGAAATCTGTGTCCATTCTGGTATCCACAATTAAAGAAGGGTGTTGATAAATTAGAAGGTTCAGAGAAGAGCCACAAGGATGATTAAAGGGTTGGAAAACATGCCTTACAGTGAAAGATTCAAAGAGCTCAATCTATAAATTTTATCAAAGAGAAGGTTAAGGGTTGATTTGATCCTAGTCTATAAGTACCAACACAGGGAACAAATATTTGATAATGCACTCTTCAATGTAGAAGAGAAAGATATAACATGATCCAAGGCAGGAAGTTGAAGCTAGACAAATTCGGACTAGAAATAAAGGTGCACATTTTTAACAACGAAGGTAGATAACCATTGGAACAACCATGCCTGGATTAACCAATGTCTATTTAGTGCACTTGCACAGGATTTGGGTTGTGCTGTGACCTGGAACACAGGGACTCAGTGATGCTCAGGTTCGGCTTAGCTGCTCCTCAGTCATGATGAGGGGGCAGTCGGGCCTAATTTAAATGAAGGTTAGCAGCCCACAATTTCCAGAGTGCAGAGTCCAAATATCCTTTAATCCGGCACTAGGAACAATTTATCAAAGGTTTTGTTGGATTCTACATCAAAGGAAAATTTTAAATCAAGACTGGATGTTTTTTCTAAATTATATATTCTAGTTCAAGCACAGCTGTTAGACGTGAAGCCAGAATTAATAGAGGAAAGTCTTGTGGCTTGTGTTATACAGAAGGTCAGACTAGATGTTCACAGTAGTCCTTTCTCGCCTTAAAAATCTATGGGGGTGTCTACACTCAGTGGCGTAGCCAGGTTTAGAGCACAGGGGGAGCGGAGCTAAAAAAAGGCGCCGGGAGCAAAAAGCGTCAAGAGCAAAAAAAATGCTCCGCTCTGGCTGCAGTGCAGGAGCAAAAGGAGTCGGAGCACAAAAAAGGCGCCACTTTTGCTCAGTGGGGGAGCGGCTGCCCCCTCTGCTCCCACCCTGGCTACGCTACTGTCTACACTGCACATTGCGTTTGGTGGTGTGTATAGTACATACTCATACTGTCCCTCTAGCATGGGTATAAATAGCAGTGTAAACAGTGAGGCATGGCTTGTAAAGTAAAGACATGTCTCAAGAGATTGGATGTGTATTGAAGTACACCCCCTACAGGATGCTCTACTCGCCCAAACTGTGCCAATGCTGTTTTAGCAGTGTAGTATCCAGCTGGTTCCCTGCTGCTGGAGCCTTTCCTGGAAAAGACTCAGGCAGTGGAGAAAGGCTCTGGCAGGGAGGGGGGAGGGGGCTGCTCCCTGCTGCTGGAGCCCTTCTCTGCCACAGTAACAGACTCCAGCGGTGGGGAAAGGCTCTGCCAGCAGCAGAAGCCTTTCCCCGGCTCAAGGCAAAACTCCAGCAGCTCCCCACTGCGGCAGGGAAAGATTCCACTGCAGGAGCCTTTCCCTCACTTCAGGGGAAGACTTGAGCAGTGGGAAAAGGCTCAGCCTCTCCCTGCTATCTCTCCCCCACCAGAACCTTTTCTCACCCCAGTGAATGGCTCCAGCAGCAGGGATCTGCTAGAGACTTTTCCCACTGCCTTGCCTCTCCCAGAGCCTTGCACAGCATCCACACTGCTGTCTGTAGCTACATGTACGCTACATGCCACTGAATAGATGCCTATGTAACAATAAACATATATCCCATAGTCTTACCCTATTGTAACCCATGTTCATCCATACCATCGCCCACCACCTTTGGCTCATTGCTGTGCCCCTGCTGGGTTAGCAAGTAATTGGATAATAGTACAGAATAAAACAAATAGCTTATTGATTCATGTCATTCAACAGTTTGGTCACAGACTCACTACCAAGCTAGGCTGAGTCACATTGCTGGCATAGAGGTAAAAATTCACATCCCATTATTGATCCTATGAACCATCCAGTCCTCTCCACAGATTATTTTTAAGCTAATTTATTTTACCTGTTATTTGCTTCCTTCTATATTGGGAAAAATCTTGGCCCTATTAAAGTCCATGGGAATTTTGCCATTGATTTCAATGGAGCCAAAATTTAACCCATTATTTATTGGGGCTCATTTGTCATGCTAAATATAATTATACAATACAAACAGGATTCCAGAAAGCATCAGAAGATTTTCCCTTGTTTAGTAATGGAGACATCACCGATATTTTTTTGTAGCCTTTCCTAATACTCAGCTTCCAAAGAGGGCTCCTGGCTATAAATTGCTAGCAGAGGCAGAGGCCTCCCTGCAGCCCAGACTTAAGTGTTTATCTCTGAGAGGGGTGGAGCTTAGCATATACCCCTCTGGTTGGCAACTCCCATTGGCTAGCTTTGGCAGCTTCCTGACTAGCATGCTGACTTTGTGAATCACAGTCCAGCATCTCTCTCTTCTTGTTCATTCTACAGGGAGCCTAGGCACCTAATTCGGCTTGGTGAATCGTAATGTGCTCCTGTGACTTTCTAGGCACCTAAAAGTTAGGTGCTGTGACTCTGAGTCACAGTGTCTACCTCCTTTTGTGCATCCAGGGCCAAAGTGCTGAGCAGAGCCTGCACTAGGCATAAGAAGACTAAGCAATTCCTTAGAGCCCCGAGCAGCTCAAGAGGGTCCCCAATTAATTATTAGTATGTGCTGTGTGTGAGGGCCCCCAAAAATATTCCTGCTCAGTCCCCCAATGGGCACTTACTGCGTCAGGCCCCTACTAATATTAATAAGAATTTTTTTAAGTTACTCGCCTCTCAAAACTTGAACATCTAAAGCATTAAACTGTATACAAATTGCTTTAAACAACTACATGAATATTATATATTTATTATGCTGATTCTAAATGTGCATAAGCTACAAATACTGTAATGAGCAATTTTTTAAATGTATTTTTACAAATGTAAAATATAACCTGATCAGAAGACAACATGGTTGATTAGTTTACAGTTAAAAGTAACATATTTTATGGTGGATCCTTAGAGCATGTTGTGTGAACCCATGATTCCAGTTCACTGTGAATTTATTACAGATCACATGTTTATGGTTAAACAAATCATGCTGGTAAGGTGTTTTTATTTGTCTCCCTTTACTTAGGTCTTACATTGAATTAGACTGTAAGTTCTTCAGGGCATGGATAGTGAAACAGATTCTTGACCGTATCCAAACTCTGCATAGATGCAGTGAGGGGGATTGCTGATACAGGGCCTTTTACAGCTCTTTGAGCCTCACCTACACAGACCCAGCTCAAGTTTCAGCTGTGTGGAATAGCTCTAACTTACACATTTGGGGTCCTTATGCCAGAAAGGTATCAGGCTTAGAAGAGTGCTATTCTACCACACTCCCGCTCCACCCAGCCACCCCCTTCATCCTCTTCTGCAGTGGGAGTGCATAGGGCAGCTGTTACGGAGGTGGCTGATCTGCATCTTCCAGGTTTCCATCAGTGGTGAGTTCCCCTGCACAAAGGGGATTCTCCACTGGCCCTGTTTCACCATTTTAAGTCAATTTGTGGACTTAGCAGACCAGAGAACCCAGCCCACTGTCAATGTATATGGTTGTACAGTACCTAGCACAGGCCCTTGACCCTGATTGGGCTCTTTGGATGTTACTGGAATACAGTAAACAACAAGTCCATAAGAAAGCACTGAAAAGAGGGAATCCCATTCTGACAGCTATCACCTTGCAGTGGACCAAATCCCATGAAATCCCAGTACACAGTGAGCCACAAAAATTTGAAATGTCCGCTGTATTGTACTAAGAGCAAAATAGGATTTCAAGAAAACGGCCTGAGCTACAAAACCACTACACCTAAAGGGGAGTAGATAATGCCCAAATGGGTACTCGTAACACATTCTATAATCATACCCATAATGCCTTCATAACCATTAAAAGGTGTGAGCCCAATATCTGTCAGCATTTACTTATAGGATGGGACAAACCATCATTAATCAGAGAAACAGAAGAAGAGCTGCTAGAATAGTATATAAAGCCAGTAAGAAAAGGGAAAGAGAGATGAACTCAGCAAAAACTCCTCCTCATGCAAAATATGTGAGCAGCCATCCAGGTTACAGTTTGGGGAGAAGTTTTCAAAGCCATCTATGGAGGTCTGAATGAATAATTTTTAATAATTTTAATCTTTTATGCAGCACTGAATATCTCAGCCTAGATGGTAAAAGTTAGGCTTCTAAGTCTTTATCTAGGTTCCTAAGAAAGTGACCTGATTTTCAAATGTGCTGAGCACCCAGCAGTTTTCACTGAAGTGCTCAGGATTTTTGAAAAACCACATCACTTAATTAGATCCCTAGGTATGGATTTAGGAACCTAACCTTAGGCCCCTATTTTTTAAAATCTTGTCCTAAAACAGTGGTCCCCAAACTTTTTAAGTCACACCCCCCTTGCCCCTAATATAATCTGTCTGTGCTCCCCTCCGGCATCTGTGGTTGGGAGCCATGGCCAGGAGCGGGGACGGGGGCTGAGGCGAGGACTTGAGCCAGGGCCGGGAGCTTAGGCTGGAGGCAGGACCAAAGGGGAGCTAGGGGCAGAGCGGAGCTGGGTGGCACTCCCTCCCAACTCAGGAGTTGGCCTGGATCCCATCACGCTCCCCTGAACATTCCTCTGTGCCCCTCTAGCTGAGGAGTGCCCCACAGTTTGGGGCCCTTAAAGGGCACACAAGGTGGGGTTTTGAAAACACCTAAGTGGCTTAGGAGCACAATTCTTAATCAATTTCAATGGGACTTGTACTCCTAAATCTCTTAGGTACTTTTCAACATCTTATACAATATGTCCGGTCTGGCTTCCATTTGTAAAAAGATATGTAAGTGTCACTAGAACTTATCTAATAATTTTTATTTGATGGATTTCATTATATTTTAAAACTCGATATATTTGTACTTTTAATTGTTCACAGAACTGGGTCAGTGGCCTGTAGGCTTGACCCCATCCAGTATGGGTTTGAGGACTGCTGGCACATCATAGGTTGTAATAGCTGTCCACATGTGAGTCCATATCCTTTTACAGCATGTCAAACCATGTTTGGCAGGCACACATCTAGTGATTTCAAAGTGTAAGTGTGATACTATGCACAATAGTCCTGAGGGCAGAACCATCAGGCAAAAAACTGTAGCAGCAGGATTCTAATCCACTGAGACATCAGTAAATTCAATGACAAATCTAACCCTTTAACACTTGCCCTGTGCTTGGGGCTCAGGGAACACACATTCCTATTGTGTGTGGAGATTATTTAAATTAAAAGCCAAGATAAAGATGACCGATATTGAGAAACACTCATATCAGACAAAGACATAGGCTTTTGACACAGTTCCACATGTCATTCTTATAAGCAAACTAGGGAAATGTGGTCTAGGCTAAATTACTTTAAGGTGGGTACACAACTAGTTGAAAGACCAAACTCAAATAGTAGTTACCAATGGTGTTCTGTCCGACTGGGAGGGTATATCTGGTGGGGTCTCACCAGGATCAGTTCTGGGCCTGGTACTATTCAATATGTTCATTAATGACTTAGATCAGGGATCAGCAACCTTTGGCACGTGGCCTGTCAGGGAAATCCGCTGGCCAGGCCAATGGGGGCTGTGGGAAGTGGCACGGGCCAAGAGATGTGCTGGCTGCCACTTCCTGCAGCCCCCATTGACCTGGAACGGTGAACTGCAGCCAGTGGGAGCTGCGATCAACCAAACCTGCGGATGCTGCAGGTAAACAAACCATCCCGGCCCGCCAGCGGATTTCTCTGACAGGCTGCGTGCCAAAGATTGCCGATTCCTGACTTAAATAATGAAGTGTAGAGAATTCTTATAACATTTGCAGATGACACCAAGCTGGATAGGATTGCAGGGACTTCGGAGGACAGGATTAGAAATCAAAAGATTTTGACAAATTTTGGAGAATTAGTCAGAATTCAATGCAGACAAGTGCAAAGTACTTACTTAGTAAGGAAAAATCCAATGCTCTACTACAAAATGGGGAATAACTGGTTATAGTATCACTGAAAAGGATCAGGGGTTATGGTGGACCGCAAATTGAATGTGAGTCAACATGATGATGCAATTGCGAGAAAGGGTAATATCATTTTGGGCTGTATTAACAGGAGTGTTGTATGTAACACACAGGAGGTAATTGTCCCACTCCACTTGGTTCTGGTGAGGCCTCATCTGGAGTACTGTGTCCAATTCTAAGTGTCACACTTTAGGAAAGATGTGGACAATTTGAAGAGTCCAGAGGAGAGCAACAAAATTGATAAAAGGTTTAGAAAACCTGAACTATGCTGAAAAGTTAAAAAAACTGGGCATGTTTGAGGGGGACCTGATAACAGTCTTCAAATATGTTAGGGTTGTTATAAAGAGGACTGTGATCAATTGTTATCCATGCCCACTGAAGGTAGGACAAGATATAATGGGCTTAATCTGCATCAAGGGAGATTGAGGTTAGATATTAGGAAAAACCTTCTAACTATAAAAGGGTAGTTAAACTCTAGAATGGGCTTCCAAGGGAGGTTGTAGAATCCCCATCAGTTGAGGATTTTAAGAACAGATTGGACAAAAACCTATCATGGATGGTCTATGTTTACTTGATCCTGCCTCAGCACAGGGGGCTGGACTTGATGACTTCTCAAGGTCCCTTCTAGCCCTACATTTCTATGATTCGATGTCAGTAGTCATACAAAAGTAACATTGCATCTGGTAGAAAAGGGTGGGTCTGAAATGGCTCCTGAACAGGAGGAGGGGCCAGACTGAGGTCACAAAGGTTCATTTCAGGGAGGGGAGTGGAGACAGAGAAACAGGGTGTCAGATAAAGGAATAAAATGAAATAAAATAAAACTATATGTTCAATAGGACAAATGTTAAACACTGGATCAGAAAGAAAAAGGTGACTAATAGGATCTTCTCTGTGAGAGCTTATAAGGGAAATGTTTTTTTTTTTAAATTTCTGAGGGCAAAATAATAGTACAATTAAATAATAAAAATGTCATCCTTTTTCTCCACCCAAAATGTACTCCTGTAGCATTAACAGAAACCTATTTCACATCTCTTATTGTTAATTTAGAGCTCAGTGCTAAACTTAGTACCAGCATGGATAATGTACATGACTGTTAGCCCCATTGAACTCAATAAGAATACTCAGGATTGTAAGTGTTATGCTTCATATTATTCATTTGCCGGACCGGACCCTCTGCCACTGCCTGTAAAGTTTAAAATGGAAATTAGCCTTAAGAATCAATATGTGATGCAGATTGTCATAAAACTGAGGGCAAATTAGGTGTGAATTATAGCACCAAACAAATCAAATCTGTAACTGAAAGGCTCTGTATTAATAGCACTGATACAGGTTGAATTTGGTCTGCCATCACATTGTTCACCCAAGCCATCTGCTTGGGTGTTCTACCCCTTCCCCTACCCTTTGTCTGTCTTGCCTATTTCATTTGTAAGCTCTTCAGGGCAAGAACTGCCCTCTATCCTGTGTTTGTACAGTGCCTAGCACAATGGGGCTCCATTCTTGGTTGCCTCTTCAGCACTACCGTAATAACCACGATATTATTAGATTCCCCTCAAGACAGAAAAAAACACAAAGAACTAGTTGAGTTACAAAGCACATGGTATAACCCTGTGCTAAATATAATCTTCCTTCCAGAAAAACTATACAAAATACACATTAGCCATTACAAAATAATAATGAACTGCGAACTGAGTGAAACCTGACAATCATACATACACTGTCCAGAACAGGGGCGGCTCTAACAATTTTGCTGCCCCAAGCAGGGGCGGCGGCCCCGCCCCGTCACAGGCAGACGTAGTGGGGCCCCGCCCCCGACGCATGCCTGAGTCGGGGGTGGGGCCTGCTACGTCTGCCTGTGACGGGGGCGGGGCCCCGCTACGTCTGCCTGCGTCGGGGGCGGGGCCCCGCCCCTGACGCAGGCAGTCCCAGTCCGCACCAGCAAGGGGAGAGCGGCGGACGTGCCGCTCCATTGCCGCCGTGGCAGGCAAGAATGGGGCAGCAGTCCGAGTCCCGGGGTGGCAATTGGGCGGCGGGAAGAGCGGACCTGCCGCTGTATTGCCGCCGCGGGACTCGGACTGCCGCCCCATTCTTGCCTGCCGCCCCAAGCACCAGCTTGGAAAGCTGGTTCCTGGAGCTGGCCCTGGTCCAGAAATTCTGCTGAAATATCTCTTGATAATTATTTCAATGAGAAGACAATCAGAAGAGCTAAACATGCTATGGTTTGTTTACTTCATAATAATTAATTTGTTGTCTATTAGGTACTATATTTCGTATACACACACAATTATAATTTTGCTTACCTATCAATTTATTTCCTTCAAAACAGCAAAACTACTAATCCTTAATCATGAATTAAATGACTGGAAGCAGCTCACAGAAGGACTTGCTCACCAACCTTCCAATAAAAATGATTGACTCACAAATTGTAGATTTGCAACCACAAGATTAACTAAGGAAGTCAAATAAAAAGATTTGACTTCTTAACTTAATAAAGTAGAATTACTTATAAAGTGGCTCCATCTGTTACTTTAGCTGATCTTTAGGGGTGGGTCTGTCTGGTGGACATATTATTCTGGAGAATGGAAAATTGTGATTAACTGTTATTTCCTTTTCTCCCAATATCCAGAAATCTTTACTTTCACACTATAAGTAGGGAAAGGTTATTTGAATATTGAAAATAATAATAATAAATAATAATAATTAATAGGAGAAGGCATAGGAACTGCCTGGAATATCCCTTGTGCATCATGACAGAACTTAAATTTCCTATTATTTTTATAATAATTTGCATTTCTATTCTTCATCAGCTTCAGTTCTGTTCTCCATTACATCATTTAAAATCTGAAGTTGTCTGTTGAATTTACACTGGTGTAACTGAGAACAGAACCCAGCTTTATGGCCTAAAATCCTGGGGGGGGAAATCAACTAATAACTTTTAATGTCCTCCCATAACAAGGGCAAAATTTGAGCCACCTAGCTGTTGTGAATTTAGATTACTCTTTCCTCTACAAAAAGAGACAATAGTGAATACATATGGTCTTTTAATTTTTAGGACTACTTTAGCAGGTAGGGTACACCAAGCTGTTCCTGTTTTGCAGAAAGTATTTGGATAAAAGGCAGCTAAGAAAATCTCATGAAAGTAATGAAATATTCATGTTTACCCCAACATTCAGTTAGAAGATAACCTGAGGACCACCTTATCTTTGTGGAAAATACTGCTTTAATTTTCAGATGAAAAGGCAGAATTGAAAACTCATGAACTCAGAGTAATGATGAATAGGAAGCCACAGTTACATATAGGGAATGGGAAGAAAATTTCAATCATGGTTCAAAAAGGAGGGACCCATAACAACTTTTCAAAGCAAAAAATATGCTTCTTAATATGACGAGTGGAGAGAGAGAAAGTGATGATGAAGCTGACATCTTCATTGGATCTGGAAATAATGGTCTCTGTGCACAATATGAGATGATTAGTATAATCTAAGACCTCTTTCTCCAAATCTATTGAAGGGTTCCTAGGAGAAGAGGGAAAGGAAGGACACAAAATAGCTGTGCCATATAGCTCCATGTACCTTTTGTTTTTGAAAGAAGAAACAAAAAGGGGTACTGAACTGTCATTTGACACAAAATGATCATTTTCCAAAATGAACATGAGTGATGATCCAAATAAGGAGCTCTGCCTGAGTTCTGATCTGAATGAACTAGCCTTCTGACTGAGAGATCCCTTTATCAATCCAGTTCAATAGACACTTTGTGACCATCTGAAACAAAAGTTGTCACCATGCCACTGACATAAGTGAAAAGAGTTGATGAACTAAGTCCAGTTTCAAGTAGATGGGTGGCCACCTCAAAAACCTCAGCCATGAAAATAGGTGCTAATTGGCACCCTCGTTGTCTATTGTGTCAGTAAATCCAGAAGCTGAATAAGCATGAAAATTTCTAAACTCTAGAGAAGCACTCTCTAGGTCAGGGAGGAAGCTTGCTCGGTGGTTAACCATGTTCTATCCAGTGGCGTAGCCAGGTTTAGAGCACAGGGGGAGTGGCACTATAAAAAGGCGCCTCCCCGCTCCCCCTGTACTCACCCACGTGGCGCTTTAAAGGGCCCGAGGCTCCAGCCGCTGCGGAGCCCCCGGGCCTTTTAAATCCCCGCCCAAGCCCGGCTCCGGCACCGGGGTTGGGGGGGGGCACTTTAAAAAGCCCGCAGCTCCCCACAGCGGCAGGAACCGCAGGCCTTTTAAAGCGTGCCCCCTCCCCAGCCCAGGTCCGGCAGCAGGGGTGGGGGGGTGCTTTAAAGGGCCGTGGCTCCCCGCAGTGGCAGGAGCTGCCGGCCTTTTAAAGCGCCCTCCCCCCCAGCCGGGTCCGGCAGCGGAGCTGGGGAGGGGGCGCTTTAAAGGGCCGTGCCTCCCCGCAGCGGCAGGAGCCGCCCTTTTAAAGTGCCACCCCCCCAGCCCGGCTCCTGCAGCGGGGCTCAGGCAGCGCCTTAGCGCCGCTTCTCCTCACAGGGGGAGTGGCCGCTCCCCCTGCTCCCCCCGTGGCTATGCTACTAGTTGTATCTGTTCTATGGATAACTGCAGGTCTGTAGTTTCCAAGGTTATCAGTCTTGCATTCCTCACAAGCACTACATTCTCTAAAACTAAGTATTTAAAGAGAAAGAAACCATGATGTGTGAACTGCACTCAAACGTATTTATCTGTCCATCAGAAAAGATTCTAAAAAAATAGACATTTATATGGGTAATGAAGAGTCACTGTTACATTAGATATGATATAAATATGTATATGCCTATAACTTTTATATTTCAGTGTGTAAGAGACTTCCTCTATGCTGGGTATTGTATAATTATGCCTTCCTTTAAAGCAGCTGATATTAGCAACTGTTAGTGACAGGATACAGGATTTGATGGCCTACTAGTCTTTTCCGGTATGTCAATACCTATGTTCCCTGCTATCACCCTTCTTGTCAGCACATGAATCTGTGGGGATACTGTCTGAACATGTTTTCTAATAGACTTTTTCATAACTACCAGGGTTAGTCTGGCTGCTCTCAACACTAAGAGGTTTATGCTTCTTTCAAGCTTTTTAAAAAAAATAGCACTCCCCAGCCTGAGGATTTCTATCCATAGACTGGGGAGTGAGATTATTCCATCCTTCTACCATCCAGTCATGAGAATAAATTACTTATGGTGGAACCTGGTCTAGCATCCTGCATGTTGCCTTGAAAAGGGGACCAGTGAAAAATCAGACCTATTTGCAGTTGTCTCATATGTAGTCGAAGCCAGGATAGTGATAGATCATGCATCGTGGGCACCTCTCTTTTCAGTAAGCTGGTGGTCTAAATACTGGGGGAAACATTGACAGGTTCATTAAGGGTACTCTCTTTCCTGGGACTGTATTCACTAATTGCATCTTCCTGCCCCTTTGAAATGTAGAGGTCGAGGACTGTGTATAGAAGAGGCATAAGTACAATACTGAAGGGCCAAGCTTTATTTGTTTTTGCCATGTCAACTTTTCTAATGTGTCTTTTCCTCATTGCTCAGCATCATCAGGAGGAAATAGCAGTGAGCCTGATGGAAAACGCCAGTTGGCTACAGCCAGGATACATTCACCCTTTAATCTCCTTTTTGTAAATCTTGTTACCTTCATGCAAAAATACCAGTTATTGTAGAATGTACATAGCCGAGCCATACATAGACAAAAGATTATGGGTGGTACACTTATCTATTAAAGAATTCTGCTAATAACTAATCACTGTAACTCTCTGTATTGGCATCATCACTGGATACAAGATGTTACTATCACAGTAAGACCTTAGTACCTGATCTGTGTTGTGCACAATTGTGTTGATCATAATTGACTTTTGTGCCCAAACCCACAATTCATTCCCCTGCCATACTTCATTGCTTAATGGTACCAACGTTTCTGACCTACTCTGAGCTTCTTCACACAAAAAGAAGAAAACATAACCTGCATTCCCCCCACGCAGACTCATGAAAGTGGCTAACATTTAATTAATATATGGACCAAATGGTGCTGTCAGTGTCAATAAAACTGAAGACATCTTGAATTAATAAATCTAGAGCTAAATGTAACATCAGTTATTTTCTCTGTGCTTAATTCTAGGAAGACCAGAACTGCAGAATGTGACTGGAATTCGTTTTCCTGAGAATTGTTTCTGTGCTGACCCAAGGAGAGAACAAGTCAATGTAAATGTGAAAAGCGAAGGGCTTGATTTTAAACAACTACTCAATAGTTTTGGTTTTCCAAAAAAATATGAAGCTTGACTTTTGCAGCCAAAGTGACAATCACGTGTCACCACACACACACACACACACACACACACACACACACACACCCTGAGGAGCCATACACACACACACACACACCCTGAGGAGCCCGAGACAAGCGGAACTCCTAGTTTGGGGAATGGAGCCAAAGCGGAGGCGGCAGGATAACAAATCGCTTCCTATATTTGTTTGCTAGTTGTTTAAAACGTACGGATCCGAAAGGAGTCCCCTTGAGGGTGCAGCGGGCAGAAGGGGCTAGGCTCTCTCCTGCGCTCTGCCTGCGGGTGTGTAAGGGAGAGGGACAGCAGCTCCCGGGGTAAACTCAGGCTCTTAGCCTCGGGCGACCTGCAGCACTTAAAGGCTAACAAGGCACCCGAGGACCTGAAAGTGAATGGGAATCGCTTAGGCAGAAACTTTAAGGACAAGGTGGGGAAAGTTCTGCCGCTCACACAGGCAGCAGCATCCAATCCCGGGGCCTCGGGCCACGCGCTCTGCTCCAGTCAAAACATCCGCGCGCTGCTCCGGCTCCCGCCCGCACCGAAAGTTTGCAGCTTTCGCGCCGCGGTGGCTGCAACCGGAGCAGGGCAGAGGGGGAAGGAAGCGGAGAAGAAGCAGATTTCGGGAAGCTCGCGCCCTGCTTCTGTGTTTTTCTACCAGGCTGAGGCCAGCTCCTCTGCGCGGCAGGGATCCGCATGAAAGCGGCAGATCTCAGCCCAGCCAGGGTGACGGTCAGCTCTGGCTCCTGCTGCTGGCTCTAACGCCAGCAACACGTTCCGCTCCCGCAGATAGACGGGCAGGGTCGAAACACAGACCCCCACGGAGCACAACGAAACACGCGCGATTGCCCTCGGGGGAGCCGGGGAGACGCGCCCTTCCTCCCGGCCTAGGTCTGCCAAGTACCGCAGCTGCTGAGGACAAGTTCCCTCTGCCCGGCCAGGGATGGGGAGAAAGGCTGAGCGGTTAGTGATTGAAACCCGCCCCCCGCCTGCTGGGATCGGGGGCGCGGAGGGGGAAGGAGGAGGGAAAGGGACGCTGCTCTTACCTACGTGCCCGGAGCTGGTGAAGAGCCGGGGCACCTGCCCGGCTGCTCGCTCCCTGGAGGCGGAGGAGGAGGAGGTCATCACCCGGGAGTCTTGGTCCACAGCTGCGGAGTAGAGGGCGCTGCCGCTGTAGCGCCGGGAGATCACCCTGTCCCCCCTTGGGGGGTGGTGGGGCTGGTGGTTCTGGCTGTCCCCGATAGCTTGCAAGAGGAGATCGAGCAGAGTCCTCCTGTCCCCTCCTGGCGCCTCCGGGTCCCTGCTGCTGCCCTCGACCCCCGGCGGCGCAGGGGCTGAAGTGAGCAGCAGGAAGAAGATGGCAGGCAGAGCGTGACATCGCTTTGCCCCTCGCATCTCTCTGGCTCCTGGGAGAAGAGAGAGCAGAGCACGGTTAGCTCCTGGCCATGCCCGCACCCAGCCCTCTCCTCATGCTGGGGCCGGCTCCTGTCCCACTGGGTGGGGAAAGCTAGCGAAGCCAATGGGGGCTGACTGAGCCGGCCGCAGGGCGCAGGGGAAGAAGAGCGCTGCTGGGACCAGGCTGGCTGGAGCGCAACGTTGCTGGGCGCGCAGGGGAGCCGGGTGGGCGCAAGGGCGCTGGGCTCAGCACACCCCTCTCCTCTCCCGCGCCTATCGCCAAGTGCGCGCTGCCGGGCTGGGGGACCTTGCTAGTGCCAGCCCCGCTGCGCTGGGGTGGGGAGCGGCGGGGGGAGAAGGAGGGCTCTCGGGCTTGCCTGGCCCCGCCACACTTCCCCGCCCACCGCGCCAAGCGCTGCAGTTTCATCTCAGACCCCAGATCCCTTTAGGACACATTTATAGACACGGATTAGGACAAGGGTATTAACCAAGCAGCACATATTACAATCCAGGGCTTTATTGGGGGATTTGCCTGGCTTTCTTCTCCCAGTGTGATCACTCCTGAGGCTTTAGTCATTCCGCGGAATCACAGCCAGTGTTAACTTTCAGCTGGACACAAATAACCGAGACAGAGACTTTTTTTTTAATGGGGAAGGAGGGAGAAATCTTCCCAGGACTTTTAAACCATAGAACTATAAATCCCCACACTACTCTGGCATTGCCCTAGATTCTCATACTGATATACATTCTATAAAATACACTCTCGCTGTCTCTCCACTTAGAATGACAATTCCCCCCAGTTCTTGTTAAGGGCTTGCCTTTCATCTCGGTGAATCGACTAGGCACATTCATTGACCAAACTCCTGGCATTCTGGGGGTTTAGTGATTTTGCTAGGTGACTGGTAAGATAATTTATGCGCTATATTTTTCCGTGTAGCCCGCGTTCTGATACGAATACATTTTAAAAGTCCAAACTTTTAATATGCGTTACTATATCAGTGTGAGAGCTCAAAGCCCTCCTACATCCACGCGAGCACATTACAGAGGTGTAGATACTACAGCCAAGTTACTTCCATAAATATCTTAGGAGAACGGAGGCTGGGATGTTTCATGATTTTGGATCGGAGACAAGAACTTAGATCGGAGCAGAGAATTTAGACGTATTAAGTAAGCTATTCTAAATATAGCGAACAATTAGGATTAGGAAAGGGGGGAATAATTCAGTTATTTACAAACCGATTTATGTTTGCATCGCTTGCAACTCCCTATTGTCAAAAGAGTTAAAAAGATCTCGCAGCAAGCGAACTGCCCCAAAAATGGTTCGAGGTTTCCAACCCTCCCCCGGCAGCTATTGCATATGACTAGCTCTGGGAATGAATTAGGAACGGATTTAGCCTTTCATTCATTGATGCCGCGAGCAGAGCCTGATTATTCTAAGTGGTGACAATACCCGTGGAATAATTAAAGAATATCGCTAAACCCCAGCTATACTACATATTGACTACAGAGAGAATTACAGCAGCCTGGCAAAATGTCTCTCTCGCTGAACAGAGGACAAGAGGGAGCGCTTACCTTGAAGTAGAGTCAAATTTTGCTCAACTCTGGTATTTCTAAGTTGCTGAAGGACTTTCCTTCCTCTTCCTCCCAGTGAAGACTTACTTCTTTGGTGAGTGAATGGGGAGCGATCGGTTTTAAACCCAAAACAGCAGGATGCGCCTTTAGAATCCATTCACCTGTCTTATATAGTTCACTATCGGCGTATTCATTTGAGTACTATCGACTCTAGGTGGGTGGCAGTCAATGAAGACATCTTTGGTAATCATTCTTCGGCTCAGCGAAAGTGTTTCTGACAAACTTCCTCCTCCCTTTTGGTCCCCCAGTGGATAGCAATTGAAAGCCATCAATTGAAGTGGCTCGGATCTATTTGTGAAATTAGATTTCTCTGTAGATCAGGAAATGCTTGCTAATAAACCTACACGTACAAAAGCGGAGAATACTTTTGAACGTAGTGGAATTCCCTTGTACAGCTATTAATACATTGTGAGAAAGTAAAAGTAATTTCTCTCATATTGTTGAATGGAGAGGAAAAAGAAGCCATCAGAAAAGAACAGTGTGTATAAATTGCACATACCCAGGTTTGTCATGATTGAAAGTGGTTATATTTTGAGGGCAGGTAGGGGGAGAGAGTTTTTAAATGAACCACTAAAGTAAAGCACATAAAAAGTTAATACTTTTCTTTAAAAAATAATTTCAGAACATGGGAGACAAACAATGGTAAAATAGTTACCACTCCCTTAGCAAAATCATGAATTCCAAAATATGTAAATTTGCCTTGAAGATTCATAAAGATGGAAAGGAAGCTTTGAAATCGGACCTCTGCACTGGAAGAACAGTCAGGCACAGAAGGTACTGCACTAAATTGGAAAGCAGCACATTTAAAAATGATACAAGGAAATACTTCTTCACAACAGCACAGAATTAGCCCATGGAGCACTTTGCCACAAGTCACCCGAGGCCAAAATTTAACAATTCAAAATGGATTAGACATTTATATGGAGTAACCAAAGTTGTAAGAGTAAGGGTTTCTTTTAAGCAAGAGTTTTGGAGGCGATATAAATCTTCATGCTTAGACATATAAGCCAAACTTTAATAGGGGAGCTAGGAAGAAACTTTCCCTTGGTCAGATTATCTCATAATTGGCTATCTCAGGGTTGTTTGTATCTTACTTAGAAGTATTTGGGACTGGCCCTTGTCAGACAGAATGCTGCACTACATGGAGTGACCTGGTATGGCAATCACCATGATCCTAAAGTAATCTTCCCAATCTCAGGTTTCAAAACCATAGTAACGAGCAGGCATTTTGCAAGCTTCCCTAATCAGCTCTCCAAATGCAGCTGAATCTTGATCTGTAACATCTTGGAGATCCTGATCTGGACTCCAGAGCATCCCTTGAGCAAAAACTACTACTCACGCCATCTAAATTCTGTGGTAGTTCTGGGAAGTGGATGTCTGCTAGGAATTAATATAAAACCAGCAACTTTTGTTTTAGGTATTCCTTGACACCTATGGTCAATAATTATAGTTACATACTGCAAAGCTCTGTATCACACTTTCATTTTATTTGATTGCCATTCATTGAATACTTTGTGGACCACCCAACTTCTTCCTTTCTCTTTTATTCCTGCTGCCAGTTCTTCCTCTCTCTCCAGTGACCTGCACCCTATCTTTTTTGGATTAATAATATACTGGTATTCCCACCTAAAAACAATAAAGACTTTCAAATAAATAAATAAACAAATAAATATAAAAAGAACAACCTAGTTTGCCAGAGGTGAAAGCCCAATGCACTATCCCATCTTTTACATTATGATAAATGTATTCCTCCTCTGTTTTCAAGAGAGTAAACAACAAACCAAGGGAGTAAGAGAGTAAACATAACAGATAGTAGGGCTGATCTATCTTCCATTCAAGTCACTGCAAAGATTCTCATTGACTGCAATGGGAGTTGGATTAGGCCCTAAAATAATGAAAAGAACTAATTAGGGCAACATCCTGAATCTCTACTTTTAAGTAGCTTTTCCTATTTTATTAAAAAAAATACTCAAGAACCTCAGAGACTATGATTTTTTAAAAGATTTATTTTCTGTTATTGTGCAAAGCCTTACCTCTGCTTATGTTGTTTGACTATGTGCATTCTTCAGAAAGTATTTCAAAGAAGGCGACATGGGCAGCAACTTGGGGGAGAAGACTGCTTTACTAATCTCAGGCAATTTTGATAGGTTGAAAACCTATTCTCAGGCCAGGACTGCAGCAGGGCTATCTAGCAGTGGCCACGAAGAGCCCCCACATCAGTATTCTTGGAAAGAATCCCCGTGTGATTTTTATAGCAAAAGTACTTGGAAGACAGCAAAGAGAGTAATCCTTAATTCTATAATTTGACACAGCCCCTTATTTAGGACATATGTAAAGAACGTGACCACAATAGCCATAAATTGTTTGTGCTATTTACTTGCTATCTGAACTATAAAACCACTGGTTTAGTTACTGCATTGATTAGTGGTACTTTCTTTTTCTTCTCTGACATCTCTCAGTAACAAGTCTGTGTTTAGCTGGGCTGAAATTAGTGTCATATTGACAAAATCATTTGGGCTCAGTGAGACACTCTTTTGAATTTTTACCTTATCCTCAGTCAACACAGCTCAATTGCAAGTGGGTGCTTTAGTGATAATGTTTTACCACGGGTTCTGGGTACTAAAATACACAAACTACCTAAGTTTACACCCAAATTATCCATATAACTGAAAGCAGATAAAGTGAAGATTCAAAGGATAGATGCCTGACTGAGTCAAAATGAATCCGTTAGCATGACTTTCATGTCAACTCAGCTATACAAAAAAAACCCCAGAAGGCGAAATCCTGCTCCTATTGAAGTCAATGGGAGTTTTAATTTATGAGGTGGGTGTCTCGACCTGTTCCAGAAGCATCCATGATAAAACCCTCATCAGGGAAGTGACTGAGAACGTTACCCCTGTCCACACATTCAAAGGGTCTAGCCACCAAATGAGCGCTCACCGGACTTGAGGCAGGACCATGTTCATGAACTGTCTGGATGAGGAGGCCAAAGTTGTAAGGACCACAGGTGAAGTTTTAGGTGCACACCAACATGTGGCCTAAGAGCTCTAGACACACAGGGACTGTCATAGTCTATTTCATCTGTGAATTGTGTATGACAGACTGAAGAGACCAGAACCTGTCTGCTGGCAGGTAACCACTTGGTGCTCTGAAGCTGACTAAAGCTCCTATTAACTCTGCTGTGTGTGATGGTATGAGACACAATTTACTGTAGTTCACAAGGAATCCTAGTTGAGAGAACAGAGAAAGGACACTATTTAAGGCTGTCTCAAGCTCCTGCAGGGACCTGCTGCTGATTAGCCAGTAGGGGTAAATGTGGATTTCCTGTTTTCATAAATGTGTTGCCACTACTTCCAGGCTCTTGGTGAACACGTTTGGTGCCATGGAAAATCAGAAGGGCAGAACCCTGTATTAATAATAGGCCCCACTGTGAATCTTAGATACTTCTTGTGGTCCAGGTGGATGGTGATATGGAAGTAAACATCCTGCGAATGAAGAGCTACACAACAGTCTTGAGCTTGGAGAGACCCTCAGTAGGGCCACGGTAGCTTACCTGTTGCATTAATGTCATGCAGAGTTTGTAGGATTTCTCTCCAGAGGCTTTGCTGTGACTGTCCTCATGGGAGGACACTGAGCTCTTTCCTGAACTTCTGCCTTGGTGCTTGGAGCAACTCCTTTTGGTGCTCTACTTCGACGCTGGAGCTGTTGCTGCAGGCTTCAACATTTAAGCTGACTTTAGTGCCAGTGCCAATATCTATACCGGATCTTTTCTCAGTGCTGTCTTCTCCACGGTGGTCTTAGATGTCACCCCCCCCCCCCACTTGATAGTATGCTTGAAGATGCTGGCTTGTCCACCAGTAGAATTCTAGAGCTTGTTTCCACAGGGTCTGATGAGATCTGCCTGGACTTTTCCAGAGGGTGGAGTCCCTGCCTCTCATATCAAGACTGGATAAGAATACCAAGCATCGGCTCAGAAGGTGATTGCCCCAGGCAAAAGAGAAATCTACTCTGCCTGCCCTTTAGTAGAATTAGTCTATCACAGGATGGACAGAATTGGAAGCCTGCAGGTTTGAGTCTGTCATTCTGAAGAGCCCTGTATGGGTTGAAAGGTTGGGGGAATGGTCTGACTTGCAAAGTTTGGTCCAGATGGTTGGAATCAGGTCATGGTGAGGGAAACAGGAGATCAGAAGTGGTTCTGAAGTTCTTGAAGATTAGCCTGAGCTAAGAACTAGTGGATCAGACGGTCACCAGATTCTGTCTCATGGCCATGGGCAGTAAGAGGGAACTGAGAGAAGGTTGTGGCCACCCCACCCTTTGTCCTTTATACAGGAGTATGAGGAGCCACATGGCCTATGGACAGTCATGACAGACACTGCTATTAACAACACCCCAAAAAAACTACAGTCTCACACATGCGGCACATGCTCATCTGCGGTGGTCTACACATTTAAAGAATAATATAACTGGCTGTGGCCAAAAGGGCTGAAGTTATCTTTGGAAGTATAAACAATACGAGTCGGAGTACAAAGGTAATAGTTCCTCTTCCTTTGGCACTGGTTTGACCACTACTGGAGTACTGTGTCCAGTTCTGATGTCCACAATTCAAGAAGGATTTTAATAAATTGAAGAGGGGTCAGAAAAGACACCCAAGAATTTGTAAAGGATTAGAAAACATGCCTTATAGTGAAAGAATCAAGGAGCTCAGTCTTTTTAGTTTATCAAAGAGAAGGTTATGAGGTGACCTGATCACAATCTATAAGTATCTACACAGGAAACAGAAATTTGATAATAGAGCACTCTTCAATCTAGCAGGCAAAGTATAACAAGACCTAATCACTGAAGTTGAAGCTAGAAAAATGTAGACTAGAAATACAATGCAAATTTTTAACAGGGAGGATAATTAATCATTGGAACAATTTACCAAGCCTGTTGTGGTTTCTCCAGCCCTAGAAATCTATAAATCAAGACTGGATGTCTTCTTCTAAAAGATGTGATTCAGTTCAAACAGGAATTAATTCAAGGAAGTTCTATGGCCTACGGCATACTGGAGGTCAGATTAGATGATCACAATGGTCCCTTTTAGTTTTATAATCCATGACACTATGAATGAAATGTGGATGTTCTTATTATCCATATACATTTTCATATCCTTTTTGGAATCACATAATCTCTTCGCCCCAACTGTATTTTATTGTGAAGAGTTTCACAGGCAAATTATGCATTATTTAATAGTGTGGGTTTTTATTATCAATTTAAATTTTTTTGTATTTCACTTTCTGTTAATTTCCCCTTTTTGTGTTTTATAATATTGGACGCATTAACACGACTATCTTCAAAAGCTTAAATATAATGAAAACACTAATTCTTCCTAGTCTTGTTACCTTTCTGGCCCTTTTTCTTCTTTTCCCACCCTCTACTTCCTGCCTTCTATCATGGTATCCTCTGCAACAGTCTCTCTGCCTCTTTCTCCAGGTGCCCCTATTTCCTCCTTTAAATCCTTCCTTCTGTTGCTCAGTCCTCCCTTACCCATCCCTTCCATCCATGTATCCACCCACACACAGAGAAATCTCTCATCCCTTATATTTCCTTTTAATTTAGAAACACACACACACACACACTACAGTTGCAAGATCAAACACTAGGAAATTCCAAGAGTTAAGTCTTCAATGTTGTAGAGCCCATATATTTTAATAACAGACAGCAATATTTTAAGATGTACATTTAACATGAAAAAATACTGAATATGTGCAATCTGTCAGTCATATCATGCTCTTCACTGTGGCATTTGAGTTGTGTCCAAGTTATTGTTGAAGCAACCTTAACGTTTTTAATTCCCTAACTTTTAATGGTCCTGCAACTGTAATGTTACACTAACATTTTTGTTAGTTCCATGCGGATTTTTAAGGGGAGAAAAGAAGAAAAAATGTAAGAGAAAATCCGGAAGTGATCTATATGAATGAGTTATAAGCTCTTCTGTTGTAGGCTTTTTCTCGGTTTAACTGAAATGGAGGTTAATTTATGCTGAGTTGTAGATTTCTCATTCCACGCCTCTTTATCTACTTTCACCACAGGTATTTGCCATGTACAAGAATTAACACGTGCATATCTAATTGGGGACTAATAAAACCTTTGGGATGCACACTTGAAGAGTACCATCCACATGGAATAATGGGTCATGCAACTATCTCGGCATCAACATCTTCCCTTTTCTGGTACCTCATAGAAAACTCTACACTGAAAACATAGACCTGCACAAGGGGAAAAGACTGGCCAGGTGCATAAGGGGCAGAGTGGAACTGAAAAGGATGTATGTCATCCCCCCTCAAGTCTGAGGGAATCAATACAAAACAGAACATGAAGCCAGACAGTACTGCATTTGGGTGGAGTCAGGTTGTGATTTCCTTTTTAAGAGGGTTCTGTGGGCAGCTAAGGTCTCCAAAGGAGCTACATGGACCCAGAGTGAGAGAGACCCCAAACCCAGCATAGACACACACAGGCTCCCCATGGATAGTCCCAGCCTTCTCTTGGTTCCCCAGGATCAAATCAGTATCTTAGATACCTGTATACTAATGTGTGAAGTATGGGAAATAAGCAGGAAGAACACAAAATGCTAGTAAATAAGCACAACTATGACATAATTGGCATCACAGAGACCTGGTGGGATAATACGCATGACTGGAACATTGGTATAGAAGGGTACAGCTTGCTCAGGCAGGGAAAAAAGGAAGGAGGTTTTGCCTTATATATAAAAGAGGTAAAAAGCAATGGTAGAGGTCTACTACAGACCACCTAACCAGGAAGAAGAGGTGGATGAGGCTTTTTTTAAACAAGTAACAAAATCATCCAAAGCACAGGACTTGGTGATGACAGGGGACTTCAACTACTCAGACATCTGTTGGGAAAATAACACAGCAGGGCACAGATTATCCAACAATGGAATGTATTGGAAACAATTTTTTATTTCAGAAGGTGAAGAAAGCTACTAGAGGGGAGGCTGTTCTAGATTTGATTTTGACGAATAGGGAGGAACTGGTTGAAAATTTGAAAGTGGAAGACAGCTTGGGTGAAATTGATCATGAAATGATAGAGTTTATGATTCCAAGGAATGGTAGGAGGGAGAACAGGAAAATAAAGACAATGGATTTCAAGAAGGCAGACTTTAGAAAACTCAGGGAGTTGGTAGGTAAAATCCCATGGGAAGCAAGTCTAGGGAAAAACAATTGAAGATAGTTGGCAGTTCTTCAAAGAGCCATTATTAAGGGCACAAGAGCAAACTATCCCACTGCATAGGAAAGTTAGGAAGTATGGGAAGAGGCCACCTTGGCTTAACCAGGAGACCTTCAATGATCTAAAAATCAAAAAAGAGTCCTACAAAAACTGGAAACTAGGTCAAATTACAAAGGATGAATATAAACAACTAACACACATTCTAGGGACAAAATTAGAAAGGCCAAGGCACAAAACGAGATCAAATTAGCTAGAGACAAAGGATAACAAGAAAACATTCTACAAATACATGAGAAGCAAGAGGAAGACCAAGGACAGGGTAGGCCCGTTACTCAATGTGGGGGTGGGAATAATAACAGAAAATGTGGAAATGGCAGCAGAGTTTAATGACTTCTTTGGTTTTCACCAAGAAGGTCTAACATAGTGAATACCAGTGAAAATGAGGTAGGATCAGAAGAAGCTAAAATTGGGAAAGAGCAAGTTAAAAATTATGTAGACAAATTAGATGTCTTCAAGTCACAAGGGCCTGATGAAATGCATCCTAGAATATTCAAGGAGCTGACTGAGGAGATTAGCTGACTGAGCCATTAGCAATTATCTTTGAAAAATCATGGAAGACTGGAGAGATCCCAGAAGACTGGAAAAGGGCAAATATAGTGCCAATTTATGTAAAGGGAAATAAGGACAACCCGGGGAATTACAGACCAGTCATCTTTACTTCTGTACACAGAAAGATAATGGAGCAAATAATTAAGCAATCAATTTGCAAACATCTAGAAGATAATAAGGTGATAAGTGACAGTCAGCATGGATTTGTCAAAAACAAATCATGTAAAACCAACATGATAGGTTTCTTTGACAGGGTAACAAGCCTTGTGGATGGGGGGAAGCAGTAGATGTGGTATATCTTGACTTTAGTAAAGCTTTTGATACTGTTTCGCATGACCTTCTGATAAACAAACTGGGGAAATGCATCCTAGATGGAGCTATTATAAGGTGAGTGCAAATCTGGTTGCAAAACTGTTCCCAGAGAGTAGTTATCAGTGTTTCACAGTCATGTTGGAAGGACATAATGAGTGGGGTCCCGCAGGGATCAGTTCTGAGTCCAGCTCTATTCAATATCTTCATGAATGATTTTGATAATGGCATATATAGTACACTTCTAAAGTTTGCGGATGATACCAAGCTGGGAGGGGTTGCAAGTGTTTTGGAGGATAGGTTTAAAATGCAAAATGATCTGGACAAACTGGAGAAATGGTCTGAAGTAAATAGCATGAAATTTAATAAGGACAAATGCAAAGTACTCCACTTAGGAAGGAACAATCAGTTGCACACATACAAAATGGGAAATGACTGCCTAGAAAGTAGTACTGTGGAAAGGGATCTGGGAGTCATCGTAGACCACAAGCTAAATATGAGTCAACGGTGTAACGCTGTTGCAAAAAAAGCAAACATCATTCTGGGATGTATTAGCAGGAGTATTGTAAGCAAGACACGAGAAGTAATTCTTCCGCTCTACTCTGCACTGATTAGGCCTCAGCTGGAGTATTGTGTCCAGTTCTGGGCACCACATTTCAGGAAGGATGTGGACAAATTGGAGAGAATCCAGAGAAGAGCAACAAAAATGATTAAAGGTCTAGAAAACATGATCTATGAGGGAAGATTGAAAAAATTGTGTTTTTTTAGTCTGGAAAAGAGAAGACTGAGGGGGGACATGATAACAGTTTTCAAGTACGTAAAAGGTTGTTATAAGGAGGAGGGAGGAAAATTGTTTTTCTTAGCCTCTGAGGATAGGACAAGAAGCAATGGGCTTCAATTGCAGCAAGAGCGATTTAGGTTGTACATTAGGAAAAACTTCCTAACTGTCAGGGTGGTTAAGCACTGGAATAAATTGCCTAGAGCGGTTATGGAATCTCCATCATTGGAGATTTTTAAGAGCAGGTTGGACAGACACCTGTCAGGGATGGTCTAGATAATACTTAGTCCTGCCATGATTGCAGGGGACTGGACTAGATGACCTCTTGAGGCCCCTTTCAGTCCTATGATTGTATGATCCAGAGGGTCAATAACTGCTGCTCAAGGGCATCTTTGCAGAATTTTTCTCCCTACAGATTACTTCCCAGGAGTATTTCCATTGGAGGGAGTGTTCCAGGCTTAGCTGTGTACTTTTATGCTATGGGTTGCGGATGAAGGTTTCAGAGAGCAGCAATAAGCGTGGTGATTTGTTACCTGCAATTTAATAAAGTGAAGTAAGTTGAGGGGAGAGCAGTACTGGTGCTGTACTCTGCTGAGTATGTGTTTGAAGTGCTGGGCTGTGAGATGTTTCATGTGAACCTTCAAAGCATTTCTAATCACAACTGGGACTCATGACCACAGGCATTGACCTTCAATTTTCCCTAGGTGTCCTCCACTCCCATTCTGCCCTGAAGTCCTGACCCTTCCCCAAAGCCCCACCCTCTCCCTGCCTCTTCAGGCCTCCCACTCCCCCCTCCCCCCGCAGGCATCTCCCCACCACCAAACAGCTGATCAGCGGCGGACAGGAGGTGCTGTGGGGGTAGGGGGAGGAGCTGATTGGCAGGGCCGACCAAACAGCTGATCGGCTGGTGGGTGGTGAGCACCCATTATTTTTTATCCCATGGGTGCTCCATCCCCAGAGCATCCACAGAGGCAGCTCCTATGCTCATGAAAAGCTGCTCTTGCTTTCCTTTCTTCCTTAAAATGCAGTTCCTAAGGACACCTGAGTAAGCCAGGCTGGCAAGAGGAGTAACTGGAAATCTCTAAAAATGGCTGCTTTGCATATCAAGCCCCATCCTTCTTTCGCTGAAGTCAATGGTAAAATTTCCACTGACTGGATGAAAGGAGGAGTGGGCCCATTATTGCACTCACAGGCTGCATTTAAAACACCAATGCCCTTTCTATGCCTCTCCTGCATCACAACCAGGTATCCTCCCCAACAATGCTCTTTTCATCATGGACAGGGAAATTCTCACATTGCTGAGCAAAGTGCACATTTCTGTGCACTGTCTGGAAGCCACTCTGCACCCATTGTAACACCGAGCACACAACAATGTTATGTCAACCTTAAACCCAGAGAGGCGCCACAGCATTCTAGAAGAGCTCTAAAAGATAGAAGCGTTGGTCATGGATCAGAAAATAATGTGCACATACATTGTGACCCTGCATTTGTTACTCTCTTAGTTTGACTAACATGGATTGTTCGATTATAGTGGTTGATTATTGACTTGATAATTGTACAGCCCAGCAGCTTTACTCAGAGCTTTAAGAAACTGGGGGCAAAACTGTGACAGGGCCCCCCACCCCAACTAAAAGGAGGGAGATTCCATGAGCCATTAAGGATGCTTTAGCAGTGCTTTAAGACCCAGTGAAAAATCCATTACCAAAGCTCATGGGTCTGGAATAATTAGATGTTCTCATTCCAGACAAAGGAATTTATCTATTTCAAGAGAAAAAAATAAGAGTAGCCTTTGACAGGGTCAAGCAAAGAACATTCATTAAGAGCCTCAGATTGCCTGCACCCTATGGCCCTTTATTAAATCTAACTTGATCAGGTTTAACTAATTTGAGCCTAAGCCTTTCTAGACAGTTGGAGAGTAATTTCACTTAAAAAAATCAACTGAGTGAGATAGGATTATTGTGTTGTCCTCTTCAATCTTTCTGTAAAGCACAAAAGGAATAATTGCATCATATGGATATGTCTACACTTCAAGCTGCTGCCTTCCTTGGATGTGGTAGCCGTTTCTCAGGCTCCCTCTCCGGAATCGAACCCTGATTCCCCGTTACCCGTGGTCACCACGGTAGGCACAGGAAGTACCATCGAAAGTTGATAGGGCAGACATTCAAATGCATCGTTGCCGCCCTGCGGCTGCTGGCACCAGACTTGCCCTCCAATGGATCCTCGTTAAAGGATTTAAAGTGTACTCCTTCCAATTACAGGGCCTCGAAAGAGTCCTGTATTGTTATTTTGGGGCATTCCCAGCTTGAGGAAACATACCTGTGCTAGCTCTGATGGAACTAGCATGATAAAAATAGATTGTAGCTGCAGCAGCATGAAAAACAGGAAGGGTTAGCTGCCCAGAATACATCCCCATTTGGAACCCTATGTTTGTGCTAGGGGAAGTTAGCTCCTCCCACCACTGTGGCTACATTCTAATTTTAGTGTGCTGTCTCAATCAGTGGAATTTATACTCTTGGCTTGAAGTGTAGGCTTTCCCTAAGTGCCAGATGGCCAACCTCAAGGATTCCATCAAAACCTTCATAAAATGAAACTTTTATTATTCAATGTGTTAGAATTTTGAGGGTTGATAATTAATGGAACACAAACTTTGAATTATTTGAATTAAAGTAGGGGAGAGAAAGAAGAGTACAGAAGAGTACCATCACTCGATCCCCTGGTTGGAACTTCATTCAGTCGGCGAAAGTCATTACAGAATCTCGTGGTACCGTCAGGTTTAGGCACTAGAATGATTGGACTGGACCACTGACTGTAAGATTCTTCAATCACCCCTAATTCTAACATTTTCTTCACTTCGGCCTTGATTTCTTCTCTTTTGGCTGCTGGAATTCAGTAGGGTCTCAATGTTACCTTGGCTCCGGGGATCGTGCGGATATGGTGATAGCTCTCAGTCGTCCGCCCCAGTTTTGTGGAGAACACATCTCGGTTGCGATTAATCATGTCAGTTGCCTCAATCTTTTGGATCGGCGTCAAGTCAGGTGATATCCTTACTTGCTCGTGTAAGTTATCCTCCTGGGGAAGGGTCTCCTGGGTGACTAAGCATGCCTCTCGATCGTGCCAAGGTTTTAGAAGACTGATGTGGTAGATTTGCTCTGGTTTCCTGCAGCCTGGCTGCCACACCTTATAGTTCACCTCTCCCACGGCTTCGATCACTTCGTAGGGTCCCTGTCACTGAGCCAATAGCTTACTTTCTGCTGTGGGCAGGGCACCAGGACCATCACTCGATCCCCTGGTTGGAACCATCGAAGCTTTGCTCGGTGGTTATAATGGGTTCGTTGGGTCTCCTGTGCTTTCTCCTAGTGTTCTCATACAATAGGTGTAACTCGGGCTATCCGATCCCTCATCTGTAGTACATGCTCAACTATGTTCATTCCTGGATTTGGCTCCTCTTCCCACGCTTCTCTCGCTATATCCAATATGCCCCAGGGGTGGCGCCCGTATAATAGTTCGAACGGAGAGAAACCTGTGGAGGCTTGCGGAACCTCCCGGATGGCGAACATGAGGTAAGGTAATAGGGTATCCCAATCTTTGCCATCCCGGCTCACCACTTTCCTGATCATGGCCTTGAGGGTCCTATTGAACCTTTCCACAAGGCCATCTGTTTGCGGGTGGTATACAGAGGTCCGTAGGGCTTGTACATGGAGTAATGAACAGAGATCTTTCATCAACTTGGACTCGAAAGGTGTCCCTTGATCAGTCAATATCTCCTTGGGTAGCCCAACTCGGGCAAAGATCTGTACTAACTCCTTAGCTATGGTTTTGGAAGCCGTGTTGTGTAGGGGAACGGCTTCCGGGTACTGGGTTGCATAGTCCAGTACAACAAGCACATGTTGGTGGCCCCGAGCTGTCTTCTCAAGGGGCCCTATCAGATCCATGGCTATGCGTTCAAAAGGAACCTCTATTATCGGAAGAGGTATCAAAGGAGCCCGGAAGTGCGGGCGAGGACTATGTAACTGACACTCCGGACAAGAGGTGCAGTATCGTCAGACATCTTCATGTACTCCTGGCCAGAAGAACCTCCGGAGAATCTGTGCCTGGGTTTTCTCTACCCCTAGATGTCCTCCAAATAGGTGACTGGGCGAGGCTCAATATGGCTTTTTGATGTTTTCGTGGCACCAGAAGTTGATGTATCTCTTGCTCCTGCATTTGCACCACACGGTACAGGAGATCTTCCTTCACTATAAAGTAAGGTCCTGGACCCCGGACCTTCCCATCCACAGGTACTCCATCTATCTCAGCCACCCCTTTCCTGGCGTTATCATATCTAGGGTCCTCTGCCTGGTCCCGCCCGAAAGTCTCTCTCCCAGGACTAACCTGCCCGAGCTCCCAGGGGCCAACCTCTGTTGCTTCCAACGGCTCACTTCCATCATGGCTGGGGCCAGCCTCCGGCTCACCTTCCGTGGTGGTAGTTTCTCTGGCTGCTCGTGTCCGTCTGCCTACTAGGGCAATCTTCTGGCCCTGGGTCAGGATCTGGGTTCCCAAAGCTTTTGCAGCCTTCCTCTCCCTTTTTGTCTTCCGGGTCTTTTGGGGGACTGAGAACAGATCCTGAGAAATCTCAGCGAACATCGGGGGTTGACATTCCCCCGGTGACAAGTTGCTGCCCTCAAGGTCCCCACTTCCCTCCAACCTCTCCGGGGGGAGTAAATTATCAAACCCTGGATAGTCCCTCCCAATGACTACAGGATACGGGAGTTTAGGAACTACACCCACTGTCACCTCAATGGGGTTCCCCTGAACCTCTATCTCCACCTGGATGGTGGGGTAATGGCTTACGGCCCCATGCACGCATGTCACTGCTACGCGTTTGGCTTGTAGCAGCTGGCTACTTTTTACCAGCTTACCCGATATAAGGGTGATTGCACTTCCAGAGTCCACAAGAGCTATAGTCTATACTCCGTTTATCTTCACTGGTCTAGTGTAGTTATGCGGGGCTAATGCAATGCCCGCAAGGTGGATAAGGGAGCATGGGACCTCCCAATCCCCCAGGTTACATTGCATAGGCTCCTCGGTGCTGGGACACTATGTTGCTATGTGTCCCTACTCACCACATGCATAACATCTATATGGAACCCTAGGCGTTCCCCGGTCTCTTGGTTTGGGAAGTCTAACATCACAATCTTCTTCCCCCTCAGTGCGCCAACTCTTTATGGCGTCTGGTGGGCCTTCAGCCCCTCTCTTTTTCCACCTGGGCCCTCCTGGTGGCCCAGTCACTCAAAATCTAGGGCTTGGTGCTGCTAGTTTAACCCTGGGTTCCGCTTCCTTAACTGGTCGGGTCAGTTCCCTCGCCGTCCTTCGCCTCTCTACCATTGCCACAATCTCATCATAGGTGGAGAGTTCGTTCTGGCTTACCCATGCGCGAAGCTCTGGCGGTAGTCCCCTCATGTATTGGTCAATGACCAGAACCTCTAGTATCTCTTCTGGACTCTGGGACTCAGTTTGCAACCACTTTCGTGCGAGATGGATGAGGTCATACAATTGGGATCGTGGGGTTTTGTCTTCCTGGTACCTCCACTCATGATACCGCTGGGCCTGCACTGTGGTTGGTACCCCAGATCTGGCCAGGATCTCTGCTTTCAGCTGGGGGTAGTCTGCTGCAGCCTCTTCAGGCAGATCATAGTAGGCCTTCTGGGCCTCCCCACACAGGAATGGGGCGAGGATGCCAGACCACTGATCTCGAGGCCAGGCCTCCCGTAGGGCTGTCCTCTCAAAGGCCAGGAGATATGCCTCTATGTCATCATTCCCTGTCATTTTCTGCAGGCAATTGCTGGCCCGTATGTGCCGCGTCCCATCATGGCCATGGTTCATCTCTGTAAGGGCCTTCACTTGGTTTACCAGTTCCCGCAACATAGTATGGTCTTGAGCGGCCTGGTCCATCAACAGGTGATTGGTCTCCTGCTGCAGCCGTACTGCCTCCTGTTGGGCAGCTGCCTGGACACGGGTAGCCTCCTGCTGGGCAGCCGTGGCTTGTATCAGTGCCCGTACTACCTCTTCCATTGTGGTGAAAAAAAATAATAAATAAACCCGCTCCCTTTTTATTTTTATTTTTTTTAAACACCCCTCTTCTTCCACCGCGCTGTGCACACCAAATCCCACCCCTGACACCAGTTGTGACAAAGTTCCTCCTCTACCTCGGTGGGTCCTGCACTTATTGGCGGATTTTGCTTGCCTCAGAGCTCTTCCCCTCTAGTAGAATCCACAGTACAGGTTAACTCCTCCTGTGTCTGATCAGGAGTTGGGAGTTTCGGGGGGAACCCGGGCCCGCCCTCTACTCCGGGTTCCAGCCCAGGGCCCTGTGGATTGCAGCTTGTTTAGAGTGCCTCCTGGAACAACTGCACGACAGCTACAACTCCCTGGGCTACTTCCCCATGGACTCCTCCCAACACCTTCTTTATCCTCACCACAGGATCTTTCAGCAGTACGCCCTCTTACTCTCAGCTCCTAGTGCCTCTTGCTCCCAGCTCCTCACACGCAACCTCCTTCCACAGCTCCTGACATGCGCCCCTCACTGACTCATTGGGAGGCTTTTGACTAGTTTCAGCCAGCCCCTGATTGGCTGCAGGTGTCTCAATCAACCTCCCTGCCTTCTGGAAAGTTCTTAATTGGCCCCAGGTGTCTTGATTAACCTGGAGCAACTGCCATAAGGTATCAGGGATTTGTTTAGCCTGGGGCTAACATACTGGTTCCTTACCACTTTCCTATAGCCCTCTGGCCTTGCCCCGTCACATCCCCCACCCATGGTGATTTCTGGGTCCCTAAACCATGGTTTCACTAACATGTTTGGGTGGCAAGGATCGACACTGACCTCAGAATCTGCAAGCCCAGAACAACTGCTACCAGCAATGTTAAGGGAAGGGCGGGGGGGGGGGGGGGCTTTTTATGTTCTCTCATGGCCGCACACGCACACACCCTCCCCCAGAGCTGCCTCAGAAAAAGACCACAATTTTGGAGGCAAACCCTGGTCCCTGGTCTCTAGGCAACATCCATGTTGCTAGAGGGAGGGGGTATTGTCCACTTGTGCTCCCGACGCGGGTTTCCCACAAGTTGCATCACAAGGCCTGTCACCCATGCTCCTAGGCCATACTAACCATGGCTGGAACAGCAAACCAGTTTGTTGAATAGCTAGGGATTCTGATTGTATTCTGGCTTGCACTTGAGAGTAATAAGGGGAGTGTTCTTTTAAATAGCAACCTTATACCAGACCTAGGGTATGTTCTGACAGTGGTTGCCTTGTGCTTTGCATGCCTTCCAGTGGAAAGTTTGGCCTTCAGCACATCCTCCACACCGGCAGAGAGGCTACAGCAGATTAGAAAATGGAAAAAGAGAACTTGTGATGACATGTTCAGCGTGATAACAAACATCTCAGGGACAGATGATACGGAGCTCAGAGCCTGGAAGACATGAAGAGCAGCAAAGCATCCCAGGATCATGAGCATACCATGCAGGATGAGATGCTATGGATTATGAAGGACCAATCAGACATGTTGAGGCATCTGGTTGCATTTCAAGAAAAACAGCTTGAAGCTAGACTCCTTCTGCAACCCCTGCATAATGGCCTAAAAACATCAACCTGTTCCCAATCCCCCTCCCTGAAACATTACACAAGGCGGGATGGGGAAGGTGTGGAATCTCTTCCCCTCAACACCAGGGGAGGTACTAAGAACAAAAGGCAGCCATTCAAAGACCTTTGATGGGCAAGACTTCTGTGCTTTCACAGACAAGCTGACTTGGTTTCTCCTCTCCTGGTTTTATCACCATTTACCCACGGTTAAATTATTTTCCTGTTCTTTCAGTCTCTTTATGTTTGTGCAATAAAAGTAAATGTTTTAAGAATGAAATACTCTTTATTTATTCCAAGCATGTGGGTTTGGAGGGGTGAAGGGGAGGTACAGGGAAACTAATGCAATGGAGGAGATGGTATGGGAAGGCACAATGCAGATAAGTGGAGCACGTTGATGTGGCTTGTTACTGAAATGGGTTTTGAAAGCCCCCCAGAGATGTAGAGCTCCTTGCTGGGCTCTTCTTATTGCCCTGGTGTCTGGCTCTCAAAATTAGCTGTCAGGTGATCTGCTTCACCCTGCCGGAAACTTTTCTTCCTTTGTTTCACAGATGTTATGGAACACGCAGCAGGCAGCAATAACAATGGGGATATTGCTTCCACTGAGGTCTAACCTAGTAAGCAAACAATGCCAGTGGCCTTTTAAATGTCCAAAGGCACATTCCACCAACATTCTGCACTTGTTCAGCCTATTGTTGAACTTACTGCTGTCCATGTGGCCGGTGTATGGCTTCATGAGCCATGAGAGAAGGGGTAGGCTGGGTATCCCAGGATCACTATTGGAATTTCAACATCATCAATGGTTAGTTTGCGATTTGGAAAGAAAATCCCTGATTGCAGCTTTCTGAACAGACCTGTGTTCCTAAAGATGTGCACGTCATGCACTTTCCTGATCATCCCAAATTGATGTCAATGAAATGCCCCCTGTGATCCACCGGTGCTTGCAACACCATTGAAAAGTATCTCTTTTGGTTTATGTACTCTTTGGCAAGGTGTTCTGTTGCCAAGATAGGGATATGTGTTCCGTCTATAGCCCCATTGCAGTTAGGGAACCCCATTGTGGCAAAACCATCGGCTATGTCCTGCACGTTGCCTAGAGTCACTACCCATCTTAGCAGATGTCAATTAATAGCCCTTCACACTTGGATCACAACAGCTCCCACGGTGGATTTACCAACTCCAAATTGCCCACTGACCGGTAGCAGTCTAGCATTGCAAGCTTCTACAGAGCGATCACCACTCGCTTCTCCTCTGTCAGAGAAGCTCTCCCTTTAGTGTTGCTGCACTTCAGGGCTGGGTAAAGCTCTGCACAAAGTTCCTGGAAAGTGGCCTTCCACATTCGAAAGTTCTGCAGCCACTGCTCATCATCCCATAACTGCATAACAATGCAATCCCACCAGTCAGTGCTTGTTTCCCAGGATCAGAAATGACGCTCACCTGTGTTCAGCTGCTGAACGACTGCCAGCAGCAACCAGGAATTGTTTTGGTCTATGGCTTGCAGTAGGGCTGCTTAAATGGCATTGCAACGTTCCATGTGGCAGCTCCTGTCCTGACTGTGGAAATACTGTGGGATAAGGGCTAAGGCGTTTGTAATGCTCTCAACAAGAGTACACAGCTGAGTGGGGTCCATGCTTCTCAGGCTATGGCATACGCGCGACTAAGCAAGACTTTTGAAAAAAGGCACCAAAAAACATGCTTTCTTTGCCATTGATATCAGGGAACGGAGGAAGGAAACTGCATCATGGAAGGTCGAAGCCATGCTCCCATTCCCCCTTGTGACAATGTTTTTCCCCATAAGGCATTGCAAGCCCATCCTAAAACCCCTTGCAACTAGTTGCACTGTGGGATAGCTACCCATGGTACACTGCTCTGTGCATTGATGCAAGTGCTGCTAGTGAGGATTCAATCCACCAACACAATGAGTGTGATGGGGACTTAATTAATGTGGATGTAATTAAGCCCAACTGACTTAATTACTGTGGCGTCTTGGTAGTGTAGATATGCCCTTAGCAGAGATGTTCTGCTTTTGAGAAAATGAGTGGGGTCTTATTCATGATGTGCCATAAAAAAAATTAAGTGTTAGAACAGACAAAACATTGAGATAATATAAAGGAAAGAAGTTTATCAAGAAAAATATATACTACACATATTCTGTGGTATAGTTTTCTTTTATAAAGAAAAATAAATCATTGTGATATCAAGTGGAGTGACAGTATATATAATCATCCATGTTATAACAATATAACATGACAATTCTTAGGTAAATGCAGTAGCTTCCAGTACATTGGTGGGAAGGTAATGTTCATCTGTGTATCTCATCTACCAATAGATGGCAGCGATCACTCATTTTCTTGAAGACATAACATTGTTGCATTGAACAATAGTCAGGTACACTCAAATGGACCACTGCACATACACATCTTTCTACTCCCTAAGTTTTTCAATCTGTATTTTGACAGAACATTTGCATGGTTTCATGTGTGCAAGTGTCAGGCCACCTAACCCTCTCAGATGAGTAGAACCTATTTTGGTGTTATGCCCTCCAGCGTTGTTGTCTCCAGTTTGGTTTTTGATGGCTTCGGGTTTTCATCACTGAACTATTTATTCCTTCAGTAGATTAGTTGATCAGTATAATTTCTTTCTGTCCATTGCCATTGACTAAGTGGCTCCATGCATCTCATCCCTTTTCGTTGTTCCCTTCTTCCTTCCCTTTGTGGCTACCTTAGGTTCAATGATCAGCCTTGGGAGATGAAGAAGTTAGGAAGAAGACTGGAGTACGGCTGGACAGTGACTTATTTTGAGGCCAATCACAGACTCTATTGGAGAGTCTGGGTCTGGGTTGATGGCCAGATAAAATTTGGGGGACAAGAATAGGGAATTCCCTGGTGGAACTGCTCTGTGCTGTTCTTAGCCTGGTGAATTCTTCTCACCTGTGTCTATGACAGATTCAGCATTTTCTTGTTGTGGTTTTCCCTTTCATTCTTTGATACATAGGATAGCCTTACTATGCTACCAATGTCATAAGAACATAAGAACGGCCATATTGGGTCAGACCAAAGATCCATCTAGCCCAGTATCCTGTTTTCCGACAGTTGCCAATGCCAGATGCCCCAGAGGAAATGAACAGAACAGGTAATCATCAAGTGATTCATCCCTTGTCACCCATTCCCAACTCCCAATGTCAGATCAGGAAGAGAGAGACAAACAGCAAGTCTGCCCTGACTGGGTTCCAGGCAGTCTCTCTCTCAGAACCAGAGGGTGTTTGGTGGACTCAAGCACACCATCTACAGTGCGTACATTGGCTTCCCCGCCCCCTCTCTATCTTCAGTTCCCTCAACCACACCCAAAGTCTTCAGGAGTCATTGAGTGGGTAGTCACCCAAAAACTAAGGGCTGGTCTACACTACCGCAGTAAGTTGACCTAAGTTTTGGTACTTCAGTTATGTGAATAACTGAATAACATAACCGAAGTTGACATAGCTTAGGTTGACTTACCGCGGTGTTTACACTGCACTGTGTCAACGGGAGACCCTCTCCCAGTGACTTACCTTACTGTGCTTGGGAAGCTAGACTACTGGAGTCGACCGGAGAGTGCTCTGCCATCGACGTAACAGGTCTTCACCACACCCGCTAAATCAACACCGCTGCATCGATCGCAGCAGTGCCAATCTACCGGTAAGTGTAGACATGGCCTAAGAAGCAACAAAGAAGGAGCCACTTTTCCCAGTTCCATACAAGGATATTCTAGAGTTACAAGAAGTGCCTGCCCCCAAAACTGGAGCACTGGGAGTGGGGAAACATGTCTGTACTCATTGCCAACTGAATCTCTGCTTAGCCAATTATGGAGACATCCCATGACTTCTAGTGCAATTGACCCTGTTTGGGTCATCAGCAGAGTTTGAACCTCGGGCCTTTTGCACTAGAAGCATGAACCTCCTCTAATGGTAATCTGCAGCAAACTCATTAACCTGTTCTAGCCAAAAGAGGGGTTGAAAAACTCACATCTAGAGTCACTGAGTCATAGAATTTAAGGCCAGAAGGACCACTAGATCATCTAGTCTGACCTCCTGTATCTCACAGGCCACCAGCACCACCCAGCACCAACATACACAAGCCAACAACCAAAATTATACCAAAATATTACAGTCCACGAGAGACTAGAATTTTATGTGCCACAGGGAGAGAATAGGCGGGACTGAGGTGTACCAGTGCCCAAGGCCCCTACAATGGCAGGGAAATGATTAAGTGAGATATACTCAGCTAATCCTGGCAAGTGACCCCGTGATTCACATGCTTCAGAGGAAGGTGAAAAAAAACCCAAGGTCACTGCCAATCTTACCTGGGAGAAAATCCTTTCCCAACCCCACAAATGGCGATCCATTAGACTGCAAGCATGTGAGCAAGGACCAGAGAGCCAAGCACCTGAGAAAAAGAATACTCACTGCCTCCTCAGAGCACTGGTCCATCCCATCTCATCTCCAGCTATGGCCATCCCTGATGCTTCAGAGGAAGGAGATTAAAAAAAACCCCAGAATAGATTGGGAATACCTTCCTGACAACTGCAGTTGTCCTGTTGAAGCCCTGAAATTTTAGGAACGTAAGGCAAAAACTGGAAGTAAGCCCCAGGGCTGCTGAGACCTATCCCAACCATACAATCATTCTCATAAATTTGTCCCGCTCTCTCTTAAAACTAATTAAGTTGCTTTGCCCCCACAACTCCCATTTGGAGGCTGTTCCAGAACCTCACTCTTCTGATGGTTAGAATCCTTCTTCAAATTTTCAGCCTTGAATTTGTTCAATGGCCAGTTTATACCCATTTGTTCTTGTGTCAACATGGTCTTTTAGTTTAAATAGCTCTTCACATTCCCTGGTGTTTATCCCTACACCCCCCAGTGTATTTATAGAGAGCAATCATATCCCTTCTCAGCCTTCTTTTTGTTAGGTTAAACAAGCCAAACTCTTCCAGTCTTGTCTCATAAGATAGGCCCTCCATTCCCCTAATCATCCTAGTAGCTATTTGCTGCACCTGTTCCAGTGTGAATTAATCTTGTTCTCCCATTGAGGCATCTGGACCCTGATTGTCCCAGTATTATACTAACACCTAGAGACTCCAAATGAGATTGGAGCCCCTGTATGCGAGGCATTTTGTAAAGTCAAGTCCTTGTTCCAAAGGGTTTATAATCTAAATAGGGAAGGCAAAGGGTGGGAGAAAATAAATATTATCACTCTTATTTTACAGATGTGGAACTAAGAGATTAAGTGATTTATTCACTTACATCTGAGTTAGAGCCAGGAACTGAATCTAGGTTTCCTGAGTCCCAGTCTAGTGCTGCCTCAACCACAAGATAATTCTTCCTCTTGCAGGGGGTGACAGCATAACATAAGGAACCTACTTAAGAGAAAAATGTTTCTGGAAGATGCCGGAATCCTCTCTAAAACTGTAACAAATGCAGAAACTGTAAACATACATAACTAGTCATTGGCCAAACCATACAAGTCATATAAAGTTAGAATCTAGCACCTTCAGCTCCAAAACCCCAATCCTCTATATCTTGAGCTAAAGGAAAATCTCCATTAGCTGGACGTAGTAATAAGGCTATTATTTGCTCTTGCTCCTCAGCTACTATGGTGTGTCATAACACACATTTCAACCAATACAGTGAGAACTTCCTAAAGAACCTACATTTTCTCACACCCTCTTGCCACTGTTTCAGTATGACTGCTAATCTAAACAAACTTTGAAGATAAGCAAATCCAATTGTTCAGTATCATCCAATGTTAAAAATAAATAAATAAGTCAACATGCAAGACTGAAGAACCTGTGTTTGACTCTTTATGTATTCAGCACATATATAAGACAAAAATCTGCAGTCCTTACAATGGGGAATCTTACCTATATAATGAGTTAAGAATTTGGACCATGCTGTTCCTCATGGAACATTTTGTATGCACTGCTACTTTTACTAGTGAAGCCTTCATAAAAAGTTTATGATAATATGTATTTCATGTTCTGCATCTGGTAGCAAATGACATTTCGAATTTGGCAGTCCCAATTTTCAGCTCTCAGAACACGAACATTTTGCACCTAAAGCATAATTGCCAGTTAAACAAAATGTCAATCAAACAAACAAACCAGCCAACAAAAAACCTGTGTACAGTGCAATACTTTTGCTTAAAACAGAAGAAGGAAATATATGTGAGGCAATCTGAAATATGTCAAACCTGTTGGCAGTTGTTATTTTATACTTACGATGTAGTAGATCAGGCTTGATGCCTCCTGTGTTGTGTTATATAAATACATGTAAAGACATAATACCTGCCCAGAAAGTTAACAATGTAAGAGGACAAGCTGCTCACCTGGCTTGCCACGCCCGTTTGCCACCAGTTTGGCCTGAAGCAGCAGTCAGCATAAACTGACATTTTTGCAAGTGTACGTGGGCGCACGTGTCCCCCCCCTTTGAACTATTTCCCCCCATCCCTGCAGCAGTCTCCCCCTCTCCCCTTGCAGCCCTTTGCCCCCTCTCTTTTTTGCCCCAGCCACTTGCTAGCTCCAGTTTGTTTGCCTGCCCCACCCTTTTCCCTCTGCAGCCTTTGTTTGTTTGCCCCACTCTGCCCCAGCCCTGGAGCTAGCCCCTTGGTTTCTCTGCCCTACTTCCAGCCTGGTTGTTCCCCACCCCCTGCGGTCCTCCCCTGCTGTGATCAGCCCCATGCTCCGTGCACCCATGCCCCCTCCCACGCACTTATGCCCGTCCCCTGTTTTAGTTTGATCCCTGTCTCATTGCACCCCCAATGCTGTTATATCCCCACCTCTCCTAGTGCAGCTAGAGGAGATGGAATCCCATCCCGAGTCGGTGACTGACCTCTTCCAACTCCGAGTCCTTGATAGACCCCCATACAGCCCTCCCCTTTTGGCGCCCTCCTCCCCTGCCTGCAGCCTAGCAGGGAGGAGTGATCGACCTGCTTCCCCTTTCCCCTGCTCCCTCCGGTGTTTTTCCCCTCCCTCACTGCTCATTATGGTGGGGGACACGGCGGGTGGGACCCCTCAGGCAGACCCCACCGCCCCTCTTCCATCTGCCCCCACATCACTCCTTCTAGCTTCTACCTCAACTGCCGCTGCTGAACCATCTGCTACCGCCCCCACTGGGGCGCCGAGAGCAGCAGGCAATGGGGTGACCTCCACTGCTACCACGTCCCTAGCCCCCTCCGATTCTGCGGGAGCCCCTCCCCGCAAGCCGGCAGGAAGGGCCAGGGCAAAAAGAAGGATAAGGACCCTGCCAAAAAGACTAGGTTCTCCGTGTCAGGGGCTGCCCCCACTGCTGCAGCCTCACCACCGGCCGCGGCGTCCCTCCCCGCTGCTCCCGCCACCAGCTCTGCGGGTGCCCCTCTCCCAACCTCCAGGGCGTACGCCCAGGTGGTGACAGCTCCCCCACCTGCCACTATGTCATCTCTCCCAGCCTCCACCTCTGCTACCATTTTTAGCGGCCGGGGCCCCTTCCCCACCTTGACCAGGAAGCACGGCATCCATTGCCTGCCTCGCCCATGTGGAAACCTACGTTGGGGCATTGGCTAGGGTGGTGAGGCTCACAGCCATCATGGCAGCCTCCAAAATGTATAGGAAGATCGTCTTCTTCCTGGCATGGGAGGCCACCACCCAGGAGACGGTGGAGAAGGGCCTGGCCGTGGGGGGCATGTTTGTCCCCCTGGAGCCACTGGAGGACTTGGGTATCCACATGGTCCTGACTTCCGTCCCCCCTTCCTCCCCAATGCCACCCTGTTACCTATCCTCTCTACCCTGGGAAAACCAATATCTGTCGTCAGCCCTCTCCCATTGGGCTGCAAAGACCCACCCTCCGTCACGTCCTCTCGTTCCGCCGGCAGGTGCAGCTTCAACTGCCACCAGCGGTGTGTGATGGAGAGGCGCTTGAGGGGTCCTTCCTGGTCCCCTACCAAGGGGCTGGGTGCACTATTCTATGGGAGAGGCCCGGTGCTACCTCTGCCAGGAAATGGGACACGTCCGGAGGGACTGCCCCTTGGCCTGGCATGGAGGAGCATCCGCGACTCCTGAGCCCCAGCAGGACGCTGGCCCCATCATCACCGGCCCCCCTGGCTTCCCAGCACCTGAAGCTGCCCCTTTTCCTCCCCATTCCTCCTCTGCTCCCGCTCGGGCCCTAGGGGTACCTCCCCCAGCGTGCCCAGATGAGCGGGAGAGCCCCGCCTCCGCTGCGTGCATTCTGGCGCGGCCCGTGGAGGAAGGTGTGGCAGGGGAACCACCGGGCATGGGAGAGGGCCCGCCCCAGGGGGAATCTTCCCTCCCTCATGCCGCCTCACTGCTCCCTCCCCGATCCCAGTGCCATCACCTTTGCCCTCTGACCCTACCCCTGTTAGCCAGACCGCAGATGATGGCATGGAGGGCTGGGCCCTAGTACAGGAGAAGCGGGGCAAGCAGAAGGCTTGAGCTCCGCTCCTTCCATCTGATGCGGAGGCCTCCTGGAAGACCAGGAAGGGGGGCATCGACACCGAGCCTTCTGCCTTGCCCCTGGGAGAATTCCATTCACCAGTGCCGGCAGGGGAAGACATGGTAGCACCACCAATTCTGTAAGTCAGTTGATTATGTTGAGGTTGGCTTATTCCATGTCAAAGCTGATTTAGAACACAAACTTTCACATGTGTTTGACTGCAGTGAGACTGGTTTATTGTGTTTTTTCTTGCACAGTAGTTTGACTAGGTTTTAATGATAGAGCCACATGCTCTTTACATTATTACCGTTGTAATTACAGAGTATAGGTCATAAAACTCAGAAATGCTCCAAGCATTCTGTGCAGACCCTGGTGGTCAACAGACTGGTTTTATCTTCTGCTACAAAATGAACACCAGCACCGCTTCCATGTATCTGACCTGCGATTTGTAGTGTCTTGTGAAAGTAAGTGCCTGCACACACACAGATATAGGAAAAATGTCCATATTAGCAGAGGTCCAGCAATTTGTCCTCATTCTAACAAGTCATGCATTAGGCTAATTTCCATTATGGATCTCAGGTAACCAGAAAGTGTACATAAGGGGACACAATATTATATAAGGCACCCATTCTCTTCTCTTTGACGTCCTTCCTTAAGACCAATTTCTGCCATGATGGCTGCAAAATTAGTCACCTAAACTATTCATTTACTCTAAGAAAATCCTTAACAACCTCATTCTGTATTTATTAGTACTAGCTTTCACTGAATATCTGTATAATTTTTCTGATATGACCCCTACCTTCCCACCCCCAGCCTTCTCTACTCTTGTCTTATCTTCTCTATACACTATAACTAATTTAGTTTGTAATTGCCTTATGGCAGGTGTGACGGGTTGGGGCCACAGAGACCTGCTTGGTGCTGCCACCTGGTGTGCCAAGGCTACTTCTGCCCCTGCTTCCAGGCCTTTTCCAGCTTGGGACTCCCGAATCCTGTCTGTTTTGAGCCAGATTCCACTGATCTGCTGCAAACACAGACCCAGGTCCGAACCAAGTCCACTCACCACTGTAAGGCCCCTGGAAGCGCTCTTGCCTTTGACACCCAGCTGCTCAACTCCAAGGAGGTTCAAACCCTTAATAAATCCGTTTTACCCTGTATAAAGCTTATACAGGGTAAACTCATAAATAGTTCGCCTTCTATTTCAAAGATAGAAAGATATGCACAACTGTTCACTTTCCCCAGGCACCAACTTGTACTCAAGGAAACTTAATAAGTAAAAAGTGATTTTAATAAGTACAGCAAGTAGGATTTAAGTGAGTTCAATTAGTGACAGACAGAACAAAGCAAGTTACTTAGTAAAATAAAATAAAACACGCACGTCTATGTCTATTCAAAGTTAGCACAGATAAAAGCCTCACCAGATTCGGATATTTTCCTTTTTACAGGCTGTAGAATTAGCCTGGGTCCAGCAGCCGCTCACACCCCCTAGTGTCTTTGTCCTTTGTTCAGTTCCCCTTAGGAATGTCCTTGGGGCGGTGGAGAGCCTCTCCCTTTAGCCAGCTGAAGACAAAATGGAGGGGTTTCCTCGGGGTTTAAATAGATTTTCTCCTCTGGGTGGACACCCCTCCCTCTCCCTGTGTAGCATCCAGTTACCAAATGGAGTTGGGGTCACATGGACCAGTCACCTGTCCCTGCACAACTCAGTTCCAGACCAGCCACATTCCTGGCAAAGTTCAGATGTGGATTGGTGACTGCAAGTTCTATTGTTTGTTAAGTGCTTCTTGATTGGGCACTTAACCTGCACATTCCTTTCTCAAGAAATACAACCGATATTCATAACTTCAACTACAACAATGATACATGCATACAAACAGGAGGAATAAATTCAGTAGGTCATAACTTTCATAGAGATATGTTACATGGCACATGTAGCATAAAACATATTCTAGTTACATATATACATTTATAAGCATCTCCCCATAAAGTTTTATGGGGAACACCGTCACAGCAGGAATCAGGCTTTGAAAATGGGAACTGATTTTACACCCCCTTAAGAACCGAGGATGGTGATCATAATTTGTATCATTATACTTTCAGCCTAAAAAAAACCTCTCTTTCCTAGCGTGAAGATGCCCAAAATCCCATTTGAAGTTGTCGTCTCCCTTATTGTCACATGGAGAGGACCAGATACAGCTCCCCATGTCACTAGAGGGGGAATTAGGATGAATACTTCCCTGACCATTTCTGTAAGTACCTGACCTCATATTAGTCTTTGCATACGTATTATAAAAACAGGCATGATTTTCTGTGCTTTATTGTTCCACCATGTTATTGTAACAATATGTTATTGTTCCACCATGTCTCTATTTGCTCTCAAAAGTAAAATTGCCAAAAATATCTGCCATGGTAATTTCATGTGAACATTTGGTACAGACATGCATAATTATGAAATTTTGAATCAAAAGTGAATGATGGAAAGTGATCTTCCCAAGTTTTGGGAACCCCAAAATAGACCAAAAAATATATTGAGGATTCAAAACATGTCTAGTAAATGACAATGTTCTGATTTTTTTCCCACCAGCCTTAATACAAATGGATATGGAACGAGGCAAGGTTAAATATATGCAAATAATCTTAACAATTGTATTTCCCATTATCTGAGTGCTTAACTGTGTCAAATTTGCATTAATGTAGGTTTTATTGCATGGAATGTCCTAATTTTGTTATATAGCAAAGAAATCATGGAATAAAACCACCATGTATAAAGCCAAACAACAAAGTAATAAGTACCTATCTGCACACCTCTGCTCAAAACTGCAGAGAACGGTCCCATTCCTGCTTTAGTCTATAAGCTCTTCCATGACTGCACTTGCTGTTCAATGTGGAAGATGAACAGGTGAAAATCATAGACATGGTCTTGTGTGTGTGAAGCTACCCTTCACAATGTGCCCAACAGAAATGTCACTGTGACGGAGTACACCAACCTCCCAAGGTTGTGCAAACAGGTTGACAATCTGGTGGATCTCTTCATTTAGGGATTCTTCCAGTGTGGAGGAGTCCCCAGCTGGTATAAAGTCAGCACGTGACCAGCTCCTATGCATTCCCATTTGTACCCACTAGGGGGGGTGCATGACTGGAGCACTACCGAACTCAGGCTATTCTTTGCTTATGTAATGGATCCTGGATGCCATTGCCAGTCAGTTAGAACTAGTCCCAGAATCCAGAGGTCAAAACCAATCACCATGAAGTCTCCCGCCACCCTTCCACAGCTCTATTGCAACCAGCGGGAGAAGCATCTGTACCAGCATTTTTTTCATTTTATTATTAGCAGGGAGAAGAGGAAAGAGTAACAAGGAAAGTGTTGAAAAGGAAACAGAAGAGGCAAAGAAAGCGTTTAATTTTCTTTCCCCTCCCACCTTTACTTCCCCTATCAAACAAAGTGAAAGAAAATCTTTAACAATGAATGTGCTTGTATGACTTCATTTCTCTGCAGATATTACTCTGTTTAATCTTTTCATTGGATTAGTTTTCTGGATTGATACTAAAGAATTGGCTTAGACTCTAAAAGCATTATTTTTTGGCATGCATTTTACAAGATTTCACTTAAGAGGCTGTCTCATCTGCCTCAGTTTGCTCTTGGCTCCCACTTCCTCTGTCTGATTCAGTGGATGGTCTCCTCAGGGAACATATTTCAGCATATATAATTTAAAAACAGTGGGATGGGAAGGAGGACTATTTTTGCAGCATAGCATTATAATCCAGCCTGCTTTTTTAACATCTACATCTGGCTAGGTGTTTAAAACAACTTTTTTTTTTTCCAGATGTTGACCCTCCCATAATAACCCAGGCCCTTTGACTTCTGGATTGCAGCAATTTCAATGGGCTATTCTTGGGCTAAACTTGAAGATCTCTTGAAGCTACAATTAGTGGAGAAGGTGATATTAGCCTGACCAAACACACTGCTATTTCTCTAGGAAAGTTACTGGCTTCCTATTCACATCTGGGTGCAGCTGAAGACACTGATATTGATCTTTAAAGCCTTATGTGGACTTTAAGTTACAGCTCTTTGATAAATCACTTCTTTCCCCATAAGTGGCAGTAGCTGTTGATATGAGTTAGGACATCTGAGCAAATAGGCTCTAGATTTAAATGTCTGGGGGCTGTAAGCTGATTGTTCTCAGCAGAAGGTCCTTGGTTCTGGAATTTGTTCCCCACACTGAGCTGGATCTGCAGTTGTCTAGCAAACCTCCTTGAGAGGATGTGAGGTAAAGGGGAAGAGAAGGAAAGTGTGTGGATAATCTGATAACGTCCTTTTTCTTCCTTTTGATTTCTTGGGAAAACAAAAATTATTCGACTTTGGCCTGTGCCATGAGACATGATTGAGTGCATTGTATAAATCAAATAAATAATATATCTGAATCAAAGAGACAAGATGTGTGAGGTAATATCTCTTTTTGGGCCAGCTTCTGGATAAAGGACATTACCTCACCCACCTTCTCTCTCTCTAATATCCTGGGACCAACATGGCTACAACAGCACTACAAATATCATATATATAATCAAGCAGTTTATTTCTAAATATTTTAAGCAGTCCTTCTCCCTGGTATCACCTTTCTTAGATTCACTGAACAAAGTCAACAGGAAGAACCTAACAACAATTTAATAATCCAACAAATAACCTGGTGTTAGAGCTAGCAATGCACACTCTTGCAGCTAGGCCCTGTGTATAGTCTACAGAACTACTGAAGAGGAAGTCAAGTCAGAATTACTAATACATGGGATATAGTACAGTATACCTTATACCTTATCTCATGAAAGGTAGAGCGATCAGAGAACCAGACAAGAGAAGCGGCAATTCCACTGTTTGCTCTGTGGCCTTGATAAATGACAACTTCAGATGGGTGAATTTTTTCATCTAAAACTTTTAACGTTCATTGAGATTAATCAGCTCTCTCCCCCCCTCAAAGAGGTCCTCTTTCAGATTCAGGGGTTCACAGCCCTCCTTCCTGGGTCTGTGTGTTTCCAATCTTGGTTTCCTTGTCTTGTAGACTATCCCTTCAGGTTACAGGGTTTCTCAGCCCTCCTTCTTGGGGTTGTATCCTGGCTGAGTTCTTCTCAGTTCCAGCTTCTTCAGCAGCAACCTCACTTGACTGAGCTTGGAGCTCATCTGTCCAGTCAACTAATTACTCTTTTGATACTCCCCTGGTGGTTCTAATAAACCCAAACCTCTGACTGTCCTGGATGAGAGAGAGGAGTCTTGCCCTGGCCCCTCTACAAGGTTCCTGGTTCTGGGATGGCCTTATACCTTCCCTTCCCCAGACATTAACTGCTCTCAGGGATCATCTTCTCTTCCAACAGCAGCTTAAACTTTTTTCTGGGCTTCATCTGCTTTCCCTGGACACAGGGAGGAATATGGCAACTCACTTCCCAACCTACCTCCTCTGGCCTTAAAGGTCAGTACCCTGTTACAGATGCCTTTTCTAGATCTTGATCATTCCACTCCATAGCTAAAGTGATGAGGCAGATGATGCCTTACAAAACAGCTATATATTCAGATACAGTGAATAAAATCATTATTGAAAATCATCCATCGGCAACTGCAGAACATATTGGTCTCCCAAGCTCAGTAACACTGACCACAAATTAGTCTTTGCAAATTTCCATCTGAGACTAAAATGCACAGGAAAAGAGATGTTTGGGTTTCCGAAATTTGAAAAGTCCAACCTAAATATTGACAGCATTTGAAAACGACTATGTAATTGAAATCTTAAACAGGTTTGAGACCCTGCCTGACTATACTGATGTGGAATCCATATGGATGGACTTCAGATCCCATATGATTGATACCACCAAAACCATTATTGGTTCCAAAAAAAGAGCCAAGAAGTCCTAGATCTCCGTTAATACCTTAATCAGAATTGAACAGTGCCACTCATCTCATCTGAGAGTTGATATGGTCATAAGTCAAACTAAATGGTGCTTGTAATAAAGCAATACACATTGATCGCAGTGCTAGTATGTAAGCCAAAGCCGTCACATAGAATAGCATAGCTGAAGTCGACGTATCTTAGGTCGACTTACCTTGGTGTCCTCACGGCAGCGAGTCGACCGCTGCCACTCCCCCGTCAACTCCGCTTCGGCCTCTCATGGCGGTGGAGGGGGAAGGGAGCAGAGGGGGTTGTATAGAGGGCAGGGGAGTTCGGGGTGGTGGTCAGGGGGCGGAAGTGGGGATAGGTGTTGGGGAGGTCAGAAGGCGGGGAACAGGGGAATTGAATGGGGGCAGGGGTCACGGCAGGGGAGTCAGGAAGGAGAAGGGGGGTTGGATGGGATGGTGTGGGGGGGTAGTAAGGGGCAGGGGTTTTGGAGGCAGTCAGGGAGAAGGGGTGGTTGGATGGTGAAGGGGTCCGGGGGGAGGGGGGACAGTCAGGAATGAGAGGAGGGTTGGATGGGGCGGTGGGGGGCAGTCAGAAGCAGGGGTTGGGGGCGGTCAGGGGACAGGGAGGGGTGGATGGGGCAGGGGTCCCGGGGCGCCATCAGGGGACAGGGAACTGGGGGGGTTGGATGGGGCAGGAGTCCTGGGGGGCCATCAGGGGGTGAGAAGCAGGGGGGGTCAGATACGGGGCAGGGGCCATGCCATGCCTGGCTGTTTAGGGAGGCACAGCCTCCCCTAACCGGCCCTCCATACAATTTCAGAAATCTGATGTGGCCCTCAGGCCAAAAAATTTGCCCGCCCCTGGTCTAGATCCATCTTCTTTGGAACTCCCTTTCAGGTAGTTGAAAGCAGCTATCAAATCCCCCCTCATTCTTCTCTTCTGCAGACTAAATAATCCCAGTTCCCTCAGCCTCTCCTCATAAATCATGTGCTCCAGTCCCCTAATCATTTTTGTTGCCCTCCGCTGGACTCTTTCTATTTTTCCACATCCATCTTGTAGTGTGGGGCCCAAAACTGGACACAATACTCCAGATGAGGCCTCACCAATGCCGAATAGAGGGGAATGATCACGTTCCTCGGTCTGCTGGCAATGCTCCTACTTATACAGCCCAAAATGCCGTTAGCCTTATTGGCAACAAAGGCACACTGTTGACTCATATCCAGCTTCTCATCCATTGTAACTCGTAGGTTCTTTTCTGCATAACTGCTGCCTAGGCACTCGGTCTCTAGTCTGTAGCAGTGCATGGGATTCTTCTTTCCTAAGTGCAGGACTCTGCACTTGTCCTTGTTGAACCTCATCAGATTTCTTTTGGCCCAATCCTCCAATTTGTCTAGGTCACTCTGGACCCTATCCCTACCCTCCAGTGTATCTACCTCTCCCCATAGCTTAGTGTCATCTGCGAACTTGCTGAGGGTGCAGTCCACGCCATCCTCCAGATCATTAATGAAGATATTGAACAAAACCGGCCCCAGCACCGACCCTGTGGGCACTCTGCTTGATACCGGCTGCCAACTAGGCATGGAGATATCAGTTTGTGTAATGACCCAGCCACTCCCAGTCTTTATTCAAGCCTAATTTAATGGTGTCCAGTTTGCAAATTAATTCTAGTTCTGCAGTTTCTTATTGTACTCTGTTTTTGAAGCTTTTTTGTTGAAGAATTGCGACTTTTTGGTCTGTAATTGAATATCCAGGGAGGTTGAAGTGTTCTCCAACTGGTTTTTGAATGTTATAATTCTTGACATCTGATTTGTGTCCATTAATTCTTTTGCGTAGAGACTGTCTGGTTTGGCCAATGTACATGGCAGAGGGGCATTGCTGGCACGTGATAGCATATATCACATTGGTAGATGTGCAGGTGAATGAGCCCTAAATGGTGTGGCTGATGTGATTAGGTCCTATGATGGAGTCCCTGGAATAGATATGTGGACAGAGTTGGCAATGGGCTTTGTTGCAAGGATAGATTCCTGGGTTAGTGTTTTTGTTGTGTGGTGTGTCGTTGCTAGTGAGTATTTGCTTCAGGTTGGGGGCTGTCTGTGAGCAAGGACTGGCCTGTCTCCCAAGGTCTGTGAGAGTGAGGAATCATCCTTCAGGATAGGTTGTAGATCCTTGATGATACGCTGAAGAGGTTTTAGTTGGGGGGCTGAAGGTTACGGCTAGTGGCGTTCTGTTACTTTCTTTGTTGGGCCTGTCCTGTAGTAGATGACTTCTGGGTACTCTTCTGGCTCTGTCAATCTGTTTCTTCACTTCAGCAGGTGTGTATTGTAGTTTTAAGAACGCTTGCTAGAGATCTTGTAGGTGTTTGTCTCTGTCTGAGGGATTGGAGCAAATGCAGTTGTATCTTAGAGCTTGGCTATAGACAATGGATCGTGATGTGGTCTGGATGAAAGCTGGAGGCATGTAGGTACGTATAGCATCAGTAGGTTTCCGGTATAGGGTGGTGTTTATGTGACCATGGCTTATTAGCACTGTAGTGTCCAGGAAGTGGATCTCTTGTGTGGACTGGTCCAGGCTGAAATTGATGGTGGGATGGAAATTGTTGAAATCCTGGTGGAATTAATCAAGGGCTTTTTTTCCATGGGTCCAGATGATGAAAATGTCATCAATGTAGCGCAAATAGAGTAGAGGTGCTAGGGGACGAGAGCTGAGGAAACATTGTTCTAAGTCAGCCATAAAATGTTGGCATTCTGTGGGGCCATGCGGGTACCCATAGCAGTGTGCTGACTTGAAGGTATACATTGTCTCCAAATATGAAATAGTTGTGGGTGAGGACAAAGTCACAAAGTTCAGCCACCAGGTTTGCCATGACATTATCAGGGATACTGTTCCCGACGGCTTGTAGTCCATTTTTGTGTGGAATGTTGGTGTAGAGGGCTTCTATAGCCATAGTGGCCAGGATGGTGTTTTCCGGAAGATCACCAATGGATTGTAGTTTCCTCAGGAAGTCAGTGGTGTCTCGAAGATAGCTGGGAGTGCTGGTAGCATAGGGCTTGAGGAGAAAGTCTACATAGCCAGACAATCTTGCTGTCAGGGTGCCAATGCCTGAGATGATGGGGCATCCAGGATTTCCAGGTTTATGGATCTTGGGTAGCAGATAGAATACCCCTGCTTGGGGCTTTAGGGGTGTGTCTGTGCAGATTTGTTCCTGTGCTTTTTCAGGGAGTTTCTTGACCAGATGGTGTAGTTTCTTTTGGTAACCCTCAGTGGGATCAGAGGGTAATGGCCTGTAGAATATGGTGTTAGAGAGTTATCCCACCAAGTCTCTGTTATTCCAATCTCATCAGAATTCCTTGACTGTGCCAGGACTTCCAGTTCTCCCTGCTTGTTTCCCAGGCTTCTTGCATTTGTGTATAGGCACTTAAAATAACTCACTGATCATCCTGCTTTCTCGGTATGAGGCAGGAGTCCTCCCCTCTTGCCCTCTCCTGCCCGTGCTTCCTCCTGGTATCCCAGTTCCCCACTTATCTCAGGGCTTTGGTCTCCTTCCCCCGGTGAACCTAGTTTAAAGCCCTCCTCACTAGGTTAGCCAGCCTGCTTGTGAAGATGCTCTTCCCTCTCTTCGTTAGGTTTAAAGATGACTAGAAAGAATCCTATTTACCCAAGTATTTTTCTTCAGTAACATGACTATGCTTGGTGAGACTTTCTTCCCGGTTTAACCTCCAGACCATTTCAATCAAAAACCTGATCCTCGATGTGACATGACATGACAGATGAACATATTTTCATGTTCTGGGAACTGACTTGTAGATATCTGGCACCCAGTGTGACAGCAAAGATGTCCACTTAGGCAAAAAAAAAAAAAAAAAGGAGAGAGAAAGAATGTGTTGAAAAAGTCTGAGTCATTAAGGAGCATTCAAAATAATTTCCACATCTATTTATTTTTCTCTATACCAAAACTTGTACACATTACAAAAAGGAAGTATGTGCATCTGCTCTGGTTCCTTCTTAGAGGAATTCCAGAAAAATGATGATTTATCATTTTTCATTATGACAGGAAGAAAAATATCAACATGATGGGCCAGATTACATTCTTCCTTTTGTTAAACCCATGCAATTGCATCATTGGCATTATGTCCAGGATATATTTGTTCCTATATGTCTATTGTGATGGTCAATTGTTGTGATGGTGCCTTCTTGCATTACTAAAAAGCAATCTTAAAATGATAAAAGATTCAGGCCGACAGTCTCAAAATTCTGAGAGCCCCCAAATGGCAATTTCAATAACTGAAAGTACAGGGGTGGGAAAGTGGTCATCTGGGTGTCCAAGGCATTTTCCATGCCATAGGTTAGTCTCATTCAAATACCTTGTGTGCCCTTGGTGCTGTGCACTGCCTGAGAGTGGGCTGGAGCCTGGATGAGGTGTTGAGTGCTCATGTGACATTTTCAAAGCCCCCAGTGGTCCCCTAGCATGCAGCAAGGTGCCTCTCAGATAGTCATGCCAGAGGCATGCCTAACTCAGCAGAGGCAAGTTGAGACCTCCTGGCCATCCCATGCCAATTCCCCTATTTATGGGAATACACACAGAGCTTCTAATGAAACAAAAGAAGGATTATTTAAGAAAACATGGCAATTCCACTACAAACAAGAGAGAGTGATGGAAACACATATTTTCACTATGAACAAAATCATAAAGTGTGAACTAGGCTCTACACTTATTAATAGTGACCATTTCGATCTAATAAAGTTGGGTTTCCCCTCAACGTTCAGTATGTTGCAGAACTGGATGGCTTCACAGAAACCAGGATCCAAACGTTCATTAAAAACACCCCCTGCTCCACAAGATGTCTCCTCAGTTACTGGATCCAAAGTGCCTCTCTCCCCTCTGTTACATTGAAACAGTCTTTTGTCTTTATTCATAGACAGAGTGATCCCCTGTTGTTTGCAGTTGTCTTTGATGGTTTTCCATTGAGTGTTCTGCAATGGGGCAATGGTAGCCAATGAGCCTTGCATTACATCACCATCTAACGAGGGAGGGTGACAGTTCCCTCCTGCATGAATAGACCATCACCGACTAATATTACTCCTTGGTGACTCCTTTTAACCATAAGAACATAAACATCAATATACTTACATTATTCCTTAAATATTACCGAGACAAAAGTTGTTTGCAAAGAACAGGGACCTTTGGCCAAGAGGCCTATGTGTCAAACAAGCCCTTCAAGGTTTGGCATGGAGCTATCAGTTTAGATAAGTAGTTCTCAATGTGTGAACTATTGATGGCGTACAGAGCACTTTCAATACTAGGTGCTCCATAATGCTGCTTCTTACACAGTGATGAAGCATTTACTAGTCTGCAGTAATAGTCTATTGCTAGTTGCTGCTCTGTCCTGGGATCTTTGGGATGCCAGAGGCAAAGACCAACAATCATACAGATTCACCTGTGCACGCTGCATGGCTGTTTCAGTCTTGACGTGGGTGTCTTTTTGCAAATTAAATTACAATCAAATTTTTGGATAACATCAAAATTGGAGGAATAGCTAACACTCTGAAACACAGAACCAAGCTACACAACAAATCCTGGAGGATTCAGATCAGTGGAAGTTAAAGCAATGTGGGTAAATTCAGTAGTAATAAAAGTAAATTCCCACACTCTGGGAAAAGGAAAATAAACAGCACAATTGAAAAACAGGGAGGCATATCCTAAAAGCTGCACACAATCACATTTTATCTCCTTAACACTAGTCTTTGTCTTTGATATAATTAAGCCCTATAGCTTTCATAAGGAACCAGAGGGATCAGGATTGGGAAAAGATGTAGTCAACAAAAAAGACCTTGCCCTTAAACTGCAGTCCCCTGTATGAAAAAATTAAGAACTGCTGGTTTAGATCCTCTTCATAAGCCTGAAATCACCCATTACATTCTTTAGTACATTCAATCACCCCAAAGATCTGCTGAAACATTCAGAATACTTTAGGATTACAAGCCAATTTTTTTTTAAGTAGCTCAGGAAATACTGAGGAGTGGCAAACCTGAATTTGGGCAGGGATGGTGTCCCTAGCCTCTGTTTGCCAGAAGCTGGGAATGGGCGACAGGGGATGGATCACTTGATGATTACCTGTTTTGTTCACTCCCTCTGAAACACTTGGCATTGGACCCTGTCAGAAGACAAGATACTGGGCTAGATGGACCTTTGGCCTGACCCAGTATTGGCCATCTTATGTTCTTATGACAGAGGCTGCACCTGATTTTTATTTTTATTTTAAATCTGCCAGAGAAAGATAAGATTGGGCTGCAAAACAGTATTTTAAGTGTTATTTGTAAGAGTGATATATTTGATTGCAATATTCTGGTAGCAAAAGTAAGAAAAAAAGAGGGGAACTTTAGTTTACTGTGAAAGTAGAACCAGTATTTTCAAGGAGTTTGTTCTTGGATGATTTAGAGCAATCTCATTCTAGGCTGACAAACCTGGTGCACTGTGAGAATTGAGCTCGTTTTTTTAAGAAAGGAATTCCCAAAGCCTCACTCCCCAAAAAATCCTGTGCACAGACTGAACACTAACCTAAGGCAGGGCAAATGTCTGTGATGTATGTGAAATGGATTTTCTCTCTTTTTCTCTGTCTGAATCGTTAGAAATCGACAGAGAATAAATGCATGATCACAATAATAAATATTATAGCCATTTGGCTCAGATTTTGTATCTGGGAATTAAAGCTCACTTTAAAAATAGTAGCTTATCACATACGAAAAGCTAGTTCCTCATTGGTACGTTTGCTGTGAATTGACAAATAATGAAGTGGAGTTACTGAATGAACTCTTGTAATCTCTGTAAAAACGGCTTTTTGGCGCATCGTATACATTTGAGCTGGATAACTTATAGGAAAGCCTACAAGACCTTTTATGCCTCACTGAACTTCTTAAGCCCACTCAGGAAAAAAAATGGCAGTAACTTTTCTCCTACATCCTCTTAAAGGGTATGTGAATTAATTCAGACCCTTAAAGGTTTAACAATAACATATTGATCCACTAAGCTTCTTACTCCTCTCTTTTCTGAGGGTGATTAACATGGTTATTTAATACTAAGCCTCTCTAGGGAGTGTTGCAGAGCTTTGTGATGCTAATTATTCAACCTGTGGTGCCTTCTTTGAACAATAACCAGTATGTGAATTGATTCTGCAATACGTCCCTTCTCCTTCCTCTTGAGTGAATCACCAAGGAGGTTAGAGAGACAAGGTGGGTGAAGTAATATCTTTTATTGGACCAATTTCTGTTGCTGAGGGAAAGACAAGCTTTCAAGCCACAAAGAGCTCTTCCTCAGATCTGGGAAAGGTACACTCCTAAATGCAAGATGGAACAGATTGTTTAGCATAAGTAGTTAGCACATATTCTAAGGCACCATTCAAGACAGAGTGACCCAATAACATCATCACTGAGGAGGTATGAGTTTTAAGCAATGTTTACATATACTTCAGGAGCAGAACAATATTCTGATGGGGTAACTGCAACATGGTGAAGGCAAAATATGAGTTAGAAATAAGCCAGTGGCATAGATTTTGTTTTTACATAACCTTGGTCAATCAATTTTTGTTTTGAATACCAAAACCGAAAGCTTCTGCCAAACCCTTTGGTAACTAGAACTGACACCCCTCTACATGAAATACTGAATTGGATGAAGTGGGATTTCTGGAAAAAGAGATAATCTGTGTCAATACAAAAAGAGTAAAGAATGTGTTTCATTTTGCTCCTTTATGGAAAACCCCACTAATAATTCCATTGTTAGATGTAAAAAGGATTTCAGCCTGGCACAATGGGAATATTTATTTACCCTTTTAACAAGAACTGGTTTTGTTACTAGCTCTGTGAATTGGATTAAAATTATGTACTATCACCCAATGTCCTTTCTGCGGTGAACTGAGATACCTTAGACTGAAGAATTAGAAATTTCACCTTGTTTATTTGCCCATTTAAATGAAAACTTTCACACAAGCAACTAAAGAAAATCAAAATATAGAAGTATAAATAAATGACAAAGAGCATAATATAAACCAATATTCAGGAAACATGATTATATTTTTAACAAATCCAGTAAACTTCCTCCCAAATTCAGTTTGTTTAAACTATTCATTTGTACAGTTCTCTGGATTCAGAGAGGCAAAAATTAGCATTAGACTCAAGCACTGTGAATTTTTGTTCCACAGCCTCTTAGAAATTTATTCAAGTGTTTCCAGATCTCAAAACAATTTCCATATCTGCGTTAATTGGATTATGCAACCCTTTTTGCAAAATATTCCAGATCTCATGGATAACTGGAGTTCTCTTATCAGTTGATTAAGAACTTAAAATTAGTATAATCATAAAGCTTGATTATCTCTTTGAAGGCTCTTAGCGCAGTGTCTGAGTCTGAATCATTCTTTTAAAATCCTATGACAAAACTTATCTGGCCATTTAAGTGCCCCAACAATTGGAAGGGTAAAACTACAAAGCAAAGAGGATGAGTAATCATATCAAACATCCCTTTCTATCTCATCTGCCTAAGGCCTGATCTTGGAAAGACGTACTCATGTATTTAACTTTAAGCATAGGAGTTGTCCCATGTCCATAAGTCTTTACAGGATATTTCTAAAGCATCACCTTGCAATTTTTTAGTTGAAATTGAAATATTTAGGCCAAAGTTTTCAAAGTTAGGTGCCTAAAGTTAGCTAAAAGAACATTTAGGCATCAGAGTGAAGTCAATGGAAGTTGTGTGCACTCAGCACAACTGAAAACGTCAGGGCACTTATTCTGATGCCCGAATATGAAAATGTCTACCTGTAAGAGTACTCATGAGCTTACTTTCATTGGCTGTAGAAATAAACTCACCATTTTTCTCAAGGTGAATGAAGTATCCTCATTTACACGCAGTTCTGGAACATTTTCTGAACATTATTCTCTTTAACATATAAAAATCCAGTGCAAAATCAATAACAATGCCACCCTTTGTCTGTCTAGTCTATTTAGATTTCTAGACCTTCTGAGCAATGGCTGTCTCACTAGGTGTTCATACACTGCCTAGTGCAATGGGGTCTCAATCTCTGTAGGTGCCTCTAGCTACTACTGTAATCACAATAATATTTTCTTACAAAAATGAATCAAACATCTATATTTGATGTGAATGAAAAAATTCATTTTAATATGCTCATCAGTGCATGAAGCAAGGTGTAAATAAATAAATAAATAAATAAATGTTGAATCTGGAATGGATCCCTTAATATTTATTGATTTTATAGGCAAAACTGACATTACCAAAGTTTCTGCCCAAAGATTTAGCACGTTAGAAGATAAGCATAAACTTTTACTCCTTTTCATGAAAGGGGCCGTTCCATTTTATTGCAAGACTTTCTGCCTTCTGTTTCTAACTAGTATATTCAATTAAAGAGACTTACTCCACAGCGCTTGAAATTACAACTAAGATTGCAGCATGAGTTGTAATGGAATACTTAAATATGACAGCCAGAAGTGTGTAACCCAGTTATAGAAAATTCAATTGTATTGCCTAAGAGCAGATTTGTTTGGCGGTGACTCATTTTAACAATTCCATCAAAGATAAACTCACTTGGTTCTGTCAGCAACATGCGGATACCATGTCAAAGTTATACGTAGAATCAAATAATGTAAACCAAATTACATGAAAAATAAATTTTAAAACATTGAAATTATTAAAATTGATGTCAATTACATAAAAGCACAGTCTCATTTATGATGTTCCTATTTTCTCTTGGTATATTGTCCGGGACAGACTGGCTGTCCACATGTTAGGTGGCACTTGACACAGTGAGCTCATCACACCTTTGCTTTGCTACCTATCTGTTGATTCCGGGATGCAGTTTATTGTGCTAAAAGATTTAGGTCACAGCAGCTTAGCCACCGCATCACTTTGCACGTGGTTTCACAACAGACCAGAACAGCTGAGGTGATCAAGCCAACATGCCCTTGACTGAAATAGCGAATAGTTGAGGTAAGGGTTTATGCTTCACAAATACAACCACCATTCCCAGTCACAGGTGTACATTATTTAGGTCATCATCACTAAACCACAAAGGATGGAAATGCTCCCAAAACAAAGTCCTAGATCTGCATGGCTTCAAATGTCAGGGTGTTCAGAATCCCAACAAGACCCAAATTTAGCAGCACAGGTCCTTTATAGCAAGCAACATCTTTGTCGTTACATTCTAAAAGGTGTGTTAAATAATCAAGGAAAAATGTCCATCTATTTTTCTGCTCTCACAGAGAAATACAACTATTGTGCTTATGATTCTAATCAAGTTTCTATGTTACTGTGAGGGTTTAAGTAAATAAAATATAAAACATTTATTATCCAGATTAAAAACACTTCCTATAAAAAAGTGGATATAACAGAACAGAGGGATAAAATTGTGTTTACTGATGACTATAATTGGAAGATTTTACATGACATTGTGATTAGCCGTAGAGTTCATAAATTCTTATAGTGTGAAATTTTCTCATTGTTAAGAGCCATTAAATTAAATAAGCAGCCTATTCTAATTTTAATAAAGACACATCATTATATTCTCCTGTCTTATTATTTAATCCCCCTTATCTGATGAGGAAATTATTCATACCAAAGTAGGTTTCTGGCAAAATAATTGACCATTTAAATCTTCCTGTTTCCTTCATGCCAAATATTTTTAGTGTGGTTTAACTGCACATTTGTGGCTAACTTCTTCTCCTTATATTTCGATCTGCCTTCCTATCTCAAAGACCAGAGTTGGAAGAGCAGCGTGAGAACTGAAGGAAAAGCTCTTCAGAGAATATATCAAAATCATTCTCAGACTAACTGTCATGCAAAATGGCTTGTCATAAAGAAATATATGACACGTTAGATCAAAAGAAATGCTAGATTTTCAATAGAGGAGGAATCACTTTGATATGAAATTAATTCCAGATCTGATTTGGGGCAATAACAGTAGATAGAAAATAAAAACAAAACAAACCAGAATTGCTCTAGAAGTCAGCAAGAGTTGCAGATCTCTATGGCACCAAACACAATGGGTCCTAAGCTAGATGAAGCCTCTAGTATAAATAACAATAATAATAAGAACTTTTATCTCTCAAGATGCCCATGTGTCTATGCCTAATTTTACCTCACTCACATTTGAAAACATGGGTCTATGAGTCTAGTGGGTTTAAGTGTTCCACTTCCAGTGCTTGGCTCACAGGTGCTATATTGAACTAGACACTTTTCCACAAAATGAGACAAAATAGACACCTGAATTTAGTTGTTTTGTGTTCGTAGCTGTGCTACACTAGAGAAAAGAATAAGAGCCAGCCTATCACTCACTCTGACCAATGGTCCATCTAGCCCAGTATCCTGTATTCCAACCATGGCCAGTGCCAGATGCTTCAGAAGGAATTAACAGAACAGAGCAATTTTGAGACATCCACCCTGTCATCCAGTCCCAGCTTCTGGTAGTCCAAGGTTTAGGAATACCCATAGCAAGTGGTTGCATCTTGATCATCTTGGCTTATAGCCATTGATGAAACTATCTTGCATGAACTTATCTAATTCTTTTTAGAACACAGTTATACTTTTGGCCTTTACAACATCCCCTGGCAATGAGTTCCCCAGATTGCCTATGTGAAGAAGTCCTTCCTTATGTTGTTTTAAACCTACTGACTAATAATTTCACAGGGTGACCCCTGGTTCTTCTTTTATTGGAAAGTATAAATAACACTTCCTTATTCACTTTCTCCACACCATTCCTGATTTTATAGACCTCTATCATATCCCTCTTAGTCATCTCTTTTCTAAGCTGAACAGTCCCAGGCTTTTTAACCTCTCCTCATATGGAAGTTGTTCCCATAACCCTAATAATTTTTGTTGTCCTTCTCTGTACCTTTTCCAATTCCAATACATCTTTTTCTGAGATGGGACCACCAGAACTGCATGCATTATTCAAGGTGTGGGCATGCCGTGGATTTATATACTGGCATTAGATTTATTCTCTTATTATCTATCCCTTCTCTAATGGTTCCTAACACATGGATAGCCTTTTTGACTGCCACAGAATATTAAGCAGACATTTTCAGAGAACTATCTACAATGGCTCCAAGACCTCTTTCTTGAGTGGTAACAGTATCGTTGTAGCCATGTCGGTCCCAAGATACTGGTGAGACAAGGTGGGTGAGGTAATATCTTTTATTTTACCAACCTCTGTTGGTGAGAGAGACAAGCTTTCAAGCCTCTCTCGCCAACGGAAGTTGATTCAATAAAAGATATTACCTCACCTACCTTGAGTGGTAACCACTAATTAGACCCCATAATTTTGTACACATGGTTGTGATTATGTTTTCCAACATGCATTACTTTGCTTTATCAACACTGAATTTCATCTGCTATTTTGTTGCCCAGTCACCCAGTTTTGAGAGACTCTTCATAACTCTTTTGCAGTCAGCTTTGGTCTTAACTTCTTGAGTAATTTTGTATCATCTGCAAAATTTGCCACCTCATTGTTTATCCTCTTTTACAGATCATTTATGAATATGTTGAACAGCACTTGTCCCAGTACAGATCCTTGGGAGACCCACTATTTACGTCTCTCCACTGAGAAAACTGACCATTTATTCCTATCCTTGGTTTTCAATCTTTTCACTAGTTTACTGATCCATGAGGGGACCTTCCCTCTTATTCCATAAAGGCTTACTTTGCTTAAGAGCCTCTGGTGTGGGATCTTATCAAAGGCTTTCTGAAAGACTTACTATTAACTAACAAATCTGTGCATTTGTGCCCTACAGGCATTGTTTTTGGAACCCTTGTAGCTATTGTACTAGGGCAGGCCTGCACAACTCGTAAAGCGGCGAGGGCCATATTACTCCAAAGAAAACAGCTGAGGGCCGAACCCTGCCGGACCCGCGGAAACACCCCCCCTCACCCCCCACGCCACCCGCCCCGTGGAAACAACTCCTCCTTCCCCAGCGCTGGGGTGTGGAAGCCTGTAGAGGGGGAAAGAAACAGCGCGCTTAGGGTGACCAGATCACAGCAGTAAAATAGGACCCACCCCCTCCCCTCTCGGCCCCACCATCACCCCCCTCTTCACCCCCCCAGGGGGTCACTATATTACTGCACACAACAGTCAATCAATGCAGTTGTAGATAAATCGCCGCCAGCTCACCTGCATGCCCGCTGCTGGCCTCTTACCTTCTGCTGCTGCCCCCGCACCCTGCCGCTGGCTCACCCTCATTCCTCAACCTGCCACTGGCCTCTTCACCAGCCCACCCACCCACCAGCCGGCCGTTGGCTTGCCCCATCCCACCACTTGCCTACTCACGCCCCCGCGGGCCGTACAGTGAGCCCACGCGGGCCGCATGCGGCCCCCAGGCCATATGTTGTGCAGGCCTGTACTAGGGCATGATATTTTCCAACAGGGTCCATTTTTAGTTCTTGTGAAGAGTGCCACACTGACAGCAGTACTGCTCTAAAGTCTGGGGGACATATTCCACCCTCATCTTGTCAACATGAAAATGAATTTGGCCACTCATATTATAAGTGGCTGGTTGAGTTATACACCAGTCTCCAGTCCATATGTGCTATTGCACACAGCTCCACCAGACCTTCAATGAGATGTCATTACTGATAAGTCTGCCTGGAAAGCTGTGCCAGATTAAACCAAGCTACTATATCTTTGGTTGACTGAAGCCCCATTCTCAGACAGGAAACAACATGTAGTGCTAACTCAAAAGTCTGGTCATATGCAGAAAGGAAACCCACTCCTGCAGACCAAGGTGCGATACCATGGCTGATCTTTTGACAGCTACAACAGCTCACACACTTTTGGACAAGAGCCCCACTTGCCCTTTACCATACACTGGTGGTCAGCGTGGACAAGGCTTAACAGGTGTAGCCTGACTCAAAGTTGGGTATATATAATTGTAACTTGAGGATTAACAGGTTCTTGTCCCAAGATCAGACCCAGTAAGATTATTATAAAATTATCATATAATTTGGGAACCCCGATGTGCACAGGTGCAACACTCACACTATAGGAACTCTCTCTATATATAAATATATGATCTATTAATAATTTAGCAAAGTTATACACACTCTTAAACTTAAGAAGGCAGATAGAGATAATACAGAAAGTACATTTGGACATCCATACTTACACCCTTATCTTTCATACTTAACCATAATCTTTCTCATCACCATCATTGTCCTCATCTTCCCTGGTAGCCATCATTCTGGCTCCTCCCAAGGTCTACATCTCTCCAACCTATCTGCCGCCCCTGGGATGTTAATTAGGTTATGCTGACGCTGCCATGACCAATGCATATTCAATAGAGGTCCTTATTTGTATTTCCTCCCCTTAAGGTGTCCGTTTTCTATAGGTTAGTATATGTATGATGTTACCCTATTAGCATACATGTCAATTTGCTGTCACGGCAGCTTTGCGGTCGGAGGTTCTGTCCAGAACTTTCCAGATGCTGGTGTCAGCAGTGTTCTGTGGGTGGCTGATGTCAGTATTCCGGACAAAATTCCCCCTCTGGCATACCACTTTCAGTTCCCTATAACTTATGAGTTACTTAAGTTTATCTATACCAAAGGTTATAGGCCTCAAGCCTCACACTATCTACTAAAGCCAAAGCTTACAGGATAAAAGCCTGTAGGTTCCTTGCATTACTACTAAATATAATAAAGCAGAATAACAAGGCAATGAATATAATACAGGTAAGCTGGCCCACTGGGCTACACAGGCTACTCTATGGCTCATCCAGATTTTCCTCAACTATGCACCATCTTAGCCTGGTTTCTTTCCCATGCTGTGATTGTAGAGAAGCATTGCAGACAATAACTTGCAGTGGAGAGTGACCAACATAGTGTCCGTTGACACAGAGGCCATCCTCTGCTTATGGAACCTGGGCATCAACATTTGTTGTCTGGGTACAAAGAATGAGAAAACAAACTGGAAAAAATGCCCTCCTTTTAAACCAATGAATAAAGAATGAGTTGCAGCAGTACAATATTCCTCACACTGTCTCACCCCTGGAGGGACCACCTTTGGAAGCCACACTGTAATATACATTCTCAATTCATTTCTTGGCCTCTCTGTTGAGAGTTTTTGTTTGCCAATTGATAGCAGTTGTGGAGATGATTTTTATAGTATGGAGCCTGGCCATTGAGAACGATACTGAAATCACTGATTAGGTGGCTAGAACCTCGGGGGGAGGGGCGTGTCTGTAGTCCTGATGCTACCACAGTACCACTGAAGGCTTAGGCTGAACTTCCATGAGAGGACCCTGTGAGGCTGGGCCTGGCAGGAAGTACCACCTAGCAGGGCCTAAATATGTTGGCCTCTCGCAGACCACTCATTGGCTGGTACCAGTACTTAAACCAGGAAGCCATGATTGGAAGCTGTCTGAGCAACAATGCAGATTGTCTCTGCTCCATACCCTGCTTGTGAAAGTCCTTAGAATCTGGCTTCTGACCCTGGTTTTTCCTTGGCTTTGCTCTTCAATTGCGCTCTGTAACATGGTGCCTGACCCTGATCTTCTGGTAACCTGACCAGTAGCGCAGCCAGGTCCGGCGCGCAGGGGGAGCGGCACTATAAAAAGGCGCCTCCCCCTGTACTCACCCGGCGGCGCTCCGGGTCTTCAGCGGCACTTCGGCAGCAGGTCCTCACTCACTCCAGGTCTTCGGTGGTACCCGCCGCCGAAATGCCGCCGAAGACCCGGAGCGCCACCGGGTGAGTGCAAGAAGCGGCGCTTAAAAAGAAGCGGCGCCTTTTTTTAGTGCTACTAAAAAAAGGCGCCGCTTCTGCCACTTCTGCTCACAGGGGGAGCGGCCGCTCCCCCTGCTCCCCCACTGGCTATGCTACTGAACCTGACCCTGCCTGTCTCTTGATGCCTGAACCTCGGTACCTGTCTCAGACTCTGACCTCCTGATACCTGACTTGGCCTAACTCCCAACTCCTGCTCTGGTCGCTAAGTCTGACTGGCCTTGTCCCATTTGTGATAAGGTTTTCATTACTACCTACCTGGGCTGAAATTAAATGAGAAACACAAAGATGAAAGACTCTGTATTGAATTAACAACCCTCTCCCTGAGTTATTTTACTAGGTGTGGACTGAAAATAAAAGCTTGCAGTCATCACATGAGGATTAGTTAACTGCTATAAATTCATTGGGAACACTGGCCATGCAGATTGCCTTTTTCATGGTATGAATCACAAAGTGACTAAAATGTGATTTTACTCTTGATGCGAGTCAAGGACTTCCAGGAACCAAGTGAATCTCTGCAAAAACATTTTCATGATTGATCTTAAAACAGATTACCACTAGTCTCTCTTACCAGGCAATTTACTGTCACACTGAAGGCTCTGGGTGTTACTTGCCCATATTAACCTTCCATGATAAAACACAACTGCGGCTATACTGGCCTATTCTGAGATACCCATAGATGATCAGTTGCATCATTGCATATATGTAACGGTCAATGATGTCTAAATACAAATTCATTTGTTGTCATCAAGCATTAGAAAAATCGACATGATGTCACCATGTATGAGAGCTCAGACAACTTTTCCTCTATAGTTCTTGTGTCAACTCATCACCACATCACACTCATCACAATTCCTAGCAAGTAATTTGCTGCACCAATACACAGCACCCCAAAGCCCTAACACACCCTAATCTAGTGGTGTCTTAACAAGCAGGCCCTACAAAACCAGACAATGCACCAAAAGGTCCAAAGGCTGGTCCACACTGGAGGGGGGAGGGAGATCGAACTAAGATACGTAACTTCAGCTACGTGAATAACGTAGCTGAAGTCAAAGTATCTTAGTTCGAACTAAAAAGCAGCAGACGCAGCAGGCAGGCTCCCCTGTCGACTCCGCTTACTCCTCGCGCGGAGCAGGAGTACCGGTGTCAACGGCGAGCACTTCCAGGATCCACAGGCGCCGACTTCCGGTTGCGCCAGTGGGAGATGACGCCCGGCGCTGGGAGCAGGGACCCGCCCCCGACACCGGGCCCCACCCCCGGGTGACACTGCCGGGCCCCGCCCCCGACGCCGGGTGACGTTGCAGGGCCCCGCCCCCAACGCTGGGCCCCGCCCCCTACACCGGGTGATGCTGCGGGGCCCCGCCCCCAACGCTGACGCAACGTCACCCAGCGTCGGGGGCAGGGCCCCGCAATGTCTCCCGGTGATGAGGTGAGTTTGCGGTGTGTCCCGGGGCTGGCGGGGAGCTAGGCGCGGGCCCCGGGGTTGGCAGGGAGCTGCTGGCGTGTGCTCTGCACCCACCAATTTTTCCCCGTGGTGCTCCAGCCCCGGAGCACCCACAGAGTCGGCGCCTATGCCGGGATCGATTTATCGCATCTAGATGAGATGCGATAAATCGATCCCAGAAGATCGATTGCTACCTGCCGAATCAGGCGGGTAGTATAGACGTACCCTAACTTTTTGGTAAGAGGCACTAAAAGATGTGCCCAGCTAATCACAGGCTGGTTGAGCTTCTTCAGGGTTTCCTATCTGGCCTGCTCCACTTCTCTTCAGGATGGTTAGCAATCTACATTCCCAGAAAAACCTCAAGGAGGCAGGACAGGAAACAACAACCTACTCAAACACAATTTTGTAACATGAAACTCAAAGTACTCCACTGGGTGATCCTGCTACTATCACGTTACAACATTATCTCAGTACGGGGACTCATTTTGCTGGATGTGAGAGATCACTAGAGGTATTTTTTTAATGAAGAATGGTATATTCTTGGACCATTCTGGTCTTTGTATGTTTAAATACCCTCATATAGCAACTGGGTACTTTTAATATAAATGCCCTCAAATAAATGATAGTAAAGACTTTAAAAATAAAGAACTGTGTGAGTTCCTGGCTACTAACTATCTATCTCTGCAAATGTTCAGACCATGATCTTTATCGTGGAACTTTTCACCTTTTTGACAGACTTTGTGTGTGTTTTCCTTTTGTTTAAAATAAAAATAATTGGTTTGGGTTCTGAATGGTGTCATTTAATGTTCACAGTTTTAGCCATCATTGGTGTACAGTGGGCAATATGCAATGAACTTGAACATTTTAGCTACTTTGCCTTAGCTGTAGACATCAAAAATCACTGTCATGTAATGTGATACAATGTGATGTTATGTTTCCATCTGCATCAATACATTGCTTGCCAACTAGACTCATTTAGAAAGTAAATCCATAAAATTCCAGAGAATGGAGACCAGTTAATCATTATCTGCCTGCCAGGGAACAAATGATGATGCTTGAATGACCCAGATTTGCTAACTACTCTGCTATCAGGCAACATTTTGGAAACAGGGTGGGGGTTGGGTGGAAGAGACACACACTCAGTGTCAAAATAGGGAAAGAAGAATAAAGACTCAAAAAACCTACATTTTTGTCATTTTGCTAGCCAATTTCTTCCTTAGACCCATAACTAGAGCTGATTTTTTTTTGTGTGGTTTGGTGGCGTTGAACCAAATAAAAATTGGTCATTTTGAACCAAAACTAATTTTTTGTGTTTTATTCTCACCAAAACAAACCCTCCTCCCCCAAAAAATGTGTTCAGGTCAAACAAAACTATTTGAATGTCACTTTGAAATGACATTTCAAAACGAAATGAAATGTTGATTCAAAGCACCATGTCAAAATGAAATGGTTCATTGATAAACAAAATGCGTAAATGGTAAGTCTCCAAAAGGTTGGGTGGGGGCGGGGGGAAGGTTTACAATTAAAAAAAAAATCCTTATTTTTTTATTTGGCCAAAACTGCATTTTTCAGCGAATGTGCTACTTGACTGAAAAAATTTGCCCGCTCTACCCATAACATTTGTAAGGTTATGTACATTTACCTTATGGGTTTGTGCAGCACAACATTTAGGCCCTGATCTGTAAAGCACTTAAGCGCTTAAGTGACATTAACTGTATACAGTTAATCACTGAGGGCTTGGCTACACTTGCAAGTTAGCGCATTAAAGCAGCCCCGGGCGCCCTAACTCCTGAGGTGTCCACACTGGCAAGGCATGTAGAGAACCAGGACTCTGCAGCTGGAGCGCTCCTGGTAATCCACCTCCATGAGAAGCATAAAGCTTACTGTGCCCCTGCTGAAATGCCTGGGCGTCAGTGTGGACAAGATGTTGCATTACTGTGCTGTGATTCGCCTCTGGAAACGTCCCATAATCCCCTGAAGTCAAGTGGCCACTCTTCTCATTGTTTTGAAATCGGCTACAGGAATGTGGATATGCACTTTCAAAACTCCCTTTCTGACAGCCGGCTGCTTATCTGCTCCGGGACAAAGCAAACCATTAGTGTGGAATGCTGCTGTTGTGAGTGTGTGTGAGAGAGAGGAGGGGGAAGGGGGGTCTGTTGCTATAAGTTGTCTGAACTTATAAGACAGCATGCTGGCACACAGCCCCCCAAACACACTGTCTCTCCCACCACATACACACAACACTCTCCCTGTCACACTCCACCCCTCCCATTTGAAAAGCATGTTGCAGCCACTTGCACACTGGGATAGCTACCACAATGCACTGCTCTCTGTGGCATTGCAGGAGCTGCTAATGTTGCCACGCCAGTGCGCTTGCAGCTGACAGTGTAAACACACGGCAGCGTTTTCTCTGCTGCAGTCTCCGAAGGCTGGTTTAACTCCCAGCGCTCTACATCTGCAAGTGCAGCCAAGCCCTGAGTTAGTATAAGCTTAAAAAATAAGGAATGAGTTCCAGACCACTGGTTCAAATCCAGCCAGATCAGTATTGATCAAAAAACATTATGATCTGAGAAATTATGATGCCTGTTTGGTAACTGAATGGAATGTCAAATGACTTGGTGGTCTCACACCATTCCAAGAGACACATCCGAGAAAATGGTACAACAATTGGCACTAACTGCAATCTCAGAGAGGCTCAACAGGACATGTAGACTCCACATTGCTCTCTTCCCTAGAGCTCATAGCTCTAGGATAGGCTTGAGGTATATCACTGGTTGTGTGGGAGAAGTTTGCAGTATTTCTGCCCATGTTATACTTGTTCTGTAGATAAACAGAAGATTCTAGTCTTCAGGGCTGCCAAGTTGTTATCTTCCATCAGCTCTAAAAATTCATTTAAAAAAACAAAAACAAAATAGTAATCAGCTGACCCATTTTGGAAGCATTTAGATTCAGGTGGACATAGGACTGATTTGGCTGCATGTGAGTAGGTCAGACATTTTGTTACCTACTGCCTTATCTACTGCTGTTAAGAAAAAATCAGATACTTCCAAACAGTTTCTCAGCAGACGTCAGTTAAGGGATCCTACTAGTCTATCTGCTGGCAGTCAGAGCAAGTATTGGGGGTATCTGCCCAAGTCAACACTGGAAGAACTTAACATGAGCGTTTGACTATGAATACTTCTCATTTTCCCATTGCACACATTCTTTGAAGTCTAGGTATCTCCCTCTGAATTGCAAGCTCTAAACACAGTTATTCCCAAGCCAATTACATCATCAAGGATATTCTTTAAAAAATAACAATTGACTGTTTAAAAGGGGTTACTGTTATTTCCCCCAGCCAAAAACAATTCCTTGATAAAGTAGCAAATACAGAAATTTGACAGAAAACTCAGTGTTTTCCTAACAATGTTATAAGTAAAGACTCAGATGTATACCATAAACAGGCTTCAGCATTTTCCAGTGTAATTTCATTAAAAGCACAGAAATACAATTAAAGATTCCACCTCTTTTTTTTTAATTCATACAGCAGAAATTGACTCTGTAACAGAAATACATGGTTCACTTTCCACATCTCTTACCACTTCACTTATTCCAGCACTCCAAATAAAGGTGTCAGAAGGATCTAATTGTGAGATACTCTGATAATAAATGATTTAATATCTCCTGTTCAGGGACCTAAGGTTAATTACTTTCTACATGTGGATTTAATCAATTCATCAACAAACCACAATTGTTGCAATTAACAGAGCACTGTACACTCATGGTAATTACAAGTTCTATACAGGAGTCTGATCCCAAGCAGGAGCATGAAATGAAATAAGTCCTACTTATTTTGTTATGACCTACAAAGGAAATAAGGGAATTGAAATGTTGAAGTTTCTCCTGAAAAAAGCAGATCTCCTGATTAGGCTATAAATTTGGTGTACAGAAATCTGCTGGAGTCACTCCTACTAATTCTCTTTATCCACTCATTCTCTAAAAAAAAAATCAAGCGTGCAAGGGATGATTTGCTGTTTATAAACTCCTTTCTACTGGTTGCTTCTAAATAAAAGTAGAGCAGATACTTATGTCTTACAAGAATGTCATGTAATTGACCAGTGTTATGAAAAACTTTAAAATAAAGCTGATAAGAAAACACACATCTTTAAAAGTGACAGAGATTAAAAGAGAAACCCAGAAATCTGTAATAGTAAGTAGTCTCATGAAGGGAACTCATATTACACTAAAACATCCATATACCCCTAATGCCAATCAATTAATCTGTTCTCAAAATGCTTTTAAATACCTAATATATAACAACACAATAGTAGAAATGCTAGCATTATTTCAAAATGTGGAAAAGGACAGATCAAGTTTCTTATCAGTAAAAATTAATCTCAGATCAGAATATATTAGTGAAACAAACAAACAAAACATATAAACAAATAAATAATATTTTTATATCTGGATATCTTTTAAATTTAATGCCTGAGATTGCATACAATTTCACTTATTCCCTTGGAAATTTTATACTAGCAATAATTTTTCTTGACTTCCAAGCTTTTATTGGCAATGATGAGAGAAGCACAATTGAATTTTAACTTCACTCTACCACTACTAAAACTGAAGAGTATCTGAATCAGAACTAGTAAACAGAGGTATAATTCTAGTCTAGCTATATAATTTACCACATGTATGTATATATATTTAAAATCATTGTCTAAACAAAGTTGAGTGATACATCAGAAAAGTTCTTAAATACCAGCTGGGAAGCTCTTAAAAATAGTAATTAAAGGCCATCTAAAATAGTAATTAAAAGGCCATCTAATTACTCTTTCTTCAGTATACTTGTAAAACATGAGGCCCAACAAACAGAACCTACTAGATCAATAAAACAGCTTAAACAGACTCCAGCAAAACACATCACCAGGTGTATAGGTAACCAATAAATGATAGATGGAAATTAAACACCTAATTAATAGAATGCATCATGGGCTAAGAATAATTAGACACATTTTTGGGTGAGAAAGCAGGCAGCAAAGCAGACAAGGTTGTTGGAGCCTATTAATTCTTTTCTAAAATTGGCTCCAGGCAATAGGTTTCCGATACTGTGACCATAGTACAAGAGACTGAGAGTTTCTATAAAAATCTATACAGCTTCCAAGGCATTGATGACCTCCAATCTACAAAAAATCCCCTAACAAATGTGGAGCTTTTATACTGCATGTAAATGAGCCTACAAAATCTAGACAGGATTTAAAATGCATCTCTCTAATTAATCCCCAGGTCCAGATGGAGTCTCTGTAGAATTTCACAAAACCATAACTAACTTACCAAACACTTACCTAAAGCTTAATATTACATCAATTGCCCACCTAAATGCTTGAAGCCCAAATTACAATATTATTTAACTAACCAGACTCAAGTGATTTTGCAGTTTACAGGCCTGCAGGACTACTGAATAGGGTGAGCTACATTGTAGTTTAAATGTTAACCCACAAGTCTGAGGAACATTTCCATGTAATAGCTAAGGACTAGATTGTTCCTGTTTGTCCCAGCCCTCCCAGGCTCATAAACAGGGTTGCCAATCCTCCAGGATTGGCCTGGAGTCTCCAGGAATTAAAGATTAATCGTTAATTAAAGATGTTGTGTGCTTAAATCTCCAGGAATACATCCAACCCAAACTGGCAACCCTACTCCCAAAACGACCTATGTTAAAACAAATAGGAACATGAATAATAGCAGCCAAGCAGAATTAACTAAGTTCAGATTGGTTTAGTTGAGGTTAATTACATTTGTTCCATGATTTAAACATGACAGTTAGTTTTGACACACAGAAGAGGAATTCCTGCACAAAGATTCATGTTTTAGTGGCAGATCCTGTTTTAAAATACTATGAGCCAAATAAAGCCTGCAGGAGAGAAAGAGAGAACTCATGAAACTTCGTTAGGATTTTCTTGCAGGGTTCTTTTTCCCCTGGTCACAAGTTCCACTCATGTTAGTCTCACATGGTGGACAAGGGGCCTTCAGAACTCAAGTTTCTGGAGGAAAAGTGAACTCCAGCCCTGCAAACCCCTAGTGCCTCTACACAGATAGATTTACCCTTTGAAGCTGGTACCTACTCTGCCCCTCCTCCCAGCATCATGCTTTCTTCAGCTGCCAGGTCCTTCAGTGACACCTATGCCTTAACTTTTCCTGCATCTCTAAGGGCTGGTCTACACTACCCACCAATTCGGCGGGTAGCGATCGATCTTTCGGGGATCGATTTTTCACATCTAGTGTAGATGCGATAAATCGATCCCCGATTGCTCTGCTGTCGACTCCGGTAATCCACCCCGGCGAGAGGCAGAAGCGGAATCGATGGGAGAGTGGCGGCAATCGACATTGCGGCGTCCTCACGGCACGGTAAGTCAAACGAGGTACGTCGACTTCAGCTAAGTTATTTACGTAGCTGAAGTTGTGTACCTTACATCAACCCCCGCCCCTAGTATAGACCTGGCCTAAGGGAAACTGTTGTCACTGAGCCCAACTTAATACTTCTCTCAACAGCATTAACTTTTATTGGCTTTTCAGGCAAAGATACCCCCTATGTTTGAAGGGAGAATACCATATGGAGTAGCTGCTCCTTAGCTCCATGCCTTCATGGCCAAATAATTTCCCTCCTATGTATCACTCTGAATCAGGAAGCCACTTGTGATTGATGAATTACTAATACAGTGAATAACCAAAGCGAACAATTTGCAAACATCCCAGAATCTAAATTCTGTTCAGATAATCTATCATTTGGGGAATATATTTACAGAAATCAGAATAACATTTTCAAATGATTCACAGACAGAAAAGGGGCTGCCATTATTAGATGATTTATTTGTAAAGAGTAACACCTCAATGTACTGTATTTATAACTTATAGATCTTTTTAAGGTATTTAAAAGGCACCTTTGTATAACAAGGATCAGAGTCTTTGTTGGGATATATGAGAGTGATTTCAAAGAGTTTTCATGTTATAACTCAAAGCCCTACCTCAATAAGATGCTTTGCCTGCTACGTGCAGTTCTTTTACTATATCATTACATTTCCTTGCACAACTGAGCCTTCGGGTCAGTTTCTCCAGTTACAGGAAGTCAAGAACCGTCAGCTCCCTTTGAAGATTCTGGTGGAATGGTCATGTGCAACAGGATTTCATGGCTCCATCCATCAAGGTTCTGAGAACCCCCAACTTCCACCAATCTCAATGGGAGCGGTGGGGAGCTCAGCCCCGCACAGAAGCATCCAGCGCCTTGCAGACTCACAAACCCAGTGTTCCTTTTAAAGAAAACCTTCAACATTGTGCGGTATGTTATACTGCTGCTCAGACTACCCAAAGACTGCCTGTGAAGTGTAATATGTGGCAAAAACACATGTGACTTATCCCATGGAAGCAGTAGATCTCACACTAAGATCATTTGAAAACCTCATGAACAGCAGCAGCTCAGTATACATTAAATGTTTGGAGTAGATTTAGTTTAAAGCAATTTAGTTTGTTCTTTTTTTTAAAGGGACATCAAAGAAAAAAATAATTTTAATCTTTGATTTCATAGAATCATAGAATCTCAGGGCTGGAAGGGACCTCAGGAGGTCATCTAGTCCAACCCCCTGCTCAAAGCAGGACCAACCCTAACTCAATCATCCCAGCCAGGGCTTTGTCAAGCCTGACTTTAAAAACCTCTAACGAAGGAGATTCCACCACTTCCCTAGGTAACCCATTCCAGTTCTTCACCACCCTACTAGTGAAAAAGTTTTTCCTAATATCCAACCTAAACCTCCCCCTCTGCAACTTGAGACCATTACTCCTTGTTCTGTCATCTGTTCCTAAGAGGTTCCTAACACATGACTGGGTGCCTGAGAAATAATAAATAAGAATAGTAATAGCAATTCCTTTTAATTGCCAACTGCTGTCTTTATCATTTTAAAATGCTCAGACTTTGAAAGCCATTTCAGACAGGAGATTTATTAGGAGAGTTACCTCTGGTCCAAGAGGTAACTTTAACAGGACCGCTTGGAAATAGTGACCATCATACAATAACATTTAACATTCCTGTGGTGCGAAGAACACCTCAACAACCCAATACAGTGGCATTTAATTTGAGAAAGGGCAACTATGCAAAAATGAGGGGGTTAGTTAAACAGAAATTAAAAGTTAAAGTGACTAAAGTGAAATCCCTGCAAGCTGCATGGACACTTTTCAAAGACACCATAATAGAGGCCCAACTTAAATGTATACCCCAAATTAAAAAACACAGTAAAAGAAATAAAAAAGGGCCACCGTGGCTTAATAACCATGTGAAAGAAGCAGAGAGAGATAAAAAAGCATCTTTTAAAAAGTGGAAGTCAAATCCTAGTGAGGTAACTAGAGAGGAGCATAAACACTGCCAAATTAAGTGTTTAAATTTAATAAGAAAAGCCAAAATGGAGTTTGAAGAACACCTAGCCAAAAACTCAAAAGGTAATAACAAAATGTTTTTAAATACGTCAGAAGCAGGAAGTTTTCTAAACAACTAGTGGGGTCCCTGGATGATAGAGATACAAAAGGAGCACTTAAAGATGATAAAATCATTGCGGAGAAACTAAATGAATTCTTTGCTTTGGTCTTCACGGCTGAGGACGTTAGGGAGATTCCCAAACCTGAGCCGTCTTTTGTAGGTGACAAACCTGAGGAATTGTCACAGACTGAAGTGTCACTAGAGGAGGTTTTGGAACTAATTGATAAACTTACCGTAACAAGTCACCGGGACCAGATGGCATTCACCCAAGAGTTCTGAAAGAACTCAAATGTGAAATTGTGGAGCTATTAACTAGGGTTTGTAACCTGTGCCTTAAATCGGCTTCTGTACCCAATGACTGGAAGATAGCTAATGTAATGCCAATATTTAAAAAGGGCTCTAGAGGTGATCCCAGCAATTACAGACCAGTGAGTCTAACATCTGTACCAGGCAAATTAGTTGAAACAATAGTAAAGAACAAAATTGTCAGGCACATAGAAGAACAAATTGATGGGCAAAAGTCAACATGGTTTCTGTAAAGGGAAGTCATTTCTTACTAATCCATTAGAGTTCTTTGAAGGGGTTAACAAACATGTGGACAAGGGAGATCCAGTGGACATAGTGTACTTAGATTTCCAGAAAGCCTTTGACAAGGTCCCTCACCAAAGGCTCTTACATAAATTAAGTTGCCATGGGATAAGAGGGAAGATCCTTTCATGGACTGAGAACTGGTTAAAAGACCGGGAACAAAGGGTAGGAATAAATGGTGAATTTTCAGAATGGAGAGGGGTAACTAGTGGTGTTCCCCAAGGGTCAGTCCTAGGACCAATCCTATTCAATTTATTCATAAATGATTTGGAAGAAGTGGTAAACAGTGAGGTGGCAAAGTTTGCAGATGATACTAAACTGCTCAAGATAGTTAAGACTAAAGTAGACTGCGAAGAACTTCAAAAAGATCTCACAAAACTAAATGATTGGGCAACAAAATGGCAAATGGAATTTAATGTGGATAAATGTAAAGTAATGCACATTGGAAAAAATAACCCCAACTATACATACTATATGATGGGGGCTAATTTAGCTACAACTAATCAGGAAAAAGATCTTGGAGTCATCGTGGATAGTTCTCTGAAAACATCCATGCAGTGTGCAGCAGCAGTCAAAAAAGCAAACAGGATGTTAGGAATCATTACAAAAGGGATAAAGAATAAGACAGAGAATATCGTATTGCCCTTATACAAATCCATGGTGCGCCATATCTTGAATACTGCGTACAAATGTGGTCTCCTCATCTCAAAAAGGATATACTGGCATTAGAAAAGGTTCAGAGAAGGGCAACTAAAATGATTAGGGGTTTGGAATGGGTCCCATATGAGGAGAGATTAAAGAGGCTAGGACTTTTTAGCTTGGAAAAGAGGAGACTAAAGGGGGATATGATAGAGGTATATAAAATTATGAGTGGTGTGGAGGAAGTGAATAAGGAAAAGTTATTTACTTGTTCCCATAATAGAAGAACTAGGGGCCACCCAATGAAATTAGTGGGCATCAGGTTTAAAACAAATAAAAGGGCGTTCTTCTTCACACAGTGCACAGTCAACCTGTGGAACTCCTTGCCTGAGGAGGCTGTGAAGGCTAGAACTATAACAGGGTTTAAAAGAGAACTGGATAAATTCATGGAGATGAAGTCCATTAATGGCTATTAACCAGGATGGGTAAGGAATGGTGTCCTTAGCCTCTGTTTGTCAGAGGAGGGTGATGGATGGCCGGAGAGAGATCACTTGATCATTACCTGTTAGGTCCACTCACTCCGGGGCCCCTGGCATTGGCCACTGTTGGTGAACAGGATACTGGGCTGGATGGACCTTTTGTCTGACCCAGTACGGCCATTCTTATGTTCTTATTAAAGGTGCTGCTTTCTCATCAAATGGCTAGGTTTCTCTTCCAGTAGCCTTGAGGAGGGTCTCAACAGTAGCACAACAAGAAGTAAAGAGCTGTATTCTTACAGGGATTTAGATCTTGATGCACATGATCTTTCCACCCCAGTTTTCAAAGAGACATTGCAGGGTGTCTATTTTGGTTTTTTGTTCTTTTACTTCCTACAGTTGGAAAATCTGCCCCAGGGACCCATTTGGACCAGGAAGATGATATTTAAAGAAGGCTGCGTGCATTAAAATAACAATTTAAAACAGTAGGAATAGCTAATCTTAAATCTTCTATTTAAAGCAGTAAAGAAGGCCTAGCAATGGAAACTTTCTATTATCCACACACACAACCTAGATTCATATGTTTTAAGGTCACATGGGACAATTATGATAATTAAGTCTCACTTCCTGCATAACAGAAGTCAAAGAAACCCACCCAGTCATTTCTGCATCAAGCCCAAAATATGTCTGAGCTATAACATACCTTAAAGATTGCAAGTGATGGTGAGTGAGTCCACCACATTCCTTGGTAAGTTGTTTTATTGCCTGATTACCCTGCTGCACAGTTTAATTCATAAAAATCTCTGGAAGTGCAAGTTAAAAATCCAATACACCATGAACAAAGGCTGTTTAGATGCTTGGATATGACATGAACTTTATGCTTTGTCATAGACTTTCCAATGCCACCTACTTTCACATCTTCATACAAAAAACCCCAAAAACCTATAGCTACATTCACCACCTATATAAAGTCACCAGCAGAGTTGGTAATTTAGGGAAACAATGCAGTAGGACCTCATTTACCCAAAGCAAGCTGGCCAGCCATCCTGATTTTATCCCACAAGCAAGATTCCATGAGGCCAGCCATTTAGCAGAAAACAGTGGTAGATATAATCCAGGACTTTAAAACATAAACATTTATGCACTCCAGTCAGGCCAATACATAAAAGCAAACAGGCAATGAGGATGGGACATTAATTCAGATCCGTGATGAGAGGTCTAATATGTGTACACTTGTTTTTGTCGCATCCCTAAAATTGTCAATGGTGGTAGATGAAACAAAGGAGAGTGTGGTGACAGTGATTATTTTGTTACCAACAAGCGCTGGTGGTGATGGGCAGATTATAGAATTTTAGTATTGATGACCTTGTGGCGCTTCAATTTTGTAAAAATTAACCAGAGCCTGGTTTTATTATTTGATTGTAAACCAAACTAAAACTGAAGTGTGTGGATATACACATCACTTTGTTCTACAGCTGAAAAAGCTGGCTCTGATGCCTACCCCCAGCAACTATGACCTCGTGCTTCTCAGGCTTATATCTCTTGTCAACAATTTAGAATTCTACATTTGCAACTGAAATCTAAGACATCATATTCTTATGAACCCAAACAACCCCAGGACTGTTCCTTGTGATGTTCCAGACACTCTTGACCTCTTGATGCTTCCATTTAATTACTGTTTACTGTTTGAGGCAGTTTTTCATCCAACAAGCTCTTTCATACACCACTCAGTACCCTAGTCAATGACGAAAGTATCTGACATGAAACTTTGGAAATTGCTTACTGAAATTCCAAATGTATTTCGTCTGTTTATGGTTTCATTAATGGTAAGCTAAGTAAGTATGAACTCCCACTCATATCACCATGCAGACTGTTTCTAATCAAGTTATGCTTTTCTAATGTTCAGATTTGTGAAGCCCATATTGCGCTTTACTAATAATTTTCCTACAACTGATGTTAATGTAGCGGCTCAGTTGCTATCTAACACTGCACATTTCATGGCCATTTTCAGAAATTATGTTCTGTTTCCCACTTTGAAATTCCTTGGAATCTGGATGGAAAGTAGCAAAATTTATAAATATGTCAGCTGCTTCTTCTCTCACTTGCAAAGGAATACAAGAACCAGGACTTCCCTGCTGGGATCCATGCAAAGACATTTACAGTTAAGGCACAGATGGAAATTAGATTCAGAATAATCTCTAGATCAAAAAGAAATCATTAATAAGAACACTTCTTGACTGCTCTTTACTGATTGAATGTGTATCTATAGTCAAAAAAGCTAACATGATGTTAGGATGCATAAGGAACAGGATGGTGAATAACACAGAAATATTATAATGCCTTTATACAGATCAATGGTGTGGCATCATCTGTAATACTGTGTGCAGTCCTGATCACCCCCTCTCAAAAAGGATACTGCAAAATTAAAGGGGGCGTCTGAAGTGCAGTGAAAATGACCATGGGCATGGAAAGATTCTCATAGGAAGAGAGAGAGAAAAGATTGGGATTCTTTATATTAGAAAGGAGATAAATAAGAGGGGACGTGAGAAAAAACTCAGTAACTTATTTTCTTACTGTCTGATAATACCAGCACATGGAAGTATTCCATGAAATTAAAAGGTGGGAATTCAGAACTGATGAAAGGGAATGTGCTTTCACACAACATGTGATTAAATGTGGAAAACTCATTGCCACAGGAAGTCACTAAGGACAAGATATTAACAAGATTCTAAAATGGATTGGACATTTAGATGGATATCAAGAATATCCAGAGTTGTCATAATGAATGGTAAATTTAGCATAATGGATATTAAATCTCATGCTGTAGGGCAGAGATAGTCAATAAGCAGACAGCGGACTAAATATGGACTACTAGATGCTTTTGATCAAACCCTGAAATCTTTTTATTCACTTATAATTATTATTATATTTTTATTTTTTGCTCTAGAGTCTGGACCATACCTTGACCAAGAAATGTGGATTTTGACCCCCCAAAATAATTAAATAATAAACTAGGGCTGTCAATTAATTGCAGTTAACTCAAGCAATTAACGCAAAACAAATTAACTTGATTAAAAAAATTAGTTGCAATTAATCGCAGTTTTATAAGCACTGTTAAACAATAATAGAATACCAATTTACATTTATTATATATATTTTGGATGTTTTTCTATATTTTCAAACATATGGATTTAAATTACAGCACAAAATACAAAGTGTACGGTGCTCACTTTTTATTATTTTTGATTACAAATATTTGCACTGTAAAAAGATAAAAGAAATAGTAGTTTTCAATTCATCTCAGACAAGTATTGTAGTGCAATCTCTTAATCGTGAAAGTGCAACTTAAAAATGTAGAATTATATAATTTTTTTACATAACTGCCTCAAAAATAAAACAATGTAAATCTTTAGAGCCTACATGTCCACTCAGTACTACTTCTTGTTCATACAATTACTAAGATAAACAGTGTGTTTACATTTACGGGAGATAATGCTGCCCGCTTCTTATTTACAATGGGACCTGAAAGTGGGAAAAGGCGTTCACATGGCCCTTTTGTAGCCAGGGTTGCAAGTTATTTACATTCCAGATATCCTACACATTCATATGCCCCTTCATACTTCAGCCACCATTCCAGAGGACATGCTTCCACGCTGATGACACTCATTAAAAAAATAATACATTCATTATGTTTGTGATTTAACTCCTTGGGGGAGAATTCTATGTCTCCTGCTCTGTGGTTTTACCCACATTCCGCCATATATTTCGTGTTCAGGCAGTCTTGGAAGACGACTCAGCATATGTTGTTCAATTTAAGAACACTTTCATTACAGATTTGACAAAATGCAAAGAAGATACCAATATGAGATTTCTAAAGATAGGTACACAGCACTCGACCCAAGGTTTAAGAATCTGAAGTGCCTTCCAAAATCAGAAAGGGACGAGGTGTGGAACATGTTTTCAGAAGTCTTAAAAGAGCAACCCTCTGATTCGGAAACTACAGAACCCAAACTACCAAAAAAGAAAAGCAACCTTTTGTTAGTGGCATCTGACTCAGATGATGAAAATCAGCGTTCATTGGTCAGCACTGCTTTGGATAGTTATCGAGCAGAACCTGTCATCAGCATTGAAGCATATCCTCTGGGATGGTGGTCGAAGCATAAAGAGGCACATAGATGTTTATCATATCTGGCACAGAAATACTTTGCAACACTGGCTACAACAGTGCCACGTGAACACCCGTTCTCACTTTCAGGTGACACTGTAAATAAGTGTCTTTGTATTTTGTGTTGTAATTGAAATCAATATATTTGAAAATGTAGAAAACATTCAAAAATATTGAAATCAATGGTATTCTATTATTTATTTAAAAGTGCGATTAAAAGTGCGATTAATCGCGATTAATTTTTTATAATAATTTGAGAGCCCTAGTTTAAACCAATTTCTAATAACTAGAGATCAGAATGACACCTAATATTTGGAGCAGATTATATAATAGCTGCCTATTTAGGAGTGCTTATCCTTTCCTCTGAAATATCTGATATTGGCCACGCTCAGAGACAGGATAATGGATTAGATGGACTTTGGGTCTCATCCAGTATGACATTGACTATGTTCCTGTCATGTTCTAGCCGCAGCTTGTAGGATCCACTTCTAACTCACCATAAATAAAGCAAATGGCATGTGCTGCTGTCATCACATTTTCAACAGAACGCCCACCAGCTGTGCATCTCTGGCGCACAAATGTTCACCATTCTCTCCCTGCATCTGTCTTAATTTGCAAATCATTTACATCCATGGATACAAATTACACAAATAATCCTTCTTCATAAAAGAGTCAGGGAATGAGCTCTTCTCATTAAGTATAAAAACACTAGGCAAAGATCCCTATTTTCTGTGATGCTGACAAGAACTGAGGAATGAACAAGCTGGTGCAGGAAAAATATAGAATTGAGCCAAACTTTTTTAGGAATTCAAAAATGAACTGTTTCGTCTCCCTTTTTAACATCGTTTCTCAACTCTGCTTTTTCCATTCTATGCTAGGCTCAGACTGAAAGTGCAAAAATATTTTAGAAATGCTGCTGTTTGTGAGATTTCTAGCCAAGTTCTGCAAATACAAGCGCATGGATTTTTCATATGATTTTCGATATTATGAAATTCACCAGCCTGTGAGGAACTACTGAGATACCCAGTGAGATACCCAGTATTGGCAAACCCAAGCATTCAAACACCGTGAATCAGCCCACCCCACTTGCCCCTCAAAATCATGACTTAAAAATGGGAGGTTTTTAAAAATATATATATATTGTAAGGTTTTTTTTGCTGGGGTTGGGGGTCTTATGGTACATGACCCTTATGATTTATGTGGGTATATTCAGGCCACATTTTTCACACTTTCCCCCACCCCCAATCATGAGAGCTAGACACTTGCTTTCTTTAAATATAAATAAATATATAAATAAAGAAAGTTGAGGTTTTTATGAGAACACATTAATTCTAGGTACTAGGTACTAAACTGGGGTTTAAGCAAAATACCAAAGAGTATGAGATTTGCCATAGAAGGATGAGAATTTGCAACACTGGCCATCGATGACACTATCTGAACACCCAGAAATACCTATTTTCCCCCTCATTCTATTCTTTACTGATCAAACTCTACAAAGATCAAGACCCAGAGTAGAATCCTGGCCTCATTGAAGTCAGTGGTAAAACTCCCATTGGCGTCAATGGGTTCAGGATTTCTTCCTGAGTTGCTATAAGATGATTAAGAATTACACACAACACCTAGACACTCTTCAACCAAACCAGCACCCTGCCCAATGACAAGCTCAAGAGCCTTGATTTGGATAAGCATGCAAAAGTTTGAAAGGACTCCTTGAAAATGAAAAGGTCACCAGCTCCATTATAAAGGATGAATCCAAATAAGCTGAACTATCCTAGTTTTTCAAGTCATGAACAGATTCACAGAGCACTTCAATTTCCCCTTGCAGGGATATTACTTTATTTTGCTGAATAAAAAAAATTGCACACTCTGCCTTCTCTCCTTTTTCCCTTGCCCTTTCCTGCAAGAACATATTGTATCAACCTCTAGTGCATGGGTAAGGTGACTAAAAGTCTGGGGTTTTTTGGACTGTTCCAGCTTCCTGGGGTGTTCTGACTGACAGTTCTGAAACTGTCATTTTGTTCCAGCTTCAGTGTCTAATCGTCTCCCCAACCTAATCACAATTCTCCTACTCAGCCTCTTCAATACGTTCTACCCATTGCCCAATATGAAGTGATGCCAATTTTTAAAAGATCATTCATGAACATACATGCCCTGAAAGGCCAGGCTTTTTTGCTTTGCCTGTAGAAGACTTGTCAATACTAGTCTTCGCTATTCTTGGCACTTGGAAAGAGAAGTCAGCAAGGTTAGATACATGGCCTTCAAAGAGACTGAAGACAAATTCCCAAAGATCATTCCAAAAAGACAGGAGGAAAAGGAATAATCCGTTTAATTGGCTCCTTCTATTCCCCCTGCTATCTTGGTCACTGCTGAAGTCTAACCACTCTGCATTTTTGTGATTTCCTGATTGCTAGGGGACCTCACTCCTCTGCTTTCCAGAGGCACCATGGGGAAACAGCTGTTGTCATTTAACTAAAATAGTGGGCTCACAGCTCCAAGCCAGAACACGTTTATGTTTGGGACAGAAAAAAGATAAAAGGTGGATAATCTTAGCTAGAGTGTTGTTCCTTTTGTCAACAGAAGTTTAAACTATATGTATTACATTCTGTGTTTGCAATGTATATACTTGCAGCTCATGACGCAGGATGCATTGGTGTAGATCTGGATTGTAAACACTGACTAAGGTAGAAAGGAGAAAGGGGACTTCTTTTCGGGTGGTTCATGCAATGGAGCTGTGGTTTAGGATTCCCAGTGATCACTTACCTTTACCCAGATGCCTGGTTGAGACTTAGGAATCCCCCTTGCCTGGGTTTGGGACATGCCATTAATACAAGTCACATAAATAGACTTGTACATTCTTTTATGCCCTGCTTTTAATTTGCGTCTTGTTATTAATATGTTCCACAACTTTGTGACAACATACTTCAAGGAGAAAACAGAGACGGGTTATTTAACCAAGTTAGTGCTGTATCCAGCAGATGTATCTGGAGAGAACACACCTGCTGTGCTGCCACATGTGAATGTAACACATATGGCCTAACATTCCATTCGGTGAAAAGGAATGTTAATGGACAATGGTAGCTCCGTAGGTGCAATGGAGGACCACTAGCAAAAGGGTAATTTAGTGTGTTTGCACATGTGCATGTGTGGGTATGATGTGTAATTTTAATTATAATTGGTGATTTCTTTTATTGTCTTTCAAGAGATTTAATTTACCTGGCTGTTTAGTGTAAACACAGTATGTTAAATGGCCACGTTTCTCTTCTCTGAAGCCAATACAATTCAACCCTTTTCTTTTTACTTCATTTAACCATTTAGTGGCCTGTGCCCCTCTTACATAGCTTAGATGGCATTGGGCTGAAAAGGAGAGTTCTTAAGTTCTAGTTAATTGGCGGGGCTAAAATAGGATCTGACACAGGAACTTAGGAATTGCCATACAGGATCAGACACCAGATACATCTAGTCTAGTATCCGATCTCTGATAGCTGCCAGCACCAGATGCTTCAGAGGAAAATGTAAGAACCCCTCAGAAGGCAGAAGTGGGGTGATCTTCCCCCTACATTAGGTCTCATCCTGTTCAATAATCGCTAGTGATTGGTTTCAGATCTGAAGCACAAGATTTAATACACCCCTTTAGGTAGGGAAGGAACGTCTGGCAGGCCAGGCATATCTCCCTGAGCTCCCTGACATTTGTATGGAGGGAGTGATCCTCCTGGGACCAGAGGCCCAGCATACTGAGGTTGCCAAGGTGGGCTCCCTACCCCAGATCTAAGGTATTGGAAACCAACGTCACCAATGGGAGCGAGGCCACGAAGGGAACACCTGCTAACACCGATTGCGGATCTGTCCACCAAGTCAGGGAGAACAGCACGTTTGACAGAACTCTGACCACTAAGTCCAAATGGTGTCTGCCACGAGCGTAGACTGTCACTACGGTCTTCAGGAGTCTGAGGCGTAGCCACGCATACCAGACTATGTAAGTAATTGCCGCCATGTGACCTAGAAGCCTGAGGCCTACTCAGGGGTAGCGGGGGACATGAGCAGATGAGCTCTGACACATGCAATGTGCTCCGACATAACTCGGAATCAGGTCTCCAATAAGTAGACTCTGGCCTGGGTAGAGCTGAGCATTGTGCCTATAAACTCTATTCTCTGAATGGGGTTCAGAGTAAATTTCTGTTCATTAATCAGCAGACCCAGCTCCTGACAGGTGGCTTGTACCAAATCAAGGCTGTGTTGGACCTGGGCTCGAGACTTGCCTCTGATAAGCCAGTATTGAGGCATTGATAGATCTGTACACCTCGACGTCTCAAGTAAGCTGCCACCACCATTGTGCACTTCATGAAACCCATCAGAGCAGACAACGGGCCAAAGGGCAGAGCCATAAACTGATAATTGCACTGGCCTACAACAAATTGGAGGAATCTCCTGTCTCTGTGGAAAATAGAAATATGGAAGATGGGGTCTTTCAAGTCGAGGGTGCATACCAGTCTTCCAGACCCAGGGAGGGAATGGTGGAGGCCAGGGAGACCATGCAGAACTTCAACTTCTTGAGATATTTGTTGAGGCAACGCAGGTCTAAGATAGGCCTGAGGCCCCCTTTGGCCTTGGGATTAGGAAATACCAGGTGTAGAAACCCTTTTCTCTAGCTGTTGAGGAACTTCCTTCATGGCCCCCACACATAGGAGGGATTCCACCTCCTGGATGAGGAGCTGCTCATGAGAAGAGTCCCTGAAGAGAGAGGGGTGAGAGGTGTGGGGGAGAATGAAAACTGCAGAGTATAACCAGCTGTTATGGTGTGGAGCACCCAACAGTCTGAAGTAACCCAGGCCCTTGCAGTGAGAAAGAGGGACAAACAGTCTAAAAATAAAAGGGGGGATAGATCCTGAGGTAAATCTGGTACACCATCCTTGGGTGCACCCTCAAAATGCCTGCTGTGGGCCCCCAAAGTGGTGAGCGGGGCCCAAGTGGGGAGTTGAGGAGGGTGGGGTGGACTGGTAGCATTTAAAGCCTTCATAACTTCTTCTATAGGATCCCTGCCAAAACAGATCCAAGAATCTGGGTGGTGGCGGTGGTAGCCATCATGTCCCATGTATAGTAATTGTATTGCCCCAACAATGCTTGCTGATTGGCAATACGCAGCTCTAGGCTGGCAGGAGAAAAGATGGAATTTCTTAGCATCTTTATTTTTAGGAGTTGCGCTAGATTGCCCAGTTCATTGGTGGCTGAGACCACCAGTGAACCTGGAGGTGGGTGAGAGTAAATGTACTTGATGCCCTGGGCAGGGATGTATTACGTTTTCTCTGCCCTTTTAGATGTTGGGGACAGAAAAGATGGGTTTTTCCACATTGCTTTGACAAGTTTCAGAACTCTGTCATGCACCAGTCAACTTGGAGGGAGCTGCCGCAGCCAGAATGTCAGAAAGGTTGTCCTTGAGCTCCTCCACCTCTAATCCCAAGTTCAAGGCAACTCACTTGAAGAGTTCCTGATGAGCCCTAAAATCGTCTGGTGGCAGCGGGTTGGCAGGTCCTGCAAAAGCCTCATTGTGGGAAAGACAAGGAGGAGGCTATCACGGCCGGTGTGGCTGGCTCTTACTCCACTGCTGGTGTTGATTGTGCTGGAACTCCAGGATTTTGGTACCTGGGCCTGGTTCTGAGACAGTCTCTGGTGCTGATCGTGTCGAAGCCAGGGCCCATCCTTCAGAAATTACTGAGGACGCTTGCTGGGAATATGGTCCCAGGATGGGAGGGAACCCCCAAGCATTCCAATAAGGCCATTGGGCCAGCCATTGAGCTGGTGACGGACCTGCAGTAAAATCGGCCCATAAGATTCATGTCAGTGCTGTCTCGGAGGAGGACTGGGTTCGCTCTCGGATTCTGAGGAGGACACCTCCCTCGGAAACCAAGGGGGAGCTGTCTCTGCCACTTGCTGGTGGCAATGGTGAGCCAGACAGTATGCTGCACTGCAAAGCGGTGATGCGGGGCTGGTGACCAGTGCCTCGATGTTGGAGACACTCAAGGTGGTGCTGGAGATCAGTGCCAGGCAAATGAAGCAGCGGCAACGGGGAACATCCAGTGGGCAAGTCACAACAGCAATCCTCACCATGTCAAAGGCGCCAGTGAGGCAGCCTCATAGGTATCCCCCTCAAGGGGCCTGCCTTTGAGGACTCCTCCCAGAGCCAGGCCTGGGTCTCGAGGTGTGGGCTGCACTGAGAGAGACATCAGGTCCCTTGCCACCTGAAAAGCCCTCCACTGTCCAGACGGCTGGTTGATGCAACGGGCCCTGACCACTCCTGGGAGTCGGTGGCAGGTCCCAAACCGAGCTCAGTGCCGTAAGTGTCATCATCACTGCCAATCACAGTTCTGGGGAGGATGAGTGTCCTGGCATGGGTCTCAGCTTGATTAGAGACTCCCGCATGGCTTTCCACAGTATTAGAGAGCATCCCCTGTAGCTTCTTGTGCCTCTTCTTGGGCATAGGTGAAGGGGCGTGGTGCTTGGAAGAGCCCAGTGCTGGTGGAGCACTCTGCACTGAGGCAGACGTGCTCTGTGACAACTTGGAGTGGAATGGTTCCTAAACTGGGCTGAGGGCAGCTTCCATCAACAGGGCTTTCAGCCAAATGTCCCTGTCCTTGAGAGGGTATGGCCTGAAGCCCTTGCAGATGCTGCACTTCTCTTTAACATGTGCCTCCCCGAGGCACTTAGGCAGCTCGGGTGTGAGTCACTCACGGGCATAGGTTTGTGACAGGCAGCACACGGCTTAACACCCAGGGACCGGGGCATGCGGCGTCCCTGGGACAATGTCCCAGATGGGACTCTATTTACAAGAGAAGGTCTAAAACAGTCGAAGAACCAAAGGTGAACCACTAGGGAACTTGCAATCGCAAGGAGTGTTCCTGAAACCATCACAGGCGATAAGAAGGAACTAAGAAGACATAGGGCTGGTGGCCCCCATATACCGGCACATGAGCAAGGGGCTCCAGGGGCGCCACAGCTAGCCCTAAGGATACCACTAAGGGAAAAATCTCTGGAGAGCCATGCATGTAGACACGCACCCACCTAACATAGAATCGCCATGAGCAAGCACTTGAAGAACAACGCATAGTTCTCTATGCATGAAAGAACGTATAAGGCGGATGCCAAGGTTCGGTGAGTAAACTGAGGAAGGAGGGAAGTAAAAAAATGGGCAACCTTAATTCTGGCATAACTCAACTTGGTTTTGACTGCTTGATTTTGCAATCTTAATATTTTTAGTGCAGGTTTGGGGTATGGATTGTTTATATAATGCCATAAAGTTACACAGCATTTTACAAAATTACATATGTTCACTTATCAAAACTAAAAATATATATTCTATGAAAAAGTAATGTAAACCATCATTTGCCTTTAATAGCTGTTAAACAATTTCAATTTCTCTTTCATTGCACAATCATGTTAAAATTACATCCATACACTGATACTACAGTATAATATAGACAATTAGTGGGGCTGGTAATGAAATTAATTTTATTCCTCTTGTCTGTTTGCAAACGGCCCATGAATGGATTGTATTCATTGGTTACAATTATACACTGAATAATTTAGGCTGTAGCATGATCAGGAGTGGTTCATTGCAAATATTTGATATTTGAGCAGTTTGGATTAAGCATGTGCAGTAAGTATGTTTTTCTTCCCCTACTAGAGCAATATGGCTCAAGGTTTGCTTATTCCTGGGGGGGATGGGGAGATGTGTGCATGTGCACACACGTATACTTATTACACAATTCAAAAATCACTTCTTCAAATATTCACTTTAATTTTGCTGTTTCAGCAAACATTCCTGACTGTAAACTTGTTAGGTTAAGCATGAAAAATGACCAACAGGAGGCCATAGTCCAAATGAATTCATTAAATAAAAGAGCGAATAGCTGTGGAAATTTATCGGAAGTGTTCAGCTAGCTATACTACTGCAATACTCTTTGCCAGAATAACAGAAGGTCTATGATTTAAGGAGTGATGAGGGAACAAGCTTTGAGGAAAAGTTGGAAACCTCTCTCTCAGTTATTTACATGGCCCCACTAGTAGCTGAGCACCTTACAATCTTCCATGTATTTAGCATGTCAACAAAGTTGGGAAGTACTGATATCCCAGAGGGGGAAGGGATAGCTCAGTGGTTTGAGCATTGGCCTGCTAAACCCAGGGTTGTGAGTTCAATCCTTGAGGGGGCCATTTGGGGATATGCAGCAAAAATTGGGGATTGGTCCTGCTTTGAGCAGGGGGTTGGACTAGATAACTTCCTAAGGTCCTTTCCAACCCTGATATTCTATGATCCCCATTTTACAGATGGGGAATGGAGATAAAAAACAGGCTAAATGTCTTGTCCAAGGTCACACAGGAAGTCTGTGGCAGAGCAGAGATTTCAACATCAGGTCTTCCAAGTCCTACGCTGCCTCCCAAGCACTGGACCTTCCTTCCTCTCAGAAGGAAATCTACTGATAGATACACCATCAGTTGTTGATCGGTTATAATAAAATATAGGTTATTTTCTCAGGCACAGTTCTATGCTGAGAAAGGAGGCCAAAGGGGAGGGGAGGTTAAGGAAAGTAGTGGACAGATTTTGGAGGGTAGAATGCATTGGCCGTACAGATGTTTAACATAGGCATTAGTCACTCCCATAGTAACAACTGGTACCTATCCTTACAGGCACCAGGTGAGGAGAATGGATCCAATCACAGGGGAGAAAAGCAGGTCAAGAGAAGAAGACATGCTTTTCTTAAGAGAGTGAATGATCTCAATAAAGTCCAGAGAGGAGGAGAAGGAAATAATAAAGGTGGACAGAAGGGGAAGACACTGGGAGCAGCAGAGTTGTCATCATGAATTAGGGTACCCTTAGACAAAAAAAAGTGACAAAGGGGTAGATAAAGCCAGAACAGCTTTCTCACTGAGGTGTGTAACAGGAGCCACTGGATAGTGAACCCTGCTATGTGACAGAGGATGAACTTGCCAAGTCACAGAGCCAGGAAATAAAGAGCATGTTTACCAGCACGTCTGTGATCCACGTCTTTATTGCAGGGAGGAAAGAAAGGAATGGCGAGTCGCCAGGAAAGTGTTTCAGAAGGGAGAGCATTGCAGTAGAAGGAGTGTTTGGGGGAGTGTGAGCAATAAGGTCTGATTTTGTTTCACTGAAATCAGTGAGAGTTTTGCCTTTGACTCCACTGGGTGCAGGATCAGGCCTCAAATGAAGAAGTCATTTCCACGTTCCCCATATCTATATACCTCATGAGACATGGAGCTTGCTTACTAAATCATATAAAATGCCAGACTTACCAATCCCAAAGGGTTCAAAGTAGATGCATGCCTAATTTGCTGGGCAGTACTTTGAAAATGTGCCTCAAAGTATGTGAAGTCAGAGGGATGCAATATTGCACTTCTTACCATAGTTATACATTCAATGCAAAATATTGCCCTCAATTCACGCAGCTAACTCTCACTGACCTCAGTGGAAGTTATGAGCCTGACTTGAGTGCAGCATAAAGGTTGCAGTATAGTATGCAATGTTCAGACTAAGTCTGTTTAATATGGGTATGAACACACAGCAGTTACGCAGTTGTCTCTAACATGACGAAAGTATCGAAGGTGAACGTTTTTTTGTAGACATAGTTTATATTTTGTGACATACGCACGCTGACATTTTCCTGAATCTTAAGCATAACAGCTCTTTATTTGTGGGTTTAGAGCTCTCCTCTGTGAATGGAAACATTAGCTACTGGTAAAAATATTCATGTACTCTTTGTCATGCTGTTTTTATGGATGGAAATTCCATCTATATCTTGATCATGAACTGACAAGTAAAATAATCTTCAGTCTTGCATTAGTCACATTTTCCCTGATGCCTTTCATAGAATTAGTGGCACATGTGTATTCGATTATCTGTAAATATTCAACTGTACCTTTATCAGATGCTGTTATCTGGAGCAACCATAGGTGCTTATAACTTTTTAACCATGGGGCTAAAATTTCTCAGGCTTACTACATATGTACAATGTGACTTTAATCAGAGCTTGTTTTAGGTGTATTCGCCTTAATGCTGATTTAAGCATAACGGTGACGTTATCCACGGTACAATCTAGACTGATGGACAGCTGTGTTCTCTCAATTCTCCAACCTGCGGTGCCTTTTACACTGCTTCGCTGTGAGAACAACCGCTCACGGTCTGATAACACACAGCCTCCAGCATGTAAATCACTCCCAGCTATACTGTATGAGTGCTATTGCTGGAACTCATGAATTACACTGCAGGGTAATGCCAGCAACTCCCAGTTCCAGACTGTCCCCCAGAAATGTGCGTCTTGTACTGCCCAGCACCCTCCTGGACAATACAAGCTCATATAACGTCCATCATTTTATTAATAGAATATGATATGCGCAAATCCTCTTATCTCAAATGAAGTTTCCCAAGCACTTCGACCCCAACACACAGGTTTAGATAAAACAATAAAACACGTTTATTAATTACAGAAAGATTTTAAGTGATTACAAGGAATGAGGCATAGAAGTCAGAATTGGTTGCACGGAAATAAAAGGCAAAATGCAACTAATACCTAACTTACCAAGCCACGTGAATTCAAAGCAAAGGTCTCTCTCACCACAAGTTCCAACAGTCTTACTGGCTGAATCCTTCAGTCAGGATCTCCCACCACTCCAATGCTGCTTCTTTCTTCTTCAGGTGTTGTTGATGCTGTTGGTAGAGAGAAAGGGAGAGATGATTTGGTGCCTTTGTTCTGTCCTTTTATAGCCTTTTCTCTTGCGCAAGAATCATCTCCAGTTGATGTTCAGGAGACAAAATCTGTGTGGACAGCAACCTTAAGCTACTTTGTCAAAATGTAGATTTTTTGGCCCACATCCTCTCTCCTGCGGAAGAATGGTCATTTAATCAAGTGATGGGCCATTTGATCTTATTGAACCTGGCTGAGGCATTGTCTTTGGGAAACTAGTTTGTGACTGCCCTCCAGAACATGTTGGAGCATAGCCCAGTAATGTCATACAATAGAATCTTATAACTTTATATACAATGTTATATAAGAACATAAGAATATAAGAATGGCCATACTGGGTCAGACCAAAGTTCCATCCAGCCCAGTATCCTGTCCACCGACAGTGGCCAATTCCAGGTGCCCCGGAGTGAGTGGACCTACCAGGTAATGATCAAGTGATCTCTCTCCTGCCATCCATCACCCCCCTCTGACAAACAGAGGCTAAGGACACCATTCCTTACCCATCCTGGTTAATAGCCATTAATGGACTTCACATATTTTACCAGTACAATAATGATCAGTCGTATTCATGAGTAATGATCATGAATATTCAAATGATACATACTTTGTACAAAATTTATCATAATTCTATGAACATAAGAACAGCCATAATGGGTCAGGACAATGGTCCATCTAGCCCAGTATCCTGTCTTCCAACAATGGCCAATGCCAGGTGCTTCAGAGGGAATAAACAGAACAGGTAATCATCGAGTGATTATGAAAGGGGTGAATGTAGGAGTACAGTCACAATAACAAATACACCGTTTGGATATCTTCTTAAGGAACAAACCTATAAAAATTAGGCTTTCCATTTTTAATTATAGTTTTTTAAGTTACTGCATGAATATGTGTATTGCTTTGTGTGGAGATCTTATTGTCTAATTTTCCTCCAATTAATGTTATTAGTGAAGTACAAATATTGCTCAGAGAAAAATTACAGGGGATGATATATCTGATGCATTGAAATCACCAATGTGCATGCTTTTTTTCTGTAAGCCAATAAATGATTGCTACTGTAAGTATTTATCACTTATGTATATTAGTTCTTCTAAGTATTCAGAGCACCTTTATGTGACATAAAACAAAGCAATGATGTATATCTTAGCACTAAATCTGAATGGTTTAATCTTTAGGGCTTGTCTACACTACCCACCGAATTGGCAGGCAGCGATCGATCCAGTGGGGGTCGATTTATCACGTCTAGTATAGATAAATCGACTGCTGAGTGCTCTCCCGTCGACTCCAGTACTCCACAAGAAGAACAAGAAGCATAAGCGGAGTCGACAGGAGAGTGTCAGCTGTTGACTTACTGCAGTGAAGACACTGTGGTAAGTAGATCTAGGTACATCGACTTCAGCTATTCACGTAGCTGAAGTTGCGTATCTTAGATTGACCCCCCGCACGGTAGTGTAGACAAGACGTTACATACATTTTACAGGATATTACAGTAACTATCTTATTAATTTTATGTAGATTATCTATTGGCTAACAAGAACTGGAGGTGGTATATGTAGCTTTCCAAGATGTTTGGTTGTTGTCACTCACTGAAGCCTTTTTAAAGTTTCCACATTTGTTTTTGTCCTTCTCTGCATTACAAAAACAATGTACCCACCACAATCTTCATGCAACAGGGTCTTTTTTCCAGCTATCTAGAAGAAAAGGAGCATTGCCCCTTTAAGAGCTCCTTTTGGCAGCTATCCAGTGCAGGTACTCTGTGTGGAAAGGTTACAGTTATCAGATAAAATAGATTGGAAAGGCTTTGAAAGAAAGCATCCTTAATGGAGCTGAGGGAGGGGGAGGGGGACTCCTAGGACTTGTACAGCATGAAGCCCAGGGCCCTCCTTTTCCTAGCCATCTTCAAGGGAGTTGAGGAAGGGAGGTTAGGGCTTCTACGTCTGGAACAACGGAGAGCTGCCCTCCTCCTTTTATAGTCACCTTTCACCCAGTAGCGTAGCCATGGGGGGAGCAGGGGGAGCGGCCACTCCCCCTTGAGCAGAAGCGGCGCCTTTTTTTAGCAGCACTAAAAAAAGGCGCCACTTCTTGCACTCACCCGGCGGCGCTCCGGGTCTTCGGCGGCATTTTGGCGGCGGGTACCACGGAAGACCCGGAGTGAGCCGCCGAAGTGCCACCGAAGACCCCGAGCGCCGCTGGGTGAGTACAGGGGGAGGCGCCTTTTTATAGCACCGCTCCCCCTGCGCTTCGGACCTGGCTGCGCTACTGCTTTCACCTCATGCAAGCTGGGCCCTGGTTGGGGATTATTTGGAAATGATTAAGGAACGGATGATGGCCGGCACTATACTATTGGTTGCTGGGTACTCCCAGATATTTTAAGTGAATAAAGTTTCAGCCTAACTAAATCACATCCATTGCTTCCTGTCTTTCTCACGGCATGGCCAGACAATATCAGTGAGGGCAATTCAGATATTCTTACCCGGAAAGATACATTCAAACGTCACTCTATACATCTTACAGTTACCATTGACGTTACCATCATCCCACTATTACATCACAATAGGTGTTCAGACTGTCATTAAAGCTGATCATGTCTGAGTTCATTTTTCACCCTGGTATTATTCACATTGTAGAATTTCAGAAAATTCATGTCAGGGGGTTGTTTTGTTGAGATGGTACGGTTGGAATTGCAGTTGAACGGGGGAGGGGAAAGAATGCTTATTTAAGCTGCACAACCTTTCTTCTAGGTGTTTTGATACCAGTGAAATTTGCTGTTAGATTCACTGGTGAGCCATTCAGTTTGGCAAACGGTGGGTTCAGGTATTCCAGAGATGTGCTGGTAGGCAGTAGATGTCACTGATTACTACCCATTGTACCAATATGCCTTTATCAAGTGGAAAGGATTTTTCACCTTTTTTAATTCATTTAATTTAATTTTTTAATTCTTTCTCTCTCTCTTTCCCCTTTATCTCACACACATACACACAGACTGTCTGGATGGAATGTTTTGTTCTACCTTTTTATTAGTTATTACCCCGTACGTCTGTAATGCAGTTCTTCGAACAGTTTGTGTTAGCTATAGTACTCTCATCTGTCTCTGTTGCAAATTCCGTAATGTCTGGGATGTTTAGGAGAAAAAGGGAAGTTTATACTTTGCTAAATAAGGCTGATTCCACCTGGAGGGCAATGTCCTCCAGACGAATGTCTTTGTTCTTTTTTTAACACACACGTTTATTAGCGTTTATGCACCCTGGGGAACGTTTGGAGATTTGCATGTAAAGCAGAACTGCACTGGAAGCGTAACACCTACCACAGGGCTCACTTCTAAGAGGACGTAAACCTAAACTGCATACAAGTCTCTTCACATCTGGCATTTGATTATTTAATTGGTGCTGGTGCACACATGAAAGAAGTAGAGTGGAGTCTACTTAATGGCATCATCCCAGTTGTTGGTCTTTCATCCTGTTTTTGCAAAAATTTTAAGATGAAATCCTGACCCCATGAAAGTTAATGGGAGCTTTGCCATTGACTTCACTAGGGCCAGGCTTTCACCTTTGGTTAGCAAAGGATGTCATTTGCACCTGAAATAACCTCTATAATTTGGTGCATGTTTCCCATCAAACCTCTTGCCTCACTGTACTGTTCACAATCACTGGAAAAAGGTTAAAAGTGATTTTGTTCCCCCCAGTTGAGCTGACACACATTTGAAACACACAGACCACCACGGCTTGAGAAGACATGTTATATTGTCAGCTTGAAGAGAGTTAAGGCTAAATAATATTTGACAGGTTCTGGAAGGAGGACGCAAAAGACATTTTGGTTTGCTGAGCCAGCATTAGTAGATGCCTTTTACCAAGCATTAAAACGCCAGAAATTGCAACGTATATACTTAAATGAGCACAAACAAGCATCCCAATCAAGGATCGATCCTTGCATTATTTTTAAATTTAGTTTCCTTGTACATTATTCTCCTTATTAAGATACTGAAAGCTTACTTTATTTTGAAATTGACTGTAGTCTGCAGCTCCCTGCCGTACAGAGCCCTATCTTCCAAAATGGAGTCTGACCATTGATCTCCATGGCCACACCCAGCATTCTTACTTAAAAGAAGCTGCTAGGACACTCAACCCCATTACATAGATTTCTCTTGTAAATACAGCCCACATAAGTGAGGGATGGGCCAGAATTGTGCTGTAAACTAGTGCATTGTATATTTCATTAAGCAGTTTTCAAAAAGAATAAGCAGCAGTTACAAAAATGATTTATTTACTGAAACACAAAAGCCTGAATTTGTCAAGCAATTTTGCAGTTTAAGCGTGTGCACATTTTTGCATAAAAATCCCCTCAAGTGTAGATCACAATTGCACGTTTGCACAGATTTATACATTCAGATTCATGCAAGTGTGCCCGCTCTTTGGTGAACATCTGGTGGCTACTTTGGACCAAAATGAAGTTGTGATAACAATCACTGCACTGTATTTTCTATACATGAACAATGGTGCCATAATTAATCACCCAAAATAAATAGCTAGGTTATTCCTATTGGCCAGCTTAGAGCTTGAGACTAGAGCTAGGTGAAAAATGTTTTGGAATAAACTATTTTTCACAGAAAAATGCAGATTCAGGTCACCCAGAACATTGAATGAATGTGTCCATTTCTGCAAATTGTTCCAGTAAAAAAAAGAAAAGAAAAGAAAAAAGAAAAAAAGAAACAAAGACACTTTGTTTTGACATTATCAAAATGAGACACGTTGATTTTGCAAGATAGATTTGCAAGGGGATTGCGGCACCATTCACAAAACCAGAAAGGAGGGGGCACCTTTTCTTCCCATAATTAAGGCGCTCATCTGGGATGTTAGAAATCCAAATTTGAATCCCTGCTCTGGTGGGATTAAACCTTTTAAATTCAGAAATAATTAAAAATATTTTCAAATGCCATACAGGTCTCCTCATATTTCAAATCATCAGAGGGCAAATTTCAAGAATCCTTTTTTTTTTGCCTTTCCAAAATTACCAACAGCCATTGGTTAGCTAACTATGAGCCTGGAAATTTGTGTCATTACTGTGGCAAGGTCTGCAGATGAGAGCAAAGATTGCAGCCTCCTAGCCAGATGCAGATGGGCCTTGGCTGCTTCTGCTCTCTGGACTGCCCTACTCTGGAAATCAATTGATCGTAAGAATGGGTAGGGAGGAGCAGGGCATCATTGACAAGTTCATAAAGTTACATAGGGCAGCTGAGATTGAAAGACTCCCATTGACTTCAATGGTCTTTGCATCAGGTCCTAAGGGCATGATTTCATGGCTCCAAGTCATTCAAAGGTGTTTTGGTAGAGATATTATTTTCCCCCCACATCTATCCATTTCACATTATATTTGTGTAGGTGTCACAGCAGAAATGGGCTACAGGAGGAACCTTTTAGTAGTTGTGTGTGACAGCACTGAGTACCTCTCTACAGGTTGGTGAAAGGCCATTATAGCTGCTAGATGGACCCTCAGAGAGTTTACAGATAATCCTGACTTTTTAAGGTTCAAAGCATAGTCTATGTGGGAGAGTCGCAGATGTTGGGGAGATTTGTTGGGATGTGCACCAAATCTGAAACCTGTACCATTTCTTCAGTAGGTCCGTAGTGTGGCGGCCTTTCTATGTGTAATAGAACCTCTTGTACCTCCCTTGAAAAGGAGATTTCTAGAGATTGGAAGTAAGCAGGAGCCATGTCTGGAAATGGAGAATCCCCAAGTTGGGATGTAGAGTACATCCTCTGTTCTGTGAAACGAGGTGCGGAATGGTCAGGAGGGAGATCAGTGGGCACATTGCGAGCTGTGACATGTAAGGTACCACATCTCTCAGTGAAGTAGGAGCAATCAGAAAGATATGGGCTCCATCCCTCTTTATTTTCAGCAGAACCTTCAACAAAAGGGGAAACTGAGGGAAGGCGTAGAGAAGGTCCTTCTGCCATGGGAGGAGGAGAGCATCGCCCATGGAGTGCTGTCCAATCCCCACTCTGGAGCAGTAGCATGGACATTTCTTGTTTAGGTTAGTGGTGGTGAACAGGTCTGGATGGTGTTCCCAACTGTTTGAATAGGTTGTGAAGTACTGACAGGTGTATCTTCCACTCATGGTCATGTGGTAATTTGAGACTGAGACGTCCCACTGTCGAGTTTTGTTTACTCAGGAGATAAGCCTCAACTGTGATCGACTCTTTACAGGTGTGGCACTTCTTGAAGCCCAATGAATCGGGCATACCCTGTTGAGGAGAAGGGTTCTTGGTGTGGGGGGAAAGGGTGGGAAGAATATAAAGTATCTTTCTCTTTTCTTTTTTTTTAATTTTAAAGGTAAAATAAGAAAGGAGGTTTTAGAAAAACATGAGATGAACAGATAAGCTAAAATAAAAGATGTAGGGTCCTGGTTCTCCACTGCCTGGCACCTTGCAATCACTTATGCTTGTGCAAGGAATATCAGGGCCATACCAAGACACTCACACATAGTAGCAGTTCTTCAATGGATATTAATAAATTACACACAAGGAAACATGCATCTTCTGTCTGCCAGGTACTCAGACAGCTCTGGGCATGGTCATCTGGCAACTCCATGAGTTCATAAACTCTCACTAAACGATTGTGCTCCAAGATTGGACAGAAAAGCCAGCAGACCATCATTTAAGCCTTGTAGCAGTAGCAGCACAGCAGCTGTTCAATGCATTCCATGCCTACAGCTGTGCCAGACCTGCTTCCTGTACTGGTCCTTGCTCCAACCTGTTCCCACTTCAGCCCCAGTCTCTACCTTCCTCTGAACCCCCATGGCTCCTGACTCTGACCATTGGCTTGTCTCACAACCTCTGCTCCAACCACTAGGCATGACTTCTCTGATTGCACCACCTAAATCTTCTGCTGTGGACCTTTCATGGCTGCTAATTTAACAGTTTGGTGCTTTCATCATAACTACTATTTCTGGTTCAAAATTATTTTGTCTTAGGAGTTGGTCTTGCTCTGTTCAAAAGGAAGAAACAGGTTTCTGTGATGAACGTTTTCTGTTCAAATTGAGTATCCAGTTTGTGTCATGGACAAATAGTTTAAATTGTTAATAGTATATCCAAAATTAAGCTTAGTACCGTACTAGTGAATAGAAACAGATTTTGCAGCTCAATACTCTAGGTATCTAAAAATTGACCTAACGTATCTGCTGAACGAAAGTTAAGTATAATCATCCATTGTAATGAATAATCAGGAAAGCGGTGGATTCTTTAAAGGAAATTAAATTCACATTGGTAAGAAAATAGGAGTGCTCTGATGAGTAATGTTTCTAGAGAACATACTCTTGATCTCACATCCTGTACAGTAAGCTGATAAGCATAAAAATTCATGGAGTCACAATATTGATAGAAAAATGTATGAGTTCATGTGTTAGGAAAAAATTAACCTGAAATACATAATAAAGCCAGTTTATCTGAAAATAGATTCAAATAATTTATCCATGGCAAAACTGAACTTTAATTACTATAATTGATACCTTCTGACAGCTGTCTTTAGGGACATAGACATGAAATACATTTAATCACATGACCCATTGTTTAATCAAATTAATAGAGATATGAATAGATCAATCATATACAATGAGTGATGTCACAAAATAGCTGAGCTGGCTTCAAGGCTGTCTTGCAATATTCTAAAAAATATAAATCTCAAACAATTACTTGTTTTTCTCTCTTTTTTATATTTTTAAAGGATGAACACAGCTGCAAACAAAGCCACAAAAAAGCAAAGCTAGAGGATCACAAGTCTAAAAATGTTTCTGGCCTCGGTGTGCTTCTCATCATAAACTCTCAAGAATATTACTTAGTGCAATGACTCTCAACTTTCCAGACTACTGTGCCCCTTTCAGGAGGCTGATTTGTCTTGTGTATTCCCAAGTTTCACCTCACAGAAACTACTCGCTTACAAAATCAGACATAAACATACAAAAGTGTCACAGCACACTGTTACTGAAAAATTGCTTACTTTCTCATTTTACCATATAATTATAAAACAAATCAATTGGAATAAAAATATATTTTGTCCTTACATTTCAGTGTATAGTATACAGAGCAGTATAAACAAGTCGTCATGTGTATGAAATTTTAGTGTGTACTGACTTCGCTAGTGCTTTTTATGTAGCCTGTTGTAAAACTAGGCAAATATCTAGATGAGTTGATGTACCCCCTGGAAGACTTCTGTGTACCTCTGGGGATACATGTACCCCTGGTTGAGAACCACTGACTTAGTGGCACTTATCTACCTACTTGTTTTTCCAAGGCTTTGTATATGATGGGGAGTAATTTTAAACATATGCTGTGTAAACCCATACTTACAAACATCTTGGACCAGATTCTCCCGTGTTAGAAGGTAGCTTGTGTCACTCAACCAATGCAAAGCTGACCTAAAGTTGGCTTAGCGTGACACAGTTGGGACCTTCTCATGGTGAAGAGCTGGGTCAATGGAGGATTGCAACACCACATTGCATATACATCTTGGAGTTGTACCCTGTGCTACTCAGCTAGAGGTGAGTATTAGGGCTGTATTATTAAGCATTATTAATAGGTTTTTCCTAGCTTACCTTTGATTTAGGAATTAGCAGGAGTGATCTTCAGATCCACACTTTCGCAGGCAGTGGTACTAATAATTTCAGTGTCTTTCATGTGACCTGTTGCTGAAGATTCTCAACATGAAACAACTAATTAACCCATTTTGATTTTAAAGTGCCTGATTCTGCAAGCTTTAGTCACATAAATAACTCTTACTCATGAGTGTTCCCCATTAACTACGCTGGGGTTGCTCACATCAGTAAGAGTTACAAGGTCAGGCTCTAAATATTGAGCTTTTGGCTGTTGTATTGTAGCAACTATTTATTCATACTGAGTGCCTGGCCTTTTTCAGGCAATAGAGGTAATTACATTGTAACGAGCTGGATTGGAAATGAAGGATTGATATTGCCTACATAAGAGAATTAAGAAGAAAGTGTTGGTGCATTTCAACTGATTCATTGCTTGTGGAGATATCTGGATGGCAAAGGTGTTTTGGGGAGTGGAGCTCTTGTGATGAGTGAGATATGAGGTCATGGCACATGCTTAGATGTAGCTAAAGAAGAAACTGTATGAATTTAAAATGGAGGTAGAGTGCTAGGAGCTTCTTGCATAGTCATCACCTCCATGACTTCTTCTATCCAGCCCCCCACAATGTATGGTCCAACCTCCCTGAGGTCATCTGTAAGGCCCCTAGCTGTCCACATTTCTGTTCCTCTTTAAGACTTACTTCTGATGAGCTGCTTACAGTGAATCAAGCTGACTTGTATGTGAATTGCCTATTATTATTACATTTCCCTTAACTTCTGTCTGTCCTCAGATGCCCCTTGAAGTAGGGACCATCCTTTCTTGAGTGTTCAGGAGGCATCTAGCAGATCATGGGCACTATCATAAATAAATAAATTAATAATGTGATTGTTTCTGAAGAAACCTAAAAAGGGGATAAATCTGCAGCTAAGAATAAAAAGTCTGGCAGCAGAGGGGCAAAGGAGCTAACTATCCCGGTTTGATGGGTAGTGATAATTCCAACTTTATAGGTCAACTGGTTTCTAGTCTGTAACAACTCTAGTAATATCAATAACTGACCGACTCTTGAATGGGCAATCAGTTTTTCAACATACCAATACTGGCATACTATGTCCAGGTCTGATGTTCACATTTTTAAAAGGATATTGGGGGTGAATGGAGAGAAGAGCTACAAAAATGATTCAAGGGAGGGCTGAAGAAAATGAATTAAGGACATCTATCGGTTTAGTTTATCCCAAAGAAGATTGAGATCTGATGTGATTACAGTGTGTAATTAACTTCAGAGGGAGAAAACTCTAGATACTTTTAGAGCTTTGTAATCTAGTAGAGAAAGGTATAATAAGCACCAAAGGTTGGTAGTTGAAGCCAAACAAATTCAAATGAGAAATTAGGCACTTCTTTCAACATTGAGAGTGATTAACCACTGGAACAAGTGGACAAGGGAAGGGGTCGATTCTCCATCTCCTGATGTTCTCAAATGCCTTTCTGGAGGCTATGCTTTAGCCAAACACAAATTATCAGGTTCAATAAAGGGTTAACTGGGTGAAATTTAACTGCCTGTGAAATACAGGTCAGGCTGAATCATCTAATTCTGGTCTTAAATTCTATGAAGAAATAAAAGCATGGAGAAAAATGTCAGTGTCCCCTTGGGTACAAGGGTATCATTTTCAAAAAAAATTCAAGGGTAGGAAGGAGGAGGCAAAGTCCTGTCAGCATACAGAACAGTATATGCAACTATATTATAACCTGATAAATTGTGGCTGGCGACAAAGTGAAAGACAGACCTATGAAAAAGTCAGGAATGGGGGAAGGCAAACCAAGTTTTGGGGTGAGGGGTGGGGACCTGCCCTCCTTGCCTTGTAGCAAATGAGACCCCTGCTTGAGTAGCAGATTGAAAAAAAGCTTACATTAGCTTTTTGTAAAACTTTTGTAAAACTTCTTTTAAAAAATTTGTATTGTAAAACTGTTGCCCTATATCCTAAATAGCAGCTCAGGCAAAGATTAAACAAAACCTAAATAATTATATATTTCAATATCGGATACTCACTGAATTATGTGAAACAAATCATTCCTCAACTGAGGTTAAGAGTAGTCCTTTTTCTATCACATGAATTCCAGTAATAACACACTTGGGCCTTTAAATTCAGAGCTATTGGGGTCAGTGACTATTTCTGTAAAGTTCAGTAGATGAGCTAACCTTGTAGCAGAACACTCTCGCAAAGGACCAGATCCTGCCATCCTTACTTGAACTCAAAACTTCAGTACTCATTGTGTTGAAGATGATCTGCAGGATTTATCCCCTTTTAAATAAAGTAATGGGTGTGTGCTTGGCCTCCAAGTACATTAACTGTAGGCCTTAAAGGTAAATAATTAACCCTCCTCTGTGTAAAATAAAGCCAATTTCTAATTTGTTTTTAAAGTTTACATTTCTTTTAGATTCGACTGGCTTTTTTATAGAACCAATGCAGCTTTTTACAGACATCACAGACTTCAGCCGATTTTTAACGATACTTGGCATGAATGTAATCACTGAAGAATTATATTTCGTTTAAATTAGATTTCCTTTCCTTCTAGAAAGCAAGCCACGCAGTTGCGGGGATTGGTTATTGAGGGATTTTGTTTATAAAAGATAGATAGGAAAAACAATCCTTCAATTTATTTTCATTGGACTCTTCAGAATTCCATGGATTCCATTTGCATTCCATATTAAATGAATACTTGTCCATCAAAATTATATATCTAAAATAAAATACCTGAAGACAGACTGCTCATCATGTGCCATTGTATTTTCATTGGAAGAATCAAAAGTTATTTCATTAACTTGTCTTCTTTTTGATTGTGCCCTCTGCCATAGGTCATTTTCTAATTCAAGGAAAGGAGCTATTTCAAGACTAACGCATGGAAATGTTTGTGATTAGCCTGGCTATCCCTTAGGCTTTTTCCAAGTATCCTGGCTGCTGGAAAAGGAAAGAAGTACTTCACCTTTACTCTGGTAGGTGCAGTAGCCACTGGTTGATTTCTTTTTCTTTCAAAAACATTGTCTGTAACATATCTCTGTTCTCTCATCGTTCAGTGTTTCAGCATTGTACACGGTATTAGGTATTCTCCAGCAGGAACATGAACAAGCACCCTTTAAGAAAGAGGCATGCTGAGAACACTCTTTCCGGGGTGTTGTTGCCCCTTGAGCCTATGCAGATAGCTAAAATGTGGAGCCTTGCATGGTTCTTTCTGTTTGGATGAGAAATCAGCGAGAGTCGGCGGCTGTATTTTTGTCATAGTCTTTTTTTATACACAAAAAATGTGTACAGAATCTGACTCTGGTTTCCCTGAACACAGTAGAAATAAATAACAGCAGGCAGTTTCCTTGCTTAGAAATCCCCTAGTCTGCTACTCCTGCTAGCTCTGTGCTCAAGAAGCTCTGTCTCATACCACATAGGCACTCTTCACCTCACATACTGACTGCACCTGAAGTGAATGCAAATAATTCCCATTGGTTACTGTCAGCTCCAAAGGAACAGATAGAAGGTGGCATGGGCAACATTTTCCCCACGTTTTTCCTTCAATAGTGTTAGATGGCATTCTGTGGGTGAGGTGAAATGGGCTGTAAAAAGAGGTGAGCAACTAAGGAGCTGGCAGAGTAAAGGTGTGTCTGTTAACAGGGCATTTTGGTGTATTGCTAAAGGAGGTACAGTTAAGGTTGCATGGGCAATCTTAATTGTGCATTACTTGGTTTTCAAAAGTGAGTTTTGCTCAACTCAGTGTTTTGCAACATACCACCAAGCAACCTGAACGCTGAATTAATGTCATTTTTTTTCCTCATTGAATTTCCTAGTTTTTTTAACGGGAAATGATATGTTGTTGGTAAGAGTCATTTGGCAGTTGCACATGTTCTGCATTTTGCATATAAAGCCAGTCAGTCCCCATCCCCATCCCTATCAGGTTGGCCCCATCAGCCCTGCTTCAGTACACCTCCCCAGCCACACCCCGGTTCATTCAGTGCATTCCCCTCTCTAACATGTCCTCCCTTCCCCTCCCCCCCGCAATTTTTCACTCCCCGGTATAGTAATATTTCTCTTGCTATTAATTCCCCTACACTCTGCCCTGAATAACCTGACTCAAATGCAGTACGTGGAGCATAGGACAATTGTGTAACAGTGGAATTGTGTTCCTGATCATGTTTCAGAATGGTTCTAGGGAGGCATTTCTGGCAGGGCCAGCGAGACAAATCACAGACAGTGTCTCTGTTCCAAAATACTGACAGTTTTCTTTGAGAAAAAGATCCTCTGATTCTTGTCCAATAGATGTATCCCATCTCTGAGAAACCGTGAGTGTTAGATCTTGTAATGTTTCTATCTATCCCATACAGTACCCATTTTCTGGTCAGTCACAAACCCTCCAATTTACTACTGATGTTCTTCCAACACTTATTAATAGCTTCCATATTGTCTCAATTGTAGTAATTTTCAGACGCTCTGCCAAATCAGGGGAAACTATCACAGCTCCTGGACACAAATCTCTGATGCAGGCCAAATCTGCTCTCATACATCGTATGAGGTGTACACCAGATCATTTCCACCCAAGTGAATCACCACAATGTCTGTATAGCCTTGAATAGATTTAAGAGAGGGCAAAATTACACTAGTCACAAGTAACAGGTTCATCAGTAAGGCTAAGATTACATCACGGAGGTCACGGAATCTGTGACTTCCAGTGACCTCCATGAGAGTGGGGGCCCCACAGCTGACCAGCCACTGCGGGCAGCAGGGGACCCTCCTGCAGTTGCCCAGCGGCGACCCCTGAGATTCCCAGCCACCGCGAGCAGCCCCCCCAGCTCCGCGGCTCCCAGCCGGTGGTGGCAGAGGAACCCCGGAGCTGCTCAATGCTGGCCAGGGGCCCCCTGCAGCTCCCAGCCCCTTAGGGCGGTGGGGGGACCCTTCCAGCTCTAGCCCTGCAGGGAGGCAGAGGGACCCCTCACAGCCCCTGGGCAATGGGGTCCCTGCAGTTCCCAGCCACTGCAGGGGGGGCAGGGTGCTGGACCCTCCTCCCTCCCCATTTTGTCAGGGATGTTTTTAGTGAAAGTCAGGGACAGGTCACGGCTCCCGTGATCTTTTGTTTATTGCCCATGACCTGTCCATGACTTTTACTAAAAATATCCATGACAAAATCGTAGCCTAATTCATCACTCAAACTGGCTACTTTACAAATGTATTCAGGTTCATTTTGAGATTGGTTAGACACACACAGAGACCTAAACATCTTAATCAGGAGCCAATGCCATCCATAAATGAAAATTATCGAGCAATAAATGGATATAAAGTACACCGCAATTCACAAAGTTAACATTTTTCCAACATCATGGACTGATGAAACCAGAGACAGAACAGATCAGTCAGTGGAGGACACTAAGTGGTGATGATGGTTTTGGCTGTCACCTACTGTGTCATTCCAATATTTCAACTGTAAACATAGATGTGCCAGTTTTTATAGCTCTTTGTTTACACATTAACATATCTACAGCCATATTTTATTAAGTCTCTCCACATGTGGCTACCTAGGTAACCATAATTGGGTTTTCGATTGCTGACATAGCTACTTGCAAAGGAATCTGACCAAGCACGTTGATTGTAGACGACTTAGAACAGTCAATGTTTAAACAGAAGTCATAACGCAACCTTAGCTATAGTGGTGCTGTTGATTGGATTTAGAATAGCTGGAGACCAGTCGAGAGATTTGTCTCCCTACCTGCCTCTATCATCGGGGTTTAAGATTGCCCAAAATAAAAACTAACAAGGAAGTGCAGGAGTAAAACTCAGGTACGTTTATTAAACTAACCACAGTTCAACAAGGTAAGTAAACTGGGTATACTAGAAAGGACTCCCAACACAGGTACGTAAAGCAAACTGGTAAAGGTGATATTATAAGTACACTGACTGTGACCAAAAGGGTTTACTCCCTCCCTAAGATGGGTCCCAGGTAAGGGGTATGGAGGACTTAAAAGGTCTCTACCATTTCTTGCAGCTTGTCTGGAGCCTCCTGACCTCACTGCATGAATGGTGTCCGGAACCGACCAGGTGACTCGGCAGGGTGAGAAGTGGACCTCAGGCGACAGGTAGGTGGTAAGTCTGTGGTTTTTCTTCTTTCTTCCCTACGTCATCGTCGGTGCAAGTAAGATCCGGAATAAGGGGGGTGGCAGCTAGCAGCTCACCCTTGCGTGCAAGTATATTAAACCCTCCCACAACCCTAAGGTGTGGTGCTCTGGCATACACACCTGAGTACAGCACTCTGCCACTCAGATGGGCAGCCCCCTCCCACAGACTTCTAGCCCTTATATGCCCTGCTGTTACTGGGCAGATTGCATATCACATGGTTGTCCAGTTTCTCGCCTTTTGGCAAAAAGGTCGGGAAACTATCCCGAAGGAGGAGGAAGAAAGACAGCCAAGATGGATTCCTAGTTGTTGTTAGGAATTCAGGATGGCGTGTGGGTATTAACAACTAGAACAGAAATACAAAAATTCTTCCCCTACAGTACTACAGTGCCACTGCAACAGAGACAGTCCCTGCCTCAAAGAGCTCACAGTCTAAGTGAATTGAGGGAGGTGTGCCGGTGTGCACATGGGTTGGGGCACATTGGCAGATCTGTGGGGTGCGGGAAGGTTGGGGGGGGGCTTGGCAGCACTGGGAGTGCAGGGGGTTGTTGTGTACTGACAGAACTGTGAAGTGCAAGAAAGGTGGGGTGGACTGGTGGAGTTGTGAGATGCAAGAATATTGGGGTGCATTGGCAGAGCTGGTAGGTGCCAGGCTTCCCACACCTGAGCACCCAAACTCCCCCCCCCCACCACCCATCTCCATTTATCCCCGTCCCCCCATTTCCCAACTCCTCCACCCCCTCATATCCCCACCTCTCCCAGGAAGCATTCACATGCCTAATTTCCCACCCCCAACCAGATACTTGCATTATGTTGACCTCAATATAAAACTGCCACCCATGACTCTCAAACTGTAGAAACCTCCAGCCAGTCAGTCCAAAACTCCTTTTGTCTTAGATGTCTTAACTTATCCTTAGTGACATTAATTGAAGGGTGAACTCACAGCCATCAATCTCACTGAGCTCTGTGATTCATCCAGTCATTAGTACCTCTCAGAGTAGGTCTACAGAGCAAAACAAAACAAAAACAAAACCCTGTGGCTGGCCCGTGCCGATCGATGGGAACTCACAGGACTGAGGCTACGGGGCGGTTTCATTGCTGTGTCGACTTCCAGACTTGGGCTGGAACCCGAGCTCTGGGACCCTCCCATCCCACAGGGTCCTAGAGTCAAGGAACCCCTTGGTCAAGTGACCCTGAATTCGGATCACTACATCTATCCTGCGGCCCCCAGGGGGGCACGCCACATTTCAAAACGATCCAAATACTGGGATTATAGAAGATTTACAAGAGTCAATATTTAAATCATATGAAATGGTGAGAATAGAAATCATCTAAACATTTAAGTTACCTTAACTATCATTCTCAGTCTGGGTTCTGCAAAGATTTAGTGGGTGCCATGCACTGCTTTAGATAAATCATGACAGACAGACTATTTTGACCCACATCACATCAATAGTTTGATCTCTAGCCTGTTTGTACTCAGATCTTCTATCACTGCAACCCCAATCTCAAGTAATCCCAAATCTGGATCATTATCCCTACCCTGCACCCTACTGAGGCACACCAAATTTCAATGGGCTCTGACTAAGCATGTCTAGTTTAGAGGACTTAGAAAGGTCGACCTTTAAACAAAGGCATGGTGCACCCTTAACTATCAGTGGGGCTGCCACCCCAGTATAGTAATGGGGGAAAGCTTCCATCCACAGATAGAAATTAGAACTCTACATTGCTAGTATTAAAAAGATGTCCTAGATACGTTGTGTTCATGGAAATACTTGGGGGTGACATCGAAGAACAAAAACCTGAAAAAGCAAAGCCATGGAGAAACTTGATCCCCTACCACTGCTTTGTCCATCCCTTCTCCCAAATAAAACATACAATAAAATACTTTTTCTTTAAAAAAAACACAACGTTTTCACAACTCTACTGCAACAACAGACAGGATCGATGATGAGGCCTAAAATCCACAAGAAAAATGTACTAGACCCCTGATCCTGCAACTAGGTCCACACTGACAAACCCTTAGCCATGCGCAAAGTGTCACTGCAATCAATTATCAGAGGGGTAGCCGTGTTAGTCTGGATCTGCAGTTTGCATCCGAAGAAGTGGGTATTGACCCACGAAAGCTTATGCTTCAATACCTCTGTTAGTCTATAAGGTGCCACAGGACCCTTTGTCGCTACTGCAATCAATGGGATTCCACATTGACACAAAGATTCCAAACACACTAATTCATTTGCAGGATGAGGGTTTTAGGAAATGAACTAATCAATACAAATCTAATATTCTAAAAATCCTAATACTAACCCTATTGCAGGGGATGGATTAAGTTTTGCATCCACTCAGGTTACTGGAAAGAGAGGCCGTGACAGACATCTTTCCGGGGTGCTGGAACTAGGGGTGCTGCAGCACCCTCTGGCTTGAAGTGGGTATCCATCATATACAGGGTTTACAGTTTGGTTCAATAGCTTTCAGCACTCCCACCCTAAAAATTGTTCAAACACCACTGCATTTGCTTAATCTGCTCCCCGTTGTAGGAAGTACTTATAGCATTTTGGATTTGATGTCACTTCTAACACCATGTAATGGTTAATAAGCTCTCAGGAGGCAGTTTGGCTAAGGAGAAGGCTCATGCAACTTATTCATTGCAGGAGTACTCAGATCATGCTCAGAAACATCACATATTCATTACTATAGTTATCTGCATATTAATGTTACACAGTCTGATTTGCCTACTGACTCCCATACCATAACCTATATAATAAATACATATACATATCTGCACTGTGCCATGCTTCTAAAATATATTTTCTAGTGCCTTTGCAGGTTTACCACCATTCAGTTATGATCATTTAGTTGTAGATTATAATGTGGCAAGAAATTCAAATGACTTACTGTATGTTTTAGCTTCTAGTGTTTTGTTCTTTGTCCACTTTTCTAAAACGTATGTCTGTATCTATTTTCATAATTCAGATGTAGTCTAATAATCCTACACAAGAGTTGTCATCAGCTATGAAAAAACACCTAAACCAATTGGCTTCTAATAGGACTTGCTCTATAATTCTACAATACATGTCAAAACCCAACAGCCCAATTGGAGAAGGAAAATAAAAACATTAAACACAGTGAAAGGTGTTGCATATAAAATCAAACATTTATGTGATTAATACTTTAGTTTTGTTCTTTTCAGTAAAATAAGCAAAGAAATTCCTTTGTGATGTTATAAAAGATTCCTTCCAGGCTCTTTACATTTTTTAGCTGTTAAACTACTGAAGGAGCAGCTTATAAACAGCTATATATGATTTATATAGTTCCTTTACAACTCGAGTAATAACCTTCCTTTGGATCAGAATTTCAGCACATTATTTTCACATATATTTGAGTCTTCTTATGAGCAAATATGGACATGCAGCCAAATGTGTCAACTAAAAAAAAACCCCAAACAAAACAAAAACACAAAAAAGTGACATGACTTTTCTGTAATATATCAAATTAAACATGCAAAAACAAATGTGCCGCTATTGTTTTTCCATGTGTCACATACCTGTTGTTGGGGATTTAGGAAAATGTTTTCACATTAGTAACCAAAGGTTAGTATGTAGTGGTGGTGGCTAAGATTGGCTAATACCATTCATGTGTTTACAGTATAAGGCTAACAATAAAATGGAAGACTATAATCTTTTTGCGGGGGAGGCATAATTTACTGGTTATATTAAAGACAAGTGTTATACATGTGAAGTCTGAATTGCTTGGGAAAGGGGACATTGGGAAGTGATAGAGTAATAGGTTAGATTTGTGTGTGTGTGTGTCCGTGTGTGTGTACATATGCATGTCACATAACATTCATTAATCGCTGTTAGTGGTTACCGGGTGTTCCTTATGAAACATAAAGCCTATAGCCTTGACAGCAACACACCTTGTGGGAGAGGACACCATTCTCATGTAATGCGTGGATTTTAATTTCTCCAGGAATGGTAGGTGCAAACTCTTGCAACAACAACTCTGTGCACTGTTGGTCTCTGCCTCTAGCATTGTTCAAGTACCGCACAGCACCATCTACAACCTCAGTTCAGGGCACTTTTCAAAAGCTCCAGTAGAAGCTTTTTTTCAGTTTGCTGAGCAAGGAGCAAAAGCTGAGCATTCAGCCTGGCCTCCATTTTGAGAAAGGATTTGGAAATAGCACTTGTTTCTGGGGTCTTATGGAAGTTTTCCAATGAGTTATTGGCACTCCCAGAAGGACTTTCTAAATATCCCACAAGCCATTGCTTCTAGAAGCTGTGCCAGGAACTGTGGGATAGACACCCAGACATCAGTACAACAAGGTGGTTCAGTGCAAACATGGGCATGGAGCAAAACTACATTCAAAGTACTTACATCACTACGGTCCCAGATGTTGCTTAACCACAGATTCAGATCTCCAGCACAGACACAGCCCTACTGGAAGGTAGGGATAGGTAGGGCCGGCTCCAGCTTTTCGTCCGCCCCAAGCAAAAAAATAATAATAAAAAATATATGGCTGCCGCCGAAGTGTCGATGTAAAAAAACAACAACCCCAGCCTAAGTGCCAAAGCAAAAAAAAAAGACGCCCCAGAATCCCTGGACTGCCACCCCTTACAGGGCGCTGCCCCAGACACGCGCTTTGCCGTCTGGTGCCTGGAGCCGGCCCTGGGGATAGGATACAGAGGGACCTACACAAATTAGAGGATTGGGCCAAAAGAAATCTGATGAGGTTCAACAAAGAGAAGTGAAGAGTCCTGCACTTAGGAAGGAAGAATCCCATGCACTGCTACAGACTAGGGACTGAATGGCTGGGCAGCACTTCTGCAGAAAAGGACCTAGGGTTTACAGTGGACGAGAAGCTGGATATGAGCCAAGAAGGTTAATGGCATTTTGGACGTGCAAGTAGGAGCATTGCCAGCAGATTGAGGGACGTGATCATTCCCCTCTATTCGGCATTGGTGAGGCCTCATCTGGAGTACTGTGTCCAGTTTTGGGCCCCACACTACAAGGACATGGAAAAATTGGAAAGAGTCCAGCAGAGGGCAACAAAAATGATTAGGGGGCTGGAGCACATGATTTATGAGGAGAGGCTGAGGGAACTAGGATTATTTAGTCTGCAGAAGAGAAGAATGAGGGGGGGTTTGATAGCTGCTTTCAACTACCTGAAAGGGGGTTCCAAAGAGGATGGATCTAGACTGTTCTCAGTGGTACCAGATGACAGAACAAGGAGTAATGATCTCAAGTTGCAGTTGGGGAGGTTTAGGTTGGATATTAGGAAAAACCTTTTCACTAGGAGGGTGGTGAAGCACTGGAATGTGTTACTTAGGGAGGTGGTGGAATCTCCTTCCTTAGGGGTTTTTAAGGTCAGGCTTGACAAAGTCCTGGTTGGGATGATTTAGTGGGGGATTGGTCCTGCTTTGAGCAGGGGGTTGGACTAGATGACCTCCTGAGGTCCCTTCCAACCCTGAGATTCTATGATACTGCACTTCATCACAGTCCTTTTCACTGTATAATTGAAACCCTAAAAATCGTTCAATATCTAGTGCTCAAAACACACAGAGACCAATTGAATTCCAGGGGACGTGAGAAAGCAGCAGCTGACCTGCCCATTTTAGGAGTGGGCTCTTGCTGGTGAAGGACCATATGGGGAATGATGTAATTGGGTAGATCATTATATTTTAGTGTGTAACAGAAAAGCTCAGTGTGCTACTAATGATCAGCAGCCAAAACATATCAATCAAATGACCAAAGTAGCAGAACTCTGGCCATAAAGTGCAGGTGTGCATTGCTGCTATGGAATGTATGTCACTGAGAAAACATGGACAACCACAGAACACTCTGGAACCCAATCTGGAGCAGAAAGAAAGTTGTGATTATTATGCTAACACCTGTGTTACAATTTGGACCAAAACTAACGTGTTTGGTCTCTAGCTGAACAGTGCTACCAGCTGATTTTGACACAAGTAATTTCAGCAATAAGCTGGCAAGAATCAACTGTGTTTTAAAGGGGCTTTGCCATTGAAGTCTAGTGGAACTTTGCTATTCAAATCAGCAGAAACAGGATCGGGCCCATTAATGAAAGCTGCTCATGAGTGCTATTCTCTTATTTTGACAAATTTGGAGCATAAAGCCAGAACTTCTATAGTATTTAATACTAACGCAGACTGTTCCTGCGAAAAACAGAAGAACAAACACAATGCCCTTTTTAATACCTATCTCCTTTAAATTGCCCAGTAGTGCAATGATAAGAATGTGTTTAAAATTCAGTTTTACAACTCTAACCCACTGGTCAGTACATGTTGTGTCCCCTCTCTGCCAGTTCCTCAAAGGATGAGACTCGATTGGCTCTCAAGCAACAAGTCTAGTTCTTTAGCATAAATTGTAAAGATTAATGCTTTTAATTCTGGAGGTCTTCAGTTCAATCCCTCATGTTGGCCAAAATGTCAAGCATCACATCTGATCCCAGAACATTAAAGGGCTTTCTACTATGCTGGTCAATATAATCAGACTCATAGGAACATAGCTAACATAGGAGATCAGACCAATCTATTATCCTGTTGCTGACAGTGGCCAGCAATGCATGTCTTCCAAGGAAGATGCAAGAGCCCCAAATGGTCATTTGTGGAATAGCTTGGCCATAGTGGAAGTTTTTCCCTATTCCAATGAATTACAGATTAGTTTTTGCCCTAAAACATAATAGTTTCTCTCTCTTCCAAACCTTTTATTTTTTTAAAATAATCTTATCTAATGTAAATCTGGATGTTCTCATTATCCATATACATATTGTTTAACTGAAAGTTCAAGGCTGTAGAAAAGGGAAAATTGTAAGCGAACATTTATGTCTATAGGTTTTAGATCTAAAATTTAACCTCCTGTACCATCGAAAGGAGTTGAGAGCACTCAGAGATTTTCTAGAATGGGCTCTAAAAATGTGATTTAATAGGGAACATCCTACACACATCCATGATTATAAAAACTGCATTTTATGCTCCCCTCACCCTCTGCCTATTTAGCTATGCAGCAGCAGTGAAGTGACAAGCAGCATCTTCTAGAGCAGGGGTCTCAAACACGAGGCTCGCAGGCCGCTATTTCCTGCGGCCCACCGTAGGCGCCGACTCCGCTGGCAGTCAACCTCCAAACATTACTGAGTGTTTTTATTTTATTAAAACCCCTCTTTACATTACAGTTTTTAAAAAGTTAATACATTGACTTTTAATAGAATACTATATTACTCTTCATTTTGACTATACTTTTGTATCATCGTATAAAAAGGTTTCAGTGATGCGGCCCTCGGGCCAATTTACTAGTTCTCATGTGGCCCTCCTGGTGATTTGAGTTTGAGATCCCTGTTCTAGAGCTATGCTGACATTAGATGACGTCATTCCAAGATGTTTCTCCAGGATAAAATGTCATGTAAGTTGTTGTTTAACAATAACAGCCATGTTAGTTTCAGCTCTATGTAAAAAAAAAAAAGTTAGTTTTTGCCAGATGGAAAAACACAAAACAAATAAATGGGGGAAAGTTTCAAACTTTTGAACACATCAGTATCTTCACTGTTAAACATTTGAACCTTATTTCCAGTTTGAATTTGTCAAACTTCAACTTCCATCCATTGACTCTTATCTTTTATCTGCCAGATCAGAGATTTATCAGCAATCTTCTCCCCATGTAGTTACTTAAAGACCATGATTAAGTAACTGACATTTTGGGGATCACCCAGACCTGAAAGGGGCTGTGTCACTGCCTGCCCTGTAACCTTGGATGTCTGGGTGCTGTGCAGCCATGGTTCAGACCGACATGAGTAGCCTGCCCACAAGCATAAAGTCTCACCCTGGCTCTCACCAGCCTACTTACTCCTTGCAGGCTGACACCAACACATTTCCAGTCCCGGGCCTTCCCAACGCCATCCTTCCCGAGTTCTTAACTACCTGATACTCGAGCCAATCCCCTCTGGTTCATCACCCCCTGAAGGCATGAACCCAGCCCCCCAGACACCAGCTTACTTTGGCACTCACACTCCACAGTTTGCCCAACAGACACCTGCTTAGGATAAAAATCTAAACAAATTATTGAATAGAAAAACCACAGATCCAAAGATGACATAGCAAGGGAGAGCAAACACATGCAAGTTGCATAGAAAAGAAACAAATACACAACTTCAGCCTTTACACTTCTATATTAGATCAAATTACTTTTCTAATTCAAGTTACATATTGCCCTTGAACAGTTTCCCAGCGTATTCGCCCAGCTATGTGGGGGACCCAGCGTTCACGGACAGCTTGCTACCTAGAGGCTGTCCCTCAGTTTCTGGATGACCAACCTCTGTTCCAACCCTCTTTTAAAAGTGAAGCAAAGATAATTTCATTATGCTTGTGAGACTCAGGCTATGTCTTTAACACTGCAGCATTTCTAGTATTTTTAATATACAATTAAATATGATTAATATATAATTTTAATTCTAATATTTTAACATAATTGAAATGTAACATACACCCACTGAATGACTGTTTCTAGTTTGTAAAGGGCCTGGGAGTTCTTCTACATTAAAGTCACTATTTAAATGTACAATATAAATTTTTACTTAATTTGGAAAGCTTTAGAAGCTTGCTATTATTTGTCAAAGCTCAGTGGAAAAATATTCAATGCATGCATCATATTTCTTGTAAATCTGCAAGTCTGAGTACAAGAGGTTACTCAGAGATAACAATAAACGTAAGAATTAGTAATACAATGAAAATGTAAAGAACTGACATTAAACAAAAGTATTTTAGTGCTTAAGCATTATGTTGATTGATTACCTTTACAGCTGCATACTGTTCTCATTCACAAACTCTAATTCACTCTGTATAAAGGATGTTGGACAAAAACTAATTAACTAAACTGAATCCAAAATATAAAAGGCTGATGTGTGCTCTGAAGGATAGACTGTCAACCTGGAATCTCATTAAAGTAGATAGAGCTGATTCTGTGTTTCAGTAAGTTTGTTCTGATTTACACTAAGGGTACGTCTACAGTACGAAATTAGGTCAAATGTATAGAAGTTGATTTTTCTGAAGAGATTTCATACAGTCGATTGTGTGTGTCACACTAAGTGCGTTAAGTCGGCGGAGTGCGTCCACAGTACCGTGGCTAGCATTGACTCTCGGAGCGGTGCACTGTGGGCAGCTATCCCCCAGTCGCCGCAGTCTCCGCTGCCCATTGGCATTCCGTTTTTTAGAACGGAGTTCTGCCTGCACAGATTTTCTCCCCATACTGCGATCAGATCCAGCACCTCCCATTTCGGAGCTCTTTTGCGATTATGGGACTGCAGGAAATGAAATTCAAAACTTCCCGGGGCTTTTCCTGATTACCTGGCTAGTGCATCTGAGTTGAAAGTGCTGTCCAGAGCGGTCACAATGGAGCATTCTGGGATACCCCCGGTGGCCAATACCATCAAATTGCGTCCACAGTACCTCAAATCCAGAACAGCAAATGTTGATTTTAGCGCTACTCCCCTTGCCGAGGTGGAGTACAGAAACCGGTTTTAAGAGCCCAAAACCGGGTTGGTTATGTGGACGGATTTAGTTTTAATTCGATATAATGTGACTAATTCCATTATAATCATGTACTATAGACCAGGGCTATTATTTTATTTTCTTTCGAGTTTTGAGTAGAATGCATATACTGTCTACACAAAATAATCCTCTTCTTGAATTTTTGAAAAAAAAAAAAGTGATAAATTGTCAGTTTTCTAAAACAGTATCAGGAAGTTTTTCTTGTGCAATTTGATAGAAAACAAGCTTATACTGGGAACAAATTCCACTTATGTTCTGAACATGAATTTCATCCATGCGCAAGAGATGTGGTATTCATAAAGAATGTCATGCTAATCTGCATCCTGGTGTTTAGCATAACTAAACACTATTTCCTGATTACTGTTTCAACAGGATTTTTTTTTTTGACAAAATGCTTTTAAAACAGAAAATGCCAATTTGTCAGGAGGGTCTCTTAGATCTAGGATGGAATTTCTGGTCAAAATCAGAGAGTCCAGAATAGCTCAGGGGCTAGGAAACTCACATGCGATGAGGGAGGCCCAGGTTTAAGTCACTACTTTGAATTCAATAGACTAGGGACTTGAAACCTGGGTTTACCATATCCCAGATAACTGGGATATTACTGGCTATTCTGGGGTGTCTCTCTTTTTCACAAAAAAATCCAGAAGCTCTCCTTCCAATAAGGAATGGAAACAAATTCCAAAACCTCAGATATTTTTGTGAAATTAAATTCTTGTATTCTGTTCAGCCACACTTCTGAATATATTAAATCCTTCTAATAGCCACAGAACACATTTCAATTTTTCTAATTAATTTTGGGGTAGAAGTGGCATGATAAACCGATATTCAACCATAGATTATTCACTTCCATTTAATGGTAACTGTCCTTTATATTTAGGAAACTCTGATCTTTGATTTTTATGGGAAATTTAAATATTACATACTTATAAATAAAAATACTTCCTAAACACTGATTTTTTAATGGTTTTCTTACTTGTTTGAAGTCTTTGATGCAGTGAATATTGCACTGGAGAGCTCAATATAATTTTTGCTGTATACAGAAATCCTTTGGTTACTGTAGTAAGTGGATTGTGGTTCAATGGGTGATTTCCAGTTCAGGGAAATGACTATTTTCTTAATAGTCTTGCCCTAGCTCTTCCTAGGCTCATCTTTTGAAAGTATTGTGCAAGTTTCCTTTCAGGACGAGGATTGATAGGTCAGACAGAATACAAGAATTTAATTTCACAAAAATATCTGAGGTTTTGGAATTTGTTTCCATTCCTTATTGGAAGGAGAGCTTCTGGATTTTTTTGTGAAAAAGAGAGACACCCCAGAATAGCGTGATTGCTTAGTGAAAAACATTCACCCACAAGTGATAGGATTTTTTTGTCTTTTAAAATTTTCCTGTGTGAATTCATTTCAGAGCGTGGCGGTTTCATCCACATCGTTGTTATTGGGGCATTTAGTTTACTGGATAAGGTACATCACATGTTGTGATAGGCATGTGTAGGATCCATGGATCTTGAAAAGTGTGTCCTGGGGGTGTAGATCATTGTAGCAGTGGGGCTCCGTGTGCAGGTTTTGCATCTGTTGTTCTGACAGGGTCTGGTGTCACTTTGTGTTGGTGTGTCCTAGTCTGTGGGGAGCTTGCTTCTGATGATGAGCTTGGATTCTCAGGTGGTTGTTCCTTTCATATGGAGACCGTGATAAGTCTAAAATACTTCAACTCTGTCCTCAAGGTCTGTTTATGTTGGTCACAGTCACACATCTCTCAGTTCCTGGATGGTCACTCTCTCCTGCCAGGTCAAGGCTGTTATTTTAAACAGTTCCAAGTCCTTTGTCTGCTAAGGACTTTGAATGTGTCAAACCAGTCAAATCAAAAAGTATTTTTTAAAATTTGGCTAAATGAAAAAAAAAAAGTCATTTTGAGTCAAACTAAATACTTTGTTTCGTTTCCAAGGCTTTAAAAAACCCTCTATTTTCCCCCCTATAAAACTGAGGTACATTCCAAAATGAAACCTCTTTCCAAAATGAAAAGTCAAAACATTTCATTTCAAAAATACCAAAACAAACCACCTAGACATTTAAGAACTTTTTCCCCCTACAAAAACAATTTACTGAAGTCAACCTGAATCCATGAATTGTTTCAGTTAACCTGAATCTGTATTTTTTTGATGAATTTGCACAAAATAATTTGCCAGTGGTGGCTCTTTGTTATCTGTGGCAGTGGTGGGCAACCTGCGACCCGTCAGGGTAATTCGCTGGCGGGCCGCGAGGCAGTGTTTACATTGACCATCCTCAGGCACGGCCGCCCGCAGCTCCCAGTGGTTGCGGTTCACCGTTCCTGGCCAATGGGAGCTGCAGGAAGTGGCATGGGCCACAGGTTACCCACCACTGATCTATGTGTTTCAAACAGAGCACAGTTTATTATAGGCAGTGTTAGTTTCCTATTTTAATTTAATTAATATAACTTTAATCGTGACACTATTTTGGAGTAGATATGAAAAATAAAAGCAATCAATATCCATTTTTGACCAATATCTACAAAACAGAACATTCCCACTCTGTCCTCACTGACAAATGCCCATCCAACTACTGACCCAAATCAACAAAGCAGATTAAACAACCAGAATCTGAACATTCAGCATGGAGGAACAGCTGACACAAGGGTTTTTTCAAAATAAATGAAGAGACTATAAATTGATCCCAGGTGCCTTGCCAGATCCCACAGATGAGTCAATAACCTCAAAGGGAATGAAAGGGTTTATAAAATCAGCATGAACCTTACCTCTGCAATTTCTCAAAAGCAGCTCATCAATTCAACAAATAAGCAAATGTTTAAAAGAATCGTATCAATGAAATATACAACTTATTGACTTTTGTATTTCAGTAGTGTCTAGAGGCCAAACATGCTTGAGCCCCTTTTGTGCTAAATGCTGCACAGGGTAAATGACAGTCCCTGCTCCAAACATACGGAACACTTGGCATTCACAGCTATCAGAACACATTATAACGGGGAGCAAATCCTCACCCTTCAAGATGGGGTGAGAATCAGAGGATTAAGTGAGAAGAAAGGCAGTCTGCTTTGGAGACAAGATCTGGAGATGAAAAGCCTTGCAATCCTTTGCATGTGAAGCTACTGATTACTGTGCGCATGCGTGCACACTCACAGGTGAGACTTTTGCAGAAGAATTTAACAAGAGAAGATGTATTTTGGCTTTCTTATGCAAGAATTTTGGGACAAATCCAGATTAAACTTGAATCACAGGGAGTGACATCTATTGAGAAAAGCATTTTGAGATAAATAGGTAAAAGGCAACTTAAGCAACGAGACAAGCAACTGCTGGGGAATTAATTACAGCAAGGCTGCCTTGGTTAGTGTCATAAGGCACAAGACAAAAATTATTGACCAACCACAAAGTAGCACTATAATCTTCCATAAATGCAATGCCAGAGGGTTCTGGTGCTACTATGAAATGGAATTTGTCAGTGTGTGCAAATAATGAAAATAAAGTCACTGTGTTTTCTGGGAATAAATATGGTAATGGCATCTCCTCCGGCAGCTAATCATAATGATTCATTGTGTTTGATGTTCAAAAGCCATTTCATGATGAAAACGTGCTAATACCTGACATTAATCAAGGGCAATGATGTGGTTTTGGGAAAAATATACAATCTAAACATTTTCTGTACTCACCACTTTTAACCTACTGTTCAAGGGAAGAAGCAGCATGTCGTTTGACATAATCAGAAGTCAAATTGCAGCAAAATTCATAATTTGCAACAGAATTACTTTAATTTTAGAATACTCAAATATGACAGTTAAACCTGATAACATACTAGCATCGTTGAACTATTAAGCAAGTTCAACCTGAATTAAAATACTCGGGATGAACATTAATTTATGCTAAACTACAATAGAGTTCATAAGTGGTTCCATATAGATGTTATTAATATGACTGGAAAACAAGAATTCTGTTTCTCAAGAGAATGAAACCAAGACCTTTCCAAATTTTCTGTGAAAAAAAAATTAAACTCTGACTCAACACTAGTCAATAGCCTGGCAGTTGGGACACTCACCTGGGATGTGGGAAACCAAGGTTTGAATCCCTGATCTGCCTGATTCAGAGCAGGGACTTGAGTCTGGGTTTTTTGTGCTCTAGTCACTGGTCTTTTGGCTATACTGAGGTGGGTTTCCCTCTCTCAGACCAGAAATTCCTTCCAGGACCTGAGAAACCTTTCCTGTCAAAGTTTAGCCAAAACCAATACATTTGCATATACAAATCTGCAATAAAGTTTCGGTTTGGATAAATTGGCATTTTCCAACGAAAAAATATGTGTCAAAAAAATCCTGACCAGCTCTATTAAAATACATTAATAATTTTATTACAGTGGATGCTAAAATAATTCATAATCATTTGCCACTTATTGTAATTTATCATTATTACACTGGTACTGCAGACTGCTTGGAAAAGCACATAAGAGCGTCAATGAATGCTAAATATGGCATATAGAAATGTCATTGAAGTTTAATATCCAAACAGGTGATATGTGCTAAAATCCCTTGTTACCAAAATTAAACATTTCAGTGCAAGTGCTGGGAATAATTAAAATGCCTCTTTTTAGCACTTAATTTTAAATGGATTAACACTACACGGTATATGAGGGCTCAGAATGATTATTCTATTGTAACTAATATTTCAATATTTAACCACTCTCTCTTCCAACTAAACAATGCCTCCACCCACATGGGAAGAGGGACACCTGGAGCACTTACCACCTTGTAAGGCACAGACACATTCTGAAGAATATTGGAGGACAAGGGGCAGCCAACACAGCTAGCAGCCACAGAAGGGGTATTGCTGGGTGAAACAAAGAGGTTCTTGATCCCGCTTCCTACCCATGTGCACAAAGATGGCTGTGTTTGAGGGAAAGCTAACTCCACTGGCTGCACATATGAAGTCTCCCATACTCTGCCCTCAAAAATCACTACTTTTCATAAGTAAACACACTTCTGCTCAGGCGGTTCCACCCCCAGGCCATCTTACAACCATAGGAACCATAACTGAACCGTAAGTACTGCCATATCCTGCCTTCTCATAGACTCATAGACTTTAAGGTCAGAAGGGACCATTATGATCATCTAGTCTGATCTCCTGCACAATGCAGGCCACAGAATCTCACCCACCCACTCCTGGAATAATCCTCTCACCTATGTCTCAGCTACTGAAGTCCTCAAATCATGGTTTAAAGACTTCAAGATGCAGAGAATCCTCCAGTAAGTGACCCGTGCCCCATGCTGCAGAGGAAGGCGAAAAACCTCCAGGGCCTCCTTCCCGACCCCAAATATGGCGATCAGCTGAACCCTGAGCATGTGGGCAAAACTCACCAGCCAGACACCCAGGAAAATTTCTGCTACACCAGTTGAATCAAAGTGGTGCAAAGAACCTTAAACCTGCTCTAAATTGGCAGTTGAGTATTCCCCCAGCCTGGAAAAATCTTTTACTGGTATAAAGTAGACAGATGGCTCTTGTGATCACCTTATCCTGGCCTACCTGGTGTAAGGAGTTTCACCTTTGAACATAATGGCTCAAGAGGGCAAGCATTAAAGCCGCCGTAAATCTCCTTGAAATGGTTCCTGTCACCTCCTTTGATTGGGGGAAGGGCATAAAAGTGGCTTAGAGCAAAGTGCTACTAACCCCAAAATCCATTAGGTTATTCTATGTTGTTAAACTCTCTTAGTCTTGGAACAGGTATTTCATCTCTTTCAACTTAACCTTGTTTAATAGCATATAAGTCTTCTGGATGTAGCCTCTTCAAGAACACAGAAAAGATCTTAAAAATAGCTTTAATTCTATATCACAAATGGGGGCTTTCTTTCAATCATTTTTGTGTTTTGTAACTCAAGGCTGTTCATTCCTTTTTAGTTTGCCACTCATTTCAAAACAGATTCACCAATGGCCAGACTGGCTGATTAAAATTTGTTCAAGCAGCAGCATGACATTTTGCCTTAAAAAACAAAACAAAAAGAACAGTGACTTGCAATGATGCAAGAGTATACAGAATCACAGAAATCAGCAATGAAAAGTACCTAGTCCCTCCTCTACCCTGGACAAACATAGCTTATGCAAAATATAAAGATATATATCAGGTTTTCTTATTGTGGGGCAAGATGAAACATAAAAGGTGGTGCATAACATTCATAGTTCCCGGAATTAGTAAGACTGCACCATCTAAAAAGTATGTAAACTAAATATTTTTTAAATGACTGTTCAGAATCATTACCAAACATGTTAGGGTTTTGTTTGACAGAATTTCCATTTTAAATATACATAAAGATTATAAAATGAAACACATGACAAATATTCCTAGAATATTCAAGCTATTGCTGGTTGTTTATAGTCTAGAAGTATAAATTCATGAAACAATAATAGTCCATATCCTGACATTCTTTTTAACGGTGAATATAAGCAAGGAAGGACTTTTCCTTGTCACAGTCTGCATTTATGATTAATAACACTGGTCTACAATTTTTGAGAAGTTGTCTGCTTCAGAGATAAAATATGCTATTTAGTATGTATTTTGATGTGCTGAATTCAAATATGACAATTAAAACAACTGATTGGCTACTGTTTCTAAGATATTTAAGTTTTTACATTTTATGTCTATGTATATTGTGTAGATAGTAGAGTTTTAATCATAAATTGTAAACCTAGGTCTTTTCATGTGTTTATGGTTGCTTTACATGATACTATTTCACCTGTCCTGTTTATGTAACACTTTAAAAATCAGCAAAGGGGTTATATAAATAAAATTTATTATGAAACAAAAAGGCAAAAAACTACTATGTACATAGTTTAGTCCTATTCAGTGTCTACTCGGCGCTTTTTGGCTTGTCTCTTGTATTCATTAAATGGAGCATCTCTTGTCACTGTCCAGCAATAGTCTGCAAGCACTGATGGGCTCCATTTGCCCTGATAGCGTTTCTCCATTGTTGCAATGTCCTGGTGAAATCGCTCGCCGTGCTCGTCGCTCACTGCTCCGCAGTTTGGTGGAAAAAAATCTAGATGAGAGTGCAAAAAATGTATCTTTAGTGACATGTTGCAACCGAGGCTTTTGTATGCCTTCAGGAGGTTTTCCACCAACGACCTGTAGTTGTCTGCCTTGTTGTTTCCGAGAAAATTTATTGCCACTAACTGGAAGGCTTTCCATGCCTTTTTTCCCTTGCCACGCAGTGCATGGTCAAATGCATCATCTCGAAGAAGTTCACGAATCTCAGGACCAACAAAGACACCTTCCTTTATCTTAGCTTCACTTAACCTTGGAAATTTTCCACGGAGGTACTTGAAAGCTGCTTGTGTTTTGTCAATGGCCTTGACAAAGTTCTTCATCAGACCCACCTTGATGTGTAAGGGTGGTAACAAAATCTTCCTTGATTCAACAAGTGGTGGATGCTGAACACTTTTCCTCCCAGGCTCCAATGACTGTCGGAGTGGCCAATCTTTCTTGATGTAGTGGGAATCTCTTGCACGACTATCCCATTCGCAGAGAAAACAGCAGTACTTTGTGTAGCCAGTCTGCAGACCAAGCAAGAGAGCAGCAATCTTCAAATCGCCACAAAGCTGCCACTGATGTTGGTCATAGTTTATGCACCTCAAAAGTTGTTTCATGTTGTCATCGGTTTCCTTCATATGGACTGCATGACCAACTGGAATTGATGGCAAAACATTGCCATTATGCAGTAAAACAGCTTTAAGACTCGTCTTCAATGAATCAATGAACAGTCTCCACTCATCTGGATCGTGAACGATGTTGAGGGCTGCCATTACGCCATCGATGTTGTTGCAGGCTACAAGATCACCTTCCATGAAGAAGAATGGGACAAGATCCTTTTGATGGTCACGGAACATGGAAACCCTAACATCACCTGCCAGGAGATTCCATTGCTGTAGTCTGGGGCCCAAAAGCTCTGCCTTACTCTTGGGTAGTTCCAAATCCCTGACAAGGTCATTCAGTTCACCTTGTGTTATGAGGTGTGGTTCAGAGGAGGAGGATGGGAGAAAATGTGGGTCCTGTGACATTGATGGTTCAGGACCAGAAGTTTCATTCTCTTCCTCTTCCTCGTCTGACTCAAGTGAGAATGATTCTGGTGCATCAGGAACCGGCAGTCCTTCTCCGTGGGGTACTGGGCGTATAGCTGATGGAATGTTTGGATAATGCACAGTCCACTTTTTCTTCTTTGACACACCTTTCCCAACTGGAGGCACCATGCAGAAGTAACAATTGCTGGTATGATCTGTTGGCTCTCTCCAAATCATTGGCACTGCAAAAGGCATAGATTTCCTTTTCCTGTTCAACCACCGGCGAAGATTTGTTGCACAAGTGTTGCAGCATATGTGTGGGGCCCACCTCTTGTCCTGATCTCCAATTTTGCGGCCAAAATAAAGGTGATAGGCTTTCTTAACCATAGTGGTTATACTGCACTTTTGTGATGCAAAAGTCACTTCACCACAAACATAGCAGAAGTTATCTGTACTGTTCACACAAGTACGAGGCATCTCTGCTCACTTTGGCTAAACAGAAATGTGTCCCTTTGCAAAATCAAACACTGACAAAGAAGAGAGCACGACCCTGTATGATTTCTAGAGCTGACATAGGGCAATTTGTTCAGCAGAGTGATGTAAGCTTCGTTATGATTGCATCATCCATGACTTCTAGGAATAACATGATGCAATTCACATCATGTATGACGCAATACCAGCTTCAGATTGCATCATTCATTGTTTTGCCTAAAAAGCAAGTACTGTCCAAACCCAGTCATAGATTTATTCATAGATCCAGTCAAAGATGTATTTTAGTCATTTCTGGTTTAAATTGAGATCCCTTCCCTTTATAACTCACTTATCCTCCGCCATTCCCAAGTCAAGGGTCGTATATACTGACCCAATAGCATGTCTTGAAAACTAGAGCCAATCAACAATTTTAAGCATCATTTTCGTTCTCAGTGACCCAGAATTAGTAAAGTTTGACTACATTTATTTCAGAAGCATTTTGGCTGTAGAGCAGTGTTCCAGTGCTTTATTTCTTTAGGTGATTTATATATTTACTTTTCACACTCTGAATGACTTCTGGTCCCAAGCTTGAAGAGTTATCACAGGTGTGATAGCTATTATTCTTATACTGGTCAACTACTATCATGTGCCTTGAGTAGGAAGAAAAGAGACATGGTTTAGATCTGTAAATATTAATAGAAGCTAAACCAAAGAAATCAAAAGGCAACTTTCACAATATCACATGTTCTCAATTCCTCCCTCACTTTCCACATGTAAGATGACCTGGTTTTAGCAGATTTTAATCAAACTATCGAGTCAATGACCTGTGGAAATATTTACAGTTAAGAGACTAGCTGCTTAGAACAGAAGATTAAAAGGAACAGACAGACTTCTTGTTCTTACACAGGGGAGTGCTAATCCTGAGTCTGCCATGGTATCTGGTTTTAGGTATCTGAGCAGCCACTCAGTGGCTGAGTTTTGTGAGCCTCCAAATGGGAGAAGTGTTGAGGCTGCAGTAACCCCACATGAAGTAACCTGTGTGCAAGTGATAAAAGGGCCAGGTATTCAATGGGCTTAGAACACCAAGATAAGTTACTTGGTCAAGATAGGATAAGGAGGTGGTCTCATGGGCTGTGCTACCCCTTCCACCACTGGTTAGCCTGGAAAGCAGGTGTTTTTGAGTCAATGAGAGCTTTGTTTCAGAACCATTAGCGTGCCTCTGTGTCTCAGGGTCTGGGAGTCACTCGGTTATCCTGTCCTTTCCCTGAAAGAGCTCCCCAGCCAGAGTTCCTTCCGCTTCCAAAAGAATCACTGGAGGAACTTTTACTTGACTGCATTCCACCTGGGTTATAAAGCAATGGAGGTGGAGGAATCTGATTCCACATCTGGAAGAGACTAGTAGAGCAGCTCCAGGCCTGCTGCTGTTGGGGGCCCTTTCCCTCCCAGAAATGCAAAAGCTCTGTGGGTATTGAACCTTGCTCAGGTACCATGCCCAGTGAGCTTGCAGATAAAGGTGTTGCCAATTTAGATACTTTGTCACTAGATTTAGTGACTTTTTCGTTTCCCTAGTGAGAAAATAAGTGTCAAAGTGACCAGTGACAAATCTAGCAACTTTCACTGCCAATTACAGTGACATGCAGAGAAAAAAAAAGTCACCAATATGTATAGTCACAAAATCATTCACAAACAGCTCAATAGTGTTAATAAAATCCATTCCATGCTCTTCTTACTACTTTCTGTTGCACACCAAGTCATTGTCGTTACGACCCAATTGAGCATGTCCTCAGAAGGAATCACATTCTGGGGCTTCTTGGGCTGAGATCACTATAATCTGCAGGCGAGGAAAAGAAGTTGGTGGAGGTTAATTAAATACTTTGCTAAAACCAGGCACACTTTGAAGAGAGCAGCACATTAGCTAGGGCTTGTTTTTACCCAAATGTGTTTTCTCGATGCTCCGTAGTAGGTAGCGCACCCTGTGATGCAGAAAAAGGTGGCTAATGAAGCAGGCTGGGCGAGGGAGGCAGGTTAGCCAGTGAGGAGAGCTGCACAGATGGAAGGTGGGGTGGGATGAGACTGGACCATGTGCCCTAATGGGGCAGGGGGCATTGTGCCTCCAGGAATGAAGCTCTTATTACAGGATCAAAGGTGGAGCTAGCTTGATTTCAGCTCCCTTTTACACCTTTCCCTGGCTTGGCCTGGGGTTAGCTGCCCAGCTGTTTTCAGAAATGAAACCCTGGAAGCGGAGGGAAGGGGTCTGGCCTGCAGATTTTTGTTTTTAAATCTACTGGGCTCCCTGCAGCGCCGAGCTCAGGTCAGGTGAATGCTCTTCCCCCTGGTTCTGGGCTCTCCCTTTCACTAACCTGTCGGCTCAAATCCAGGCTGGCAAGAAAGGGGGGTTCAGCTGAAATTAACCAAGCACAGCCAACCTGGGCTACAGTGTGCAGAGCACCCTTCCCAATGAGCAGAGGGCTGCAGTTTCCTTCCCAATGAGCAGAGGGCACCCCCCTGAAGATGACAGTGTACTGCTGTAGTTGTGTCTCCTGTGCAACAGAATGTAGTAAGAGCATGGAATGGATTTTATTAACACTATTGAGCTGCTTGTGAATGTTTTTGTGACTATACTTGCGCTCGCGTGTGTGTGTGTGTATTTCCCTGTTGAATTTTCTGGAAATTTTGGTGAAATTTTTTACTCCTTTTGAGTGCTTAAAACAACTATATCTAGCGACTTTTCAAGATTTGTCAGGTGACTTCCTGCTATGCGCCAAGAAATTAAATGAGAATAATTCATTAGTTAAAAAAACCAAACTCTTAATTTCTCTTAAAGGGAGGATTGTATAAACAGGCATGCAGAAGTAATGGTTAAGCTATTAAAACATGGCATAAGTTTAGAAAAAAGACTAGTAGGTGCCAGGCCTTTTTAACACTCCACATGCTAAAAGGAACAAGTGTGGTACCCAGGTATGTTCCAACACCACATGTAGCCCAACTAACTAAGCAGCCTAAAAAATGCTATTGGGTAAATCTTTCAGTCCTGGAATCCTACTGATTTGGAGGCAAAAGAGTCATCGGTCAATAGAAAAGTACCATTTTAGAAATTCAAAAAGAAACACCACCCAATCAACACCTATCTCACTTTTGCAAGTATTCAAAACTACTGAAATACTTTTGCTGAAGAAGAAACTATGTTTCCACTCAGAAGTCATCTAACTCAACTGGATTATTATATACACAAGTAGCACAAATCTGACATCCAGAAAAAAGTGTGCCTTGAAGCTGTCACAGTTTTAATTTACTCACCGGTATCTATTGCAGTTTGGCAGATGGAAGATGAGAAGCAAACTAGATTTCTACACAGGCCCTTCAAAAGTCTTCAAGGCTGTGATTTTAAAAAACTACTTCTAATACTCAATTGGTGTTTGATATCAGAACATTTTAGATAAATAAAAAAGCATGTCCAGGAGCTCATTAAAAGTAACGGATCAGCTGGACTGAAAAATTTCTGTGTGATTATGTTGACAGAGTTTGAGCTTTGTGTGTGTTTCTTTCGTTACATACAGCTCACGTCTGTGTAGAAACCCCAGGCTGAACTCTAAGAAGCAAACCTCAAGCCCCACTTACTTGCTAAATCCAGACCTCAAATTCCCCAGTGTTCACAAAAACGAATGTTTTGGAACCAAGTTTTTCATTTGCGTCCCATCTAATTATTTCCACAAAACATTAAGAAGAAATTACCTTCAGAAAACAAAGTGTCATTTGTTCATTACAGTTTAGTTAGAACAGTATACAAATTATCTTCCTTGACCACAGTAATTTATTTGAATAATATGTCTGCTTATTTGATTTGCTGACAAAATATGGATTGCCATTTAATTAAATCTTATTTGTTGTTACAAGAGGAGCCCAATCTATACACTGAAAATTACAGAATGGTATTATATGAAGTGGACATTTAAAAAGGCACATACTATTCAGGCATTTTCAGGTTCAAATCTTTATTGTTTTAAAAGTCTACATGTCTTTTACAATTACAATAATTTGTTACTTAAATGACTCTTGTATGGTTAATGTACAATGAGTTTTTTCCTGAAACTCAACCATGAAATACAATTTTCATCAATATGATTTTTCTAAATAGATTAATACAAGACTTCTGTGTTGTTGGGAAGGTTCAAGTGCTTCACTTTAAATCTAACAGCACAGGGATTCTTCCCTTCAGAATCTATGTGATCAATCCATCAAAAGTGCTTTTGAAGATTGCAGATTTACCTGTGACTGATTTTCAGATCAGCCCATCAAATTACAAGGTTGTTTTTTTAAACATCAAAGGGCATTTTAATGTAATGAAAGAAGATGCAGTAGTTATCTTTATTCATCTACTGAGGCAAACTCATGTTGAAGAAAAATTATGATTATTGGCATGCAATGAACACTCCTCTTTAAATAGTTGATGAATGTATACATATTATAAAGAATCTGTTAAAGAGTGCAAGTACTTAAATGATTTCACAAAAGGACATATGCTGGTAATAATGGTAACTAACATTTAACATCTAAATACAAGCTAATGTATATTTAACAGGCAATTAACATGGCTAATAATAAGCCATGATGCACAAGGTTTGCCCTTTGAGAAAATGAACTCCTTTGGTCCACACTCCTAAAGTTATCTGGGTAAAAAATTGGAACAGTTATAGGGCCAGGGATTTTAATGAAATTCTTGTTTCTAAAATGTAACCCATTAAAAATTAAAAGTAGTACATCTGTGAAGCATATTGTCACATGACCTCAGTATAAAAAGATGGCCTGCTACTTGGAGCGATGAATGAGCACTGACGGACAATCCAGAAAAGTATGAATGAGAGAGAATGAACAGAGTTTCCACTGTGTTATACTTTTTTGTTCCACGGCACTGCTTTCACTCTGTAGAATTTTGTACCTAACGGAACTTTAAATCTGTTTTGTGCCTAAGGAAAAAAACAAATACAATTACTTCAAATTACATACCAAAAATGTTGTTCTATTTTATTCTGCTTTCACTAAGATTTTTCAGAGCAGGAAGTAATTTGCATCGCTGGCACTCTTAAAACTGGTACATGGAGGCAGACTAGACAACCCTATTTGTCTGAATTGACAGCTGAGATCAGCCAGTGATAGCTTACCATTAATAGAGAGATGTGCCAATTGGCTAGTAGCACTTTTGACTGCTCTATGCTGCTGCAGGGGTTAGTCCTCTGGCCCTGTGATGCAGTGATGGCTCAGAGGTCAAAGCCTTTTAGAAATAAGTATCTTCCTCCGGATTTACACAGTCTCTCCAAAATAGCTCATACAAAGCAGTGGCCCATGTACCAGGTAGGATGGCAAAATTACAAATAAACTACTTCCCCAAATTAATCTTTTGATGTGCACAGGACATTTCCAATTAATTCATCAAGGCAAGCATAAACACCCTCAGTTAAGAATCTATCAGTGTGAATATTTCCAATCACTGGTAATAACTATTGGGTAGATTCTGCCATATTTACTCAAGCTGAGTAGAACTTACTCCACAAGCAGTCTCATATATTTCAGTGGTGCTACTTGAGGAGACGATAGTACTGAACATGGTTAAGAATAGCAGAATGTGGACCCATTTTCCTTGTATATTTTGATTTTAATAATTACATATTTATCAGTAGTATTCCCATACCTTTTTTGCCTGGCAATATTCCTTTTCCATTACTTTTCCTAGCACCCAAGGTCTTCTAGATGCACCTGAAGCTAAACAAAATCAAAACATTAATTTTAATTACACATGATATATTACTGTCCTCAAAGAGATGGGCCAGCATTTTCAAACATGGGTGCTGTAAGTTAACCTCCTATATCAAACTGGCCTGATTTTCACAGGGACCATGCACTGACATGTTTGAAAATTTTGGCTATAATCTTTTACACTGAAGTACCTTAAATTTCATAACTAGTAGTAATTTTTAAATAGTTAGCTGCAATGATGAATTTATACAAATATTAAAATGAAAACTAAAACAGCTTTAGAAACAGGATAACTAGAAATTAGAACAACTGTACTGGGACAAATTGGTAACAAAACTCTTCATGAAGACAATTTAGGTACATCTGTATTACCACAGCAGCTAGGGAACACATGCTCATATTGCATTCTCATTACAAAAATGCTAAGTGTTATTTATTTCACTCTTTTCAAATGGTCAGTCATCAGTGCGAAGGAAAATCTCAAAGCAGGTCTGAAAGGAACGGATCATGTGATATGCACACTACGCATATGTTAAATTTTCAAACTGGCATATTAATGAGAAACAGCATTTCTGAAGCATTAGACTAGAAGCCAGGAACCACTGATTTTTAATGTTATGTCTGCAAATGATTCATTACGCAGCCTTGGGGAAGTCGTTTAAATTCATTAGGCCAGGTACTCCATTGCATGTGCTTTGAGCCATGCTGCTGGCTAATTCTGGTGGTACTGAGAGCATATACAGTCCTGAAACAGTCACCATAATGAGACTGATCCTCTCGTGTGTAGAGCCTCTTACCCCACTATTCCTCCCTGCTACTACTGTAAGGGGTGTATAGATGGGATATCCCCACATTGTATCAATCCTTGGCTTTGGTTTTGCCCTCTTGGGTTAGGACTAGAATGCAGGACCCCAGACCCATCAGTAAAACCACAGCATACAAGGAAGACTGTGTCTTTGTACGTCTTTAGTAATTCATATTAAATAATACATTAGATAGTATATTATTATATTATAGCTCTTAAAACTAGATGTAGCATTTTTTATTTTTATACATGCAGTAGCTACATATATAAATTACAGTTTCCCTTTACATATAAAACAAAGAAACTAAGTAGTGCAATGAGATACAGATACTAAATCATTACTAAAGTATTTACTGTGTATTATTACCACCACCAGAAACTAATATAACTGGAAGAGTTTAAAAATCACATTTATTTTTCAGCATTTATGCGGTTTTATTTTTTGCATTTCTCTCAGTTTTAGTTAATGAAAATAGACTCACTCACTTCTGAGTTTTCATGAACTAGCTCAGTGCATCAATGTTTGGCCTGTGCACTTTATAGAGGAATATTTAAATAAAACAAAACCCTGTTTTCATTGACCTTTCAAATAAAAATAAAAACACACTTGTAGTTAATATTACAGGTTTGTCAAACCTTAACTTCCACTACAAATATTCTGGAGCTAACTGTTAAACACCTGACAAGTGTTTTTTAGCAAGCAGTAGCCTTTCATCTGTTCATACTGCCTGCTGCTCACAATCCAAAGCCCTCACCAAGGCGCTCATTCCTTACCCCTCCATGTTCCCACGACCCCTCATCGTCACTTATCTGGCTCAAACATGAATAGTCGTGTACCATTTTTGCTGAGGGCAGCCAGGCTTTGGTTCCATTGGGAAAAACTGGAGATGGTCTTTATTAGTAAAGACAAAAGTAGTGAAAAAGCCCTAGCTTTCCCTGACACGAGTAGCTTAAAATGTCTAAAACCTGAGACTGGCGATAATATTGTAGAAATTGGCAACTCTGCAACCAGTTTCTCAGTTTACCTAATCCCATCTCTCAAAAGAAGCAGAGGCAGATTAGTGCAAGATTGACTAAATAATGTTCAGCATAATAGTTGGACATGTGAGGGATTAATATTACTGTGAGACGTAGATGTGTATGCCTGAGGGCTTGTCTTCACTACCCGCCAGATCGGCGGGTAGCAATCGATCTATCGGGGATAGATTTTTCACGTCTCGTTAAGACGCGATTAATCGATCCCCGATCGCGCTCCCCGTCGGCTCCGGAAATCCACGTCATCGAGCGGCGGAAGCGGAGTCGACGGGGGAGCGGCAGCGATCGACTCGCCGCCGTCCTCATGGTCAGGTAAGTCGATTACGATACGCTGACTTCAGCTACGTTATTCACGTAGCTGAAGCTGCGTATCGTAGATCGACCCCCCTCCCCTAGTGTAGCCCTGGGCTGAATGTCAAAGGGCAGATCCAGTCACAGCATTTTTGGGAGTCCTAAAATGGTACCTTCCTGTACGTGCAAACATCTTGATTAGTGTCCATCACAGCCATACCACTATGCTCATGGCTGATCTGACAATATGGGACAAGAATAGTGATATGGTTCTCTGGAATTTATCCCAAACTTAACTTGTTTCATGAGGAGGTGAATGAGTGATCTCTCCTTTCCTCCAGTCTTTTGCTGCACAAGGGAAGCCCAAGTGCTTGTTTCTTTCAACCCTAGCACTCAAGTCTATATTTCTTTCAGCTCAAGGACACAATGGGAGCACTCAATTTACATTACCAAAGATGCCTTTTGTAAGGAAATGGGCTGGAAACATTTAGGAAAAGGAAAGCTGAAATTCTACTTTATATTTCTAGTTCTTCCAAATTTTGGGGCCCCAAAACACAGGTTTTGCAGGTGCCCAAGTAGCAAGATCTGTAAGAGGTGGAAAAAACTAAGTTGCTTTGGAGGTAGAAAGGGGACAATGAAATGGGAATAAAAATTACAAGGGGTTGACCTCACTGGTTGATGTTAAAATGTGTGCAAGGAACAAAGCTTACTATAAGTGTGAAACAGTTGCAGTGTGACTCTCTAGATCAGTAACATCTGCAAGAACCATACTCCATTTATTTTCTTTGTGAGATGCTTTATGTCTATTATTGTGCCTGTCACCAATCGTCACAGCATTCCCAGCAGTTATTAAATTTATGACTAATAACTTAAAATTAAACTCTAAAAAAGTGGTTATATGCACATCCTCCTCTCCACTTTTTAAGTCACAGTACTTTTATCTTGCATCTTTGTTTGCCAGATTCACACAGAAAACAGGGAGAGATCAATTCCCCAAAACCACTTTTAATAAAGTCTCAGTATCCTGTACATTGTGTGTTTCATCTAGACCTTAAAAATTATCTCTGGCCTGAGAAAACCTATAATAAATTTCAAATTGAGAAGCTACTAGGGAACTTAAAGGACATTTGTGTATGTATCAACATTTGTTTTTTTTTGTTGGAGCCCTCCTTGTGATTAGCTGAGGATGGACATGCCTTTCCTCATCACTGTGTCTCTTGCACCAAGTCCAAATATAGCCTGTTTACCCTCCTTTCCTTTTTTCCATCCCTTCTCTCCCACACCTCCCTTTTCAGTTTCCTCCTCCTTTTCAACAACTTTTTTTTTTTTGCTTGCTTTTCTGAAAAAAATATTTTAGTGAAGTCAGGGCTGGTGGGCTGCTGCCTCAGTTCATTGTCCCGTATATGTAAGATACTACTTTGCCCAGATGCACTGGAGACTGTTGAGGGAAAAGGTGGGGAAGATGGGCAGGGCTGAAGGAGCTGCATGCCACTTTATATCGGCTGTGTTTGTGTGTGCACACATATCCAGGGTCACGCAGCTTGCCTTGCCTCACTGCTCCTCTCCCCTGCCCTAGTCATACTAGACTACTTACATATGCCTCAAGGGGAACCACTCCCAATGCTGGGAAACACTAAATACCTGGTTTATAAAAACATGGCAGAAGTCTGATTGGCTCAATATGCACAATAGAGTCCTTTTTATGGAAAGTGTCTAGCAACCTTAATCATGGAGGGAGAGTACCATCTCTCCACAATTTAAACAAGTAACATTATTGGGAATGGGGAACTTGTACATACCCTATAATTACATTAATAAAGTACCTTCAAATTTGAAAAAATTAAACACTAAGTTTGTGCTTATAATTATATACTCAATATTCTCTTTGCTAAGGATGTTCATGTAACCTCATATGGCTATCAAAATGAATGGGAGGGAAAAACATGTTGAATTGGATAGCTAGGTTCCATTAGCCTTATTTTATATTTCATAATTATGTCTGTGCCACTGTGATGTCACGATCAATGTTAACGATGCATTCCGTTTTGTATTTGACGTGGGAGTTCAACCTGTTTTATAGGAAATGCACAGTGTATCAGTCCCAAATTTTTAGCACAGTCTCCGTACTCTAGTACTCCGTACTAGCCAAGAGGCTATTGGGAACTATGTAATCATTTTGCTAACTAACAAGTGAATAGCATTATTCATCATAACTTTATGCCATGGTTTGCTAATGGAGAAAATGTTCTATGGTGGGAGCTTTCCTTCTGATGCCTGTGGAAGCCTTTATGAACAGATTAGGATAGGAATACAAAATTATCTTTTGATACATGCCCTCAATAATGTTCAATAAAGGTGGGGGGCACAGGGAACAGATTTTGAGAGACCCTGGCCTTTGTGTTGAAGAGAAGATTTTCAATGAACTAGCTACTTTAAAAGTTTACTCTTAAATACTTATTTCATGCATTGCATATCATAACAGCAAACACAACACATTTAAGTCAATAAATATAAATAGCAAACAGAAAGGAAGCTACAGTTTCCTAAGCTTAATTGAGGGAGAACTGAAATAAGTACCCCACAAAAACCTTGAAACACAGAAAAACCACAGAAAAACCCTGCTTTGCTAAACTTGAGCACAAAGGATTAACAATATCTAAAACAGCAGTTCCCTGGCTGTGGACTGCGTCCCCAAATGGGGTCCCACCATCAGCAGATGGGGTTGTGGAGATTCCCAGTGTGCAGAAGATGTCATTTTGCTCTGCACAGTATGACGTCACATGTATGGTGTGTGCGAGGTCATAATACATGGAGAACACCATTTTGCTCTACAAAATGGCATCCTCCGCATAGCGTAACCTCATGTACCATCTGTACCAGGCATGCTGTGCTCTTCAAAATGGTGGCTTCCATGCTGTCTGGAGCCCACAAGGAAATAATTCACTAAAATGGGGTCGTGCTGGCAAAAAGTTTGGGAACCCTTGATCTAAAGCAAACATTTTCCTGTAAGAATTTGAGCCCTGCTGAACTTTTGTAGGGTTGAGAAACAGCAGCAAATGTAGGCATTTAAAAATCAGGAAATAAGAAGTTATGGTTCACAATTCTCTCACACTGAACATATAGATCCATAAAATTCCATCCGTGCTACAGGGGATTTCTTTGCCTGCAGGGAAAATACCTTTAAATAAAACTGAGTCCTTGTTGTTGTTTTTTTAAAGTCAATTCCTTCTATAGCACAGGTAGAAGTTCAAGCCTCTGCAGTGGGCTCACACCCCAATTTTGTAAATAGCAGCACAAAAACAGACCTACGCAGCCATCATCAATACTTTGTAGTTATTTTAGTACCATAAATAGTAACATGACTAAGCCTACTAGTAATTTCATATGGTACACATATCAAATGTGCATGTATGTATGCAGAAATATAGTTTTAAATTTCTTTTACAGCATAAATCAAAAAAGGATGAATGCATTTTGCTCTAACTGTCCAAAGTATTCAATCCTGGGACGAAATGTAATATGGAAAAGTTCTGCCTAAAAAAAACCTTTCAGAAAATTACTGAATGAGGCTATAACGAAAATCTCAACGTAAGATTAACTACAACTTTTGCTACAAATATACATTATGTCTATCGCTAAAACATACACCTACTTACGTAATTATTAAACAGCTGTTAGAAAAATAAGGGTATAAGATCATGTTAAGTGCCTCAGAACATTATGCCACAGAGTTATCTGACACTTACCACACTCACCTGGCTTCAGATCCAGCGCAGCAAGAGACTCTGAATGTAAGAAATACAATGTTGGACTGACAGTAAATAATACATAGTTGTCATGGCGTTCGTCCAAGATAATGAGAACCAAATCGCCAACCTGAAAACTAGATAAAATAAGAATACTTAATAGCAAAATATAAAAATATAGAATTGAATATGTACACCGATTACTAAAGCACTTTTTTCAAGCATATACAGTCCGACTTATCACTATTTGAAACACATTTTAGAATGTATGCATATCTGTACATTTTGTAATGCCAGTTAATTGAGTATTAGGTTTCCTATGAGGACAGTGTCAATTCCTCATGGTTTTTAAAAAAAATGGTTTGGTGCCTCTTTTTTCTCCTAACAATGTGCTTCAAATAAATTTTTCTGCAAGAAGTTACACATAAGCAACTGTGATGCTTCCCAGGGGCTACACAGGGTTGTGAGGCACCTTGCCACCACCTGCTATAAGCACGAGGGAGTCTTGTCTATGCCTGCTATGGATCAGCTCCTTAACTCCACCAGCCTCTGGCAACACAAGCACTACTTTCCAGGCTTCCGCAGGCCTCATTCTTTCTGTATTGGTTAGCAATAGGCACAAACCAACCTTTGACCCTGTTCCACTGACCATGCCCTGAACTCTCTATTATGGTGTTTTAAAAAAGTTTCCATGTAGCTTGCTTTTAATTTCCATTTAACTAATCTACTCATTTTTGTGTAGTTTCCCTTTTTGAAGTTAAATGCTACTGTGGCAGGTTTCTCTAGTATCTTTCCCCCTACGAGCATGTTAAATTTTATTACATTATGGTTGCTATTACCGAGTGGTTCAGTTATATTCACCTGTTGGACCAGATACTGAGCACACCTTAGGACTAAATCAAGAATTGTCTCCCCCATAGTGGGATCCAGGACAAGCTTGTTCAAGAAGCAGTCGTTAATGGTGTCTAGAAATTTTCTCTCTGCATTTGGTCCTGAGATGACATGTACCCAATCAATTTTGAGGTAGTTGCTATCACCCATAACTACTGGGTTTTCTATTTTTATAGTCTCTCTAATCTCCCTGAGCATTTCACAATCACAATCATGATCCTGGTCAGTAGTCTATTCCTACTGCTATACTCTTATTCTTCAAGCATGGAATTTCTATCCATAGAGATTCAATGTTACTGTTTGTTTCATTTAAGATTTTTACTATATTTGACTCTATGCTTTGTTTCACATATAATACCATTCCTCCATAAGCATGCCCTACTCTATCATTCCTATGTATTTTGTACCCTGGTATTACTGTGTCCCTTTGATTAGCATCTTCCCATCAAGTTTCTGTGATGCCTATTATATCAATATCCTAATTTAATACCAGGCACTTTTAAATTCATGTTCCTGCTTAAAAGTGAAAACTTTGCATCATGCTTTTCCTTAGATGATAAAAGACTGTATGGACCTCTTTTGAGATGTACATTTGCAAATGTTTTGCATCCAAATGCAAGCATCTTCTAATGTAAAAACTTCCTAATGTCATTGCTATGTTAAAGGCAAGATGTTTTATGGACCATTGTGGAACTAAATGACAACTGCTATAACTGCACAGCAATGAGTACAGAATATTTATATTAATTGGGGACTTAAGTTACTTAGTTAAGCAATTTCCTTTTCAAACTCAGAAAGACAAGGACTTTTAAGAAGAGCAGCCAATGGCTTCTTGGATGGCTATTTAATTTTGAAGACCTTATTTTTTAAAGAAGTTTAAAGAGACTATTTTAAGAACTGAAAACTTATCTCTGACATAAGGATATATAGGCCCATCTGAAACCAAATTTCAACTCCTATTAAATTATGATGGAATTCAAATGATATTTAAGAAAATGGATGGAATAAAAGAAATAGTTAAAACGCTATAAGATGCTGAACATTTCCTGCCACACAAACAAAGACAATTAAATGTACACTGCATATGAATTAACAGACTACATGTCACGAGCTGAAGATATTACTAAGACCAACCCATGAGCCAGTGAAAGGACAACAGCAAATCTGAATCCAACCAAGCCTGAAAGAGGTATTTTCCTCCTTCCAAGGAATCAGAGGAAAGAGCGGGATAAAGCTTCTCTGAACTGAGGAAGCAAACTAGCAGCACTCCCTGCTCCTACCTTTCAACTCCATGAAACATTCTCAATGCAGCCTCTCATCTCTGCTCAATGTCTATATAAGACAGCCACAGAGCTACATCAAGAAGCAACTTTCCAGTTCAGATCCAACATCACTCAGACCTTCCTTTGCTTAATAATAATAATAATAGTCATAGTTAATTGCAATTATCTTGCTTGTTCTTAATCATGATAAAATTACTTGGCATGCAACTTGAAACACACCTTTCTACCACACATTCTTACAAACTCAGATGATCAGAAGCGAGTACTAACGCATAGAATAAGATACTTTAAACAAAAGGATGACCTTGCTGTAAACACCAACAGTGAAATCTGAAGCTAATAGCAAAAAGCCCATTGGGTCCAGGATTTGCCCCCAACAATTTTTAATAGCGCCTAACCAGTTACCCATGATACACGTCTCTTTGAAAAAAGGCATCTTCAGAACTAATCTTAGGAATTCACTTGATATATTTTAGCAGAGTTATTCTGAATGGAGTAATTATTTCTTGGACATAAAATCATGGCTGAAATCCCCAACTAGATTTATCATTATAGAAAAGTCATGAATGAGAATTAATCCAAATTATGGTGATGAAGTTGTACAAAAAATACATTTGTAGCCTCGTGGACCATGTATTGAAAGCTTGATTGTAAAAGAATATAAAGAATCATAAATTTAATAAAGATTTATTACTAAGGAAATTCACTGTAGTCTTAGATATGAATTTGAGGTTAAGATGCTGAAAAGAATTACTACACATTACCTCCACATACTTTACCTGTACATTCGTTATTGAAGACATAAAATTTATTGAGCCATATCAAGAACAAAACGTGAGAATAAAAATATACTTACTCTCGGATAGCTATTTTTTCAGAATGTCTTGAAGATACTGAAGACATGCTTTGGGACATCTAGAAAAATAATGAAAAAGCAAACAACTATAAAATATTGGCAGTATACATTGTAGTTAGAGGGCAATTAAGATTGTTTTAATTTATATATGAACCATGACAAAAATATTAAAATTAATACATGTTCTTATTACCATCTTGACCATTTGCTTGTGTGTATACTTTCCCTTCTCTTGTATTTTGCTTTGGTCATTTTAAAATGTAAGCTTTTTGGGGTAGGGATTGAAACACAGCACATTTCAGGTGCTTCCAGAATATAAAAATTATAGTAAGAATAATAATTACAATAAATGACATTTTATTTTGTATGGCCTCTCAAACAATAGCCTAAAACACTTTAAAGAGTTAATATCAGAGTGAAAGAAAACTTCAGAGGTAGAAAAAGAAGATATTTTTAGATGAGATAAAAATAAGCAGAGCATCACTAAGGCATAAGAAAACTGCTGCAGATGGTAGGCAGTTGAACAGACAGTTACTTTTATACTAACCATGGTAGGACTGTGTGAAGGGTCAGAGAACTTGACAAAGCTAGACAAGAGAAAGGAGCAAGAAAGAGGATAAAGTTTATGGAAGGTTTTAAAAACAGTCAGGACAATTTTGGAGTAGAACTTGTAAGTGAGCAGATGAAGTGTTTAATGATTGGGCACAATATAAATCAAACTACCTGTATGTGTGAGAAAGTGGGCGAAAACATTTAACACATGCTGGTGCAGGTGGGATAAGACTTGTAGAGACCAGGTTGAAAGGAGTTGAAGACAAGGATAAAGGTTCAGCAAAGGTGGAAGTGATGCAGCAATGTTGCAGAGGAGGCAGAAGGTATATTAGCAAACAAAGGAGATGAAAAAGTTCAGGTTCAAGAATTTATACTCAGTCCTGTGGACAGTGGAGGCAGATACCTCATTTGAGAAATTATAGGACGTTGTTTTTCAGGATAACTCCTCTTGCCCAAAGGAGTATACCAAAAAGTACCTCACAGTATCACAATTTTACCTACAAGAAATTAAGGGCAATTCACTGCAGTGCTTTTCAATATTTTTAAAAATATATATAAATCCATCAGCTTCAATCTAGCTGAATTTGAACTCCTCTTTTGAAAATGCACTTTTTCACCCTAATGGCCACATCAAAATGTATTTTTGCTTCATTGTTTAACTGTGCAGTAGATGATGCACTTTTAAATGCCATGTATTGTGCATAAAAACATTTTTCAGTAAGATAGAGCTTCACACATGTTGAAACTGATTAACAAAAACATTGAAGATATGAAAATACTTAGGAAAAAAAAGATAAGAAATTTGACAGATACTGAAGGCCAGTTTTAAACATCGCTATCTATAACTTTATGCAACAGGCATATACATTTTAAGCCAAATTCAATAATCACCTACTTTTGACGACAATCCTAGAACTAGGTTACTGTGAGAAGTAATCCTTAGTAGCTACATACCCCATTGAGGGAAAACGGATTAATCTCCTCAAATATTAACAGGTTTTCGTAAGTCAGGGGTTGCCAACCTGTGGCTCCAGAGCCACATGCGGCTCTTGAGAAGTTAATATGCGGCTTCCTGTATAGGCACCGACTCTGGGGTTGGAGCTATAGGCGTCAACTTTCCAATGTGCTGGGGGGGGGGGCAGTGCTCACTGCTCAATCCCTGGCTCTGCCACATGCCCTGCCCCCATTCCACCCTTTCCTGCCCCCTCCCCTGAGCTTGCCTTGCCCTCATTCCTTCCCCTCCCCTCCAGAGCGTCCTGCGTGCCACAAAACAGGTGTAGGGAGGGAGGGGGAGGTGCTGATCAGTGTGGCTGCCGGTGGATGGGAGGCGCTGGGAGTGGAGCAGTGGGTGGGGGAGCTGATGGGGGACTGCTGATGTATTACGTGGCTCTTTGGCAATATACATTGGTAAATTCTGGCTCCTTTTCAGGCTCAGGTTGGCCACCCCTGTCATAAGTGTATATATTCTCTGAGAAAGTCTGTGCTGCAGACTTGTGTCTTGGTTCATTAGCACAAGTGCCAAAGAGGTCGCTTCCTCTTTTCTCATCCTATATCTTGCAAAACTTCTAGGACAGTTCAGTGAAATATTTTCAGATCATAGTAACCTAAGAGTTTATTTTATGCACAATCAGATGATTTAAATAATGCTCTAATTACTGACAAAATAGTTTCATATATTGATTGGCTAACCAAAGCTCTGCTGTAATTACTGCATTGTGAATGACTCCTTTCCCAGCTGCTTATTCTCTTTCTTTTCTCATTCCCACCCTGAAAATAAAGAAAAGCCTTTTTGCCAAAGAAGTAAATTTCAGAGAGAAACAATCAAAACAAAAAGAAAGCCTTAGAAGAAACCATTTTCAACTATGCAAATGTACATAATGAAAAGCACAGACCTATGTACTTGAAAAACAATTTGTCTTAGAAAGATGCGTAACTGCCTTGTTGATGCACGTACTTGCACACTACATTTAAGATACAATTTTCAAAGGTGCCTAAAGGTTTAAGTCTCCCAGTTCCCACTAATATTCAATGGGAGCTGACTGCCTAACTCCCTTACATCCCTCCCTTTTGCCCAGCCTCAAATGACAGCTAAACTCAATACTTGGGGAGTGTTGTCAAATGGCTAGACACAGACAACTGAGACTGGATGTAATAGTTCCTTATGACACAGAGATGTTCTAAAGCCTAATTAAGGTGAAATGTAATTGCAAATCATTACTACAGTTCACCTGAGAACCACAGTAGTTAATTCTTACTCAGGCTTTTCTGTACTACCTAATGAACAAACCGTCTTGTACAGCTGAGTAACTGGTTTCAGGTTTATTTTAGAAAACTAAAGAACAAACTTCTGAATACTGAGCCACACTCAATACTAAGAGAAATGAAATATTTTAATCAATACTTTATGTTCCATATTGCTCAGGTTAATAATAGTCCCTTTCAGAGTCAACCCAAAGTAAGCACTGTATATTTCTCTTGGTTTGTGTATTTTACATTTAACATGAAAGCAAATGGAAATACCCTACAGATTCTCAGATACATGAGAATGTATTTCTTCATTCTCAAATACGTATATATTGTAGAATCTGTCTGATAGTATCATTACATGAGATATTGCAAAACCTTAATAAGACAGTAACAAGCTAATGTTAGGTCGGAGTTATTTTACTAAGTAACTTTGCATGATATTTCATAATAGTTAGGAGATGAAAAAGTTTATTATAGGATGCACATAGAACTCAACTAGCAAGTTTACACTTCTTTTTCCTAGACTGGTTTTGGTCTAAAACATTATATTTCTTAAAAAACATGATCTATAAAAACTCTACTTTTGTAACCATCAAAATCTGCATTCTTGAAGACAGTAGATATTCCCCATTTCCTCTGCTAGAACAGCATTTCTAATTTCCTCTCACTCCACCTTTAGAGTCAACTGAGGGGCCATTTCCTCACTGTTCCCTATTCAACTGCACCCATGGAGAGTGGGAAAGAGAAACTTCAAGAAATGGCTCTTCCGCTGGCCTTCAACTTGAACCATGGAACTTTCCACCCCTAGAACGTATGTGGGGAAGGATGGAGGTAATCAATGCTCTAAAGCTTTCCTGTGCACAAATACTTTAAGCAGAGAGGGGAAAGAAAAGGGTGCCAAGAACCCTTGAGGATTGAAGAATCTGCTAGTATGAGAAGACTCCCATAGGTATGCTCCCCTTGCAATCACGAGTACCGGTACCAAGCAATCAACCCCTAACTTTCTCCTACCTTCATGGTTTATTGATGAATGCTTGTGTGACAGATGACTAGAAAGACTTAGTAGTATTGACCACAAAAAGGTGATTAGAGGGATGGGGAAGAGGCAAACAGCTTTGGGAATGTGAAATATAACCAAATTAATGAGAGTGAAGAACATGATGGGGGGGGGAAGTTGGGAGAAAATGCAGAGAGAAATAGAAAGAGATGCACCAAAATATTTGAAATGAAAAGAAAGAGTGACTGAAGGGAAAAGGATATGGAGGAAGAAAAAAAGTCAATGCAAATTATATTAAAAATATTTAATGTAAAGTTGAATGACATTTAGTAAATTGTAAATAATATGTCTGCATATATGAGGAATGGAGTGATCTTCCTACCTCTGGTGGATATTATTACTCTACAGATTCTACTGAAGCATACAAGCAAGAGATGACTTGAGAGTATTTTTAATAATACCATCTCTTCATGCATCGAGGGTGTATCCCTTCTTCACCGGTGATTTCAATCTCTTTCAGAAACGACAAAAACAGAGATGCGAATCCAAAGGGAAAGATAAGGGAAAGACTCTCAGAAAAAGACCCTTGAGTAAAAAACAAAGGAAGAGAGGAACTGGCTTTTTATTCCACAGAGGTTTCCATGGGGGAATCACACAGGTCCCTCATGGGAGCCTCTCTCACTGAGACCAGTCTGTAGTTAAGGACTTTTATCTCTATTTTTTCTACATTCACCCTCCTCAGTGTAACCCACCTCAAATTACATTCTTGCACCTGGGTCCTGACCCGTTTCAACACAAATACTATTTATATTTTCCACTTCTAGCTGGCTACCTAACCCAACAAGTTTTGCCCACACACCTGCCAATGACAAAAGGGAGTCATTTCTCTGCAACCGGCAGGTGCTTCACAAAGCCTGCTTGGTTGTAAATGCTGCATACAAGATCGCCAGCTGCATAAAGCACAGGTACGATTTTTAAGGAAGCCTCAAACTTATTCTTCACAGGGCAGTTCACTAACATCCCATGACAAAGCTCTTATGGGCACTGGATTTTCACTTGCTTCAAGACGCATCGTTTCATTTCCAACAAGAAAATAGACTGAAATACTAAATATTTAAACATTTTTATTATTTCACACTAATAAAAATTCATAAATACCATAACTATCAGCTCTAAGAAGCACTTTTCAGCTTCTCTCTGGATTGCACAACCCACGTTTTATCGACCTTCAAAGCAGTACAGGTTCCCTCTCTCTACTTTATGTTTTTCACATGTCAAGATATATATATTACAATAGCTGCACTAAATATGATACAATGTTCGTAGTTCATAGTGCTACACATTACATATGGCCAGGAAAATAAAATTATTTAACTTGTTCCCATTACTGAAGAAAGGTGATAGCTTTAACTGTGAAGGAGGTTATGTGAATAACTTTCCATTATAAGCCTGATTTTGACTCAAAGTTCACCAAAATTAAATCACAGTAAGTTTCTGAAATGTCCTTCTCAGCTGTCCACAGATCCTAGTGGTCACAGTTCGCCATTCCTGGCCAATGGGAGCAGCGGGAAACGGCGTGGGCCGCAGGTTGCCTCTAAATGGTCTCTATCCTGAAAACGCTTACATATGCAAGCAGTCCCACTGTGTTTAACAGTACTTCTCACGTGTAGTGTAAGTATTCACATGATAGGAACCTAACTCATTAGTCAGTATACAAGTATGATGTATCCTATCGACAGCCTCCTCTTAAAAAAAACACCAACAAAACCCAGTATCAGTACTCTTTGCAAGTACGGAAGCCCCGTCATGACTAATTTCTCACATCACTCTTCTCTAAACTTTCTATTTCTGCTCTTACTTTAAGATGAAGAGACCAAAGTTGAAAGCAGTGGAAAATACGCAAGTAAGCACTGAACTTTTAGTAATGACATTTCCAGTATCATTCTCTTATACAGTCTAAAATCAAATTAATTTTGAGCACTGCTATACATAGGAAACAATGTCACCTATGAATCATCCACAACGTACAAATAAGTCTTTTTTCCCCTGAAAGTTCACAACTAATTTGGAACCTATCAAACGTGTAAAAGTAGCTTAAATTGTTCTTCCCAGTTTGCCAAACTTGAAATATCTTGCAGAATTTGCAGTACAGGTGAGTGGCATCTTAGGTGCATTTAACATGCGCGAATTCAGCTTTGCGCGGTGGGAAAAGTTCTTCTTGACCTGCTGCTCACAAACAGGGAAGTAATAGTAGAGGAAGCAGTAGTGGATGGGAACCTGGGAGGCAGTGACCATGAGATGGTAGAGTTCAGGATCCTGACACAAGGAAAAAAGGAGAGCAGTAGAACAGAGACCCTCGACTTCAGAAAAGCAGACTTTGACTCCCTCAGGGAACTGATGGGCAAGGTCCCCTGGGAGAATAACATGAGGGGGAAAGGAGTCGAGAAAAGCTGGCTGTATTTTAAAGAATCCTTATTGAGGTTGCAGGAACAAACCATCCCAATGTATAGAAAGAAAAGTAAATATGGCAGGCTTAACAGTGAAATCCTTGCTCGTCTTAAACACAAAAAGGCAGCTTACAAGAAGTGGAAGATTGGACAAACGACTAGGGAGGAGTATAAAAATATTGTTCAGGCATGCAGGGGTGAAATTAGGAAGGCCAAATCACACTTGGAGTTGCAGCTAGCCGGAGATGTTAGGAGTAACAAGAAGGGTTTCTTCAGGTATGTGAGCAAGAAGAAGAAAGTCAAGGAAAGTGTGGGCCCCTTGCTCAATGAGGGAGGGAACCTAGTGACAGAGGATGTGGAGAAAGCTAGTGTACTCAATGCTTTTTTTGCCTCTGTCTTCACAGACAAGGTCAGCTTCCAGGCGGCTGCACTCCGCAGCACAGTATGGGGAGGAGGTGACCAGCCCTCTGTGGAGAAAGTAGTAGTTCGGGACTATTTAGAAAAGCTGGACGAGCACAAGTCCATGGGGCCGGATGCACTGCATCCGAGGGTGCTAAAGGAGTTGGCCGATGTGATTGCAGAGCCATTGGCCATTATCTTTGACAAATCATGGCAATCGGGGGAGGTCCCGGATGACTGGAAAAAAGCAAATGTAGTGCCAATCTTTAAAAAAGGGAAGAAGGAAGATCCGGGGAACTACAGGCCAGTCAGTCTCACCTCAGTCCCTGAAAAATCATGGAACAGGTCCTCAAGGAATCAATTCTGAACCACTTAAAGGAGGGGGAAGTGATCAGGAACAGTCACCATGGATTCACCAAGGGCAAGTCATCCCTGACTAACCTAATTGCCTTCTATGATGAGATAACTGGCTCTGTGGATGAGGGGAAAGCAGTGGATGTGCTATTTCTTGACTTTAGCAAAGCTTTTGATACAGTCTCCCACAGTATTCTTCCCAGCAAGTTAAAGAAGTATGGGCTGGATGAATGGACGGTAAGGTGGATAGAAAACTGGCTGGATGGTCGCGCTCAACGGGTAGTGATCAATGGTTCCATGTCTAGTTGGCAGCCGGTATCGAGTGGAGTGCCCCAAGGGTCGGTGCTGGGGCCGGTTTTGTTCAATATCTTCATCAACGATCTGGAGGATGGTGTGGACTACACCCTTAGCAAGTTTGCAGATGGCACTAAACTGGGAGGAGTGGTTGATACGCTGGAGGGTAGGGATAGGATACAAAGGGACCTAGACAAATTAGAGGATTGGGCCAAAAGAAATCTGATGAGGTTCAACAAGGACAAGTGCAGAGTCCTGCACTTAGGACGGAAGAATCCCATGCACTGCTACAGACTAGGGACCGAATGGCTGGGCAGCAGTTCTGCAGAAAAGGACCTAGGGGTTACAGTGGACGAAAAGCTGAATATGAGTCAACAGTGTGCCCTTGTTGCCAAGAAGGCTAACGGCATTTTGGGCTGTATAAGTAGGGGCATTTCCAGCAGATCGAGGGACGTGATTATTCCCCTCTATTCGACACTGGTGAGGCCTCATTTGGAGTACTGTGTCCAGTTTTGGGCCCCACACTACAAGAAGGATGTGGATAAATAGGAAAGAGTCCAACGGAGGGCAACAAAAATGATTAGGGGGCTGGAGCACATGACTTATGAGGAAAGGCTGAGGGAACTGGGATTGTTTAGCCTGCAGAAGAGAAGAATGAGGGGGGATTTGATAGCTGCTTTCAACTACCTGAAAGGGGGTTCCAAAGAGGATGGATCTAGACTGTTCTCAGTGGTAGAAGATGACAGAACAAGGAGTAATGGTCTCAAGTTGCAGAGGGGGAGGTTTAGGTTGGATATTAGGAAAAACTCTTTCACTAGTAGGGTGGTGAAGCACTGGAATGGGTTATTTAGGGAGGTGGTGGAATCTCCTTCCTTAGAGGTTTTTAAAGTCAGGCTTGACAAAGCCCTGGCTGGGATGATTTAGTTGGGGTTGGTCCTGCTTTGAGCAGGGGGTTGGACTAGATGACCTCCTGAGGTCCCTTCCAACCCTGAGATTCTATGATTCTATGAAAAACCAGAAAAAAAAAAAAAAAAACAATTTTAAAACGGCATCGGTACTGCTGGCGATTCCGTCCACCATGCAACTCAATGGCGTTTCACTATACGCGGTTTTCGCTTTACGTGCAAACCTCAGAACTGAACCCCCGTGTAAAATGAGACTTGCCTGTACTTGAGAAAGTTATCTAGTTATCTTCAGATTTGTAAACCCAAAGCCTTAAATTTCTTGGTGTTTTATATAAGTAACATTTTGTTCCTGTTTCAGTTTTAACATTTTATTTTCATATTTTAAGAGTTTTCAGAAAATTTTAACCCAGTTAAGATAATTACTTAATTTTTGTTTTAAAACTTCTTAACATAGTGTAATGCTGACAGACCCCAGTCGTCGGCAGGTGGGATTGAATCTGGGACCTCTGAAGCTTAGTGCGTGAGCCTCTAGTCCATGTTTAGCTAAGGCTGTAGCAGACTCATTAATCTCTAAGTGATCTAGGTGCCACTAGAGAGGGACAGAGACCACCCAGCAGACATGGGTTATAATAGCACTTCTAATATACCCTTGTGAGATTCATAATCTAGACAAACAGTCTGACAACCTTTCAATAGAAAGAAATAAAAGTTTCTTATTGCCCCGTGTTTCCAAAGATTTAAAATAACCCTACCATTCTCTTTTGTCTTTATTGGTAATGTGAAAAATAATTAAAAATTACAATAGTATCATTTCTTAAAAGGAGCACCTTCAGGTATTTATTTTGCTGCTGCTAGGGGAAACCCATACATTAACTTTAGTGAAAAGTGAAGTATTTAGTGTGTACATTATCTATTATACATAATACCTTAAATGTATGAATTCTCTATCTTAATGTGACAGCATCCAAGCAAAGCATAGCATTAAAACATTAATGTAAACTCAGGTTTTACAAACAGATCAAGAAAAAAATATACTTTCCAGGTTTGTGCCTGTTGCAATTCAGGCAGAGAACAATGGGAGGCGAACATTGAAGTAATTATTTTGTGAGAAATTTGGTGGCAACATGTTTACATTTCAAACTATCAACTCTGGCATAGCATTATATAGGCTCTCCAGTTTCTGTACCAGTATGAAGCCAAGTAATAACATAACAGCCAGCATGATTTCCTAAAATAACAACTCTTAAATAAATCAACATGTCCTTTTTCAATATCCTTATATTCTTTTCAGGTTATCCCAGTAGGATAATTTATTTGTTATCTCTAAATTGATACTTGTGCTTACATGCATTAACCCAGGTTTACTACTGAGTTATCATTAATACGCAGAGCTCATGTTTTTGGCAGATGGCATAAAGGTTGGGGGCTGTAGAGTTTCTACAGAGAAATTTCTGAAGTGCTGTGCCAGGAATAGAACTAGTTGAAAAAATGTCCATCTGAATGATTTTCTGACAAAAATGTCTTTTTCACAGAATTAAAATCTTCTGTGAAAAAATTTCAGTTTTGCTGAAAAATATTGATTTTCTATCAGGAAAATCAAAGTAACAACTGCCTGCCTGGAAAACTTTTATCAATTTCACTTTCTGCAAAGTAAAATTCACAAAAGCTTTCCAGAAGGCTGTTGAAGCCCCAGGTGCTCTGACTCTGACTCCTCCCCTGCAGAGTGCCTTGCGGCCGGGGTCCCTACCCTTCCAGGGTTCATGGCTCTGGGACAACCCCACCATGCCAGAGGTTCCAGACTCTCTGCCATGGAGCGTCTAGCTACTACTGCATCACAAATAAATAAATAACAATAGTCATTAGCTTTTCTTAATCACTATCTTTTTTTTCCCCCAAACGTGATTGGCTAAACAAGTTAAAGGAGACTTAACAATACATCAAGTATACATGGGTAGTGCTGCAAAGGAAGACAAAATGCAAGACAAAGTAATAATTTCAGATCAGACTAATTTTTTAACTCAAAAAATTATTCTGTAACAAAAACAAGTTTGTAAAGTATGAAGAACCTCTGTAACTCTCCTTTGTCCTCAATAAATCTTACAATTGTCAAATCAAACCAATTTTCCAAAACAAGGTTATAGTGAGATAAACCAGGGTTTTATAATGAAAAGGTGGTTGCAAACCAGTGGTGTGTGCAGAAATTAAAATTTGACCCCTTTTGGAGGGACACAGTCTGTCATCGTCATCGTCCCCCCCTCCCCCCCTTCCAGGAGCTTGCTCTCCCCCCTCTGCACACGGCCTCAGGAAGGGTTTGCTGCTCCCCACTGCGCCAGCCCTGAAAGGAGCTCGCTCTTTTCCTTGCCCCGGACACAGCAGGAGCTTGCTCTTCACCCCCGCACTTCCATGCCCCTGTTGCAACCTAACATGAAAAAGCTACCATTTCACCATAATGCAAAATTTCTGGCTCCTTTGCCCTTCAGAAGTTTTGATCAGAGTAATTGTTGGCTACTGATGATCCTGTTAGGTTAAAAAACATGTCTGTGCTGCAAGTCATGGGTGAAATTCTGTGCTGGGCTTCTATAAGACATCTCTGTCCCCTTTCCTGATTCTGGGATGCTCCAGGGGCTATAGTGGCCTGTGGCATAATTTACTATTAACAGCGGCACTGCCCACAATCTCTGCAGTTCTATATGCTATAGCCCTGTCCTGACATGCCCTTCTACTCCCAGAAACCCACCCCAGCAAGTCTCCCTATGCCAGGACTTGCAAGAAGGCCTTCAGAAGACACAGTGTGGCTGTATTACTCAAGCCTGGTTTACCCTTAAAAATTAGATTAACCTAGTTATGTTGCTTTTGGCTGTGAAAAATTTTGTGCCCTGAGCACAATAGTTAGGTTGACCTAACCTCTGGTGTAGATGTGGCTACTACTTCTACTTCTCAGAGAAGTGGATTAACTACGTCAATGGAAAAACCCCTTTCATTGATGCAGGAAACATATACAGCTACAGTACTCCAGATGCACAACTGCAGCACCATAGTTATGCTGCTATAGTGTAGACATAGCCTCAGTTCCTGTACTGGGGGAATTCTCCTTTGGGGAGGAACTAATGACCTGTGGGCTTTTTTATCTGGCATACAGGGGCAGAAATAGGTGTGAGAATCTCACCCAAACCTTCCAAATCACAAAATTCCTCCAGGCAGTTTTAAGTGTGAAAAGCTAAACCATTAAATGCCTTCTCTTGGGTCTGGAATGAGTTGCAAAATGTCCCATGAATGAACCAGCCCCGGCTTTGGCAGTGAGAATAGGAGATTTGTAGATGTCTTGTACAATAGCAAGTATTTGTCAATCTATTTTTAATCTCTCCTGAGCACCAGGATTTAGTTCAGGCGAGTCCCTTGCAGCATGCAATCAGCAAAAAAGAATTATATATTTATATTTTGCTTTTTTGGCCAGTCTATTTCATATTTGTTAGTTTGTTCCCTAGAAAGCTGTCTCCTCAGCTGTTTCATAAACAAGGCTGAATTGAACCCCGTAGGATTTACTCAATTATTGAGTAAAGCTATAAATGAATCCTTGTTAGAGAACATATTTCACAGCTTGCCCAGCCTTCTATCTCAGCCTCACCATTTGCAGGGCTATCACGGACAGGTTATAATGTGAAATTTAAATTTCCATAAATGACATGATTTCTCAGCAAACTGTTCATGACAAGTTCTCCTAAAATAAACTTTTATTCATCTGAATTTATTTATATCCACAGATATACCTAAACCATCAAGTAAATTCTGGACTTCTCCACCTCACAAGCATACTTCATACTTACAACACTCTAGCTAGAAAGGCCAGGTAAATATGCACGTTTTATTTATCTGGAAAAGTAGCTAAATGCAACAAAATATTCCTATTTTTGTAACTAATTAGTCCGTAGTCTCTTCCAGCACCTGTCTTGCAACGGTTTTACTGCTACCGGTTCCTTAAGACAAGTGGATTTTTTTTTCCAATAAAACTCTGTTAGCTCCAAGTGATTGGTCATCTTTCCCAATTCCCAGACAGATATTTTTAACTTTATTGATGCACTGGTGTAAAATTAGATTAATGCAGTGCTGATTCAGGCCCTTGCGTAATAAGTTTTTATTGAAATGGTGCTCAAATCTGGACATAGGACTGAAAGTCATCTTGTAAACTAGCTCTAGAGTTCTAAGCCACAAGTAACAGGAATAAATTCAATGGGTATGGATTGTTTTAAGGGATTTGTAATAGGATAGGAGGCCTTTCACGAGACTGTAGGTTCCAAAACTGGTTCAACTTAGTTACCAAAAATTATTACCCTCTGATGGCTGTTCAGTGACCCATGTGAAATATAACTAATACAATAGAACTTCAGAGTTACAAACAACAAAGTTATGAACTGACCAGTCAATAACACACCTCATTTGGAACTAGAAGTACACAATCAGGAGGAAGCAGAGATTCCCCCACCCGCCCAAACCAGTACAGTACTGTTGTGAGCAGAGTCCCAGTGGGGAGCTAGCTGTGGTCACTTAATTAGGGTGAACTGCAAAGAATGGGGCAGTCAATTCCCAAAAAGCTGGCGGATATTCCTGCTTCAAACACCATTCCAGGAGACATGCGTCCATGCTGATGACGGGTTCTGCTCGATAACAATCCAAAGCAATGCGGACTGACGCATGTTCATTTTCATTATCTGAGTCAGATGCCACCAGCAGAAGGTTGATTTTTTCTTTTTTGGTGGTTCAGGTTCTGTAGTTTATGCATCAGAGTGTTGCTCTTTTAAGACTTCTGAAAGCATGCTCCACACATAAGAACATAAGAAAGGCCGTACTGGGACAGACCAAAGGTCCATCCAGCCCAGTATCCTGTCCACTGACAGTGGCCAATGCCAGGTGACCCGGAGTGAGTGGACCTAACAGGTAATGATCAAGTTATCACCCCCCTCTGACAAACAGAGGCTAAGGACACCATTCCTTACCCATCCTGGTTAATAGCCATTAATGGACTTCATCTCCATGAATTTATCCAGTTCTCTTTTAAACCCTGTTATAGTCCTAGCCTTCACAGCCTCCTCAGGCAAGGAGTTCCACAGGTTGACTGTGCACTGTGTGAAGAACTTCTTCCTTTTATTTGTTTTAAACCTGCTGCCTACTAATTTCATTGGGCGGCCCCTAGTTCTTCTATTATGAGAACAAGTAAATAACTTTTCCTTATTCACTTCCTCCACACCACTCAATTTTATATACCTCTATCATATCCCCACTTAGTCTCCTCTTTTCCAAGCTAAAAAGTCCTAGCCTCTTTAATCTCTCCTCATATGGGACCCATTCCAGACCCCTAATCATTTTAGTTGCCCTTCTCTGAACCTTTTCTAATGCCAGTATATCCTTTTTGAGATGAGGAGACCACAATTGTATGCAGTATTCAAGATGTGGGCACACTATGGATTTGTAAAGGGCAGTAAGATATTCTCCGTCTTATACTCTTATCCCTTTTTTAATGATTCCTAACATCCTGTTTGCTTTTTTGACTGCCGCTGCACACTGCATGGACATCTTTAGAGAACTATCCACGATGACTCCAAGATCTTTTTCCTGATCCACACCTTATTCCTCTCAGATTTTGGAAGGCACTTCAGATTTTTAAACCTTAGGTTGAGTGCTATAGCTATCTTTAGAAATCTCAAATTGGTACCTTCTTTGCCTTTTGTCAAATCTGCAGTGAAAGTGTTCTTAAAATTAACACCATATGCTGGGTCATCATCTGAGACTGTTATAACATGAAATACATGGCAGAATGTGGGTAAAACTGAGCAAGGGAAATACAATTCTCCTTCAAGGAGTTCAGTCACAAATTTAATTAATGCATTTTTTTTTAACAAGCATCATCAGCATGGAAGCATGTTCTCCAGAATGGTGGCTGAAGCATAAAGGGGCATACAAATATTTAGCATATCTGGCATGTAAATACCTTGCAATGCCAGCTACAAAAGTGCCATCCAAATGCCTGTTCTCACTTTTTGGTGATATTGTAAATAAGAAGAGGGAAGAATTATCTCCTATAAATGTAAACAAACTTGTTTGTCTTAGTGATTGGCTGAACAAGAAGTAGGACTGAGTGGACTTGTAGGCTCTAAAGTTTTACATTGTTTTGTTTTTGAGTGCAGTTATGTAACAAAACAAAATCTACACTTGTAAGTTGCAGCTTTCACAACAAAGATTGCACTACAGTACTTGAATGAGGTGAACTGAAAAATACTGTTTCTTTTGTTTATCATTGTTATAGTGCAAATATTCGTAATAAAAATAATATACACTTTGATTCCAATTACAGATATTGTAACAGAATACAATATATATGAAAATGTAGAAAAACATCCAAAATATTTAAAATATCTCAATTGGTATTCTATTGTTTAACAGTGTGATTAAAACTGATTAATCGCGATTGATATTTATCGCGATTAATTTTTTGAGTTAATTGCGTGACTTAACTGCGATTAATTGACCATCTCTAAATACAACATACCAACATTGTTATACACTGGATAGATCCTATCCCCATCTTTGTTGTTGAGAGGAGCTGGCTTTTCAGGATGATACAGTTCCTGTGGTTCCCTCATTCTTTTGAGTTGGAGCTTAAGTCTGTCCACTTTTGCCTTAGCTTCTAGTTCCTGCAATCTAATATATGCCATTTTTGTTCATGTTCAAAACACAGATGTTCTCTTTCAGCAGCTTCTCTTTCCATAGCAGCTATTTTTTGTTCACGTTCAAACTGCTGTTTTCACTGCAAGCATTTTTGCTGGGTCTGCTTCCTTATCATTGGTAATTAACAGATTTTTCAGTTCCTGCTCTGGAGCCTTTTTTCTTAAAAGACAACCCCCTCTGTGAGCACAATTCTTCCAGGCTTTTTCTGTCGGTATCTTGATCATGGGCCACTCACTGTAACTGATTTTTAACCCTTAAACTCTCCAATATCAAAATTAATTTTTTGACAAGCATGGCGTTCTGATCCAAAAACCCAATAAACCTGTGGTAATGTGTATCCTGCCAACCAAGCCACTGTGACCGGGGTCCTAGTGGGGAGCCAGCTGTGGTCACTCAATTAGGGTGAACTGCAAAGAATGGGGCAGACAATTCCCAAAAAGCTGGTGGATATTCCAATACCTAGATTTACCAAGCCAGCATAAAACAGCTTATTTATTACCTTACTGATTACTCAGAAGTCCAAATAACAGTTCCCAGCCTCAGGCCTCCATCCAGGTACCTAAGTCAAATATGATGATTTCTGAAAATCTTATTTCAGCATATAAAATAAAAGGTTCTACCAATCCCAAAGGATTGGACACATTACCTCCCAGGTTACTGAATACTCCAGAACTTACCCAAATATACGCTACAGCCAATTCTTATTAATTAAACTAAAATTTATTAAAAAACAAGAGAGAGAGTATGGTTAAAAGTTCAATATACATAAAGACATGAGTTCAATTCATTGAGGTGCAGATTCATAGCAGAGATGGTGGGCTTTGTAGCTGCAAAGAGTTCTTTCAAAAATAGTTCATAGGTTACAGTCCAATGTCCAAATACCATATTCATGGCATACCAGTGTACCTGGGACCTCAGTCTTGCAACTCAAACTTCTCCAGAAGAAGCTTAAGCAGATCTGAGATGACAGAATCAGGACCCAAGGATCTTTTATATAATTTCATGTCTTTTGACAAGTTGGGAGTTCAAAAGGTAATTAGCATGACTATGAAGGAGGTCCATCACTGTTACCTTAGCTACAGAATTAACATAAGGCAATTTGCTTGTTCCTCCACCATTCACAGATTATTTGCTTTATATTTCAAAGAGAGTGAATACAGAGATATCCCATGTTTACAATTCATTTAAATGATAGGATGTTCTTTTGACCTCTGAATTATTAGAATACAGCATATTCAGAGACTGTTGATTACATGTCCACCGTACTCATACATATGTAAATACACAAAAACACAAACATTATCTCCCCACATGTCTTTTGGGGGTTATTTATTTTGCAGGATGTTTAACCCTTTCTAGCCATGCCATCACAACTGTGTTAAATGTAAACTACTAATAAAACAAAGGGAAAGTTTAAAAAAAGATTTGACATGGGAAGGAAACTGTTTCATTTAAATTAAGATGGTTAAAAGCAGAATATTTTTCTGCATAGTAAAGTTTTAAAGCTGTATTAAGCCAATGTTCAGTTGTAAACTTTTGAAAAAACAACCACAATGTTTTGTTTAGAGTTACGAACTACCTCCATTCCACTCTGAGGTTCTACTGTAGTCTCATTAATTCCTAGAAAACAACTGTCCACATAAAACACTTCCAAATTGGCACTAAGATTGGCAATCTCAACAGTGAGACCAAGAAATAAATAGGTCATAAATAAAATTATCCCTTCTCGTGTTCAGAGGAATTCTCTCCAGCTCAGTGTTGAAGCATGCTGCTAAGAAGAATTTGCAGAGAAGCAAGCCTAGGAGCAATGGGGTCAGGAACCAAGGCTTTAACTTATGTACAACTCTAACAAGAATTAATGAACTACCACTTCTTGATGTGACACTGGCATGACTACATTTTGCCTAATCAGTGAACCTATCACTCATTAGACAGTAATCCCTTATGAGCGGAGGCGGGTTTTTTTTTGGGGGGTGGGGCGGTGGGGCGGTCTTGGTCCTTAGCAGAGTGATTGACAAATGAAAATTTCCTCTGAAGCAAACAGATTTCATTATCTAATTATGGATTTTTTATAAATAAATTGAAGAGATTCACCTGTACAAAACGGTTTACATATAGTGGGACATTGTTTTTTAATCTTTCCTTCTTGCCCCCAACACACACACACGGTTCTACATTAGTTAAGTCATACCAAAGTTTTATTAACTATTTCACAGTAAGCTTTCTATTTCTTGCCTGAGGATCTCTGCACTTGTGAAAGAGTCTTACATCTGCTATTTATTTTATGCCAAAATGAACATTAGAAGATGAGAAGACTATTCTGAGTTTTGAGGATTGTTTACCAGAGTGTTCCTGGAATTAATTAAAACAAACTATTCGGATGGAAACGGTAATTTAATTATCACACAAGTAGGCATAACTTTTAAATCCAGTCTTTACCAGACTGTAACAAAAGTGTTAAGAAGGTTCAGTTCTCAAAGTACTGAAGACAACAAAAGACAGTGGTAGCAACTCTTGGTGAAATGTCCTCAGGTGACATCCCATCACTCAAAGCACCCCCACGTCTAAATGAATATAATGCTGTTGAAGAGGAAAGGCAGTGAGATACATTCTTCCCTATCAAGAACTGAGTGTACTGTTATTTCATTGCTCCCTTCTGTTGTTCCAGGAGCTCGAGCATATGAACTTTGATCTCCCAACGTGTCCGTATGATGCAATAACTAACTTGCCAACAGCTTTAGGGTCCTGTACTTCCATCTCCTGTTTGGTCAGGAAGGGAAATCAAAACTATAAAAAGGGACCGAAGCCCACAAGCCTGCAGAAGCAGGAAGAGGGGCCATTAGGATATACTCCCTGGATGCTTGAGCCCATGGAAAACCCAGTGCTCCCTTTAAAGACAGGCTAGTAACTGAGTAGAGAGCTCCTGCACTCCTCAAGTAGGCACTGCTTTTCTATACAGTTCTGCAGTTAGCTCCAGACATGCTCAATCCCATTAGTATACAGCAAGAATGTACAGAGGCCCCTGAAGAACCATCATTGCTACCCTAACAAGTCAATTTTAGTGTTTCAGCAACACAATAGGCAATAGACATTAGGACGTATAATCAAGATTTTTTTTAAAGGCGCAAAAATTAGAAAAAAATATTCTCTAGAACATATGAGGAATTTAAATCTGCAAAGTATACCATAATTACCAACAATTGGTTACATCAGACCACAAAGGTGCATAGTACTTCACAAACCCAGAGTAATGTATTTCAGTTCATACATCATTTGTGAAGATATTCCCAATCTGGAAGGTTGGATTGTGTCTTTAAACCACAGCCCTGCTTGGTGGGAGGTGGAGAGGCTGTGTTACAGTGAAGAAACAGCATCACTATCATTTCAAAGAAGTGCAGCATCTACTCCTTTCTAGCCCAGCCAGCTGTGTCCTCACTCTGCACCTCTCTGTCCTGCTAAGAAAGCTAGTTTCACTGATGGCATTAGCAAAGAGCAATGGCTCCACTATTCAGCCACAGTTCTACCCTGTCCCCTATCTGGTGACCCAATGCAGGTCCAGCTATAATCTGGCTCCAGTGATAAATATTTATCCAGACTTCAAAATAAATTATACATTAATCTCTTCTGTCTTAAGGAAAGAAAAAGTAAATAACTGGACAAAGTAAATTAGAAAAGAAATTGAAGATATCCATTATTTTATCAACCAGCTGTAGCACAGCTGCCTTTTTAAATGTAGATGTTTTTCCTATACATTGTTTCCAGTTCTTGCTATATGCTATAATTAATATCAATTGCACTTACAAGGAAAAGAATGAGGGGTAGTATGCAATAGCTTGCAACAAAAAAGTTTACATATAGCTGTACAAGAGAAATTTAAGTCATACAGAAACAAATGCAGACTGGGACTTTTTTGTTGTTCTTGAAGAGCTCATGAACTTGAGTAAGCTCACCAGAATTCAAGTTATCCAACCAAATTCTCCTCGCTCCCCCTATAACTAAAATAAAATAATTTAAGAAACCTCAATTTAAGCTTCAGCTTCACTATGGATATCTGAGCTTGGTGCCCTGGGGGCTGTCTTTCCCTCTCTAGCAGCCAGGAAATGAAAGATGTAATTACAGGCAGATCCTCATTCTGCTTGGGAAGGAGAAATCACACAGTGGACTCTGAATGCTTGATATGAAGCAGATTTAAATATATATTCTGCAATCTCCAAAATTATGAAGATTTGTCTTAATTTGCACTTCTTTATTTTGTTGCCAGATAGTATCCAGGAAATTCAGAAAGAGACAACCTTCCTCCATGAGAAATCCTCTATTTACAATCCATCTTGCTTCTTTAGGCCAATATTCTCAAACCTTGTCAAGCACCCACGACCAACCTCCTATTTTCTTGCGGTACTTACCCCAACTTCAGCACTTTTTTTCACCTACTCTCCTAAATTGAAATCTGAGCAGTAGTTTGAATATATATAGGTGCCTATTACCCCTCACCCATGGTCCTGATTTTTCACCCTTGCTATCTGGTCACCTTAACTCTCATATAATTCATGTGGGTTGCAGTCTGACTTACCCACATGCTCCATCTGAATTATATGGCAAGCTGTTATGTCTCCTGTCTCATTTCCATTCCCTTACATGGCTCTAATCTCCCTTTTGAGTAAATTCATTTATTTAAAAAAAAGCTAGTATAGTCTGTAAGCCATCTGAATCATTTTTTTCGAAAGGTAGCTACTAAATGGTTATTAGTTGCACAAATGCCTGATGTGCACGTGTGCATGCAATAACTTATTAAAAATGTGAGCCTTGGGAGTTAATGCTTTTGCCTGTCTTTTCAAAAGACTGGTATGGTTTGTATGCTTTTAAAAAAGCATACAAACCATTAAAAAGTCTCCTTTTACTTCCACCCCACCGCTTCCAAGTTTTCTTCTATTGAAAAATGCCCTTACCCCAAGAATGAAAAAACATCTTATAAGGAATTAGATTACTCCTGATTGCCATTTTTTTCTTTTCCTTGCTTTGTTCTACTTTGCATGTTAAACTCTAAGATGTGCAGGGAATTATTAGAGTTTCCATTTGTAAAATACTTGTTTATTTTTGAAAAAAGTATTTTATGAACAGACAAGTGCACAAATGTTTAATGTACTTACCAATCTTTGATTTAATCGCTTATTTTCCTCTTCTTTAAGTTGTAGTGTCTGTAGGAGACAGTAATCTAAAATGAATAACCAGTTTAATATTTATATTCATTATATAGCATAAACCTGTAATAAATACCAAATAGTTTTGAACTGATGAACACTGCACTGTCCATGCACAAACTACCTTTTGTTGTAGGTTTCAGAATTTTAGGAAAACGTTTATAATCTCCTCACCAACAAAAAGGTACAGACATTTAAAGTTAGAAAATACCTGGCAACCACCATGGTGCTACTGAGCCTGCTGTCAAGCTACTGGGGGAAGTGTCATCTCCCTGCTCTTACTACAGTTTAACCATGAAACAGAGATAATCTGATTGATTCTACTGAACTAGGAGCTGGTGTGAAGCTCAAAATAGAATTTTAAGTGAAGTAAAAACTAAGCCTAACTCTGAAGAAGAGAAAAGAAGGCAGCTGGAATGGGATTGGAGACAAAAAAGGAAATGGAAAGTGGGTTGTTAAACCTTTCAGACTTATACTTTAAAGACAAAAAGTCTAATCAATTAAAAACAGCAGATTTTTTGATGATGTTCCCAGTCGTTCACCAGTGGGAATAGCTACACAGCTGTGACTTCACCCACACGGTCCAATCAGTCAAACTCTGTCCAAAGCAGTACTCAAATACAAAATACACCACACAGAAAAATGACTTACAAAAGGGGAAATAATCTAATTTCCTGATTTGTGAACTGAAATTCTAGACTAAAACACAATTTAAAAAAACCCACAAAAAATAATTGGACTGCATTATAAGAAACACTTACTGTTCTAATGTCAGGTTTTTTTGTTTTTGTGTTTTAAAGATCTGTCACACCAGGGTTATAGTATATTAGACTTTTAATTAAGATGATATAAATTAACACAGTGCCAGAGAAGTGGATGAAATCCTTTTGCTTTGTTTCTTCTGAAATTAGTTTAAAGCATTTCTCATACTCTGTGTCTCAGTGTTTTAATTCCCTTGTTTTGAAAAGAGTAAACACGTCTTGGATTAATATGTGAAAAGAAAAATTGGTCTGCAATCACTTCCATGGAATTTATTTAATCTCTGATCACTTGGTGGAATTATTTCCTTTAATATTACTGTAAAGATCCATTATTCTCTAGGAAACCCAGATGTTCCCACTGGTTAATTCCTTGGTTCATTTTCTGCTATAAAAACATCACACAAAACAGTGAACAAATCAAGAATGTGTTACAACTACCTAAAATGGAAATACTAGCCCCGATTCTCATTCATACAAAGCCTGTTTTACACATCGTAAAGTGTAAGTGGTCCTTAAAGACGGAGTAAATTATACACAGACTCACTTTCAGATCCTGTACACTAAGAGAATGGTGTGAATTAGTCTTAATGTAAATGAAAATCAATCCCATTACTCCTTGAAAAAGGCACTTTCCTTTGCAAATACTCATGCGCACCAGAATTTAATAATCAATCATAACTTTACGTGTGTACTAGTCATCTTCAAAGCACTTTACACACCATTAAGTTGCTGAATGAATATAATAGAAGAGAATCTACTCACTCTTTCTAACAACATTATCCTCTGTTTTTCTTCAGACAACATATGGATGTTTTCACTAAGGAAAAAAGAAAAACATTTCAGAGGTTAAGAAAATATGAAATAATGCAGTTTTCTCTTTTCCAAAATGTTTATCTACTGAAAGTTACTGTTTTATGGCTATATCTCCTGTTGTATTTGTGCTATTTAAAAGAAATATAGAATAATAATAATATAAAATTTGAAGTTATTGTTTGAAATATTCAAATATATTTGAATGCAAAACTGTCCATTTTAATAGCAAATACCACATGCTGCTGTCCTTCTTATGATGCAAGAATCAATATGGCTACCTTGCTGTTTTTTCTTGGTATATGCACCAGCATTATCATTTCTTAGTTTTCCTTTTATTAATTCCATACAAGTCAAATGGAAAATTCAGTACCCGGGAATTTCCTTTCTGGGTTTAACATCTGTCAGTCACTAATGGGTAGTGTGTCTTGGTCTATGTGGATCTCAAAGGCTTCTAATGGATTCTAGAGAAATCCAGCACAAAGCAAAGCTCCTCATTTCTATATGCTAGAACTCTTCCAGAGCTGTAGAAATACTTAAGACAAATTAGTAAGAAATAAAACCAATTATAATTAAAACTAACATTTTCACCCACAAGGAGAGAGGATTGCTAAATAAAATCACTTCCTGGCTCCCAATATGAAGACATTATGGACAGGTCAGATTGCGTGAGATGTTAACTTTCTTTCTGGAATTATCAGACACTAAATTTTAAGATTCTGAATCCTAACATAACCCAAGGTGGGGAAAGTAATGAGCAATACAACATAGCAGCAAGAAGGGGAAAGGGGGGGGAAGAGGGGAGAAAAAGAGTTAATACAGATTAGAAGTACCTTGATCTATACATTCATTGGGAACTGGTTCTGGCAGCATCTTCCTACCAAAAGGTACCAAGTAGTCCATTTTGCAGTCTTTGATAAAGATCTTAATAAAGACCTGCAAAGACTTTTTTCCCCCCAAGATAATATCACAGATGTGGAATGAGCTCTAAATCCCTCAGCAACTAGCATGTCAGATGGTTTACATGATTCGACTATATAATTTTTTTTTCTCCACCTGTCCAGAGTAGCATTAAATGCTCAGAGGCCTGGGTGCATCTGGCAAAAAGAGATGACTACAGATGTTGACTTCAAGACTGATTGCATGTTCTTGGAATATACTTCGGAATGCTGCAAGCACATCTAAATTTATGGTAAAGCCTGTATTCTGTGGAATGTTGAGTGTTTGTGTAGGTGGAGGAAAAGAATTTCCTGAGAAATATGGAAAGTAGAAACCAACTGTGTTAGGAATTATTCTGGCATCCTGATCATCATTTTTTCATCAAGCAAACACAAGAACATCCCAGAATTTACAGAATCACCAGTTTGAGACTAAGACTATAACAGAGAAGATAGAGACTAATTAACAGGTCTTTATAGACAGAGATTATGCTTCAAAGGATGCTGTTGTGACAGCATGTAAAAAAGAGGCTAATCCCATTTTTGGAAAACCAATCTTGCTGTTGTTTTGAAAAGTCTTACTACTCTGGGCTGTAAGATGATGTAGGTGTGCTTTCCATTCAGAGAGGCTTGTACCAGCACAATACTCGAGGATTCGGTAGCTGAACTGGGGTGCCTGTCAATACATTCTACATCCCTGTCCATCATTCTAATGGAAGATTACTTGAGGGATGAAACCTGACATCATGCCATGCCTGGTGAGTGGTTCCAGATGCTCAATAAAAATATCTGTAGTTCTCTTATATAGAGCTTCACTGAGGGTGGGATATCTTATGGACACCCGCTACTTTTGTGTTGATGGAGTCTTTTGGAAGCAAGCCCCGCTTGATCGGGATCACCATCTCTCTTGCAAAGGCAACTATCATCACTCCAACCTTGGGTAAAAGTGTTGGGTTCTCTAACTTTGTAAAATGTTATGGTCCTTTTGCTAAGGGTTTTTGATTGTTAGGAGGGTTATTCCACTCCTCTTTAATAACATCCTTGAATGAAGGGCCCTGTCTCATGTACATTTTGAAAGCAACTATTTAAGCCGTAGGGTACTTTTGTTGTTTCCTCCTTTTTTAACTCGGTCAGTTGTGACTATCACATTGTAATATACTGTCTCAAATTGTCAAGAACAACAAAATGTTTCCTAATTTTCTTTGATGACCGTTCATGTCTACATTGGAATCAGGGAAAGAGGATCAATGTTGACTTGGATATTTTATTTTCCTTTTCAGCTTGTTGGTCTCAGATTCTTGACTGAATTATTTGCACAGCAAAAAACAAAACAAAAACAACAACCTCTTGTGTCCTCCACTGTCCTGAGAAATTTGCTTGGGCCATGGGGATTCTCTCTCTCCAACTTAACATTTGGGACATGAAGCCCTACAGGAATTGTTTCTACCCACACCCAAAAACCAAAACAACCCTCCTTAGATTAATTTGAGGGGCTAGAAGCCACTAAGGGACTGGTGGGGGTGAGGAGGGAGAAAAAATGAGACCCAGGACACTTCGAGAGATCATTTCTGTGGTGTGTATGTGTTTAAGCGATTTACACCCTGAATGAGCCAGGGAAGATCTCTGCCTTGTAAATGTATGGCTCCTGGTGGTCTATGTTCTTTCTGTTCCCAAAAAGGAGGCAGGCTGGTTAGAGCCTGGATGCCTGGAGCCTGAAGCTCAGAGTCCTGAGCCACAGCAGAAGCCCTAAGCCCCACTGCAAGCCTGGGCTGAAGCCCCGAGCCCTGGCACCGAGCCACCTCATTCCCCCCTTCTCACGGAGAAGACACGAGCCCCCACCCCACAAGGCAGAAGCCCCAAGACCCTACATCCCCATGGGGCAGAAGCCCTTCCCAAGGCTGAAGCCCGGATGCTCCCCCCACTGGGCCATGAAGTTTTATAGCATGCTGGGGAGGGGGTCCTCTGAAAGAAAAAGGTTGAGAAGGCCTGCTTATGAACACAGGGAAGTTTCAGAGTAAAGGTCACATTCTCTTTAGCAATGCACAGAAAAAATGTAATCATGATGGAGTCAAATTGTAAATTTTATCCATTGCACATTGGACAAAATATAGATTAACTCATATATTGCATCTGAGAGTACAATTTCAATATTTTGCAATAAATACTGGGAATTCCACTGGAAATGATTGAATTTTGCACACTACATAACACAGTCACTAAACACAAAAGCAAGGATAAAGTACTTTGTTCATTTATTTGCAAAAGAGAATTTGTTTTAAGAGACAAATAAGGGGAAAAAAAACAGACTACTAAAAGTACGAGAAAGTACGACTCAAAATCACTCCCAAGGTTGCTTCAAATTTTCTTGGAGTTTAGATTACAATCTCCTGTAAACCTGGTGGTAAAAAAGGTACTGAAAAGGAATAGGAGAGTCTAGTGGCTTTATAGATTAGTTTGAGGAAAGCATTCCATCTATGAGAAGATGAAGAATGTAAAAAGATGCTTATGGGGGGAGTGAACAAGTAGGTGGCCAAGTCTGATATCACTGGTGGAGAGAGGAGGAATAGGCAACTTGATAAAATAGATAGATTTGAAAAAAATAGATAAAACATAGATAAGTAGGTAGAGGCAGAGTTGTGAACCACCTTAATAGGCGAGAACAAGAATTAGACATGATGGAAAAGGGAGAACCAAGAAAGCATTTAAAAAATAGGGGGTGACAGTTGGAAGAATGGTTAAGAAAGATTATTTTAGCAGGGATGGGAGAGGGAGAAGAGAAGAGATATGGGTAGAAACACAAATTACCTTCCTTCTTCAACTTCATAGTATTTTCCCTGCCTGCATGCCCTCTCCCGAAACTTTGCATTAGACTTTAAAAAAACCCCACACCTACCAACTGCTTAAAATGACTGCTTTTTTTGAGAAACACGGGTACATTTTTCACTAAATTTGGCCCCAACTTTTGGACACTATACTTCATTTCTTATCCAACATGGGAATATGCTCTCCAATAATAATTTATCAACTGTAGCCTCTGTCAGTGAAAGATAACTAAGGCAATCATATGTTGACAGTGTCAAAGATCTACATAATAAAAACTGGTGTTGTTTTGAATTTTTTTAAAATTACTACTCTCCCATTTTAATGCTAAATTGTAACGTTTAGATAATTCAGAGGAAAACTAGTTGATAGTGACAAACACATTTTTTTCCACCTGTAAAAGCAACTTATTTTAATTACTAACAAAAACAAATTAGTCCTTTTTCCAGTGTCACATATTAAAATAGATTACTTTGATTTTAATGAAGTATATAGGAAACTGATAAACCATATAGAAAGTTTTCAAGAAAGAATATTAGAAATTCAGAACAAACAGTATTTCTTGTCAAAATGAGGAAGATGCAGGGAATCCAGATTCAAGGCTGAAACTGTAACCCTAATTCATTCTGTGCTAGGGCCTCAGAGGGGACCACTACAACTGCAATTTTTAATAAAGAAAATAAAAATGAAAAAAGAATAATTAGTCGTGGAAATGAATGAGAACTGAGAATTGTAGTCATTTACTGAAACAGACTAACGCTTACATATTTAGCATTTCTTTAGTTAACTGTGAAATAAGCTGCACTTAAGAGATTTTTCTTTCAAACCAAATTTTAACCAGAGAGACCATAGCAGCTCATAACAATGTAAAACAATAAATTTTAAAGATTGCAGAAACTATTTCAGAAAGCTTGTGGTCTCCAGTTTATGTGGCTTCTGCATAACAAACATTTGCTATAAATGGTTAAGAACGATCAAATTCTGAGTATCTCAAGTCTGTAAGACTACTATAAATAAAAAAATGACAGGATTGAAAGGATTAAAAGGGAAAACTGCTACAATTTCAGGTTCCTGAATTTTTTCCCAATAATGGGGATAAATCTTAAGAAGGAGTGTCTTGAACAGGCTCCTTCACCCATCTGCTATTGCCTGGCTTCATCATCTCTCCTAAACACCCAACATGCATGCCCATCTCACCTACCACTGGTGATTCAATAACTTTCCTATGACAACCGCAGCAATTGTTTACATGGAAAAGTAATACGAACAACATATTTGTGTTTTACATCCTATTAGTGTTATTTAGCAGTTCTCCATAAACCACCAGAATGCATCCACTGGGGTTTTTGTCTGGACTGGCAGGAAAAAGGGGTAATGGCTCCTTTCATGGTCTTGTCCCCCACTTAGGGCTAAGAAATGGGGGAGAAACATCTAAACTGGTGAGACTCAGGTAAGATATTGGCCCCTGTGCATCTGGAGAAGGGTATATGAGTCCTGTTCCTGTGACCGGAGCCGCCTCTTGCATCCAGTTTAGTACTTCCCACTCCTGGGATTAAGGTAGGATCATGTTTTTTGGTTTGCTGTATGCATTGCTTTATTTGGGATCAGGAAGGAATTTTCCCTTCACTGCCAGAGTAACTGGTATAGGGATTGTTTTTTCTCTTCCTCGGGGCAGTTCAGGGATTTGACAGGCTAAGTCAAAATGTAAGAATCAAGATATCGCAACTTAACAGGCGGCAGATGTCCAGTGCAGATACTTGCCCCATAAGGGGTCCAGTTCCCTGATAAACCAGAATTATAAGTGGATTTAAGACTATGTCTACACTGGACTAGGTCTATACTGGAGCTGGAGGTGTAATTTCCAGCTAGGGGAGACATACCTGCACTACCTTTCATCAAGCATAGCTGTAGTTTGCACAGGCAGGAGAGGTACAAGCCTCCCTAAATATGTACCGAGGGCTTCAGACTAATTGTACTGGAGATGTCTAGCTGCTTCTGCTGCCCATGCTACACTGCCATTGTAGAGTGCTCCCTTTCCCAAGCACCTTAACCTTCATATGAGGAGGGCAGTGGAGTCCCAGCAATGGGCTGGGACCAAGTGTGGAGGGGAAGGGGGGATGACAGCAACCCTCCAACTATAATTAAGGAAGGAGTGATGACCTGCCAGTAAGAGTTACTGCCAAACAGTTCCCAGATGAATTAAAGATAGTAAGAGTTGCAGCCTAATTCAATCACATCCCTTGCATCTTGTCTGTCTTCTTCCTGAGTGTGCAGGACAAAGTGTATATTACTGCTTTTCCACTGCTCAATTTTAAAACGTTCATCTACTCACTGAAGCCTATTTTGTCTTCACTTTACCATTTTTTAGCCTCTAACTCAGTGGTTCTCAACCTATCTACCATTGTGGGCTGCATATGCGCATTCACACAATATATATACTGCCCATATAACTACAAAAAAAAAAAAAAAAGCTTAGTATTTGTTATATGACAGCAATACAATTCGAATCAATGTAGTACCTTTCATTCCAACACTAGCAAATATCTACCAAGAGAATTTTAAATTAGCAAAGTCAGTCAAAAAATTAATCATTTACTGTAAGAGTGGCATGGCATGGTGTATTACCTCACGTCCTTGCTGCTGCTGGTTGTGCGGCTGGGACCGATCCTGCCTGGGGTGGGGTTTTTGGGGACACGGCTGATATTGCTGGGCCTGATCCTGCTGGGGAACTAACTCTGGGTCCGATCCCGTGCGCCTCATTTTTACTCACCCCCCCACTTCCAGCTGGTTCTGTGCCTGGGGTAAGTGGCCTTTCCACCCTGCCCTAGTTACAGCCCTGAGGATGTCACATGGGCTGCAGCGGTGTGCTGATTGGGCTGTGGGTTGAGAACCACTGCTCTAACTTCTTTCTCTTCTAAGTCACCAAAAAGCATACATTTCTGATAGCTGGTGACATTTTAACATTTTATACATGCATCTCACAAAAGGCATTTTGAGCAGGAACATCAGATGAGTAAAAAGGAGTTCATTGAACAGCTCATTGGTACACTGAAATATTCAACTATATGCTGGTGTAATGATTGAAATATAGTCTACATATTTTAATATAATGCCTCTTATATACTTACTGCACAGCCATCATGCTAGTTTCCATTGCTGAATCCAGCCTTCCTTCATCAGTAATCTCTGAAACCACTCTCTCTGTTTCAGCAGAGAGATCAGGTGCACAGGCTCCACAAGATTCTGAAGCTGTAGGTAAATATGCTGATGGAATAAAATTACTGCTTCTCATCTTATTAACATCTTCTTCAAGTTTTTTCTTCTCTTCCAGTAATCGAGCACGATCTTCAGAAAGTGATTCAATCAAATCTAAATGATAATATAAACATGTAAAGATTTTTATTTAAAAAAAAAAGCTGCTCAGGATATTATAACTATGATTGGGATTTAAACTGAATGTAAACTATTTCAAAATCTATCAGTGTTGACAGAATATTTACTTACCCTTATCCCTTTCTTGCTGTTGGGTTATTGTTTTTAATTGGTCACTAAGATTATTTATTATGTTTTCTTTCTTCATTTTTTCTCTTGTCAGCACGGTGTTAAAATTGGTCTGAAAAATCAGAAATAGCATTAGGTAGAAGTAGTACAGAGTAAATGAAAGCAACTCATGTAAGACAGAACACAAGGAAGAACCCACAGTATTATGATTTTCAGTTTCCCAAACTAAATTGAAAGGCAAGGAAATCAGCTTAAATAAGAACATTTTTGATAAAGGGATACATATACTGGAAATGTTTCCCTGCTTGTTTTAATTGGAGTTCAATTATGAGGGCTTTTGGGTAAGGACTGGTTCTAATTTTGTTCTGTGAAGTGTGGTGTACATTTGTAGCCCTAATAAAATAATCACAAGAAATATATTAGCTGTGAATAAGGCCCTTTATATTCACGAATACAATTAAATTAAAACACTAAATCTGTACATTTCTGGTTCTTGACAAATCCAGTAACACACTGTTCCCAGAACCGGTTATTCTTTAAGACTAGAATGGATGTCAAGCAGGTGTTCAGACTAATTAGCACAAATTAGTAAGAGTCCTGGCTAATTAGCACAAACAACTTTTAACAAAACAGCTGCTAGTCAGTCTCATGCAATTATTTGCCCATGTTACTCTCCTCCATGAATCACTTCAATGGTGTTCCCTTTCTGCACTGTATTAAGTTCAAACTTCTTGCCTTCACCTTACAGCTTCCCATTCAAATCCCTTTTTACTATCTACTTCTGCTGCAATACACAGAAGAATACCACCAACTAATAACCTAGTAGAGGGGCAACTGGAGGTAGTAATTACATAATGAAAAAAATTAAGAAATGAAACTAGACAAATGTGTGCCAGTCATCACATTGACTTGTTTAGTAAACTGTATTCCTTTCCCTCACTAGTCATCTATTTGCATACCTTAAAGCTGTAAGCTCTTTGGGGTAAGGAATGCGTCTTCCCTGTGTCTATACAGTATAATGCACATTTTGGGTGCTAGTATAGATATAATAAAGCAAACTTTATATAGTTCACTAAAAACTAAAGCAACAAGTAATTTTCTAAGATACTGAACACAGAAGAATGAAAACTATCTAAAAGGTCCAGTGATTGCTATACCAATCAATCAGATAAGCTCTCAGCATTTTTTACTGCTACAATACATTTTAAACAGGTGGAATGATGCTACATTTTGTGGGATTTGCAGCATGTGAAAACAAATTGCCCCCAAAAAACTGAAGAGTGGAGATTTTAACAGAAATGCCATCAGGGAGATCTTTCCTCAAATGCTCTGCTGCTGATGGGGAAAATGACATGCTATGTATTGATACATTAAGGTGAGAGAAATCTTATAAAAATCAATGTATTGTACAGAACATTATTAATCATCATCTGTTCTATGGCCATGACATTTTAAAATCCTCTAAAAAGGACACATGGATGGGCAGCTGCATTCTGCACTCCATTCACAGCATACAATACCGAAAATGAATGTAGATGTCAAATACTTCTATGCCAGTTATTGCTCAGATTATTTGCTGTGTAAAATATGCTCTGGTTTCAGTATATTTGCAGATCCACATTGTTAGAAAATTTTCATTTGTCCATGAAGATTCTACCCACTTCTCTCTCTCTGCCCCTAGCAATTGGTGGCTATAGTCCAAAAAGTTGGATGGCTCAAATGACTAGAAATAGTGCTGTGCCTCAGTCCTTCTCCCATGTTGCTGATGCTGCTGAAACCAGAAGAGGTGCTCCCTTTTCAATCTATTAATGAGATGGAGCTGCAAGGCAGGGCATGCTCCACAAAGAGACCTTGACTTTGTAACCCTCACTTTCACCCTTGGTCCACCAGAGCCCACATTTGTTCACTTTCGAACCATGCTGCAAAATCAATGGTTTTAAAATACATTTGGGGATGCTATGAGTTGGAGGATATTTTCATGAGACCAATCTTCTTTTGGTGGTTTTGTGTTTTAATTTATTGACTAGACACTCATTGGCATAGGATGGGTGCCTAGAGAATTTTATAAATCTACAGTGAAATACAAAGTTGGAGGTTCAAATTGATTTTAAAACTCAGTCTCTACCTGAGCTGGCTGTTTGGGAACAATCATGTGACAATGAACTGCTTGGTGTTGGAGAGTGAGTTTACTACTGCTCAGAGATACTTTGCAGTTAATCAGAAGTTATGTTTAATGGAGTTCAGCTTGGAACTCAAATTTAGCCCTGTTGGCTGGAGAAGAGTTAGGGTAACACAAGCTTATAGAAAAAACAATGACATAGTAACACTTCCCCTAAACTGCACTCCTTTCACCCAAGTCCCAGAGAACATGCTTATAAAAGTCCAATATATTCCTGAGCCGTGAAATTTAATATAATTTTATACAATATGTTGTCAGATGACAATGTGAATTTAGGAAGTACCAGACGGCAAACTAGAGATGGCAAAAATCATGACTCTACCTGCTGTTCTGCAGTCAGAGACATTCTAAAGTTTTGCATTTCTTCATTCTTTCTTTTCTCTTGCTCTTCAAGTTGCTCCAAAAATTTTATTTTCTCTTCCTCAAGTTTTTCTTGAAGCTCAGCAACCAAGCTTGATGCAGCAGATAATTCAATGGGAGGACTTTAAAAGAAAATTTTTAGAATTGGTATATGCATTACAGAAATACAGTTCAAGAATAGATAAACAAGCAAAGAAAAACCTGATGAGTCCCTACTCCTTCCTCACTCCAAAGATAGACCAGTGGAAATGCTTGTCCATTACAGTCATTGTTCGGCTACACGGACATGGCCTGAAGCCATGAAATATGAAGCAATAGCACTGAAACATGGACACCAAAGCTAAGTGTTTAAGTCTGTAAGCATGAAAGTGCTAAAAATAGGCATTATATTGCTGAAAAGTAACACTAAATTGCAAAGCAGGCTTTGAAGTATAGGAATTAGGTGTCAAAACAAGCAGCAAAGTATTGAGAAATAAGTCTCAAGAGACTGAGGATAGTCACTGAAAGTCCTGAAAGTGCTGAAGTGAGCTCTTATTTATTAATAACGTAGACTGCCTGGAAGACTGGGACATAAGCTCCTGAGCACACTTCATTGATGGTGCTCAAAAGGAACTGACTAAAAGGCTCCAAGGGCAGAAATTCAGCTTTGAGGATTGTGGGCAACTGCCAGTAAGCAGTCTGGTTTACATTCCATGTGATTACTGCAGTCCTTAGGGGTTGAAAAACTTCAGAAGCTAGGGGAGTCCTGAGAAATTGAAATTCAGGAGTGAGAATCCTGGTGGACTGTATCTTTAGAGATACACGCCTTTCCCACTGCAATCATAGAATGTACCTTTTTAAAAATCTAACTGCCATTATACAGTGACACCTGTCTTAAAAAGCAATTTGAAAGAACCAAGAAAAACTGACAGCTCAATGAAGAGTCTTCTAACATAAAAAGGAGTCAAATTTTATCAAAATGGGGAGACTGAGGCAATCTCTTAAGACGGGTTTTCTAGTCAGGGTGATGGTCTTTTGCACAAGTTTCACAAAATATTTTTACATAGTTTTTCAGTGTTTGTGCTGCTGTCAGAACTTGTTGCTTAACAATCCTATTAGAAATGTACACAAACGTGTTAAAACATCTAAGTAAAACTTTCCCTCAAACAATACAAGCCAGGGATGCAATTCAAAAATTCCTCCTATTCCTAAAAACAGGGTTCCTTTATTAAACTCTAGTTTTAGATTTCAAGCCAATCACATAACTGTAGTACAAAAAAATAGAACGGTAACAATGACTGGGATGAGGTAATAGTAATTTATGCCTGAACAGAAGAGCTCACACTATGGGGATAAGTTTTGCAGAATTTATTCTTTTTAAAGACTTCTTAAAACAAAGAACACTAATATAAATATCTTTTGGCATTGTAACTTAACAGCTGGCACTTTTACATGTATGGTAATTGGTATGAATACCATCCAGCTACTGCGAAAGGTTGATCTGTCAATCATGATTACTATAAAAGTGGTTGTTACAGTATGCTAGTGGAGCCTCTCTAGTCCCACTTTTAGCAATTATTCCTGCAAAGCATGGGAGATGCTACTCATGGAGGAATTAACCTACATTAAATTATAAATGTTTTACGATTTGGCTGAGTTTTCTTAATCTTACTGATTTAGGTTCACAGACAGACAGACTGTTTAACTCATTGTTTCTGACACCTTGCTGACCCACTGTACCACACTGAAAGTTATTTGGTTTTCCCTGTGTGACACAACTAAATTTTCTTCCTCACTGTCATATAATTAAAGCCCTATTTGAATCATGGGATGATCATCAAATAATTGCAGCTGAGTTGCGGACAAGACATGGAAAATTGCAGAAAAGTAATAATGGACCTTTATTAACTGCAGTAATTTGGAAAAGCCAGGAAAGACCTATTTAAGAAAAATTTGCTAGAACAACAGAAGCACTCAAATATTACACCTGATAATTTTTTTGATAACCAGACATTTTGCTGCAATTATATTCCAGTCATTAATGCTCTGGTCTGACAGCCCAAGCCTCAGCCACTGTCAGCTCAGATGAATGGGGTTCTACTTTAATAATGGAGAAAAAAGTGTGTGTTGCACCTCAAAATGTATGCAAAATTATGGACTGTGCAAAGTAAGCCAATTAAAATAAAAACTGTGATAGAAGCCTAATATTGCAGGATTCGCAATATCACAAATTAAGTAGGGCTTTGTATATAAATTCTAAACTTGTCAGTGTTCAGAGAATACAACCTAATTGTGACAGACAGAGCAACTTTTGGGGGGCCCTTTGTTTTAAAAGAGTGGCTTATACAGTGAAACCCCCCTATAGCGCGTCCCGCCATAACACTAATTCGGCTATAACGCTCATAAGGTGGCTCCCGCTGCCCCAAGCAACAAAAAAAAAAAGCATCCAGAGCTTGCTTCCTCGCCTGGAGCCAACCCTGGCTCCATCTCCTCCCCATCTCCCCTGTTCCTTCCCCCCCGCCCCTTCCCCCCTGCCTCCGCTTCCCCTTTTGGCAAGAAGGGAAGAGACCGGCTTGAAACTCAAGCTAGTGAGTTTCAAGCCGGTCAGTTTCAAACCCTTTCTTCTCTTCTCCCCAAAGCAGAGAAGTTTGATCAGCTTGAAACTGACCAGCTTGAAACTTCTGCTTTGGGGAGAAGAGAAGAGAGAAGAGACGGCTTGAAACTGACCAGCTTGAAAGTGACTGGCTTGAGTTTCAAGCCAGTCTCTTCTCTCTTCTCCCCAAAGCGGAGAAGTTTCAAGCTGGTCAGTTTCAAGCTGGTCTCTTCTCCCCAAAGGGAGAAGTTTCAAGCCGGTCAGTTTCAAGCCCTCTCTTCTCTTCTCACCAAAGCGGAGAAGTTTGATCAGCTTGAAACTGACCAGCTTGAAACTTCTGCTTTGGGGAGAAGAGAAGAGAGAAGAGACTGCTTGAAACTGACCAGCTTGAAAGTGACTGGCTTGAGTTTCAAGCCAGTCTCTTCTCTCTTCTCCCCAAAGCGGAGAAGTTTCAAGCTGGTCAGTTTCAAGCTGGTCAAACTTCTCCACTATGTCCAGAAGAGAAGAGACGGCTTGAAACTGACCAGCTTGAAACTGACCAGCTTTGGCGAGAGGAGAAGAGACCGGCTTGAAACGGTAATTTTTTGTAACCCCCCTATAACGCGACCCCGCATTTATCGCAATGGAATTTTTTGGACCCCAATTATCGCGTTATAGCGGGGTTTCACTGTATGTGATTTTATTCTACTCTATGGGGGAGGGCTACCACAGCTCCTCCAAGAACGAAAACTGTGGGTGGTGATTACGGCAAATCAGTAAGCTTATAAGCCCCACAGAATTACCACCTCCTGTGGGGGGTTGCATAAAATAGTTTAAATTGGATTCTCCAGAGACTGACAAATAAAATAAATAAATATTCTACGTTTAAACTGACTCAGGGCTTTGTTTCTGATCCAGCAAATGGACAGGACCTTCTGTCCAAGGGGGGTGGGAGGGAATAGAGAAAATCCTTGAGTGTTGGAGTGACTTGACCCACTGGGGCCCCATAAGATTGATGGGTGACCTCTGGTAAGCTTTTAAAATATGTGTAGGTTCTTTTACAGCTTTTATGTTTTCTCTGTAATGCTTTTATCTTAAGAATAAATGTGCTTCCTTAGAAGGAGCTGTGTGGTAATTTATAACTGCGGGCAATACACTGGTCATATAGCCTTCAGAGAGAAAGCAAAATGTAGGAACTTTCCCATTTAGGCAGGCTGGCTTGCTGGGGATATCATAGTATAAAATCAGGGAGTTGTGCAGCCTTAAAACCCTAGTCAGGAGTGAGAAAGATGCAGGTCTCTGCCCAAGAGAGGCGATGGCTAGGAATTAGAAACCCTTAAGTGGGTGCCCTTGGGAGACAACAGAGGGGGAAACACAAGTATAGTTATTGTGAAACTGTAACACTGATTTCTTATCTACTCTGTCTGAGGTACTAAAATATACACACATTTATAAAATGGTTTTTTACTTCCCTATAATATTTCTAGTATCTCTATGTGAGAGGAAAGTTAAAGTTGTAAATCAGTGTTAAATGGTACGAGTGTATTTACCTTCCTCAAGGACACTCCATTTAAATTTAGAAAAGTGAGTATGCAAAAACTAGTACGGATTCGCTATGCAAGTGTATTAATGCTGTGGATACCCTCAGTTGCACTGAAAACCAGTTACAAGATTCTAATGCTCACTGGACAATAGGTAAACAAACCTCTGGAGGAGAAAATTAATAGGGGAAGACTTTAGTCAAAGGGAACCTTTAATTTGAAATCTAATGAAGTTAAATGAGTTAAAAAGGAGTTGCATAGATTACACAGTCCTATGTAATGCCAATTTTTGTGATTTTACAATTGCACTTTTCTACTTTTTAAGAATGTTTTTGTCTCCTCTGTCGCAGTGACCTACATAAATGGAAAATCTAATTATACAAGAGACACAATGAGATCCACTATTAAAAAAATGTTCTCAAAATACACACAGCAAACAAACTGGTAGAAAGAGATATCTTGAATAACTTTCAGTTAAACTTAGGGGCTTGTCTCTACATACAGCACTATAGCGGCACAGATGCACGAGTGCATCTGAACTGCTGTAGTGCTTTAGTGAAGATGGCAGAGCTTCTTCAGTTAGCATAATTAATCCACGTCTCTGAGAGGTGGTAGCTATATCAACAGGAGATGCTCTCCTGTTGACATAGCACCGGCTGCATAGGGGGTTAGGTTGATATAACTGTGTCGCTCAGGGGAGTGGATTTGTCACATTCGAGCTACGTAGTTATACAGATATGCATCTGTAGTGTAGACCTGGCTTTACTTATTGTAGGTGCTCTTTCTATAAATAGTAAGCAAAAAAAATTACACTTCCCTCTGAAAATTTTAAGATGCTATTTAAAAACTTTCCCCTCTTCTGGATTCAGGGATCTCTCTAAATTTCCACTCTTGGAAGATTGCAAAATAGTGTATTTTCTTGGGAAGAAAGGCTGGAAATTATGAAAAAAAGAAAGAGTTTGCTACATTCCATAATGAACGTGGTCATCAACTTTTAAAACTTGAATAAAAGTAATAACATGTAATCTAATGCATCTTTAAATATCAGTTTAATCAATATGGGTCCACAAACACTAAAATGCCTTCATCAAAAGTGTATGGTGCCACTACAGGGCAAAGTTATGGTTTCCACTGAAGGAGAAAACTTTCAATTATGAAGAAAAGGAAAAAGTGACCACTGATCCTAAAATAAGTTATTCTTAAATTCTCAGAAAATTCATTCGACGGGTAGCAATCGATCCAGCAGAGATCAATTTATCACGTCTAGTCTAGACGCGATAAATCGACCCCCAAGCGCTCTCCCATTGACTCCTATACTCCACCGCCGCGAGAGGCGCAGGGGGAAGTCGACGGGGGAGTGGGAGCAGTCAACTCACCACCGTGAAGACGCCGCGGTAAATGGATCTAAGTACGTTGACTTCAGCTACGTTATTCTCATAGCTGAAGTTGCATATCTTAGATCGATCTCCTCCCCTCCCCTGTAGCGTAGGCCAGACCTTATAAGTGCTGTAATTTTGGGGAGGATATTTTTGTATATTTCATATGTAACCAAGAGGTTGAATCCCTGCTTCCAGTGCAAAATTCAACTCAAATTTCACTATTGAGTCACTATTAATGCCTCCATAATGCTGATTATTTTTCATGTTGAGAAAAACATTTAGCTGGCCAGCAGATAGACACATGCTGTGCATAGTTTGTTTTAAACCATCAAAAACAAATTGCTAGTGAGCAATAAACAGAGGGTGATACAGAGAATTACAACTCATGAACTGCGATTAAACACCCAAGCTGGGGCTTTTAGGGAACCAAAAGCAACTGTCCAATAATTCTGAAATATGGAAGTGCACTCAGGTAGCAAATACATGCCCTATGATTAAAGGGGCATTTGGCATCCTCCTTAAAAAGGAGACAAGGATGCTTTTTAAATTTCATATGTACTTTAAAATGAGAGAATGAACAATAAATCATTCAATGGAGCTTACAAATCATTCCCCTAGTTGAAGTATGTACCAAAATTAATAGAATATCCGATCAAAAAAGTGAGGATGGGTTTTGTCCAACATATGTATGCACGCATACACACAAGTGCTCCAAAATATTATTTAAATGTGAAAAGTTATCGTGCAAAATCATAATCTGATTATGTAGTTTAGACCTTTTTCTTGTCACACCTATGTATCAATTTCCATTATCATCAATTTTCACTTCCACCATTCGGTAAACGGATGCAGCGATAGGAAAAGGAGGCAGGGGAGCATTTCATACATTTCCCCTCAGTTCTTTTTCACAGCCACTTACTTAGTTTTGGGGAGGGTTTTTTGTTATTTTTAAAAAGTCAGAAGGAAGCAAAAAAAAAGGGGGCACAAGTTCAATTTTTAAAAACTGTTTGGCAGATTGCTTTTAATATCCCTTAAAACATATACACAAGTTTACCCTTTGTTTCCCAGAAGCCTTTCACATTTCCTCATGAGTTTAAACAAATATAATGCATATTTTGCTTAAATGTATTTGACAGTAAGAAAATTTCCTGAATACAAATTCAAAACAAAGTCATTTTTCCTATTCTTTGCAACCTATAAGTCTATTTCTCCACAGCCAAAAGCATCCAGTTTCCTGATCCTATTTTCACAGTTCCATAGTTCCTATATGATTTCAAATGATTTACTTCTGAAAACCTGTGCTTGCTCCTTGATCTGCATGGTTTTCCCAGATTTCTCTCCTTAAGCCTTTATCAACGGTCTCCTGTCCAGCAACTTACCATAATTACAGTCTTCTAGTTCCTGAAAAAAATCCCAGATATTGCAGCATTGCTGGTTTCCTGGAAGCATGCCAATGTCTAACCTAAGTCATATTTTTCCAGAAAAACAAAACCAATTTATTGTATGTAATCGATAAAAATAAAATAAAACCCCAGGCCTTAGTTTAATTTCAAGTTACAAGGGTATACATACTATATCTTTCATCCACCCTGTTGTTACATAACAATTACAATACAACATTTTATAGTCTGCTGCTGCATCTGATCCCGGGATCAACCCTTTATAACCCAGTCTTCGAGGAACGGGTAAATCTGAACAACACTTTATGAATGCTCTTGGGGCTGATGAGAGACCGAATGGCAATGCTGTGAACTGGAAATGGCGCTGGCCCAGCGTAAAATGAAAGAAGCAGCGGTGTCTTGATAAAATGGAAATATGCATCCTTCAAGTTGAGTGCAGTGAACCAGTCTCCTGGAACTAGGGGAGGTCTGAGGCCCTTTTACTTTTGGGATTAGGAAGTAGCGGGAGTAGAACCCCTTTCCTTTCGTGTCTTGAGGGACCTCTTCCACCGCCCCTAGACACAGGAGGTTCTCGCCCTCTTGGGACAAGGAGTTGCTCGTGAGAAGGGTCCCTGAAGAGGGATGGGGAAGGGAGGTGGGTGGGAGGATCGACCACGAACTGTAGGGTGTAACCTGAGGATATTACTTAGAGCACCCAACAGCCTGACGTCAGCCAAGACCAGGCCGAACAGAAGGGGCGGAGGCAGTCGAGGAAAGAGTGGGAGGGTGGATCCTGGGAGGTGACTGAGGCGTCGTCCTCGAGTGCACCCTCCAAAATGACTGCTTCTGGCCTCCTTGGTTCCTAGAAGGGCCAGGCTGAGTGGACGAATGGGAAGATGATGGGTGTCACCTTTAGACCCCTTGTCTCTATCCTTTCTCCTGTAGGTGCCCAGCTGGAGAGTCCCCCAGGACCTAGACTATGGAGGTGGAGGAGACGGAGGGCGGAACGGCTTCCTGGCCTGCTGAGTATGGAGGCCCAAGGAGAGGAGGGTGGCATGGGAGCCTTTAAGGCCATGGTGTCTCGAGTCTGTAAGCTGGGAGAAGAACCCCGCCCCCTCAAATGGGAGGCCATGTATAGTCGCCTGCATCTCCTGGGATAACCCAGAGGGCTGCAACCAGGAGCTGCGCCTCAAAGCCATTGAAGTCATTTGAAGATCCCCCTTGCCACCACTGTGCCTTCATCCACTAAAGCAGCAAACTCCTTTGCTTGGTCCTGCGGGAGGGCCTCCTTGAATTTGTTAAGGGAGTCCCACAGTAAAATTGTACCTGGCCTAACAGGGTTAGACACCCAAAACTGGCATCTACTTTTCTGTGTGCCTCTGACTTGGCCCGGCCTGTCCCTTTCATTAACAGCAGACATGACCAGTGACGCCACTGGAGAGTGTGTATACAGATATTCGAACCCTTTCGCAGGGATGTAATATTTCTTTTCTGCCTTCTTAGAAGTAGGCGGAATCGAAGAGGGGGTCTGCCACAGCGATTTGGCAATCTTAAGGATTCCTGGGTGGACAGGCAGTGCGACCTGGGCCGGCGTGGAGGAGGATATAACGTTAAAGATGTCTTCAGACTCCTCCACAACCTTCTCAATTTTTAAGTTCAAGTTGGTAGCCACCCTTTTAAGGAGGGCCTAATGCACCTTGAAGTCATTGGGGTGGGGGGGGGCTGCCCATTTGAGAGAGATCCGCCACCGCTTCATCTGGAAACGATGATGACGACTGCACCACTGGGGGAGAGGAAGGTTCCCCTTCCTTCTCCGGGGTTGGCTTCTTAGGTAATGGAGTTCGATGCACTGCCCCTGTGTAGAATTCGGTACTGTGTTCCGATTCTGGTGCCGGCGATGCCAGGATTGGTTTGTCCGAGGCAGCCAGGGAGGACTGGTGAGGATATGGGACCAGCATTATGGGCTCCATGGGTTCCAGTATGGCCATTGAGTGGGTTACTGTCCCTGCTCCCATGCCGGTGCTGCAGGGTGCCGCACTGGCTTCGCAGGTCAGCGACGAATCACCCCTCCTTGGCAAGCGGCTGAACTCCCAGTTCGAGTCTAACCATTGCCCTTCTGGCGACCAGGGTGGAGCCACTGAGGTCTGAGTCTGCTGGATAACCCTGGTCGGCAACTGGAGAGGATCTGTGCCTGCCCAATGAGCAGTACCAGGGTGGGGGATGGAGATCTGTGCTGAGACCGGGAGTGATCCCGCACCAATGTGGACCGACATCTGTGAGACCGTCTGGGCGAGGATGACCAGCGTCATGGCGATCTTAGACAGGAAACAGACCGGTACTGGTGGCACAGGGGACCAGTGCCTCGATTCCGGTATCCTATGTCTTGTAGGGGGAGAGTGGGGCATCAGGGACCTGGGTCTTCTGACTGGAGACGCGATGTCGGGGTCCCAGGCCACGGCTATAGGGATGTACGCCTGCGGTCTGGGGACTGAGGGTGCTCCACTGCCCTATGGGACAGTCCCATGATCGGCTTGCACTTAGGTGTTGGGGCCTTAGCAGAGTCTGGCACCTGTCACGGTGCCGGTCGGCCTGCTTGTTCTTTGGCCACTGGGGAAGCCCCGGGTCAGGCACATAGCTTGACATACATCATTTGCCCAAAGCACCCATTCTTTCTGGTGCCAGGGTGGGGGTGTCTTTCTTTTGCCACTTCTTTGGCACGGGTGAGGGGGAATGGTGCTGGGCAGAGCCTGGTGCTGGTGGTGCGCTCTGCTCCGATGCCGAGGTGCTCAGCATGGGATCCAAGTGGGAGGGCTCCAACACCGGACGAAGTGCAGCCTCCATGAGGAGGGCCTCAAGCAGATATCCCACTCCCTCTGGGTTCTAGGGCGAAAGTTCTTATAGATTCTGCACATGTCCTTTATATGGGACTCCTCCGAGCACTTCAAACAACTGTTGTGGGGTCACTCAGACATCATTCTCCTTTCAAAATCTTCCTACATCAAGGTCCATATCTGAAAAATAATTACTGAAACTTGTCTCCCATTACATACGCTGCCATGCTAGTCATGACGCTCAGTTTCTGTGCATCTCTGCAAGCACATCTGAGGTTACTTCTTCCACGCCGAACATTTTTATGAAAATTCCTTCTCATTCTCAAACTGCACTTGTGTTATTTTCTTTGCAACCAAAGCAACAGCTGCCTGTGAGCAGAAGTAGCTGATTAGTTGCATTTCTCAGTTACTAATGCTGGAATCAACAAGAGAGCTCTTTTAGATTTCCAACCTATATTTAAGCAACTGATAATAGGAACCATTGAATTCATTTCTCCCCTTCCTCCTCCTTTCGTTACAGACCTATGACCTCATTCATTATCAACTAAAATGGTATTTCAAATAAACCTGAGACTTGAAATGTAACAACAAGTCTAAAACTAATGCAGTTTGAGGAAAAAAAGATTTGGTTACCTTTATTTAAATAATCTAAATTCCAATCCCTTTATATAAAACAGACAATATGCACTTTTAAAAATAATTGCAACTTTTGTACAAGAGAGGAAAAGTTTCAGACTTTACAGTATACTAACTTGTACATTTGCTTGTTCTTTCACTTTTGTTCTTGTTCTTTACTCATTTTAAAAGAACTTTCCAATAAAAGACACAAAAATACAGAAGTGTCACAGCACATTACTGAAAAAATTGCTTACTTTGTCATTTTTACCATATAATTATAAAATGAATCAATCAATTGGAATATAAATATTTCACTTACATTTTAGTGTATAGACTATAGAGCAGAACAAACAAGTCATTGTACAATTTCATACCGACTTCGCTAGTGCTTTTTATGTAGCAAATATCTAGATGAACTGATGTACCTCCTGGAAGACTTCTGTGTACCCTCAGGGGTACGATTACCCCTGGTTGAGAAACACTGTAGTAGAGGATTGTTACCCCTTCAGTAAACATTACCCACTCTGAGTACTAAATGAGGCAGGGGTGTTATGGAAAAAATAGTATGTGATCATGTTATTAAAGACTACCATAGTGTATAAATGGGCTGAATTAAAGTTGCATTGAATTAAGGAGTACTTGACTTTATAAACTTAACCTTTTAACGTACATTTTTTGTATGTAGTACAGACAATAGTTAGAGATTTCACCATACAAATGATAGTGTCAAAATCAAACTGATGTGGATAAAACTAGTATTTAAATCAAGTTTCACCTTTTAAAAATTTTGTACTGCAAACGTAAATCATATGCAAATATATAATATTTTTGAATTCTACATTTAGAGAAACAGTAATTTTAGAACTCTATCACACTCACTGACATTTAAAAAGAAAAGAAAGATCTCATTTAAATTTGTATCCAAATCTTGGGCCACATTGCTTTTCTGCTGAGCTCTGTCTATTTCATTGGTATTTCATATTCTCAACTTACTCCCCAAGCACATTTGTCTGTTTTGTCTACCTACCATATCATCAAATCTAGACTGAAATCTCAGAGACTGCTTCTCTTACTCATCTGTACTATACCGAGCACAATGAGATCTTTTATTGGGGTTACTAAGTGCTAACAATATAAATAACAAAATACTGCCCTCTGTTATATTTATGTGACTGAAAGTAAATGAAGTTTGCACGGCACTTAAACAAAAACAACATTTGATCTCTTATCTTTGTAAACCTAATGAATTTCTGGTTGCCACACTCACCACTTCCTTTCAGAGGCATAAGATGATATATTTCACATAAGTTATCATGGAACAGCTGGCAAGTGGCAGGTTTATCCGCTGACAGCAAATGAGTGATTGGTTACCAAAAAAGGAATATGGTTTCTTAAAGCAGCTTTTATGTACCACATAACAATATACTCGCTTCTAAAAATTCCATTGCACTGTGGACCAGCACCATAACTATATCTTTGCAGATTGTGTACCCTGAACTAATGTGGATGATGTACAATTTACATAGAACCAACCCTGAATTACTCAGATTTTTTAAAAAAATAGATGTCTTTTTTTTGGACAAGAGGGTGAGAAGTGGTTTGAGCATTGGCCTGCTAAACCCAGGGTTGTGAGTTCAATCCTTGAGGGGGCCATTTAGGGATCTGGGGCAAAAATTGCGGATTGGTCCTGCTTTGAACAGGGGGTTGGACTAGATGACCTCCTAAGGTCCCTTCCAACCCTGATATTCTAGGATTCTAAGATATTGCACACCCCAAATGAAAGGATAAAAAGGTGTGATGTTAAAATAATGAATCTACCAAAGTCTGCTTGTGCTTAGGATCTCTGTGACATTTTTCAGTAGTTTGAGAAGTTGAAATTCAAAAGCCTTATTTTTTTTGAAAACATTTAACATTTCAAACCTTAAGATTAATTACAGACACTGACTTTTTTTAAAAGCTTGTATTAAACATGATTTTAAATCCACTACTCATTTTAAATTTCTTTCCAGAATGTTAAGGAACAGTAATGTAACTTAGCTCTACAAAACATCTTGAGTTAATTTATTAATTTAGAGTCCACTGATGCAAAAAAATGTTACCATCTATGAGTCTTAACAGTTTGAAACTCTAAGTCAAAATAGTTAAACTGCATCATAAATGTCTAGGAACCAAGGTGGTGTATTGTAGACTACCTTGTAAATGCAGTACACCACAAAAATTGTTGAATTATCTTATTTTTAGATCTCTAACAAAGTACAGCTTAATTCTTACAGTACCTCTGATTTACTTGCATCTCAAGAAGTTGTATTTTTTCCAAGAGTTCTTTTTCAACAGCTTTCCTCTGTAATTCAAACTCCTTAAGGGTTATTCGTATTGCATCCTCCTTTTCACTATTGAGCCTTTGAACAAGTAGTTTTCTTTCCTGTTCTTGGTTAGTTATTAACAGTTCTTTTTCCTCCTCAAGATTATGAATAACAGCTTCTAATTTGTTCTTCTGGTCACACACAGCCAATTTTTCCTCTTTTTGCTTCTCTAGGCCATTTGCTTCCATGTCTAACTTACTCTGTAGTTCTATTATTTGTTCTTTGAGACTTTTTTCTACTTCAAAAGCTTTTTGATGTAAAGAGGTTACTTTGTTTAATTCAATTTTAAGTACATTTGTTTCCTCTTCATGTCTGTCCACTAATTCTGAAATGCACTGATCTTTCTCAATTGTCATTAAAGTTCTTAGCTCTACAAGGCCCACTTGATATTCATCATTATTAACTTGTATCTTATGGTTTAAGTTATCTAACTCCTTTCTTAAATTTTCAGTTTCCTTATTAATAAGGGACTTTAGGATCTCCTGTTGCTGTGTTCTGCTTTCTTCCAACATCATCTTAATTTCATCGGTTTCTGTTTCCTTCAGTGCAAGTTCAACTTCTAATTTGCACCTCAAGTCAAACAGATCAGAAACTTTGAGTTTTAACTCCTCTATCTGTTGCTCCTTCTCTTGGACAACTGCTGCATGAGATTCTTGCATTTGTTCGAATCTCTGCTGGTTTTCTTTTTCTAACTTATCTAAACAATCCTTTTGCTCAGCTATTAGTTTCTCAAATTCCTGCGTATGCCTGATTTGTAGATTGTTTTCCAATTCTTTAAGGTGATTTTGCTCCAAACTCTGAAGCTCTGCCCTCAAAAGCTGAATTTTTTCATCATTTTCAATATGAAGCTTTTTCAAATCTTCCAATACCATCTCACGTGACTGTCTCAGTTCTTTAATTTCACAATTCTGATTCTTCATTTGGCCTTCCAAAGCAAGTAATTTTCGATCTCTCTCATTCTGCAGACAAACAACGGCTTCTTTTTCATTCTTCACCATTGCAAATTCATTATCTTTATTTTGCAAAACTTCTTCAAGACCTATTAAGTCTCCTGTTAAGTTTTTAATCTTTTTTTTGTTTTCTTCAACATCTTCTAGCAATGTATCAATTCTAGTTTCATACTCACTTTTCAAAGATTGCAATTCTTTTTGATGTTTATCTTTCAGTGTTTTTTCAAGTGAAAGTTTTACTTTTTGTATAATATTCCTTATTTCTACTGATGTACATTTTAAAGAATTCGAAAAGTCACACTGTTCTTTTTGTACAAATGTTCTAAAGTGACAAAGGTCTTCTTTTATGTTTCTTAAATTAAACTGTGATTCCTGGGCAACAACTCTACACTTCTCCATGCGAGCATTTAGAGAAACCTCCTTTACACAAACATTTGTGTCTTGCATACGTCTACTGTCTATTGCATTGATCACTGAAGAATAGAGGGACTCCACCATCATTTCTGGACTTTGAGGATCACTTACTATATTAGGAGATGATGGATTTTCCTCTATTACAAACTCATTCACTGCTGACATGAAGTCCGACTCCGGACTTTCTGCTAGTGAATCCAAGTCTAAAGACCCTTGCTTAAGGGCTTGCTCTAAGTTTGGATGAGCGATTGTTTCAAAATCAAATGTATGAGCATCAATGCTGTCTGGAGACAATTCATCTAATGGAGCTGGGGGACACACAGGAGGACACAAGGGACCCTGAAGACTGAGTGATGGAGGAGTTCTAGAAGAGGTAGCAATTGTGGTTCCTTTAGCACTTTCCATCCTTGGTGTAGTAGCAGATTGTGGTGATGCTTGACTATTGGAGATCTGCAAGTATAAAATTTAAACCAAAGCTTTACAAACTGAATGATAAATATATTAACTCTAAGATTTAGCTAAAACTTGGCAATATCATAACAAATAAAGTAACCCGAGCACTAGAAAGTGTCAGAATCATTATACATATAACTTTTCAAAAATGGACACTAAAAACTTAAGGAAATGTAAACTCAAATCGTTTTGCCAATTTCATCGTCTTCCTTGAAATCTTTAGTTAGCAAGTGTGTTGTGCGTGCAATATTAACTATATGTATACCAACATTTACTATAATTAGTGTGATTGTGTAATATATGTAGTGTAATTTAAGGACCATAATGCAATTTTATATATTGTACAAATATCTGGAAGTGATAGCAGTTGCCAAAAAATGCTAGGAGCCAGGAAATTAAAGAAAACCATCACATCTTTGATATGAAAATTAATTATCTTTGCTATTGCTCTTTGTTTTCTAATACTGTCTTTGCTTTTCTGAAAATATTACTGTGACGGCATCTCCCCATAAAGTTTTACTTAAAGAAAAATGTTGACTTATGATTTACAGTATAATGATATGACTAATAGGATTCAAAATTAAGATCGAAATAAAGAGCAAAATATGTCTAATGAAGGCTTTTCTCTGCACACAACTCCCTTTCTTTTTTTTAATCAACTGTTAAAACATTTTATAATCAAGTACATTTTTAGTATTTCAACAAAAATATAAGATTTCCCAACATATTTATAAAAATTTCTTGATGCAGTAAAACTCATCCATAATACAGACATCAAAAGCAAATCAGGTTTCTCCTCTTTTTCACAGATGCAGAATGATGACCTTCAATAGATAGTACAGAGAAGGGCACAGAAGAATGAAAAATAGCCTACCTGATGATTTTTTCTTAAACTAACCCTCCCCACTTTGGGCCGCACCTCTCTTCCTATAAATACTGGAGAAAGTTCAGACTTGGCTATGGAGTTCCAGAACTCGGCCATACCCCTTCATTAAAACACTGAGGGCCAGATTAACCTACCCATTAGATCCATGTTCTGCTGCCAGAAAAGTACAAAGCAGACAAAGCTGGCTCACCCAACTTCCTGGAACTTTCCCTTGTGAGGTGAACTGAACCAAGGGGTCTTAGCAAATTTTTTATTTACGCCACAGAATCTAAGGGCAGTCTCATTTCAAGTCTCAAGCAAATTAGAATTATTGAATTAGAAAGTGAATCTTATATCAGTGGGGTAGAATAAGCCACCCAGTCTTGAACCTCTTTCTCTGATAAAGCAAGGGTTCATGGGCTAGGATTATCTAGGTTATGTAATGTAATGTAATTTCTGATACTAATGTAAATAAATTTGCATGTCTCAGTGCAGTTTTCAGCTTTTGAATCACAAAATTCCCATCACTACTAGAGCTGAATAAATAACAGATTTTTTGTTTCACTAGCAATTCTGAAAAATTGGGGGGAGGAGGGGAATTGGGTCAGGTTGAACCATAAAAAGAAAATCCAATAAAAATGCAGTGAATTCAAAAAATCTGTGTTTTATTTGCCCCACTACCTGTGATGTGGAAGGTCCGAGTTCAGTTCCTCCCTCTGCCTGATGTAGAGAACGACTATGAACTGCTACTGTGAATGACAATGAAGTCATTGAGCCAGAGAGCGTGAGAATGACACTACAGCCTGGCGGTTAGGGGGAATTCTTCTAGGATGTGGGAGACCAAGTTCAAGTGTCTGATCCAATGACTAATTATCCACAATGGAACAGCCTGAGAGAGACCCACATCAGAATATCCCAAAGCCCAGTGGCTAGGGCCAACTCCTGTAACGTGGATGACCCAAGTTCAAATCCTTTCTCCACATCAAACAGAAGGGGAAATCAAACCTGGGTCTCCCACATGTCAGGTGAGTGTTCTAATCATTGCACTTAAAGTTATAAGGAAGGCTTCCTCCACCTCCTCATGCCACTCAAGGCCAAAAGAGGTTTTTGTTTTGTTTTGTTTTTGGTCAAAACTATTTGGCAGATTCATGACTAATTTGTGAACAGGTTTGGGTCAACCAAAAATGCATTTTTCAGAGAAGCTATTCATCTGATACATTTTGACCAGCTGAAATCATTACAATTAGCCATAACTGGAAAGCTTTTTCTCAGTCTCAGCAAAGCAGGCAAGGACTGAATGAACAGAGACTAAGTTAGCTCCCCCTAGGTCAAGGCTGAGCCACAATGGCAGAGTGTAGGGCTTTTTCTTTTGTGGATACCTAAAGTACTTTATTCTCCAGGACTAGCAACTGTCAAACACTAAATTCACACTCATGATTTACTTGATTATTTAAAGGTTTTCCAGTGCTGTCACTCCAAGGGCTAGGTTACTTATCAGTCTATGTATGTTCCAAAATAATTTTCTGGAATACACCTTTTATTTCCTAAACACTATCAACAGAAAGAGTGGTACAATTTTCAAGCAGGCAAAGTTTGAACCTCAGAATCACAAATAAAACTTAAAACGTTCATTTAAACATGCATAAAAATCAGGACAAACAAAATGTAGGTGATTTTCCTCTGTACTGAGTCTGAATTTATGTTATGGTTAATATACGGTTTTATTTCTACCTCAACATTCTGGAACAGAGGTTAAAACCCTACTTTACAATGTGTATCTTATAGTTAATATAGGAATATCACCACAAAGAATCTTGTCTGTTAGTGCAGAATTGCAAAGCACTTCAAATTCTGCTTGATATTCTGCTGTAATCCCAGTAAGTTGATGCACAACCATTAAAAAGACAAACCTGAGTAAATTGCTCATATTTCACCTACAGAGACCCTCCAGGTTCGCCAAAGAGCAGCAGTATAACTGAAATTTGTATATCCCAGGGAAATATACACGTAGAAACCAAAATGAATTTAATTAAAGGCATATTTACAATATTTAGTGTCACTGCTGAAGGTCAACTGGGCAATCTGCATGCTGCCCCTGCTCCGAGCACTGGTTCTGCAGCTCCCATTGGCCGGGAACTGCAGCCAATGGGAGCTGTGGGGGCAGCGCCTGCGGGCGGAGGCAGCATGCAGAGCCATTTAGCCGCACCTCCGCCTAGGAGCAGTAGGGACATGTCACCGCTTCTGGGGAGTTGCCAAGGTGAGCGCCACCCAGATCCGGCACCCCGCACCACTCCCCCCGGACCCCAAGCCCCCTCCTGCACCCAAACTCCCTCCCTCTTAGTTAACTAGAATTTTTGACTTATTGGCACCCCCCCATACCCCCAACATGCCAGATACTGTACCTTTAACGTACAACAGGCATCCCATGACAAAGTAGAAATTTTTCAAAGACTGTTACCCTTATGTTGTAACTAATTTTTTAGGCCTCAATGCTACAAAGAGTTTCATGAAGGTGGATACTTATGCCTACACAGATATCTCTGCAGGATTAGGGCCTTAGTAAAGTTACCACTGCCTGCAGAATTGTTCAGTAGAAAAATGAAGAAGGGCAGTTAAAATTCCTCTATTGATACTTTCTGCCCTCCACTGCTTTACTTTCAGAAGATTACCTTCAACTATAAATGCTAGAAAATAATGGAAATCCTGCACTCTGCAGAATGTTATTATAATATGAGCACACTTAATTGTCAAACATAGGCTGGGTGTATGACAGCCTTGACTTATATGGATAACAGCAATATCATTTTAGATTCACTAGCACCAAATATAAAATTACCAGGTTGTCAAGCCTCAAAGCTTCAGGCAACATGGCACAATTCCAAGTGGAAATTAGAAAGAGTAATGCAATTAGGAATATTAAAGAGTTTTCATGCTTCTCTTCTGCAACTAGCCACTGTCTAGAAAAGGATGCTGCACTTGTCTGTCTCAGTAGGCATTTCCTGTGTTCGTATTTAATACAGCCTTTTTAGCTATGAAAAAATGAGGTGATTTAAATATTAAAAAAGGGGGAAAAGTCTCCAAGAAGAGACACTCTTTTTCTTAAAGGAATTGTCCCATGTTTGATACTACTATCAAACATTTTTTCCTTTGGGGTTAAATTTCAATGTATATAATTTATTTCAGTAAAACCTGTAAAAAACGTTGCAGGACCCCTGCTGTAGTGACAACCATCTGGATTCACAACAGATGTTTAAATATATATATATATCAGCAACACTTAAATAGGTTTAATATTGGCCAAACCAGAAACATGTTTTGATGAACATGATCCAGTACTGATGTCAGGGTGAGCATAGTAAATATCACTTCAAAGACATGTAATGTTAGGAGGTCCCAGGGATTTCAGAAATCCAAAATGTAAAGAATGCAGCAGTCTTAACACCATATTTCAGGAAAGACTGAACTCATCCCTTAAAGATTAGCTCAAAGACAAATGTTTATTATTCAGAATGTGTATGGCGCATCCCAGACATGCATGACATTGCATAATGAATAGACACATGGCCCCTTGTCAGGGTTCCCTCCCCGCTCTGAACTCTGGGGTACAGATGTGGGGACCGGCATGAAAGACCCCCTAAACTTATTTCTACCAGCTTAGGTTAAAAACTTCCCCAAGGCACGATCCTTTCCTTGTCCTTGGACGGTATTGCTGCCACCACCAAGTGATTTAGACAGACAAAGATTCAGGAAAAGGACCACTTGGAGTTCCTATTTCCCCAAAATATCCCCCCAAACCCCTTCACCCCCTTTCCTGGGGACGCTTGAAAATAATATACTAACCAATAGGTTAACAAAGTGAGCACAGACCAGACCCTAAAAACCAATCAAGATCTTAAAAGAAGAACTTTATTATAAAGACAAAAGTAAAAAGTGACTCTGTAAAATCAGGATGGTAATTTTACAGGATAATAAAAAAAGATTTAAAACACAGAGGATTCCCCTCTAGGCTCAATTTCAAAGTTACAACAACAGAATCAACCTCCCTCTAAGCGTAGGGAAAATTCGCAAGCTAAAACAAAAGATAATCTAACACATTTCCTTGATATTACTTACAATTTCTGTAATTTTAGATGTATCATTTCAATAGGAGCAGGGTTACCTGCTTGGTCTCTCTCTCTCTCTCTAACCAGAGGGAACAACAAAGAGAGCACAAACCAAACCTCCCCTCCCTCCCACCGCCAGATTTGAAAAAATCTTCTTTCCTTATTGGTCCTTTTGGTCAGGTGCCAACCAGGTTATTTGAACTTCTTAACCCCTTACAGGTAAAGGAGGGATGTTTATAACACCCTTTTTCCGAATTGATCACAAAAACATTGGGGCACTGGGAGAAACAGCAAGAGAGGAGGAAAAGAAGGAGGGAGAGAGAAAAGAATACACAATAAGTTTACAAGGTTGCTTGGATAGTAGTGTGTTTCATGTTAGCCATGCTATTTTTTAAAAGTTTTCTTTTACTGCAAAGGAATTTGAAGATTATGGAATAGTGTGGTCTGAAGCTGACCAGGACACAAGGGTAACACCTCTATTCTCACAAAAATGACACAAAAAAGGCTCTTTACTTAAAAGTTATCAAAGCATTACATATATCCATCCCATCTGAGAGCCAGTCTCGCTTATAATACAGACGAACCTCAGAGTTACGAACACCAGAGTTACAAAATGACCAGTGAACACACCGCATTTGGAACCAGAAGTATGCAATCAGGCAGTAGAAGAGATTAAAAAAGGGAAATGAAGGGAACATTTAAAAAAAAAAAGATTTGACAAGGTAAGGAAACTGTTTCTGTGCTTGTTTCATTTAAATTAACACTTTTAAAAGCAGCATTTTTCTTTGCATAGTAAAGTTTCAAAACTGTATTAAGTCAATGTTCAATTGTAAACTTTTGAAAGAACTATGAGGCTTTGTTCAGTGTTACAAACATTTGAATTACGAACAACCTCCATTCCCAAGGTGTTCCAAAGTTTGAGGTTCTACTGTACAGTAATTTTTAACATCACACTGGCATAGTGATTATTTACCTATTCAGAGAGAATAATGTTACTTAATGATCAAAAGCACTCCCTGAAGCACCCTAACTTCTCTTTGGACATCTCTCACTCACATATTGACCAGGCTTATCTTTGTTTATACAGGGAGTTGAGAAGGCATGACAATCATTTTGTGATAAGCACACAAAATAATTTAGAGTAACAAGAAAGTGTTGGGTGAGTGAGTGGGTGGGTGGGTGGGTGGGTGGGGGGGCAGTTCCAAAAAAGAAATTAACGAAATAAAATAGAGTGACAAAATGTCAGTGTTCGTTAATACTTCAATGTAGCATGAAAAATAGGATGCACCCTACAATGAAGGAAAAAGTAGGTAAAAATGGATATTACTTAATATTATCAGGAAATTAAGAGTTTAAAGGTTGAAATAATGAACTTTGAGGATCTTTGAAAATGATAAACATCTTCAAACAAGTTTGAAGAACACCAGCATCCTTAAATAAATACCATAACCTATGATACTGTAGATGTTTCCAGGATTATTTAAACTTGTACATCATGCCAATGATATGCTGTTAAAAACGTGTTAATAGAATAAAATAGAGATCCTATCAGGATATTTATCCACTGCATTTGGAAGAGTATTTGAAGTTATTTATGCAGTTTGGGTATAAATGAGCCCCCCTTTCCTTTCTTCTACAATTTGTCCTGTCAATTTTGGCTTTGATCCTACAATTCATTGAGTGTAGATGGACTGCTGTGCCCACACACAATGAATCACAAGAATCACAAGGTAAAAACCTGGGAGTAGTGGAGAGTGGAGTAATGGGAGTAGAACTCTGTTTCTGGAGTTCAGAGGTACTCATTCTACAGCACCAGTACTCAGAAGAGCCTGTATTTTTTTTTTTTTTTTTGTTAATAGTCCTTTGTGGGAAGGGTCCCTCAAAAGGGAGGGGATGAGAGTCGTGCATGAAAGCTTTGAACTGGGTTCCATAGCCTTCCTTTATTGTATCTAAAATCCATCTGTCCAAGGTAATAGTTCTCTATGCATTGTAAAATTTGGACAGAAGTTCTCCAGAACCATAGATGGGATCCTCCAAGATTTGTTAAAAGCTCTCGATTAACATGTCAAACCCACGGCCTGACATTTGGTAAGGAAGATGTGACTAAGAAGTTCTGTGTCGTTACATGAGGTTTTAAGATTTCTTCCTCTCTTGTGTCTGCAAAGATGTTTGCTGTTGAGGATGCTGTTGATAGTAAGGCTGGCTCCTCTGGTTATAGTACGAGAAGAATGAAGAATGTGGGATATATTGCCAATGATACCTGAAAGCAGGTATAAACATCCTCTTTCCATAAGGAGACACAAGTCCTAGACAACTTGCTGTGGATCGAGAGACTTTCAGTTTTTCCAGTATCTCATCCATTTTTGCACTAAATAGGTCAGCGATTCTCAACCAGGGGTCCAAAGCTTCCTGGCGGGCTTCAGGGGGTCCATCAAGCAGGGCCAACGTTAGACTCTCTGCGGCCCAGGGCAGAAAGCTGAAGCCCCATCGCAGAGGCCTCTGTGGCATAGGGCCCCAGGCAATTCCCCTGCTTGCTTCCCCCTAATGCTGACCCTGGCTTTTATATGCAGAAAACCAGTTATTGTGTCACAGGTGGGCCATGCAGTTTTTATAGCATGTTGAGAACTCCTGAAACAGGCCACCCCTTTCAAAGGGTATGCCCTCCATTTTAGATCTCATAGCAAATGGGAGAGAAGATGAATGTAAACAAGCATGTTTTTGTAGAGCTACTGCAGATGTCACTGATCTTGAGGTGGTAACAGAGCATGCCTGGCCATATTTTGACCCTTCTTAATAAGGGCTGATGTTAATTTCCTCTGCTCTTCTGGTAAATGTTTAATAAAATTGGACATCTTCTCCCATAACTGAAATCTAGCCATAACTGCTTGGTAGCTAGCTATGTGCATATTTAAGGATGTGGAAGAAAATTATTTTCTGCCCAGGAAATCCAATTCCCTCCCCACCTTTATCTATGGTGCTGGAAGGTTTTCCTTACCTAGACTTTTGCATTGTTGCTGCTGTAACTAAAGAGTTTGGCTGAGTATGCACATGAGAACAAGAAAGTCCCTCCTGTGGAATTTGATATGATTTGTCTGTCTTTTTAAAGACTATTGACACGAAGATGGTTTGGACCAGGAGATGAGCTACTGTGTCTCTTTGCAGCGTCATGTTGAAAGTCAACTGTGGAGGTCCTTCCTGGTAAATCCTCTTCTGAGAAGATCTCCTGTTCTAAATGGGGGCAAGGAGAATTCTGTAACTCTCAGATCTGTACCCCACAGGTCTGAATCTCTCAGATCCACAGACTGCATTGATGATGCTCTGGCACCCCAGAGTTTGAGTGCTCTTCTAGTCTGCTAAGAGAAGAGGGAAGGAGCTGGCTAGTACCATCAGGACATCCAAGGAGGCATAGGTCAGTCCTGCCAATTTCCCCAGTCTGGTATCATATCGCCGAAGAATACACACGGAAAAAGACGGTTACTCAACGTAGTAACTGTTGTTCTTCGAGATGTGTTGCTCATATCTATTCCAATTAGGTGTGCGCGCGCGGCGTGCACGATCGTCAGAAGATTTTTACCCTAGCAACACTCGGTAGGCCGGGTGGCGCCGTTACGGTGCCTGATATATACCCCAGCCGGCCCAGCGCCCTCTCAGTTCCTTCTTGCCGGCTACTCCGACAGTGGGGATGGAGGGCGGGTTTGGAATAGACATGAGCAACACATCTCGAAGAACAACAGTTACTACGGTGAGTAACCGTCTTTTCTTCTTCGAGTGATTGCTCATATGTATTCCAGTTAGGTGACTCCCAAGCCTTTCCTAGGAGGTGGGGTCGGATTGTGCTACTGCAGAGTGTAGGACCGCTGAACCAAATGCAGCGTCCTCCCTGGAATGCTGTACTATGGCATAGTGAGAGGCGAAGGTGTGCACCGATGACCAGGTTGCTGCCCTACATATCTCCTGTATAGGTATGTGCGCCAGGAAGGCGGAGGACGAGGCCTGAGCTCGGGTGGAGTGGGCAGTAGGGTGCATGGTGGGAACACCTGCCAAGTCATAGCATGTCCGTATGCATGATGAGATCCAGGACGAAATGCATTGGGAAGAGACCGGGAGGCCCTTCATTCGGTCCGCCAAGGCGACGAACAGCTGAGTCGTTTTCCGAAAGGGCTTTGTCCGGTCGATGTAGAAGGCGAGGACCCTACGGACATCCAAGGAATGGAGTTGCTGCTCCCTTGGAGAGGCATGTGGCTTCGGGTAGAAGACCGGTAGAAAAATGTCCTGGTTGATATGAAAGGCCGACACTACCTTGGGCAGGAAGGCCGGGCGTGGTCGCAACTGTACCTTGTCCTTGTGGAACACCGGGTAAGGGGGTTCCGAAGTAAGCGCTCTGAGTTCAGAGACGCGCCTCGCCGAGGTGATGGCTACGAGGAAGGCCGTCTTCCAGGAGAGGTACAGAAGCGAGCAGGTGGCCATAGGCTCGAATGGGGCCCCCATGAGTCTAGTGATGACGAGGTTGAAGTCCCAGGTGGGGACCGGGCGGCGAACCCACGGGTGCAGCTGTTCTAACCCCTTGAGGAACCTGCTAATCATGGGGTTGGAAAAAATTGAATGCCCACTCTCGCCAGGGTGAAAGGCCGAGATTGCCGCCAGGTGGACTTTTAACGATGAAAGGGCCAGACCTTGCTCCTTTAGGGACAGGAGGTAGTCCAGAATGGTATGTACTGGCACCTGCCAGGGGTTAAGACCCCGAGGGCTGCACCAACAGCAAAACCGTTTCCACTTAGCCGAGTAGGTGGACCTGGTAAAGGGCTTCCTGCTGCGCAGTAAAACTCGTTGGACCGGGCTGGAACAACAGAGCTCGGACGGGTTCAGCCATGCAGCAGCCACGCTGTGAGATGAAGAGACTGTAGGTCGGGATGATATAGCGTGCCGTGCTGTTGCGTAATCAGGTCCGGCCACAACGGTAGAGTGATCGGGGCGGACACCGAGAGCTCTAGGAGGGTGGTGTACAAGTGCTGCCTGGGCCACGCCGGGGCGATCAGGATTAGGCGGGCCCTGTCCCTGCGTAATTTGAGCAGGACTTTGTGGACCAGTGGCACTGGTGGGAAGGCGCAGGACAGGTGGTCTGTCCAAGGCAGGAGAAAAGCGTCCGATAGGGAGCCTGGGGAACGTCCCTGGAGCGAGCAGAACGCGTGACATTTCCGGTTCTCGCGAGTCGCGAACAGGTCTATGTGGGGAAATCCCCACTTCCGGAAGACAGAGTGGATAACATCCGGCGAATGGACCACTCGTGTGCCTGAAAGGACCTGCTCAGACGGTCCGCCAAGGTGTTCTGGACCCCTGGGAGAAAGGAGGCTACCAGGTGAATGGAGTGGGCTATGCAAAAGTCCCACAGGTGTATTGCTTCTCGGCAGAGTGGGGAGGAGCGTGCCCCTCCTTGCCTGTTGATGTAATACATGGCCGTCGTGTTGTCTGTGAGGATGGCAACACAATGACCCTGTAAGTGCTGGGCGAAGGCTTGGCAGGCAAGGCGTACTGCTCACAGTTCCCTGACGTTGATGTGCAGGGTCAATTCCTGCTCCGACCACAGGCCCTGTGTTTGGAGGCCCTTTAAATGGGCTCCTCAGCCGAGCGATGACGCATCCGTGGTTAAGGCTAGGGATGGCTGTGGTGGATGGAATGGTACACCTTCCAGCACCTTCTTGGGGTCTAGCCACCAGTTCAGGGAGGCTAGGACCTGTGATGGCACCGTCAGAATCAAGTCCAAGCTGTCTCTGTGTGGCTGGTATACCGAGGAGAGCCATGCCTGGAGCGTTCGGAGACGTAACCTCGCGTGAGCCGTCACGAACGTGCAGGACGCCATGTGACCGAGGAGACTGAGGCAGCAGCGAGCCGTCGATGTTGGGAAGTTCTGAAGGCTGCGTATGATGGCTATAAGGGCCTGAAAGCGGGCCTCTGGAAGAAATGCTCGGGCGAGGGTGGAGTCTAGCACTGCCCCTATAAAGTCTAACCTCTGGGTTGGCTCCAAAGTGGACTTTTCTACATTCAGGAGGAGGCCGAGCTGATTGAACATGCTCAAGGCCGTCCGAATGTGCAACTGGACCTGGCTGCTGGAGTTGCCGTGGATAAGCCAGTCGTCGAGGTAGGGGAACACCTGAACTCTCTGTCGACAAAGGGAGGCTGCCACCACTGCCATGCACTTCGTAAATACCCTCGGTGCCGTAGAGAGGCGTTCTTCATGTCGAGGGCGGCGTACCAGTTGCCAGGATCCATGGAGGGGATAATGGTGCCCAGGGAGAGCATACGGAACTTCAACTTCACCATAAATTTATTGAGTCCCCGCAAGTCCAAGATAGGATGTAGCCCCCCTTTTGATTTGGGGATTAGGAAATAACGGAAGTAAAAACCCCTGCCCCTGAGCTCCCTTGGAACCTCCTCTATAGCTCCTGCGGAGAGGAGCGATTGCACCTCCTGAATTAGGAGTTGCTCGTGAGAAGGGTCCCTGAAGAGGGACAGGTAGGGAGGGTGGGAGGGAGGGGGGGAGACAAACTGTAAGTGGTAGCCGCTTTCCACCGTGCATAGGACCCAGCGGTCCGTGGTGATATTCGACCACGCACGGAAGAAATGGGAAAGGCGGTCTCAGAACGGGGGGAGAGGATCGACTGAAACTGCTACTCTGCCCTCGAGCGTCCCTTCAAAAATTTTGTTTGGGCCCCGACGATGGTCGACATCGGGCTAAGCGAGGCCTCCAAGAGGAGTTGCTTCAAACGAAAGTCCCGCTCCTTCTTGGTCCGCGGCTTGAAAGCCTTACAGATTTGGCACTTGTCCGGAAGATGGGACTCCCCGAGGCACTTTAAACAGGAGTCGTGGGGATCCCCCATGGGCATCGGCTTCTGGCAGGCCGAGCACGGTTTGAATCCCAGAGAGCCAGGCATTGGCCCGGTACCGGGAGGGAGACAGGGGATAAACCCCTTATCTCTCACTACTATTTACACTAATTATACAAACAAATCTATCGCAAACTATTGACAACTACTAAAGAGTACTTAAACTATTAACAAGATAAAGGAGTGCTAAGTATGCTAGGGAGGTGGAGATCAGCGAAGCTGCTCTCCACAGTTCCAACGACCGTCACGGGCGGTAAGAAGGAACTGAGAGGGCGCTGGGCCGGCTGGGGTATATATCAGGCACCGTAACGGCGCCACTCCAGGGGGCGCCAGCCGGCCCACCGAGTGTTGCTAGGGTAAAAATCTTCCGACGATCGTGCACGCCGCGCGCGCACACCTAATTGGAATACATATGAGCAATCACTCGAAGAAGAACTTGCATTACCTTGACATGAACACTTTGCTTGGGAAAAGGTGGTCTCTTTGGCATAATCATGGGATCTGGATCAGCCTCTGATTGTGGATCTAATCCCAGACCTGATATCAAAGCCATTGATGAGATCCACAATGTAAGGATCCCATACCCAGAAGGTGGAGAAAAGTTCTTCACTGGTGACCCCGTAGAGGTTTGAAGTGGATGTGGTAATGACTCCAGAGACCTCTCTCTGCACTTCTCATCTTAATCTTTTGTCTGATGAAAATGCAATCTCATTGGCTCCAAAGAAGAGTGAAGATGTGGATGAATTTGAGATGTAACCTCCACTGCATTTGTTGGGTTTGCCTTAATAGATCCGAAGGTCTCATCTTCAGATCTGTACTCCTGAATCCATCTTGAGGTTTTGTGTCTTTAGATTTCAGATCTGTGATCTGAAAGTGAGGAACAGTGGAGATATGCTTTAGTTTGGCCTTTCTCTTCCTCAGAACTGAGGCAGATGCTACCAACACATTCTGCAGATCCTTAGGATGCTTGTCCAGATACGGGGCCAGAGAAGAATGTACTGTGGCTAAAGTTGGATCTGATCAGTGGGACACAGTTGATTTGGAACTATCACGTGGCTGCAAAGCCAAATCTCTTGTCTCGAATCCGGACATAGTTGGTGCGGATTCTGGTCTGTTATTCTTCTTATTGGATCCCTTAGAGCTATCGTATTCCAAAGGCTTAGCTGAGAAGGTCTCTTTTGTAAAAAAAGAGCCTGCAGTCTATTTTCTCTCATTCCCGGCATGGGGAGTGAATGTGCTGCATATCTGACCTTAGGCCTCATACTGGGCCTCTAATACCAAGGGTTTATGTTTCAGGGCCTCATCTTACTACAAGGAGTTCCAAAACTGAATCACCTAAGTGGTGATTAGTTTGCCTGTGACAGAGGCTGGTAATCAATATTTGATGGTAACCCTGGACTACTTTACAGAGTGGCCTGAGGTTTACCCAATAAGAAACCAAGAGATCATGATGGTAGCAGAAGTTCTGTTAAAGAATTCTTCACCAGATTTGGTGTCTGGGTGATGCACACAGATCAAGGGAGAAACTAACTCTTGAATATCACCTGCTGAAAGACTCTCAGGATCTACAAAACTTGCACCACACAAATTTGATGGGATGGCAGAAAAGGTTCCATTAGACCTCTGTAAAACAGCACGAAAAGGGATGAGGACCACCAGCATAGCCCTTTCCTTTTGATAGCTTATAGAATCTCAAAGTACGCTAGCACTCCTCATGTTTTGGTTTACGTTAAGGAACCCAGCAAACTTCTTGTATGGTGTTCCTGAAGAGGAACAAAGATATGAACTATGTAGAAACTCTAAAATCTACTATTGAAAAAGCTCACACCCTTCTTAGAGAAAACCTCAGGTTAGCCTCTTATACAATGAAAAGGCTTTACATCGTAGTTAAATGGTGAAACTTTTAAAAAGGGGAGCTGGTCTGGTACCACAATCCTAGGAGAAGGAAGGTAGGACCCCTAAAATGGATGAACCTCGGGAGGAACACTATGCAGTACTGAGACACATAAATGAAGTGGTGGATAACAGGATACAATAGGGTCCCAGAACAAAATCCAAAGGCATGCATAAGGACTATATAAGACATTCTCAGGGGAACAGAATCTCAGCTTGACTACCCTGAGAAACTGAGAATGTAGCTGTGGAAGCTGAGGCTGGAAGAATTGCAACAATCACAGATTCCCATTAGAACAGAAGCAAAGTGTCTCAGCCAGCAGAATCCACAGAAACAATGGACTGTCTTCAGGAACCCACTGGAAGCAGCCACTTCCTGGCTGGCTGAAAGGAAACCAGGTAGGAAAAGGCAACACCAAGAAGATTTGAATGGAAGTAAAATTGATTTGGGTTGGTGATGTGAAAATAGCCTCACAGAAAAATACTATATACATATGCAAATAATTTAACATATATATATTTTTTAATTTGTTAAAAGTATTTCTTTTCTTTCTATTTGGGATAAGTCATTCGGAGCATCAATGTTTTAAACTGCATTGGGATGATGGGCAAAGCCGGGCAAAGCCTCAGCAGGGCTAAACCAAGTTGTCTGAGGAGTTTCTCTGAAATTAGCTGCAAACACAGGAGCTAAGGATTCCTTGGCAAACAGAGTGCATTAGAGGCAGAAAGTGAGAGTAGTCATGACAGTGCTTTGAGAGGGAGCAGAAGGACAGAGCTCCTTGAACTCACTGGAAAGGCAGTCTTGGAAACTGAGCAGGGAAATTACCTGCTGTTTGTTTCTAGTGATTAAGGGAAACAAGACTTCATGTACACGCTTTGTGAATAAACAGTATTGCACTGAAGAAATACCGGACTTGTGCAATCAATTTATCCTAATGGAAACAAACCAGCAAAGCCCCAAAGAGGCAACAATAAAAAAATAACAAAGAGGAAAATAAAGATATTTAAAACAAAAAATAAAATCATTTAAAATTAAATTTACAATTCAGTTATCTAAATATGCAAATAAAAAGGCAAAAAGCAAAAACGTGCACATTTGCAAATAGCAGTTTGATAATTTGGCCAAAAATTAGGAAATGTTACCAGAATAATCCTAATATAAACTTTGGGGTGTTATGCTTCCTGTATTTTTTCAAAATACTACCATTTTGCTCTCACTGAATACTTTAGACTCCCAAAATCTTTGGTAGCACATGATGAGATTGTCTCTTTAGGCCTATGCAAAAAACATATATGCCCACAACATTAAATAATCTTCTTTTCTCCAAAATCCAAAGATTAATGAGCAATTTACTCAAAAATGTGATGAAAATATTCTACTTTTTTCTTAAAACCTTACCAAAGAAAACCAAAATACCTTTTGCTCATTCAGCAGGTCTGTAATGGTCTGTGACATTTCATCCAAACTTTGTGCTGCTTTTACCAGGTTATGTAGAGCAATTACATGCTGGTGAAGAGGTTCAAAGTCACAAAGTATGGGAACCCTTCAAAAACAAAGTATTTTTAAATTTTAATTTCTTCAATACTACAGTATCACAAATTCAATGTAAAATGTATAGATACAGTAAAAAATCTAATTCTGATTTATTTGTTTTTCTTTATTTCACCAACTTTGCAGGGAATAAACTAGGGCAACAACTTTATTGCAGGTTCTTTACATCAGCAACTCTAAGTAGTTTCAGTGATAGTGTTCTTTCAAATGACAAAAGAAACAATTTAGATTTGAAGTACCATTTCTAAGAGCTGGTCTACACTAACCCCCCAATTCGAACTAAGATACGCAACTTCAGCTACGTGAATAAAGTAGCTGAAGTCGAACTATCTTAGTTCGAATGAAAAGGTACTTACCCGGGGTCCACACGCGGCGCGCAGGCTCCCCCGTCGACTCCGCCTACTCCGTTCGTCGAGCAGGATTACAAGCGTCGACGGGGGAGCACTTCCTGGTTCGATTTATCGCGTCTAGACAAGACGCGATAAATCGAACCCAGAAGATCGATTGGACTCCTCCGACAGGACGCGTGAGTATAGACGTACCCTAAGACATTTTAGGTTAACTCCAGGTTATATTATGCCTCTCCCCAACCCCCCAGAGGAGATGTTTATAAGTAATACCTAGTTACAATAACTCTAAGAAGTGATGAACACTATAACTAAAGGAGATCGAATTACAACTGATTTCTCAGCTGTTTTTAAAAAGAAATGGATTGGAAAGATTTACTGTATATCAAAGTTGACAGAATTTAACACAACATTGCTAACCCATAAACATTTCCCCCATAAATATTACAATAAGACTTTGGCAAAAGATATTAATTCTTAACAGCTGAACTCTCAATGCTGTGTATATAAAAAAGACAGGATGATGAGTTTGTTGTGATCATGATGCAAGTGTCTTGTGCCAAGCCTCAATACTGCCCCCACTTCAAAACTTCAATCCCTTTAAATTACATATGAACAGAAAAAGCAACATTAATACTAATATGATTAAAGCTGAACTATGAATATAACAAAAAGGGATGCATTTCATATTAAAAATAGACCAGCATTAAACAAGATAAAATTATTAAAACCTTAATCAAGGTTTGTGGGTGCAAAATAGCCTATGTTAAACATTTTCACTGATTTCAGATTCACAATAAATGTAATATTAATTTAGCAATTCGACACCTCGTTGTCTGGTATTCTTATACAAGTAATTTATTGCAGTAACAAATGGTGATCTCAAAGGAAAAATATTGACTAAAATCTTGATGGACACTATTAGAAATGATATTTTAAAGAGAATTCTATGAGCAGGTGCCTTGTTATAAAGCATGGGAGCTTTTAAGAATTTCTAACCTACCAACAACAGTGAATGTACTGAAAACTGTCCTAACTATTTAAATTAATTAATTCACCCAAACTTGATCAAAATAGTGCTTCGAATTTAAAGGATGTACTTTCTTCCCACTGAGGGCTGGTCTACACTAGAAAATGAGATTGACACAGCCATGTTGCTCAGGGTTGTAAAAAACCCCCCTGAGCAACATATTTAAGCCAACCTCAGTCTGCAGGCAGACAGAGGTAGATTGACAAAAGAATTTTTCTGTCATCCTAGCTACCGCCTCTCAGGGAGGTGGATTACATATGCCAATAACAAAACCCCTCCCATTGACACAGGTAGTGTCTACACTCCAGCACTAGAGAAGCACAGCTGCAGCACAGCAGCTCTGCTCATTGTAGCATTTTAAGTGTAGATGAGTCCTGGGATACAAACATGTAGAGCCAATTCCAGCCTCAACCGGCCACCTAAACTCAATCCCTAGATCAGTGATCCCCAAACTGTGGGGGGCACGGAGGAATGTTCGGGAGGAGGTGGGGGGGGGTGCAGCAGGGCCTGGGCCAGCCCCCACGGGAGGGGGAAGGGGGCAGGGAGGGAGTGCCACGCAGCCCACTCTGCCCCAAGCTGCAGCTCTGTTCTGTCCCCAGCCACAGTTCCGCCCCCAGCTCTGTCTTCAGCCAAAGTTTCATTGCTGAGCCAACTGTGCAGTAATGGGAGGGTGGGGGGGGGGGGGCATGGAGAGTTTCCATTACTGGTAAGGAGGTGACCTTAGACTGACGGTCATAAATGACAATCAGGCCCTGAAGAATGTGGCTGGGGGATGATCATGTTTAATGAATTTCCTATTGTCCTGCAGGGAAGGGAGCTGTTTATTCCTGTTTGACCAAAATCAGTCAGGCAGAAAAGATTTGTAAAGGAGTCATGTAATCCAATGTTGAACAATCCTTGTGACTGTTCCATAAGGGAGCTACAGTTGTGAGAGAAGAGAGGCCTCACAGGCCTGATTTGTCCTTTTCAACCACAAAAGCCAAATGCTAATTGCAGAGAAAAGAAGAGCTTTTCCTTTGATCAAGGTAACCCTGTCAAGCAGCTTACTACCACTCCAATTTCAAGCTATTGGCCCAGTGTTTTTATACATTTTGTACACAGTCTACAAGACTCTACATATTAAAGGGTCTAATCTTTCTTTGATACAACAGGCATAGAACTCCTGTTAATATTATGTGAATTAAGGGGAGAAAAAATATAAATACAAACCTCTTTAAACAGGACAGTTTCACTTCTATTATACAGAAAACAATGATGAACTACACTGTACCCTTTTATCTGTCAGGTACAGTGAAACCCCCCTATAGCGCACCCCGCCATAACACGAATTCGGCTATAACGCGATCATAAGGTGGCTCCCGCTGCCCGAAGGGAAAAAAAAAAAAAAAAAGCATCCAGAGCGTGCTTCCTCATCTGGAGCCAACCCTGGCTCCATCTCCTCCCCATCTCCCCTGTTCCTTCCCCCCTGCCCCTTCCCCCCTGCCTCCGCTTTCCCTTTTGGCAAGAAGGGAAGAGACCGGCTTGAAACTCAAGCTAGTGAGTTTCAAGCCGGTCAGTTTCAAACCCTCTCTTCTCTTCTCCCCAAAGCGGAGAAGTTTGATCAGCTTGAAACTGACCGGCTTGAAACTTCTGCTTTGGGGAGAAGAGAAGAGAGAAGAGACGGCTTGAAACTGTCCAGCTTGAAAGTGACTGGCTTGAGTTTCAAGCCAGTCTCTTCTCTCTTCTCCCCAAAGCGGAGAAGTTTCAAGCTGGTCAGTTTCAAGCTGGTCTCTTCTCCCCAAAGTGGAGAAGTTTCAAGCTGGTCAGTTTGAAGCTGGTCTCTTCTCCCCAAAGCGGAGAAGTTTCAAGCCGGTCAGTTTCAAGCCCTCTCTTCTCTTCTCACCAAAGCGGAGAAGTTTGATCAGCATGAAACTGACCAGCTTGAAACTTCTGCTTTGGGGAGAAGAGAAGAGAGAAGAGACGGCTTGAAACTGACCAGCTTGAAAGTGACTGGCTTGAGTTTCAAGCCAGTCTCTTCTCTCTTCTCCCCAAAGCGGAGAAGTTTCAAGCTGGTCTCTTCTCCCCAAAGCGGAGAAGTTTCAAGCCGGTCAGTTTCAAGCCCTCTCTTCTCTTCTCCCCAAAGCGGAGAAGTTTCAAGCTGGTCAAACTTCTCCACTATGTCCAGAAGAGACGGCTTGAAACTGACCAGCTTGAAACTGACCAGCTTGAAACTTCTCCGCTTTGGCGAGAGGAGAAGAGACCGGCTTCAAACGGTAATTTTTTGTAACCCCCCTATAACGCGACCCCGCATTTATCGCGATGGAATTTTTTGGACCCCAATTATCGCATTATAGGGGGTTTCACTGTACTCTCCCACAATTAGGAATAAAGCTGCACCCTACTTAAATGACATCCAGCATCTCCTGTACATCTTCTGGCATAGCCAGACAACGCTACTAAAAAATTTTTTTTTAAAGTTTTATCTTTGTTTTGCTTTTTCATAATGGAGGTTTTTTGTGTATGTTTGTTTTGTGTTCTGTAATTTCCATTCACTAAGCCACTTACCTGAGTAATGGTTGCACTTCTGAAGGACAAAAAGACTGCAGAAACTGCAAGTCAGTTAATGAGATATCTGGAAGTTCACTGTCAAACCTGCGAGGCTTTTGTGTCTGCATAAAAGAGAAAATTTACACAATGATGAAATGATGAGTATAGTCAAGATTACTAAAGTAAGATTAAGAACGAAAACAATGAACGTATTAATAGAGAACTGACTCTTTAAAAAAATCTGTAGGATCTCAAAAGTCTTTATTCTTCTTATAGAAAGCTCTAGACTCAATATTTTTTAAATGTCTACTTGCACATATATTCATTAACCTTCTCTATGATGTTGTGAGTAGCAGTTCTTCCTCCTTCTTACTAAGTTTTTAGATCATAAATGTGATGTAGGGGAAAGAGAAGGGAGAGCAGAGGCTTGGAAATTAGTGTGCTGCTAAACAAACAGCTAAATATTAATTTAAATGAGGAGTTACAATATTAAAACAGGAGGCATCCTTTTTGACCATGTATAGTACTATTATAAAATGCCAAGGAGCAAAATACTGAAAAAGCACTTTATGGGACAGAAAGTCAGAAATACAATGACATGAGCAACATTTCATAATGATCAGAAATATGGAGACATGCCATCATTAGAGTCAAACAAACTGAATCAAATCAAAGCAGAAATCTGTCCATTTGACTATCGTGTTATATTTGCTAGCCACTTCAGACAATTTAGGATGGTGAATATATTCCATTCCACCATTCAGTGAATGTGTGAAAAATATGGGAACCTTCTGCTTGCTTTTATCAATAAACTCTATGGCTGTATTATAAAGGTCAGAGTAGATCATCATACTGATCTCTCCTGGCTTCAAAATCTTAAATCTTTTTTTTTTTTGCTCACTGAAAATATCTGTATTTATAATCCCACAAAATTTTAACTTGATTTTAAAAAGAAGAGTACCAAATTGACTCTTCCCCAAGTACCACATTGCCATCCATGAACAGTTCTGAATCAAAGTGTCGCTACACAGGTTACATCCTAAATTTTTATATCCTCTTCATATGAAGAGACAGTACAGGTATTCTGAACTCATGGCTCAGTGCAAAACTGGTTTAAAATGTGCTATTCAACAACAAAAATTCAGAAGTACTATCAATCAACCTCTCTAATTTGAGAGACTGGTATTACCTTAGTTTAAAACATCTGAAAATTGATTTTTTTTCTGTTTAACTGCAAAAGAGTGTTTCAATTCAGGCAAACAATTAACTGCTAGACTTGCAAAGAAACTTTGACTTCGCTAGTGTGTGAATATTCAGATATTGATTTTCCTACAGAAACTATGATTATAAAAATAAATTTAAAAGTCTCAAGTTTCTGAATGTAGTAGAAGATATAGCACGGAATACATACACAAAAGGATGGAGGCCAAGAGTCAAGTCCCCTAAACAAACGATTCCTTAAAAAAGACTTCCCTGTACAAAGAAACAAACTTTGGTTATTTAGCAGTCATGCACACAACATTCAAACACACCACAAAGATAGAACACAACAATCTATTCTACATGTAAGTGTTGCACTAACTCTGGCATCTCACTACACATTTGCATTCTTCGGCAGATTATAATGTCAAATGACTGCAGGATTTCAGACCAAAAAACATGTCAGAATTCTGTCCCTCGTTCAAGCCTTTTTCTTTTTTCATGATGGCCCTCATACCCAACCAATCATCCTCTTTATAGATCTCCAAGTATCTTCTCTCCTCTTTGGGCAGGTCTACACAACCCGCGGGATCGGCAGGTAGCGATCGATCTCTTGGGGGTTGATTTATCGCGTCCAGACACGATAAAATCGATCCCCGAGTGCTCTCCCCGTCGACTCCGGAACTCCACCACCACGAGAGGCAGAAGCGGAGTCGACGGGGGAGCGGCAGCGGTCGACTCACCGCCGTGAGGACACCAAGGTAAGTCAACCTAAGATACGCCGACTTCAGCTATGCTATTCCCGTAGCTGAAGTTGCGTATCTTAGGTCGATCCCTGCCCAAGTGTAGACCTGGGCTTTGAAGTTTCCCTCCAAAATCCCTTTTTACTGTTAATCTTTTTATCCAACACTATCTACTACTCTTTGTTTGCTTTGAATTTAATAAGTGGGGCAAAAGAATAATAAGCTTCACAGCGGGCTGGCATTAGAGAAAGGTGCCCTGGGCAAACTTGTATTTTGGCCCCGCTGGCCCCCGCTGTCTCCCCAGGCTGCCCACTCATCCCCCTCATTGCCCCTGCTGTCTCCCCGGACTCCCCACTCATCCTCCCAATCTTCCCTGCTGCCTCCCTGCGCTCCCTCCCACCATTGTCCCCTGGACCCTGCTGCCTCCCTGGACTGCTCTCCTGCATCGCTCCCAGGCCCCTGCTGCCTCCTTGAGCTCCCCTCCCCCATCGCTCTCAGGCCCCGCTGCCTCCCCGCCACACTGTTTTGAGCTCCCTTCCACGGCCTTGCACTCCAGGCCTGCCCCACTCCTTGCCTCTTGACCACGGCACTCTGGGTGGTCACCCACGTTGCCCACCTGTAAGGCCGGCCCTGCTTCACAGAAAACAATAAGATTAATCACATTTTTTTTTTGGTTTTAAACTTTGTCCTGCTTTTCTCTACTTCTTTTGCCTGTTATTTCAAGTGTTTGCCCAAATGCTCTTCAAGAAAGGATTTTTTGTTGTTTCTGTAAAGCACAGCACAAGTTCTGCCACTGAACAAATATTATGCAGCAACATCAAAAAAGTTACTTTACTAAGATTAATATAGAAGTCTGTATAAATCAGTTTAAAGTAGCTATTGCATTCAAGTATAAAAATGTTAAATAACTGAAGTTTTTTAAACAAAGATTTTAAACGAACTGAGAATTTTTAACAATATTTTGAATAAAATATATGGCAGGGTTTACTAATTTGTTGGCACACTTCTTTGTTGGCACACTTTAGAAAAGTAACTCAATTTTTAATATATTTTGTATCTGTATATATCAAATTTAAAGTTATTTTTATTCACATGATCACTTATAGTACATATTATTCTGGGTGCTCAAAACGATGTTGTTAAGACAGCTCAACTACACAGTGTTCGTTGTTTGAAAACTACAGAAATGCATTCAAATGGTAGTTGTGATTTAAGTTACAGAAGAGGAAAACACTTACTAAACAATTTCCCAAAGGATTCCCTTTTTGCCTTTTCAGTTTCATATAGATGTTTCCCATCTTTTATTAAAGCACCAGCCCACTACAAAAGGGAAAACACATACAGTTAGCATGGTAAATCAGTTCCTATGATCACACAAAGGCAGAACCTTGAAATTATTTATTTAAACTTGCTTACCTCCCTGTAGTGTTTTATAAACATTTTTCTCCTTACAACCTCAACAACAGCTAAACAGTACATTTGAGGAACAGTACTGAGAGCCTCTACAATCTTGACTCTTTCTAGCAGCTCTGTTACGAGGCGAAACAAGGCTTGCAGTTTCTCTCCATCTTGGTCCGCATGAAGCATCACAAAGCAACACCATCTACAGAGTAAAATGTACCAGTAGTTGCAAGGTCATCAGACTTTTAAAAGGAAAGCGAGGTTTCAAGGATGTTATACTGATGCACATTTATCACAAGTTCACACCCTGGATTATTTTTTCCTTAGAGTCTCATTTTGCTTTTAAAAAGATAGCTGTTGATCAGTCACCTGTTTATTTGTTTACGTTGCGGACAATATGACTATTGCCTGAAAAAGACACTAACAATCCTTCCCAAACACGATTTTTATTCATATTTTTCATGCTGACAATGCCCTGAAGCATACAGGACAGCTGCAGAGTGAGCAAGACACTTTATTTTCCATTGAGCAAGGCTGAATGTGATTACACTAATCACCATTTAGTTCTGGACAGCATCTGTCTCATACCACAAATGTTAGACAATGCTTTCATTTTACTAGGCTGTCATTGCATGAAATCTTTATGTTAACATACTGTAAACAAATGACAAATTACTAACTAGTTTAACTTATTCTTTCTCATCACAAACTGCTGGAAAGCATTCTGTTTAAAACATGTATTCTGAAAGCATTACTCCACTTTTAAAGCACCAAAATCTATGTAATTGGTTATCACAGGTCACATGAGACATTTTGTCCATTTACTGCCAATTCCTTGAAACTTTTTCACCAATTTGGATTGTATTAAGGTACAGGAAAAATAGTTTTAGCTATTGTACAAAAAACACATACTAAGCCATATTATTGTGCCTGACTTACATAACAGACATCATATGATATGCGTAATTTCAACCTTCATCACATTTCTTCCATCCAAAAAAATTAAATAAATTTTTATGTATTAATCCAGAAAAAAAAATTCAGTAAATACTGTATTTAAGATTTATTCATATGACACTTTAAACGATAAACTCCAGTGACAAAAACCAAAAAAAGCTTTAAAGAAAACTGACATAACTTACTTTAGTCTGACTTGTAGATTATTTGCAAGCTCTTGTTTGGCAGTGGTACATTTCTGCTTAATATCTAACAGTTTCCTGTGATTAGTTAACATAATCATCAGCTGATTTGCATGACTCAAACACAAATCAGGTAGCACTGAAGGATCTTTCAAGTTCTCAGCTCTCTTCTGATTAGCCAAAAATCCCTATAAGAAGAGAAATGCTTGTTAAGCGGTTCTGTGTGATAAAATGAAGAACATTTGCCCCTTAGTTGGTTCTATATCAGGTGCTGTCACTGTTTACTTATTTATATAGCACATTCCACCTGTAAGGATGCGAAACAGCTTTAACAAACTTACCTGGCCTCACTCTGAGATATGATGTGATCACTGAACAAGGTTGTATTGTTCCAGGGTTTTATTCCTTAAATAAAATTCTATTAATTACTATCAACAAAGAAAGAAAAAAAAGAATCACTGTATATTTAAATATTATAAAACAAAAAGACCGGTGCTATTTTGTAAATGGGCTAATTTAACATCCCACAGCAAGCAAGGCAGCGTACAGGGCAGTTTATTTTGTCCTTAGAACTATAGTCATCTATATAATGAAGTGCAGACGGAATATTCTCACACATCAAGAGGAGAACTGTCACTTTAGTCCTTTTTAAATCTTAAACTGTTTTGTCAAGTCTTGAAACAAAACTATTTGTATAGGCTAAATTCATTCCAGTTAAGTAGTTGCCTTAATAAGGCAACTTTTTCTTATTATCGCCTGCATCATAACAGAGCATCTTGTGGACCACTTCTCCCACTCTCAGTAACATGGATCACCTCCATACCTATTTGACATAATGGAAATATTTTTAAAATATACTGCCAATAATTCACATTTTAAAACTTCAAATAGTAAAAAAAAAATAATGCTCAGTTTGACAAAAACAATAAATGAAAAATAAAATAATAGCTAAGCATAGACGGATTTATTTCGGCACAACAGAGTTGGCTTTGATGTTTCTGTAAAAGTACTCTTATATTCTTATTATGTAACGCCACCTATTGACCATAACTATACATGCAAAGATAATAATTCCCAGCTTTCAAAGCTCGAAAATGTTCTTTAAAGTTATATTAACCCAGAGAGTAATGTTTACTTTTGTCTTTTGCTTGAATATTTGTATTACCTGATTCCTACATGGAAAATAATTAAAATATTTTCCACCTGGTAATCAAAGTGCAGCCAAGTCAAGTGACTGTCTAAGGCTATTTTGACCTTCAACTAACATTTTGGCTTCATTTCATGTATTGTATTTGTTGCTATGGCATCTGGCATGTCATTTACTTCACAAATAAATATATATATAAAGCTAGAAGTTATTTACATTTTTTTGTGCAACATTAAAACTATTTATATTATGTTTCACTACTATATATATTTATTTTTTGATACATAGGCGTGCCCATCACTGTCTTGGGAACTGAACAGTATTACAACTTTCCCACCAGCTTCTTTTTAGTTATATCTAGGTACTACTAGTCTGAATAAGCCAGATGAGGTTAATTGCCATGGTGCCACATAGGGGGTGAGGTATTTTCTCAGGTAGTCAGGACACAAACCAGGCATAGTTGTAGTAATACAAGTTAACACACTGAACTGCACACAAACCAAAGAGAGAGCCCATTAATTTCTGCAGAATTGGTGTAATATGCTTCCTGAGGTTCACACCATGAAACAGGCAGGCAACTGCAAATCAGTCGATAATTTAAACTCAAACATTCAATAATTCAAAGGCGTAATACACAGAAACACCTTTTGTGTCACTGTCCCTACAGTTTCCAAAACTGTGTGTTGGAGCAGGAAGGACTACAGGAAGAACAGAACAAAGGCGGAGATTTTCAAAGGCACAAATGACAGAGATACACTGACTTTCAATAGGAGTTACCTGACATTTGGCTCTTTGAAAATCTCCACCAAAATGGCTAAAAAGTTATTGTCTCGGAAAGTGACAACAGTGAACTTATTACTGAAGTTTCCTATAAGTCTTAACAATTGGTCCAAGTTACTACTTTATCAATTTTGTAACTTCTAAAAAAACACAATGTGCTAAAAATAGACAGTTTGCAAAATGTTAAAGTCTTGTTCAATTGTCCTGGTATTTTACCATGGTTATTCGCTGCTCTTGGAAGACTGCAGTAACAAACAGCAACTGAAACATCACTATGCTCCCTTCCTCTTCCATTACTGGTTGGTAAACGTTTGAGAAAAAATGTTTTCCCTGGACCTAATATTAATAGATTTCAGAAATTCCAATAAAAGATCTTTTCGATTTTATCATTCCCTTTATGGCATTTTCAACCCAAACAATAATGTATTACGCAAGAGCATGACACTCACTAGTCTAGTTTCAAAATCTGAACATAGTGAAGAGAAAAACTAAACAACTGGCATAAAGGGGAAAAGTTAATTTTAGCAATATAAGAAGTTTTAAGTAAAAGGTAGGGTTTTTTTTCTTTAGGTATAAAACCTAACTAGTCATTTCTCAAAACAGTACTTCATAGAGCAGTTAGGCATCTTCATATATTAATAAAGGCATTGTTTCATATTTTGAAGATTAACATATTATCCTTAAATGAACTGTGTCCTTTCACTTCTTGATATTAATTAGCTTCAATATACACATTCTAAATTTTCCCATCAGATTATAGACACCAAAAGATGACCGTTGGTAGCTGAGGAGAAATGTTAAAGACTTCCTTACGTTAACTGCATGTTACTATGGTGATAAGGTGATATAAATGCTAACGAGTTAAAAGGAGAACTAGCCAATTGGCCTATCAGATGAAAAGCCCCCAGATAATATCAGGGTAACACTGCAAAGATGGACAGGAGTTCAACCCTCATGTATATTAATAAGTTTTGGTAGGTGTATGAGTAACTTATTGTAAATGGTGTCAGGCTGATAGCTGGAGGTCATCCCTTCCCGTCCCTCAACAGGAGCCAGCCAACTCCACTCTTCTTCAGAATTCCATATGGATATGTGAATATGAAAAACTGGAAATACTGGTGCTGAACTCTCTGCACTTTCTAACCACTGCAATCTATGTGGCAGCTATATTTGTGATAAAGCGTTTAATAACAGTACAGTAGATATGATTGTGCTCGTTGTTTCTCATGTTCCTCAAGTCTACAACCCCAACAGTGCTCCTAGCCTACATGGTGCTGTTAGCCCTAATGTTTTGAATAGTATAGTAGCCATGGAGATCAGACTTTTGCATAGGCGCGGGAAGTAGAGGTGCAGGGGGTGCTGCAGCACCCCCAGGTTTTGCACCCAGAGGCCGGCCCTGCACCAGGGGGCTCCGCTGCCATTCCAGGGTCCTGCTCGGCTGCTGGCCCTGGGGTCCTGGTCGCCGGCCCTAGCTCTAGAAATTGGCAAGGGGCGCAGACAGAGTTAAAGGGAGGGTGAAGCTCAGCACCCCCACTCCAAAATCTATTCCAGCGCCACTAGACTTTTGTCTAATATTAGAGTTTAAAGAGGTCATTAGTATTATTCAATACCATAATCAGTAAAGGCTACAATTGAGTGGCACATCTTTCACTGTGTTCTGTCCTATGCAAAGGCAACTATTACCTCATCACAACAGTGGCCTTGGCAACTGTATGCCCTGCCTCCCAAAATGAAGGAAAAATGCACTGGTCATTTTGTTGACTGGCAAGTGCACACTGTCCAGGCACTAACATAGCCCATGCCTGTGACTATAATCCAAAAGAGCATGAAACTGCCAAACACGTTCACACCTTCTCCCGTGCCAGTCCTTACCTGTGGGAAAAGCTTCCAATCAAAATCCTCTTTCAAGTCTTTTTTCAAAACTCACCTACTCTGTAATGCACACAGAAAAGTGCTATTAATGGCTAGATAAGTAGAGCGCTGTGATTACTAGTTCTGACTTGCTAATAATTGCCCATATACTCTTATTCCTGTTACTCCATGTTCCCCAATACCCAGACCTCAGCTTACTTGTTGGTCTGATCCACCTGGTATTTTAGACTAATGTTTTGTGAGCAGAGACTCATTTACAGTCACCAGTAGAGGCTTATTCATATGAGTTGTTCATTCTTCAAGAAGTTTCCCTGGCTCCATATCATTGTGTAGAAGAAGCCTGTATCTTATTTTATGCAACTGAACCAGTTATAAAAGTAAGCCAAACTGAGGTATACAATCCAGTTTGTACCAGTATTTCTAAGTTTAAAAAAAAAATCCTGTGATAAGAGGATTTCAAGACTCTTAGTACAGTTACATGTTGGCATGATGTGAAAAAATATAGAAATGAAAGGAAATGTTTAAAGTCAAAGAGCAGCAAAATAATGTTTTTATTGTTAGATTTTTAATGGGATTAGGTTGCCTCCCCTTTTGGATATTATTTATTTGCTAGTCACTAAAAAGTAAGTGGACCGGAAAAAGCTAGCTTAATCATCACAGCCACTGGTACCTGCAACGGCTCAAGGGAAACTGATCTACCACAGTACCACTGCGTCTGTTATTCTGATCCTGCAAGATGCCCTGCCCAAATCAAGCCAGAGGGAACCAGTTGATATCAAAGGCCCTGCCAGCTTCAGCTGAATCTTTAATATCACCAGTCATGTGAACATGAGGTACTTGCCATCTCTGCCTCTCTCATACGGGTCATTTTTCCTTCCTTTCCCTATTTCTCCATTAACAAATTTATTTGGGCGTAAGCTTTCGTGGGTAAAAAACCCACTTCTTCAGATGCATCGAGTGAAAATTACAGATACAGGAATAAATATATATTGGCACATGAAGGGAAGGGAGTTATCTTACAAGTGGAGAACCAATGTTGATGGCCAATTCAGTCAGGGTGGATGTGGTCCACTCCCAATAATTGATGAGGAGGTGTCACTACCAAGAGAGGGAAAATTGCTTTTTAGTGATTCAGCCACTCCCAGTCCTTATTCAAGCCCAAATTGATGGTGTTAACTTTGCAAATGAATTGAAGCTCAGCAGTTTAATTTTCACTCCATGCATCTGAAGAAATGTGTTTTTTACCTATGAAGGCTTATGCCCAAATAAATCTGTTAGTCTTTAAGGTGCCACCTCATTGTTTTTGTGGATACAGACTAACACGGCTACCCCTCTGATATTTCTCCATTCTCACTTTCCTCTTTTTGCCTTAGAATCATAGAATCATAGAATATCAGGGTTGGAAGGGACCTTAGGAGGTCATCTAGTCCAACCCCCTGCTCAAAGCAGGACCAATCCCCAATTTTTGCCCCAGATCCCTAAATGGCCCCCTCAAGGATTGAACTCACAACCCTGGGTTTAGCAGGCCAATGCTCAAACCACTGAGCTTCTGTGTAATAAGAATTTTATTAACTTAACAGGCCACGATAAATCCATCCCTGGCAATACTGAAGACTATAACCAAAACATCAAGCTGAAAGCAATGCCTTTGACAGTCCACTGCTGATGAAAGGATGTCAAGTCTCAAAGACCATGTACTTTTCCTACAATTTCACAGCAACTAGGTTGCAAGTGAGAAAGTGTCAGAGACAGAGACTGCACTTTCCCCCACATTGTGTAAGTTGTTTTTTTTGTTTGTGTGTTTTGGTATCCCAAAGGAAAAAGAACTGAACAATAGCAGCTCAAGACAATCTAAACAAACTTTCTGTTTTCCTCCAAAAGACAACAAATACAAACTTTAGTAATAAAGGACTGTTAAGATGACCATATATACCTGAAGCGAATAAGCAAAATTGTTAACATGTAACCTTATTGAATTTTTTCCATTTCAAATGTTTTCACTGTTTTTCTTCTCTCTGTGCATTTAATAAAGCATTAAGAAAATGTGTAAAGGTGGTTGTTCAAATGGGAGGAGGCCAGTTATAACTTAACTCAAAACTTGAGACAACATTTGTTGAATGTTTTAACAGTAAGGTGTTTTTTTTAAACACTAACCCTTGTGGAGCTAGACACCCTCTCAACAACACAACACTCTGCAAGTCATCTGGGTTAGTCAAGCAATGGCAAAACTGGTTAGAGGCTATACAAGAAATATCCTATCATCCTATGCAGACACTGCTTGCACTCCCTATATGCACGCATAGTACCAGTGTAGGTTTTAAGTGGTATAGAGAGCACTTTTGTGGCTCTGTCTACGGTAAATCTCACCCTTTTTAAAATTTAACAGATGAGTACTGAAGCAAGATAACATACACGTTTATGGTCTCACCTTTCAATTTCAGTTTAAGAAATTGTTTTACTTCTGCATCTCAATCAAAGGGGTCTTTGGTTAAAATGAAAGAAATTTTGTGGAACTGTCATTTGACTGTTAAAGACTTCAAATACCATATATTGTAAAATGGACATTAGCAGCTTGGAAATAGAACTGGAGTGAAATAGGAGCTGTATTTGCTAGAGTAATGTGGGAGACGGCACTTGTATGTACCAGGATGGGTTCTAATTTGACCTTGCTTTCCATGAACTCAGTTCTCTCGAACATTGTTTTTTCTTTCTTTCTAAGAACTCCTAATTTGAATGAAAGAAACCTACATACATATCTGCATTTTTTCTGGTTATTAGAAATCCAAGTTGAGTGAGGTAAAAAACGGTTACTCGTCTTCTCAGAACTGTTGTTCTTCGATATGTATTACTCAAGACCATTGCAATTAGGTGTGTGCCTGCTGCGTGTACAGTCGTTGGAAGTTTTTCCCATAGCAGCACCCGTTGGGTCAGCTGTGGAGCCCCCTGGAGTGACGCCTTCATGGTGGTGAATATAGGTCTCTGCTGATCCACCGCCTCTTCAGTTCCTTCTTGCCGGCTACTCCGACAGAGGGGAAGGTGGTTGGGTTTGGAATGGACATGAGCAACACATCTTGAAGAACAGTTAGGAGAAGGTAAAAAACCATTTTTTCTTCTTCGAGTAATTGCTCATGTCAATTCCATTAAGGTGACTCCCAAGCCCTAACTAGGAAGTGGGGTCAGAGTTCATGGAATCGCTGACTGGAGCACCACTCTGCCGAATGCTGCATCATCTCTGGCGTGCTGGGTAATCGCGTAATGAGACACAGAAGTGTGAACCGAGGACCACGCTGTCACCCTGCAGATCTCCTGGATTGGGACCTGGACCAGGAACGCAGCTGAGGCGGCCTGCACCCTTGTGGAATGTACCGTCAGTGCAGGGACCGGTACTTTTGCCAAGTCATAGCATGTCCAGATACAGGACATGATCCATGATGAAATCCTCTGCGACGACAATGGAAGTCCTTTCATCCAGTTTGCGGCTGCCACGAACAGCTGGTTCAACTTACGGAACGGTTTGGTGCATTCAATGTAAAAGGCCAGCGCTCGTCTAACATTCAGAGAATGTAGCCTTTGTTCTCGACCATCCGCATGAGGTTTAGGGTAAAAGACAGATAGAAAAATGTCCTGGTTAGAGTGAAATTGGGATACAACCTTTGGAAGAAAGGCTTGGTGAGGCCTAAGTTGCACCTTGTCCTTATAGAAGACAGAGAGTCCTATAGCACCTTATAGACTAACACAGTGTTTCCCAAACTTGGGAAGCCGCTTGTTCAGGGTTTGTTTACCTGCCGCGTCCGCAGGTTCGGCTGATCGCTGCTCCCACCGGCTGCGGTTCGCTGTGCCCGGCCAATGGGCCATCCCATCTGAGCATTTTGGTGACTTGGCACATTAACTTTCTTCCAGTCTTCTGGAACTTGCCCAGGGCTTCAAGACTTATTAAAAATCAACATTAATGGTCCATTGAGCTCCTCAGCCAGTTCTTTTAAAACTCTTGCATGCAACTCATCTGGAGCTTTAAAAATATCTAACTTTAGTAGCTTCTGTTTGACATCTTACAGAGATACTAGCAGAATGGAAAGAGTGTGATCGTCACCATATAATGAAACTACAATACTTATTTTTCCTCCTCCAATAAATAATATTTATTGAACATTTCTACCTTTTCTGCATTACTATTGATAATTCTGCCATTTCCATCTAGTAATGAACCAATACCATTGTCAGAATTCATTTTGTTCCTAATATATTTTAAATAAACACCCTCCTGCTTATTTTCCTTATCTCTGCTGGTCATAGCCGCCTTCTCCTTGTGTCTCTTTGCTACCCTTCGATAATTTACACTAACTTTTTCATGCCCAGGGTTGATTTTATGTTTAGCATATTACATGTCCAACTCATACCAAAATGCTCAGACATACAAATAGGAAAATAACCTTGAGGGAAACAGAGGGGACAATATTGGTCTACTTCATTAAACATATTTGTAATTTACTCAGGATTTGGGATTATATGATGAAAACATTATAATCAAAATAGTTGAAAATTTAAATACAAAAATATGAGGACATTCAGAATTATGGTTCCCATAGCAATTTTAACATGACCACATGGTCATATATGGTATTTTGTATTGCCATGTTATTTCTCAGAGCTACAGTTACAGTGAGAACTGTATTTTTGGATGTTCTCTGTGCATGTATTTGACCACTGTTTTATATCTACTGCTTACAGTTTCATTTGTTTTACTCTGTAGAGTGATGGGGGGAGTGAGTTAATGTGTACAAAAATCCATTAATTCAAAGTACAATATTTAAGAGTTTTGTACTAGCAACCGCCACATCCAATGTTTTAAAACAACAAAAATCCTTAAATTTTTTGAATGAATGACCCAGTACTATGTCTACATCCATGGTAACTTAAAACTACCAAATGAAATTACCAAAAATTTGCCCTTATGGACTGAAAATAAGGAGAAGACATTTCAGCCAAAAGGTTAATTTATAGAACGTGAGAAGTAACCAAAAAAATAAGTATAAGGAAAATGCACCTTCTACCCTAATAAAACCACATGTTTTTGTAATACTCAAAGTAAATGTGTTGGAAATTGTTTCACATAAAGAGATATGTTTAATTGTTTTATTAGAGTATTGTGGTACTTTAATCTATTTCCCTCACCCCAAGAAAAAAAAATTACCTGAGCAAGATCTTTTTGTTCATTTACCAGTCTGCTGCAGCTAGCTATCATCTGGTCCAATGCATAAAGCCTGTCCTCAAGCCCTTTAATCGCCTTCATGTTCTGATTATCTAGTTTGGCAATAGTTTGTCGACATTCTACCAAAAAGGGCTGAATGATCTTTGGATCAAGCTAAAAGATGGAAGAAAAGAAAGACAGTAATTATACATATATTTAGTGGCTTTAAAAAAAAATACTTCACGCTGTATACCAGGGATTGGCAATATTTGGCAGGTTCGGCCGATCGCGGCTCCTACTGGCCGCGGTTCGCTGCTCAAGGACTATGGGGGCTGTGGGAAGCAGGCCGGGCCGAGAGATGTGCTGGCCGCTGCTTCCCGCAGCCCCCATAGGCCTAGAGTGGCGAACCGCGGCCAGTGGGAGCCGTGATCGGCCAAACCTGCGGAGGCGGCGAGTAAACAAACTGGCCCGGCCCACCACGGGGCTTACCCTGGTGGGCCACGGGCCAAAGGTTGCCAATCCCTGCTGTAAACAACAGATTGCAACTCATTAATAAAGAGATGATGACAACACTGACATTGAATGATTGGTGCAGGAGCAAAAAAATAAAATTAAAAATTAAAAAAAATAATGAAATGAATATGTTACAGAGAAAACAAAACATCAAAATTCATCCAAATTATTTTGCTCTCTTAGTGTAGGTCTAAATTAAAGCCTACAGAGGAGGTGGGCTTCAGAGCCCAAGCTCTAGCACAAGCCCCAACAGCTACACAGCTATTTTTAATACCATAGTATAAGCCTGAGTCTGTAGACCCAGACTCACTACTGCAGGCTGCTGCCTACTGTGCAGATGTACCCACAGTTCCTTAACTTCTGATTTAGTTTTTCACTGGGAATTTCTTCTGTATCCCACATATTCTGTTTTGTTGTTGTTATTGTTATTTTACAATTTAGTCTTTGTTCTTACTTGTGGAATAAAATTAGAAACACTTTGGGAACTATTAGACTATGCAATCCAGGTCCTTGAAAATGGAATAGAGATTAATTTTTTTTTTAATGGAAAACTAAAATGACAGCTCTTCATAAGATAGGCAGATCTATTCACAAACAAATAACTGAGTGATGTTACAGAGCTTTACCATGTCTGATTGCGTTTAAACCTTTTACTAAATTTAAACTAGTTTTTTGCTGGAAGAAAAGTTTGACTCAGCCACCCTTACAAGCCCACTATCACCAACAGATGTTAAAAGAGTAAGAGGTTACATCACATCTACAGGGCTTTGGAGTGATTCCTCCAATTCAACTTCAAAATTAGTGGGGAAAAAAGTAGAGCCTTTCAATACAAATTCTTTAGTTATAAGAGACTAGGGAAATTACTGTTTCAACACAGTTCTGAATAAACTAGTTAAGAGCATGTTACCCTTGGGTAGTGTGGCATAACAATTCATCTAAAACAGCTACTGCAAACGTGGTGTTGCAAGAGAGTTCAGTAAAAATTATCTTTAGGGAACTACTCTAACATTTAGTCACATGAGAATTCTCACCCTGAAGTCTATGATACCATATACATGAGTGAACGCCTACATGATGAAAATGCCTACATAAAAACAGGAGTAGATAATCTGGGACCTAAGATATCATTGCAAATGGCAGTATTGCCGCAAATGTTGTGGGATATAGCAATGTGAAACTTTGAAGGAGGGATATTACAACATAAAGAGGTACTAGAGTTAAAGAGATCCTCATTTACTCAAAAATAATAATAAAAAGGAAAGTGGGAAAAAGAAAGCAAGAAAAAAAATTAGAATTAGCCTTAATTTCCAGAAGAAAATATTAGTGCAAAACCGCTGAAGTTAAATAGCCCACAGCACATCTCAAATGATACAATACTTCAAGATTTTTTAAAAGCTTTTTGAGACGTCATGAAAGGCAGTTTTAAAACTGACCTATCTTGTCATGTCTTTCTAAATTAACTATTTGTACTAAGGGTTCTCAAAGATTTTCAAATACTGGACGAACTCTTAACAGAGTCGTCAACTGGATCCTCCTCCCAATCACAATCCCATTCCTGACTATATATTGTCCTTGTCCCAACTAGAACAGTTGTTTACATGGAAAAGTAAAGTACATTATTTTTAACTAATGCAATTTGTGTTTTGACCTTTTGGAACAAAAAGGATCTCTGTTCCTCTCATTTCACTCTTCTGCACAAACTACCCTGCTGTCTGATCTCCTCTCTGCTCACCCTGGAACTTCTCCTGCTGCCTTTGACTCTAGTCTCATTTGCCAGATCTGGCTCCTCCTTCATTGGTAGATAGCAGTTTCTGTCTGTGGTAGTTTCTTTCCCGCCCCCTCCTGATTACATATCAGCAGCCCCTAATAGAAGCAACTACATTAGCTCCTTTTTACCAACTGCTTTTACAAGAAACTACGCTTTTTCCATTAAGAGTCTGGATGTCTATAGAAGCAGTTGGAAGCAAGAAGCCAGCATCATGCAGAACATACTAGTTCTCCCTGGACCACCAATGGTCACAGACCAGAGCTTGGAAACTGCTGCTCTACAAAGAATTCAAACAGGAAGAATTCCATAAAGGAGGTTAGCAAGAAATGCCATCATCAATCAGTTGCATGGTTCACATTTCTAAATAGCAATGAAAATCAATAAATTAACACTAGCCTATTCCAATTTTACATGTCAAAATGTCATCTCAGGATAAAAATAATACATATCCTGTGGCAGAATGGTTATTTGGTATTTGGATATTAGGGCTGTAAAGCGATTAAAAAATTAATCATAATTAATAGCACTGTTAAACAGTAGAATACCATTTATTTAAATATTTTTGGATGTTTTCTAGATTTTCAAATATATTGATTTCAATTACAACACAGAATACAAAGTGTACAGTGCTCACTTTATATTTATTTTTTATTACAAGTATTTGCACTGTAAAAAAACAAAATAGTATTTTTCAATTCACCGAATACAAGAACTGTAGTGCAATCTCTTTATCATGAAAGTTGAAATTATAAATGTAGAATTATGTAACAAAAACCACTGCATTCAAAAATAAAACAATGTAAAATTTTAGAGCCTACAAGTCCTCTCAATCCTACTTCTTGTTCAGTCAATCGCTCAGACAAGTTTGTTTACATTTGCGGGAGATAATGCTGCTTGCTTCTTGTTTACAATGTCACCTGAAAGTCAGAACAGGCGTTCTCATGGCACTGTTGTAGCCAGCGTCGCAAAATATTTACGTGCCAGATGTGCTAAAGATATATATGTCCCTTCATGCTTCAACCACGATTCCAGAGGGCATACGTCCATGTTGACAGGTTCTGCTCGATAACAATACAAAGCAGTGCGGACCGACGCATGTTCATTTTCATTATCTTAGTCAGATGCCACCAGCAGAAGGTTGATTTTCTTTGTAGGTGGTTCTGTAGTTTCTACATCGGAGTGTTGCTTCTTTAAGACTTCTGAAAGCATGCTACACACCTCGTCCCTCTTAGATTTTGGAAGGCACTTCAGATTCTTAAATCTTGGGTCGAGTGCTGTAGCTATCTCACGCTAGGACCTTCTTTGCATTTTGTGAAATCTGCAGTGAAAGTGATCTTAAAATGAACAACTTGTGCTGGATCATCATCTGAGACTGTTATAACATGAAATATATGGCAGAATGCAGGTAAAACAGAGCAGGGGACATACTATTCTCCCCCAAAGGAGTTTAGTCAAATTTAATTAATGCATTTTTTTTTTTAATTGAGCGTCATCAGCAGGGAAGCATGTCCTCTGGAATGGTGGCCAAAGCATGAAGGGGCATACAAATGTTTAGCAAAGATGGCACGTAAATACCTTGCAATGCCGGCTACAAAAGTGCCATGCAAATGTCTGTTCTCACTTTCTGGTGACATTGTAAATAAGAAGAGGGAAGCATTATCTCCTGTAAATGTAAACAAACTTGTTTGTCTGAGTGATTGGCTGAACAAGTAGGACTGAGTGAATTTGTAGGCTCTGAAGTTCTACATTGTTATGTTTTTTAGTGCAATTATGTAACAACAAAAATCTACATTTGCAAATTGCACTTTCACGACAAAGAGATTGCACTACAGTACTTGTATGAGGTGAATTGAAAAGTATTGTTTATTTGATCATTTTTACCGTGCAAATATTTGTAATAAAATATACATGGATTTCAGTTACAACACAGAATACAATATATATGAAAAAGTAGAAAAACATCCATAATATTTAATAAATTTTAATTGGTATTCTATTGTTTAACAGTGCGATTAAAACTACGATTAATCGTGTTTAATGTTTTAAATCACAATTAATTTTTTTTAGGTAATGGCATGAATTAACTGCGATTAATCAACAGCCCTATTAGATATCTTTTTTTCAGTTCCAGATTAGTTCTGATTTCAAATCAAGGGTGGTCAAACACTCAACTGTTTGTTGTCTGTGTTCTCACTGAAACAAAATAAATTAAAATGTTCCTAATTACGACGAAATACTCTTATGCTGCTTTGATGCTTTTATTCTGGGAAAAAATAGATCTAAACCTATCAAGCACCTACATTTGTTCTGCTTATAGAGAGCATTACTCTCCGAAGAGCTGCAAAATCCTGGTTGAAAGCTTTCAAAATAAATTAACATATAAAATTATTTTCATAATTGAAAGCAGAGCAACTTTATTTTAACAGGAATCTCAGTTTTCAGCTTTTGTGAATATTTACAGAAGGCAATTATACTTAAGTAATAAAAGGACAGACATAATTACAGTAGTTGAATGACAAATGTTTCTGGCTGGTCTCGTGGCTAGATGAAGGCAAAGGGCACGAACACAGCGAATATTTTTATGTAAAGGTAAGTTGGGTCAAAGTACACTGTGTTACAAAAATGTTACCTATATGAAATGGTTAGAATTATATAACCTATACATTGTTTTTTTCCAGGTTTATCACTTTAATATCGATACATTTATAAAAAAATAGCTGTTTTTAAACTCCTCCTATTGCCTGTGTCAATCAGTACTCGAAGTGCTGCATTCACACTGCTGATACTACTGATGCATTAAAGGTAATACACTTTGCACTTGAAAATTTAATTTCTGTTTGCAATTACCTCTATTTAAATTTGGTGGAATGCGCCCAGAAGTATCCCCGTATAAAACCTGGTAAATAAATGTGATCGATAACGGGAGTCGGGCAGGAGACACTCAGATTTCAGCATTAAGAATTTTTCTTTCATGTGCAGAACAAAAAATTGAATCTGTTTCCAATGGTATTTACCAGGCAAGGTGGACAGGTGGAAAATGTCTAAAGTGATTGCAGACTCCCTCTTTTTGCTCAGAAACTTTTTCATATGACAAGCAGAATTACTTTCTTTTTTTTTTTTTGGTATTGTAATATGTCTGCCACATATCCTCTCTTTAAGTATGATCAAATCACAAAGCTAATACTGATCATGGAAGCCTTAGAATCATTCTGAAAAGGTATCAGATTTTCTAAAAAAGCCAAACAAACAAATGGGGAGGGGGACAAAAACTTAAGTTCTTTGCAAATAAGATTTAGGAATCCTAATTAAATCTAAAATATGTGAAATCTTCACTTTTATACCATCACTTACATTGTTGTTACATCACTGCATTGCTGTTATCAAGAGGAAACTGGGTAATTTAGCAGCTGGGCTGGTCTCTGCAATTACAGGTCAGTAGAAATCTGGTTCCTTTGCAGTGACCAGAACAGTTGATATGAAACTAGTTGTAGCTAGCTGGGACATAAGCTTCTATTTAGAGAATATTTAACCTGTACTCCTTGAAGCTGGCTCAACTATCAAGTGCACAAACTCACATAGGAAACACCTACTCACAGAGTGCCCCTCACTCCTCCTCATGATACCAGAGACTTTTGCTGTGTTGGTTCACGGGGAGCATTTTACTGGAGTTGCACAACTATAATGAACACAAAACTAAGATCCCAAAATAAAATATAAATTTTAAAAAATCTGTTTTAAACTAAGAATTACATATTACAACTAGTAAGAAAGAAATGAGAAAGGATTCATGAGGAAGAGGTCACTTGTTAAACCCAAGAAAAAGATAAAGTCATTATCAAACAACCACCTAAAAACTACTCAGAGCATGATGCTTCTCTATTGGAAACAGAAATGGAACACCCAGCTAGATATAAGCTACTCTGAGAACATGTGTATATCCATCTGCTGGTACAAAATGTCAAAACCCATTTAATGGGCTCAATTTTTTCCCGTGTGTTTTTAATGTGATACAGGATTTAATCTTTTTTTGTTTAACAGAAATTGTGTTATACATCCGTGGGACCAGGAACATCTTTGATTTTACATAGGTTTGGGTATATTTTGTTGCAGGGCTCGACAACCTTTCAGAAGTGATGTGCCGAGTCTTCATTTATTCACTCCAATTTAAGGTTTCGCATGCCAGTAATACATTTTAACGTTTTTAGAAGGTCTCTTTCTATAAGTCTTTAATATATAATTAAACTATTGTTGTATGTAAAATAATAAGGTTTTTAAAATGTTTAAGAAGCTTCACTTAAAATTAAATTAAAATGGAAAGTCCCCCAGACCAGTGGCCAAGACCCAGGTAGTGTGAGTGCCACTGAAAATCAGCTTGCGTGCCGCCTTTGGCACCCGTGTCATAGGATGCCTACCCCTGTTTTGTTGGATAAGTAACATCACGAAGTTAGCGAAAAAAACTAAAATGTGTTACCATGCTAGCCACAAAAATAAATGCTGCTTTTTTTTTTTTTTAAATAAAACGTTTTGGACAACTATTCTCATAAAATTGTAACAAAATCTAAGGAGGGCCAAATTTTCAAAGTAAGCAGCCCTCCAATTTTTTTTGTCCATTTTCTCCTTTGTTTCAAATGCAGAAAGTTGCAGGAGAAAGTTAAAACAATTAAAGTCAGATCAACATTTACTTCAATAACACCAGCATCTGGAAACCAAACAGAAAGATTAAATGGGAAATTCCTATAATTTCATTAAGACATCTTTTTTAAGTGTGAACTTACTCTGCTCATAGAATCAAAACATTTTCTGACTAATGATTCCACATCATTAGGTCTATCTTGAACATTTATCCAGTCCAACAGAGAGACATTGAAGGAAGGCAGATCACTCTCGTTAAGCTCCTCTGAAGTTTTACTGTCCTCAATAGTAGTGTTTTGACTGGATTCCCTATTTTCTTTGACATTTCCAGGATCTGTGCTGTCCAGGGCTGGATGTTCCACAGACTTGCAAAATGAGGCTAAAAGTGATTTATTGTGCACTCTAGGTACATCAGAAGAAAGCACCAGTTCAGCAGACTTCTCATCTTCAGTTTCTTCACTTTCTGCCCCTCCATGCCCAACAGAAGAATCCAATCTTCCTAAACACTCTCTGTAACTATGTCTGGTTAAGCACTCCAGCAGTGGGATCTTGGACATTATAGAAACAGCTGTCCCCAAGCTTTAAAATAAAGGACAAACAAAACATCTATTAAGAAACTAATCTTACAAAAAGTTTAAGGTAGGCAATTTTTTAAATGTTTTTTGGCAGAATTTTAAATTTTTTGGCACAGAAATTTTCCCCCAGGAGTAAGCTTAAGAAAACTATAAGGAGTGAATGTTCTAACATATTAAGTAACCTACTGTATGATACCAAATACAACAAAAGTAGTACAAATGTACAGAATTCAGAACTTCTACTGGTTTACTAAGAATTAATTGTGGAAACAAAAAATCATAAAACTTATTTTTAAATGCAGTGATTGTGTAGGGCACTTTCTTATTGAAGAGTCTAACAGCAAACCTACTGTGTGAGTTTCAGCTTAATATCATCTATGGACTGCAGATAGTTTGAATATGCATTTTCAAACTTGAAAAGCAGCTTTTGATAAGAATATGTGCAATCCTCCAAATTGGCCATTATGGCAGCCCAGCCTTGGTGCTGAAGATGTTCATCATGGACCAGACCTTCACAAAAGGAACAAAGCTTCTTTGCAACCTCATACATTTCCTATGCCAAAAAAAAAAAAAAGAAAAAGAAAAAAAAGTAAATTCACAGAATTAAGTTATGAATCCCAATGCAGTACTCAAAATGTTTATCATACTTCAGAAAAACTATGGACTGTGACACCTAACAGAAAATTAAACACTGAAAGTCTAAAAGGAAGTGTTTGAATATGAACAGTTGTTTGGCTCTCATCCCTAAAAATATTTACTGAAAGTAATACAAAAAAAATAATGTGAAGGAAGTTTGTAACAAAAATAGTATTAGATGACAGAAACTCAATTTACTCAGACTGTTTACTGAATGTCATATTAATCCAAAAGAAAGCAAGACAGTCCTGGCCCCAGAAACCTACAACATAAATTAGTCAGTACTGTTCCAACAAGAAATCAAATCAAATATCAAAGCAGTGTACATTATCGCCTTTTTATGCACATATGTATTATGCTATATATTTTTTGGAGTATGGGGTTTGCAGAAGACGCAAACTAAGGAGGAAAAACATTTTGATGAAGAAGTGATCATTTGGCTCATAAAGGGTAGGAGATCTAAATGTAAAGAGGCAGCTTGGAAAACAGCACAGCAAGAAGATGGTTGGAGGGCAGGTTGGGAGAAGTGTAGGAGGTGAGGAAATTAATCAAAGGAAGATTTAAATTAATTCTTAACAAACCAGGTGCAATGTGAGTAGCAATGAAAAGTGCCCACAATGCAACTGGTGACCATCACGAATTTATTTCACATGTCATTTAACAGCCATTAAGAGTCCAGAGTTTTGTTATCATCAACCCAAGTACAGCTGAATCGGATATGAAAAGCTCTGCATCCTATTAACAATGTACTGAAATACTGCCTCTTTACAACTAGTTTTGTTTTGCTTTTCAAGTTTAAAAACTGCAAATTTTCCTACTGTAATGACATAAACAGGAAATGTACTAATTTACAGCTAACAGTTTAGAAAGAAAATTGTATTTAAATTTAGGAAGACAATTACATTAAAGAAGGAAAGATAACTAAAGGGAAGTTTTTTGGTTTACACCCCAATCTTTACATACCTTTGAAGTTGCATATTCTGTTAAGAAATGTCCTCCTGATTATACTTATGTGTTTGGTTTTAATATCAACCTCTCTACCTATGAAAAAAGAAAGGAAAGAAAACAGTGATACTTATTGTAGATTCCACACTTAACTAAGCTGTGACTGCACATCATCCACGGTCAACTGTACACATGTACAGCTTTGTGTGTGGAAGCTAGAATAAGATTGATTTTCTTTTTTTAAGTTATTCAAATATGGTGAGATCAATATTAAAACCCAAACACATAAGCATTCTGAAGAATACATTTGCTACTGTGTGATGATGTAGTACATTAAATTCTGAGTCAAAGTGTTAGGCAATTTATTCTAGAAAGATAATCTACCATTGTTTAGCTCCCAAATTTTAAATTACTTAGGCATTGCTGCGCTCAGTGTTGTAACACCTGCTTTAGAACCTTAATCTCATTTTCAAAAGGGAGCCTGACTCTCAGTGATGGTCAATCAGATTTTGTCTTCTAACTTCCTAAATTCCTTTTGAAAATGACACAGGCCCCTAAATCAGTCAGGTGTTGCATCACTAAGAGCAGCAACACCTAAACATTTTTAATCATGTAGACCTTTCAAAAATGTTAGAATTGACTTTAAAACATCATGCAACTTTTCAGATCCCACTTCAAGTCTCTAGCAACATGACAATATTCCACTACATCCAACTTAATAACTTTTTGAACACTGGTATCTTCCAGACTATTGGCAAAATGAGTTCTTAGGTAGCACCTGTGTTTATAAAGTTGAGTACTTATACAGTCTTTAGGAAAACCTGAAAATTTCACAGTAAAGTCTCGCAAACACTTAAAAGAAAACACTTTACCACACATAAAAAAAAAACATTTTGGTATACATTCTTAAATTTGTTTCTGTACACCAGAAACTCTAGGAGTTGTCCAATAGGCTGGCAGAAGACTGGAATTGCTGCTACTCTGTTGTCATACTAAGCCACTGGAAGAGGGGATAGTTTACCCCATACTGTACATTACTCCTAGGGGAATTCTGCGCCACTGCACAATGCAGAATTTTGCAGAAATTAACATTGTGCACACAGAATTTCCTTTCCCCCACAGAAATGACCTGCAGTGCTGCTAGGCACCACTAGGTGCCACTGGACTCTGCAGAGTCGAGTTTGCACATACACGACACTGCTGGGGGGAGGGAGAAGGAGCTGGAGGGTTCCTGGCAGCTGCAGTTTCCAACATGCCCTGAGGGAAGGAGAGGTGCAGGAAACTCCATGCAAGCCTGGGACCAAGCATCAGGCTGTTTCTCCCTCTGGATCCCTAGACTCCGGGGGGAGGGGGAACGGGTGTCTGGGGAAGGGGGGAGCCATGGCTGGGCTCTGGCGGGAGGATGGGGTGCGGGTGTACTGGCTGGGAGGGGCTCCGCAGGTGGGCTCTGGGGGGGAGGGATTGTGGGTATCTGTCTCCCCCCCACCCTTCCCTCTGGCTGGGCTCTGGGCGGAGGATGGGGGGAGGGAGCAGATAAACAGGAACTGTGTTGTCATAGGGGTTTCTTTAACTCTCTACTCCTGTGGGAATTTTTGTGTGTCTCTGCATTGTTACAGACATACTTGCTGACGGGTATTTTTAAACAAATTACCAAAATAATTGAAACTGGAGTGATTATGCAGTGTTATTTTGACAAATTACACTTGAAGAATTTTGAATTTTTTGGTGCAGAATGCCCCAAGGAGTATGTATATATAAAAGAATACAACAGGACTAAAAACAAGCTACCAAGATAGCAAAGTGCCCCACTGTGCTCACTATAATGTAAACATGTATAAAGAAAGCATTTACCTTCTGACACCACCCAGTTCTATTCCTCTTTTCTCCACAAAAAAATACCATCAAGATGTTTAATAAAGAAAAGTGAGAGCATGTACAAAGATCCACAAGATTGCAAGGGTGCCTAAACAAAACACCTGCAAAATGAGAATCTGACATCCACAAACAGATTTATAGAGCAATTCCTTCAACTGAACACCACGGCATGGTACACTGAAGGTACATGCTGAGAAGTCTAAAATTGGTTAGACTATTTGCCAAGCGATTGGGTTTCTCCCATCAGTTTGATGACCATCTGAGCAAGACGACTTCTCCCTATTCAGGAAAAAAGTTGGATGCCTCCCACATTTCAGTACTCCAGATATTCCTCTGTTTATAACAGTAGTGGATAGTTCGTTTGTCCCATGACAAATCACTAGAGATCAAAGACTATTCTAGCACTGTTGGACTGTCAAAAAGGGGTTATCTACTGGAGCTAATATCTCTTTATGTTATGTGTTGGAGCTGTGCCTTGAGTTAGTTTCTGACATTTTGTTCCCCAGCTGGCTTTAACCTTCTCCAGAGCCCATGCACTGGAAGCATTACAGTCCTTCCCCCTCCATGAAATCCTTCATTTCCTGGTAATGGATTACCATCCAAAAGGCTCTGTAAATAGAAAATTAATTGATGCAAAACTCCACCTCACCTACTCAGTATATTTTGCTCCAAGAACTGAACTTTCCTATTGCCTGTGTCTCCTTGCACCTGACTCACCATCCAACTCTGCTTCTTTCCCCCAATCTTTCCTCTACCATTGAAAATTCTTGTCCTCATCTTCTCCTCAATTCTTTCTTACAAGCCCTTCCATACTCGACATTAAAATAGAGATTTAGTATGCAAAAAATAGAACAGATTTCTATTAAATAGAAAGGTAAATAAATAGGTAAATAAAAATAAAAATTTAAAATCACAACATCCAGAACTGACAAGAAATCTACCTAACTGATACAACTCTATTTACATGACAGATTTACTCTGAAGACAGAGTCTTATACCAATCCCCTCCCCTTTTTAATCTATATACTGTGTCTTAGAAATTGTAAGACATTCAGAGCAGGGACCATGGTTTACATGTCTGTATGGCGAGATGAATGTAAGGTGGTCAATGAATAATCTTGCCCCAGCATCTCACATCTACATCTCTTACAACTATTCCAGGCTCAAGATGATATAAGTACATTCAAAAAACTCTTTAGAGGGACCCACACTCCATACTTGATTTACAAAAGTTGAGATTCTTGATAGAAGTAGAGGTGTGGGAAAACGTAAAGGAACAAAATCCAGAAACAGACCCACAACACAATGGAAATACCCCTGAACAGATTTTGAGACAGCAAGGAGCCTGCATCATATTACTGTGTCACCCTGAGAGGACAATACATTGCACTAAAGTGCTTTGAAATGATCTACTGGAAGACACACAGAAGTGAATATGTATATCCCAATTTTAGATACAAAATAGGTTCTGAGAAGCATCTAACCTGAATCCACACATACAGTGTTAGAGCACAGGAACAGAATCTCTGACTCCCAGTCTCCTGCTCTGTCCATTAGTGACTAGTGAGAGCTCCAGGAAACTCTGAGAATGAATATCCTCCACACGTCATGAACAATACATATTTGTAGGGTTTCTGCAAAGGGCTCTAGACTTGGCCTAGACTTAAACAACTTATTGGCTGGAGAAAAGCATGAGGCAGAGCCCTGAAGAAGGGAGGGCTAGCCAAAATCACTTTTCTCAGAAGCAGTCATCCTACTTTTTGTAGTGAAGGTCCTGAGCTTGTGGTACACTTCCTCAAGCATGTGTTTCCTTCAGAGATCTGTCTGAGCATCTCTTACAAGTCAGGCAAAAAAGTCCTGCTAAAATTAGCTGTATGCTGGTCTGACACCATGATCACCTGACATAGATATATCATGAATCTTATGTTGCCTCACATTCAGTTAGAAAGCCTCCTATATCGCTCATTTGTGAGCAAGCCACTCCATCTGCTGAAGATAGAAACTGCTCAAGTGAGAGTAAGCAAACCTCTGAAACATGTGGGATGATATACAAGAGAGTAGTACTGACTCCATCTGCTGATTGGATAAAGTTGTCCCAGAGTATCTCAAATGAGGGGGAAACTTAAAAGAGTGGATTCATGTAAAAATGATTCTTGCCAGGTCTTAGTAAAATAAGAAATAGCAAATGCTTAGTGTGCTGGTAAGGAAGAATGGGATAGCTTATGCCTGACTAGGAAATGCGATATAACCCTTATATACTTACCATTTCCTCTCTCATTACCAAGTCCACTATTCCTTCTATGGATTGCCCTCTATTGTGCAGACCTAGAGGCAAGACCCTTCAATCAGTAACCAAGATACTATATGGTTTCGCCCATCTTAGAACCCTGTGAGGTTTTTTTTCTTCCTCCAAAAATTCAAGTGATCTTTAGTCCTATTCATTTGTGTGCAGATATAGTTTTCCCTCAGATCTCCTAATTTGCCTTAAAACTTACCTTTCCTATATCTGCCTTGTGTCCTTTCTGGGCCTTAAAATTGTCTGTTTTCCCCCTTCGTTAAACTCCTTTTGCTTTTATATGCCATCTTGCAATCAACTCTGCCATCTCATCCAACATACATAAGTGTTCCCCAATGAAAGAAGATATTCAACATTTATCTTGAGGGTTTTTTTTATAGTACTCATTTTAGTACACTAAGAATCCTCTACAAGTTGGGGCAAAACCAATCCCAAAGGAAGAGAAGTGAAAGGAAGCTTAGTTTACCCTCTACTTGATACTAAAATATTCTAGTGGCATCACAACGATTTTACACATAAAAAAGCTCAAAAATTATTCAAAGTCAAAACTGAAGATGGAGACCGTAAATATTTGCTCCAATATCCCTCCATAACTCTCCCTCCAGAGCTCAGAAAAATCATGTCTCCACAGACACATTCAGCCATCACACAGGAGATTCTGTTGCTTTTCCTAAAGCCAGGATGGTTACCAGAAAAGCACTCTCCCTCTGGTGACTGAGGAATCAAAGCTCAAGAAAGTCCAGCTGATCAAGAAACACCTTATGCCATTTTAAACCATTTAGGACCAAGGTTGAGCACAGGGCTTCATGGTCAAAAGAGCTGTGAAACAACCTCTCTCTACAGGTAACAGCAAAGCCCTAGTGCACAAATGCACAGCCCTGGTCAGCATTATGGGCTGTCTTTGACACCAATAAGATAGTAAGAACTTTTGCCTTGAAGATAGATATGTGTAGGGTGTAGGACTCCCAGTGAAACTAGGAGGCACAGAAGAATCTTGATTACTTACCCTGTACCAGGGAGTACTTCCTTAGGGAACATGGGAGATTTCTTTACAAAGGCAAAGCAATTGAGTCATGCAGTATTGCCTTGGGCCCCTTCCTTACTACAGAGGAAAATGAACAGATTTTAAAGCCAGAAGGGATGCAGACAAAAAAGCAGCATCCAATCATTTCTCCATGAAACCCCTAACTTCTGTTTGATCTACAGAATATCTTTTACAAAGATATCCGGTCTTGACTTAATCACTGAAAGTGATTGAGAATCCAACACATTTCCAGCTAAAGTGTTCCAGTGATTAAGCAGACTGTTAAAAGTGTTCCTTCTTTCTAATCTAAATTGGTCTTGCTTTAACTTCCAAACATTGGATCTTATTATTCCTTTTTCAGCAGTGTTAAAAAACCATCTACTATCAGATCTCTTCCCCGCATATATACTTGAAAACCATGATCAAATTAGCTCTTAACCTTCTCTTAGATAAACTAAATAGATGGGGCTTCTTCATATTTTCTAGATATCAAATCATTCTTGTAGCTCTTTTCTGAACCCTTTCCACATTATCAACATCCTTTTTTAAGTGTGAACACCAAAACTGGACACCGTATCCCAGTAGTGGTCTCACTAATGCCACATACAGAGGTTATGCAGACAAAAAAGCTCCATTTGGAAATCCAGCTTTCATATCAGTGGTAAATTACTGAGAGACTGCCTTGGATTTTAGATGTTACTTTTGCACCTCAGAACCAACCCTATACTTTAGGGTTCTTTACAACAGTCAGACTGAACCCTTAATTTTATTTACTAAATGTGCAAGAAAAAATGCAAGTTACAAAACCAACATTATTTAATCCCTTTCTTACATGAAGATATTAGTGTTACAATGTAAATATTTTGATTTGAAAAGATGTGACATTTGTCAGATCAGTTTCTCCAAATACAGAAAAACACAAACAGATAAGAGAAGACTAGACATTTTTAGTCACCACAAGCTTATTAGGAAAACAAGATGTCTGCACATAGACTAAATTTACCTGCAGTTTATTATTACAAGTGGTCAAGAGGTCAGATAATGGTAGTTCAGATTTTCTTCCAGTGGAGAACGTCAGGCTGTCTTCTTGTGACCATTGCTGAATAAGGCACTGAGGAGAGATCATGCTAGCAAAAGCCATTTCTTCCTTTTCCTGCGGAGAAAGAATCCTGGAATCCCTTTCTACTTGCTACTAGTACTTCTGGTCACAAAAGATCATGGCGAAACCGAGGCAATAGTCTGATATTCTGATGTCTAGGCAATGTGAATGTCCTGGCTAACATTTGTTCTTAGTTCTTCTACTGCAGTTGGCTAACATTGATGCCATCTGTCTGGGAGTCTAGCTCAAAATGACCACTTGCAACATCACAACCTAGGAACTTTCTTAACAGGCTGGCTACTTGCAGAGTAAAGCTTTGTAGAAATGATGTTTCCAAGCAAGGTGAATCAAGACCTCTTCACCATTTGCAAACCATGTACCAGAAGAACTTATGATTAAGTGTCAAAGGTATGACTGTAATGCAATCAAGTCCACCTGGACTCCAGTACAAAAAAAACATTTACTACTTTCTTCACCTTTTGGCTGCAACTTGAAGACCAATTCCAAGTGGATTCACTTTAGTCTAGATCACGCTATCTAACGGCAGACCAGGATCACTGCAGCTCCTTTTTGTCAGGTTCATGTGGGACTTGACAATTAAAAAAATCTCTAATAAAATCCCTGCATGTTGTGGGTCATAAGCATGATCCTATCATAGGCAATGAAAGTTCCTTATGAGCAACTTGGTAACTATGAGATCAAATTGCTTACATGGAAGGTTGTTTTCTTAGATGTAGCGATTGCAGCTCAGAGTAGGTGAACTTCAAGCTCTAGTAATCAATCCATTTTATACCAAGTTATATAAGGATAAGGTGATGTCACAACTCTTCAAATTCCTATCCAAGATGGTATGATGTAATAAGACCTCAAATGAAACTACTGTCCTCCGAATGTTTTCCCCCTACTCCTGCGTTCCATTCCTACCAAGCTCTTCTCTTTACACTCAATGTTCAAAGGTATTTGGGGTTTAAATTAAATAACACTAAAAAATAAGAAGGTCCCTTCAACTTTTTGTTTAATTTGACTCCAATTCCTTAAGTAATGATGTCAATAGAAAGATTGTGTCTATTCTGCTGATCATATTTTACATTTCTATGACCTGAGTGGCTTGAAGCTAGAAGAGCATATCAGAGTTCAATTCATGACAGAGCAACTTTTTTTGCATTCTTCTTAGCCTCCCTTTAGAGGCTAGAAAGGATTCTTTCAATGTGGTGTTTTATCTTCCACTTTTGATGTTCCTTTGCTCCAATTTGAGATATAGTTTCCTTTTTTTTCTTATTTTAAGATTGATTACAGTGGAGCCTTTGCATCCTAATAAAGGCAGGAACTGACTGGGAGGTTCCAATGATGGCAGTTAAGACATACCATAGCAGAAGTGGCTCACACTTCCACTACTTCTGCCACCCTTTTGGACCTCAAAACCTTAAAGAGCTTGGAATATTTCTCTCTCATATGCTAGGGAATTCAGAACCAGAAGTGAGAATCCCTGAAGTCTAGTATTTTCACAAAAACTGAATAGCAGGGTAAGCAATTTTCCATTTCTGGGACTGGTATCTAAGTGGAAGAAGCAAGAGAGGTGATAATAAGAACCTTGCACTACAACTTATGAGGTCAAAGGGATGCTATTAGAGTATGTGTACTTTTTCCTATTTTTCCCGATATTTTGTACTGCAATGGAGATTAAAGGATTCAGTAAAGACGTAACAGAGAAAATCCATTCAGCCAAGATTAAGAAAGGTCCACTATGTGGTGATTTGTGTGTCTGGAAAAGAGTAGTTGCCGTGCCCTCTTTGGAAGCAAAAATAAGTCTGTAAAGCAAAATTATACCAGGTTATTTGAAAGTTTCAGTTTATGGTGCAGAGCTAAACACATTAAACTCAGATTATGCCAGTATTTCTTAAATTGCCAACTTCCTACAAGATAACCTCTCACTGTATTTAAAAGAACACCATGTACAAAAATATATGTCTGCTATTCCTAGCACAGGAGGGATGTACAAAAATACATCTGCTATTCCTAGCACAGAATGGACAACCCCAGGTTAATGTTCTGCATGCTGAGCAAGTATTGAAGGCAACATCATTTAATTCTTCCAGAAATTCAGAGAGGCGCTCCAGAAACACAACCTAGTGCTGGATACTTTCACAGAACCTCTATTTAAATTACCTCACTCTGACTTTCCTAATTGTGATCACCTCAGTTCAATAAATCTGAGCCTCATATGCTGTCAATGGAGCTGATGACAGCATAAGGTGTTGTGTTACCTAGAACTGGAATTCTAAAACTAACAGCTAAAACTAACAGTTTTGCATAATTTTACTGGATTGGCTTTCCATCCTTTTGCCCCTACTAATCCCGTTCACTTGAAGGAAAAAACTATGTCACATATTGTTTGCGTAGAGAGCTCTTCAAACTTACCTCAAAGGAACAAAAGTTTTCAGGAAACCCAGGGCTCTTTTCGTTCTCTACCATCCTGCGGTAAAAGGAAACAAGTCATCAAAGTCCTCTATTGCCAGGTGGCTGAAATTATGTTTAAAGGACTTCAAAGGTTTCAACATTCTAAATCCATCTTAGTCCAAACCAGGTCAGTCTTCACCTTATGATTGAAGTCATACACTTCGTCTTCAGTCCATATGTTACAGTAAATTGGACTGAGGCTGCCTTGCTTCTCTTGCTTGCTCAGACAGAGGTTGCTTTCAGCAGACTACACACAGTAGCATCCCTAACTCACATAACTCAGTGTAAAATATCAGCAGTGTTATATAGCTCTGTCAACCACTACTTCAGATTTCACTGCTGTTTCTAAACCAGACAATAAATATAGCAAACGACTATAAGAAATTTCAATTTATCTTGCAATTTCTCTTCTCTTTAATAGTTACATTCATTTTTCTTAACTAATCTTAATTACTTTGGGTGATTATGTTCTGTATGATGTTTTCTATATGCAGTAGAGGACCATTAGTATATACTTGCAAGTTATTGATTTCATTGTCATATTACAGTCTTGGAAGTATTCACTGACTGATTTCTAAGATGCAAAGAACCAAGTCTTATCTCAGTGACTAGCAGGTCTGATTCTGCCTTCTAGGCTACACAGCTGAGGAAAGCAGAATAGTATGAATAGTGAAGCTTGCTAATACTATTCATATATTATGTAAGAACAAGTTTATCTACCACATACCATGCCAGATGATGCTTACAGCTGTCAAAACACAGAACACAACAGTAACAAAATTAAATGATCCTTGCATCATGTCCTTAACTTCACTAGCCTCTGGCTCTAATGGACTGTCAAGGGGAGGGAATGCCAAGCAGGAAGTCATCAACTGAAAAAATCCTGACACTGGACATGGTGTATGTAAATTTACGTATGAAAAGGAAACACCTATTAGTCAATTTACAATTATAATGGAGTACAAGGGAAAGCTACAAAGCCATTTCAGTGAAGACTTTTAGCAGCTGGTCTAATGGTTCCACAAAATACATTTCCAGCTACAAAGGAGGAGATCAGATTGAAGTGAATGAACAAGTTCTCCTCTTGTCCCACCAAACTAGGAATGTAGCCAAAGTAGTCATACTAAGGATTGGGCCCTAGATCTAGTCACAAAGCATAAACATCAATTTATGGATGTGTCTGGACACAACTTTCTTAGACAGCGCTAAGAGCTCACCCAGCGATCAACCAATAATTCAGTCACAGACAGAATGAATGGTAATGGCAATTTGACCAGCCAAATATTCATAAGATTTTAAAAATGTCTTCTTTTTTTTTAAATAGTCTTTTCAAGAGGGTCTATAAGAGTTGCTTTCTAGTGACTGGAAAGGGAGGGTTTCCTAGAGCAGAGATTACTATATCGACTTTAGAAGCCAAGGACCTGAGTATTGTCTTAACATTAGTGAGCTTTTATAGCTGAGCCAAAAGAGTAAATGGTAGGAGTTCGGTCATCCAGACGTTATGTGGAAAAATGAAACACCTGATTTCTCTTCCTCGGAAGGGGAAGTTGCCCTGAATTGATAGCTTGTTTATTTCTGACATAGTGGCAATATCTTGACACACGAAAGGCAAACCTGCTAATAAGGGCAATCCAGAGCAGTATGACTCTTCTGGTGGTCCTTCAGTCATAGATTAAAACCAGTGGTCCCCAACGCGGTGCCCGCGGGTGCCATGGCGCCCACCGGGGCATTTATGTGAGCCCGCCGTCAGGGCTGGCGCCAAGGAACGAAGAGGAGAGGAGAGCATCCGCCGGAGAACCTGCCACCGAAATGATGCTGATGAGCGCTTCCGGCGGAGAAGCTGCCGCCGAAATGCCGCCGAGGAGTGCGGCCACCGGAGAAGCGTCGCTACCAAAATGCCGCTGAGAAGCGTTGCTGCCCGCCACACTCTTCTGAAGGCATGAATGTGCTCTTGGTCACAGAAAGGTTGGGGACCACTGGATTAAACCTCATCATTTCCAATATCTGAGGAGGATTACCAGCATGAGAGTGAAATGGGTTCATGATTCTTGTTTCAAAAGTAGATCCGCACATTCAGACTTTATTATTCTGTCTTCACTGGAGTAAAAAGAACAACCTGGGTAATGGCTTAGGACTTGTGGCATACTTGTTCGATCCAGATAGGGAAGGCTAAATCAGAGGCCTAGCCTTACCTCTAATCTCCACAAAAGCATTTGCAATTTCCAAAAGCAAAGAATAGCCCCAAACTGAATGGTGAGAGGCAACAGCACAGGTGAGTTTAGGCTGAGTGGAAGTAGATCACTTAATTAGTTTTAGTAAACTAATTTGATCCTTGAAATCAAATAAAATAAACCACTAAAAGCTTTACCTTAAACAAAGACTATGTCTAGCGTAATCTACTAATCAGAGAGCTAAAACCCAGTTAAATTATGGAGGTAGAAGACCAGTAGCAGATTATTCAGGGCCAGCAATATCTCATTCCCTGGACAGAATGTATGACTGCTTGCCTTGTGGTCAAGTAGCACATGGATGCAACTGGTACAAACAGTTTATGTCCCTCAGAGGCCACATACTGAACCTTGAAGCCAGAGCTGCTGAATTGGAGCAGAGAGAATTATTTATAGAGTTGGCAAATCGGGTCATTGTAGAGTGAGCCCATCTCAGAACTTTAATTAAAGGGGAACCTGACTTTTGGCACATAAACTGAATAAGATTTTAAAAGACTGTTTAGACTAAAAGTTGGATGAGAGCTGATAGATGTCAAGGATCTCTAAGTTGGACAAAGATATCTGCTAGAAATGTCAGTAATACAAAAATAATTCTGTACTCAGTAAGAGATATGATAGAAATTACAGTTTAACTGGTACAGGGACAAGTTAAGATCACAGAAGCAATTTCTGTTAAACTAGAAAATTGTTAAGCTAAGGAGTTTAACAAGATTGGATAGTTTAGATACAATAAATCCTGCATCTTGAAAGGGGGTTAGACTAGATGACCCTTGCGGTCCCTCCTAACCCTATGATTCTATGAGGACAATGGTAAAAAAGAAAAAAGAAAAAAAAAAGTGTATATACAAATGAGAGAAGCTTTAAAAACTAAAGCCCAGCAAACAGTACCTTGACATAACAGGCAATACTGAACATCGTGTAATCACAAAAAAAATGAGATACTGAACATGTGGCTATAAACTATGCATGAAGGACTTGGGTTAAAGGGGTAGAAAAGCAGTGCTAGATCTAGACTAAAAGATAACACAAAATCTACTGAAATTGATCTTCTCTGCTTAAAATTTTTAACAGTTGAATCCATATGAATACAAATTACAAATTATAAGAATGCAAATATTCCAGTAGGTTTATACTACTGGACTCCAGTTCAGAAAAAGGATATTTACGAAAGTAACATGCTGGAGTTGGTTCAAGTAGTAATTACATTTGAGCCACAAAGTGACAATGACTCGCATATAATTAATTAAGAGGAAAGAAAGGTACCAAAAATGAGTGCAGTGACACTGAAATTTAAATAGGAGAGTTATATTTTAAAAAGTGGGAAGACTAGTTGACATAAGGTATTTAGACTTTTTAAAGGCCTTTGACAAAATGCTTCAAAAAACCCCCACAAAACAAAAAATAGTCATGATGTGAAATGCAAGGTATTGTCATGTAGCAAGTTTCTGATTCAAGACTGACTAAGAAAGAATAAATGGTCAGTTTTCATCACGGCCAGAGATTAACAGTGAGGTGGAAAAATTTGCAGATGACTCAGAATTGAATCCATGTTGCAGCTTAGCCGAATTGGCAACAATTAGATAAAATTCAGCGTTGATAAATGCAAAGTAATGCATATTAAAGGGAATATTTTGAACTACTCATGCACCTTACTGGATTTTAAATTAACTGTGCAACAAACAGGAAAGAGACCTGGGCATCACTGTAGTTAACTCAATGAAGACCTCTGCTCAATGTTTGGCAGTAGTCAAACGCAGTCAATGTTAGGACACAGAGACTGAAATGGAAAACAAACAAAAAAATGTCATAAATATATGGTATACCCTCATCTAGTATGGGGTATTCCGTCCTGGTCACGCCATCTCAAAAAGGATATAGCAGAAGAGAGAAGGTTCAGAGATGGGGAATATGAAAGATTAGGGGCATGGAGAGACACTCGTATCAAGAGAGACGGAAGTATGTACCACAGAGAAGAGATGAACAAGAAGGGCCATGATGGAGATATACAAAATGATGACTGGTACCAAAGAAAGAAAACTGGAAACTTCTATTCATTTGATTTCATAATACAAAAAAAGGGAGACATTCAATGAAATACAAATATGGAAAATGTAAAACGGATAAAGCAAAACTTTTTCCTAGATCATACGAGTATATTGTGGAATTGATTGCCACAATATCAATGAGGCTAAAAGCTTAGGAGGATTCAAAATTTTGACATTTATAAAGGATAACAAGGAGTACCCAGATTTAATAGTAAATACTTAAAAATTAGACAAGTTTTAGAAGGGACAAAACTCTCATTACTCAGGACAACAGACAACTTCTATTAGCATTTAGGATAAAACTCCTCTTAGTTTTGCCAAAACTAACTGTAGGGTTTTCTTGCCCCTCTCTCAGTAGCATCTGGTTCTGACCACTGTTGGTGACAGGACACCAAATCAGACATTAGTTTGATCCAGTACAGCAGTTCCTATGTTCCTGTGATAGTTGTAACACCATATTCCTTACAGAAACATACTCCTTTTCGCTTCCAGATGGTTCTGTCCTCCTGGCACAGACTAAGAAGGTTCTATGTTAAATTGGTGATCAAGCAGCCACACTTGAACAACAGACCCTACTACATGTCACATGGTACTGCTCTGCAGGTGAAGTCTTCCTGTTTATTAACACGGCCTGTTTATTTGGTTAATCTGCTTATATCTCATTCTGATTTTGAACAATTATTTCAGACAGGATAAGAGTAGGAGACAGCTCAGTAAACAGGTTTAAGTGAAGCAGAATGAGAATTGGATGGGAAAAAGGAAAGGAAATGCTAGGAATCCTCCATATCAAAATCTCAGATACAAATTCATAGGCATTGTGGGGTAGCAAGGGGTTGGATACCAGGTAATTTTCAAAGTAACATTACCAAAAGAAAAACAAACAATTATTAAAATTGATAATTGGGAGAAAGAGTTAATTAGATGGAATTATTAATTGCTTCTTACAAAGCTAGTCCAGGAAAATCAAATCAAAATATTGAATTACTGATTATGGCTATTAATGAAAATGCACTCATGAGGTAATCCACATAAAATTTACCAAGGACTCTTTTTCCTATACATTAAGGTATGCCCATAAAACAAACAACTGAATTTGACTTTGAAATAAACAAAATGTTTAAGTAAATAAAAATGACAAAAGCAACTAACAATTAAACCGATAAGAATTATGCAAATCAGTTAAGCATATTAAAAGAAAGGTACATAAAATGAGTCATGCAATGTATCAATATTTTAAAGCAACATCTTAACTAGACATGAAATTCTAAAATACAAAGCAAGGTTGGTTAATTATATTGACTTGACTAGCACCATAAAATTGAGTGTAAAGTTCAAAAAGCTATGTGCATCAACCACAATGATTTCACTTCCTTAGGACACTAACAGCAGCAACAGGCTGTTTACCCGCAATAAGATTATTGAGTAGCTAAGCATTAGTAACATAATTCAACAGCTAAACTTAAAGAAACAGTATCACACAACCAAGTATAACATCAGTTTAACTAACCTACAACTAGAATTCAACTTGACATCAAAACTTTTAAACTAATGAATTAATTAGGATGAAACTAGATAGGTCGTATATGACAACGTAATTGAAAATAGCATCAACTTAAAAGCTATCAAAACCATTACTTTGTCTCTTACTTCTGTCTTAAAGAAATAGTATTCTGAGGGCTAAACACAAACTCAGACTTTAAGGTCAGAAGGGACCATTATGATCATCTAGTCTGACCTCCTGCACAATGCAGGCCACAGAAGCTCACCCACCCACTCCTGGAATAATCCTCTCACCTATGTCTCAGCTATTGAAGTCCTCAAATCATGGTTTAAAGACTTCAAGATGCAGAGAATCCTCCAGTAAGTGACCCATGCCCCATGCTGCAGAGGAAGGCAAAAAACCTCCAGGGCCTCTGCCAATCTACTCTGGAGGAAAATTCCTTCCCAACCCAATATGGCGATCAGCTGAACCCCGAGCATGTGGGCAAGACTCACCAGCCAGACACCCAGGAAAAAGTTCTCTGTAGTAACTTCTAACATCCCATCATTGACCATTGGTCCTATTTACCACTGATGGCAATTAATTGACCTTTGACTAAGATCATGTCATCCCATCAAACCATCCCCTCCATAAACGTATCTAGCTTAATTTGAAGCCAGATAGGTCTTTTGCCCCCACTGCTTCCCTTGGAAGGCTGTTCCAGAACTTCACTCCTCTGATGGTTAGAAACCTTCGTCTAATTTCAAGTCTAAACTTCCCGATGGCCAGTTTATAACCATTTGTTCTTGTGTCCGCATTGGTACTGAGCTGAAATAATTCCTCTCCCTCCCTGGTATTTATCCCTCTGATATATTTAAAGAGAGCAATCATATCTCCTCTCAGCCTTCTTTTGGTTAAGGTAAACAAACCAAGCTCCTTGAGTCTCCTTTCATATGACAGGTTTTCCATTCCTCGGATCATCCTAGTGGCCCTTCTTTGTACCTGTTCCAGTTTAAATTCATCCTTCTTAAACATGGGAGACCAGAACTGCACACAGTATTCCAAATGAGGTCTCACCAATGCCTTGTATAACGGTACTAACACCTCCTTATCTCTATTAGAAATACCTCGCCTAATGCATCCCAAGACCGCATTAGCTTTTTTCACGGCCATGAAACATGATGATTGTTAGGGCAAATCCACAGTCATATGACCACTACAGCTCCAAAATAAGCAGTATTCAGGTAACACATTTCGGCTAAGAGTTTGTCCTATGACAACATGGAAAGCAAAGATATAACCACCACATACAGTGTGACTGTTACAATAATAATACAGGATGAATAAACTAGCTTTAGGTTTGGTGGAGTTAGACAATTTTACAACCATGAGAGTTCAGAAAGTAATTTGATTAACCAATATGATAAAACTGAAGTTGAACCAAGCTGGCTTGGGGAACAGTCTTTAGAGAATCGATAGGTAGACAGTGTATGGCAGGGAGACACTGGTGTTTGAGCTAATTAGCAAAAGAAAGAGAGCAGTCTGAGGGTACATCTACACTGCAAAAAAACCCCAAAAACCAAAACACACATACACATCACAGTAGCAAGTTTCAGAGGTCAGGTCAATTGATCCGGGCACATGCTACAGGGCTAAAAACAGCAGTGTGGATGTTCCACTTGGGCTGGAGCTCAGGCTCCGAGACCCATCTGATCACCCTTCAGAGCCTGGCTCCAGCTCATGTAGCAATGGCTACACAGCTATTTTTAGTCCCATAGTGTGAGCCTTGCAAGCCCAAGTTAGCTGACCTGAGCTCCGAGACTCGCTGCCATAAGGCTTTTTTATTTGTTTATTTGTTTATTTTTGCAGTGTAGATGTAACCTGAGAGATTACTGAAGGTAATGACATCCACCAATGGCTAAGCCCTGTAACAGAAACAGAAATATCAAGAAGTACATTGCTTTTGATATTTGAAATAGACAAAAGGTAAAACAGTAACTATTTAAGTTACCACAAGAAGTATGGAGATAAGGCTAGTTTGGCATGCACTGTATTAACACATTACGTAACTCTATTTAGAAACACACAATGCAATTAAAGTTAGTGTAAAAATATTCTAAAGTTTATAACACTTAAATAAGGGCAGAAGGGAGATGTTGAAATTACTCACTCACTATGAAATGTTACAAGACAAAGGGATCGGAGGATGCTTCTCTCATGGGAAGGTAATTCTCACACATACAAAGACATCACAGTTGTGGGGGGGGGGGTAAATGTGTAGGATATAGGGAAGAAAACAGGGTGTGTTTAAATAAAAGTAATTGAAATCACCGATTTCAATCATGATTTAAATCAGCAAGCAGGAAACCTTGATTTAAATAACTTGATTTTAACTGTTTTTTGTGTTTGTAAATTTTAGTTTTTTCCTAAAGAAAGATCAATTCTCATTGTTGGTAACCATTAAAACATGTTGATTTGCATATACATATAGCCTTTACACTAAATTTGGCACTTCTTTTTCCTAACTAGGAGGATACACTATAGCTATACACATTTATTTAAGCAGTTATATAGCTTAACCTACATGTAATCAGCTTCTTAATTTTTCACATTTTTTATTTTAGAAAATACCGAAAGAGGCATTTCTTATTCACTAGCTTATTTTTTACTTTTGATTTTTGTCAAGCTCTATATAGATGGAAATTCAATTTAAATTAAAAATGCACAAAAACAGCATTTTAATTTTCTTTTTAATTAGAGAAAAATACATTAAGTATGCTGGAGACATAAGAAAAAAACATTTAACAAAACATATTTTGCATTTAAAATTGATTAAACAAAAATATCTGTAATCAGTGAATTGAACTGATTATTTCTGGTCACCATGTCCTTCAAGATTTTAGGATTAAATGGATCTCACCTTGTTCATCTAGTTTTCATTCATAGATTCGAAAAGGGGGGCAAGGGGGAACAAACAAGCTTTCTTGGTTTTTTAATTCCCAATGGGTTTCTGCACTTTGAATGACCTAGTCATTGAAATGAACTAGTTGAATAAACTGAAATTAAGAAAATATTCTCTCTGCACTTGCAGAAGAGGTTATTGTGTAAAAAAAAAAAAAAAAAAAAAAGATTTAGCACTTAAACTCTGGTTCCAGATGCTTAGCCAATGACTTCCAGCAGTTCAGTGGTTTGATTTTCCTTAAAAATTAGCAACAAATATTTATTGCTGTTTATCTGATATTTAATTTAAATGATTTTAACAGATAACTAGTTTAGGCCTTAACATAAATTGTCAATTTCAAATTAAATTTGAAATAGGTTTAATTTAAATTAAAAAATTCAATTTAAACAAAAATCAGATTTTTTTTTTAATTGATTTTTATACACCCTTGCAGAGCAGAACAGTGATTTAAGAAAGTTGCTAGTTTTCAGTAGCCTTTGAAGTTAGGAACTGAGTTTAAATAAGACAACATAAAAAACTTTAACCATCAAATACTGAATTTTCACAGAGATCTAACATACAGTACAGTTCCAGATTTTTAAATGTACAGTTATGATCTCAAGACTAGTTCTTTAAGCAACAGCAAAAAGCTTTAGTAAGCTGGTAACAGTTAGATCATCCCTAAGATACAAAAATGCAAATATTATTTCCTCCTGATTACAGTGCTCTGTAGATGAAGACCAAATGACTGAATTTAGGCACAAGTACTTAGTTACAAGACATTAGATTTTAATCATGTAACTCGGTCCACTTATGATTCTTAGGAAAAGATTTCAAATATTAAGGCTGTTAAAGGCTTTATTTCTTTCCTACTTAGAAGGATAATCTTTCTTGGTATTTAGTTTGAATCAGGATATCTTAAGTTTATTAATTTGGAATTTCAATTCAAGGATCCAGAACAATGATCTGGATTTATAGAACAAGAATCTGAATACAAGGGAGTTCAAGATTCTAGAAAGGCAGTATTTTTGCTCTTCTAGGCCAAATTCTGGCTTCCTTCAGAGCACAGAAGTTCCCTGGAATATTAACAAATTCTGACTTTTAAATCTTCATATGCTTTAGAGCAAAGTGGGATTTCATCTCACCCGTCAGTTGTCCAGGAAGTTTTCTGGTGTGGAGGTGATTTCTTCTTGGCATCTCTGATCTTCAGGAAGGGACTCTTTTTCTTAAGGTTGCTTATATTTGGGGACTTTGGACCTTTACGCTTTCAAAACCCAGGTTATTATCCATAAAGGACTTCTAGTTAAAGAAACCCTCTCTTGGGAGAGCAAAGTCACTGAACACTTCTTACATGAATAGGAGGGCTCTTCTTGGATCAAGATCAGGATGCCTCAGCATTTGGAACCTCAGGACCTGCACTGTATCTCTTAGGTGAAGAGAATTGCCTCTCAGAGGGGAGAGAACAGTGAACTGATATTTTGTAACACTTTTCAAACTGTTATTCTTCCCATTGTATTGAGGTCTACCCCTAAAGTATGTATTTGGCAATTTCACACACACACACACACACACACACACACACACACACACCCCTTCGGCCGATAATATCAGTGTTTACTTTTAAGCATTTTTCTATTTTTATCTGTTTACGTTTTCAGGAAGTTATTTGAATCAGACTAGGGTGGAGTCAGACAATTATGTAACGACAGAAGACGTTGAGATTCAAGAAGTTAAAGCGTTATAACTTTAGCTTAAAAACACAAAATTGTACATCATCATATGTCAAAAATAAATATCCTTAAATTCTAGTAAGTTTCCAGGCAGCATTTCTTTTACTTTGCCTCTATGTAAATTTTGATCATCATGAAAATTAGTATGTTTTCAGTTTGTGTGTATCGTGAAATCAACATTTACCAAAAATAATTTAATCCTTCCAAGCCTACTTTTATTGAAAGTTACTATTCATTAACTGGAAAATTTAAGTGCCGTGGCACATTTCCTATCCATTCAGTAAGTGGGATTCGAACTTCAGAGAAGTCCATCTTTCCAATGGTATCCAGCCCCTCCTTGGAATTCCTTAATTTCTTCTTTAGCATTGTTAATAAATGCATTGTTAAGAAATAAATTCTGAAAGTTAGCAAAATTAATAAACTTACAAATGTACAAGTGCATAAACAGTAGCCTACCAAAATTCCATTTTAAAATTTAAACCATATAGTTATCCTATGTTAATGCATGCCTTTATTGTTTTTTGCATCCTCCTACTGTTTATCGTATCCTAATGTTGTCTTGTCAAATTATGTATTGTGTGTTCTAGAGCAGACATTATTCTATTCTTTTTGTACAATGGGCTCAACAATGATAGAGGCCCATAGGTGATCATAGAATAGCAGGGTTGGAAAGGACCTTAGGAGGTCATCTAGTCCAACCCCCTGCTCAAAGCAGGACCAATCCCCAATTTTTGCCCCAGATCCCTAAATGGCCCCCTCAAGGATTGACCTCACAATGCTCAAACCCCTGAGCTATCCCTCCCCCCCAGTGATGCTGCAATAGAAGTAATAAATATCACCCCCTAGTTTAAACTGTTCCCGGAAAGCACTGTTTATCATTGGTAACAGGAGATAATATTTCCAGACATATGCTATAAATCATATTGCATTAGGAAAATGGCATGTCATATGAAATATGACCTGCAAACTATTACAGACACAGCATGGGAACATGGTTTCCACATTCCCCAAATAATTAGTATGGGGAAAATACTTAACCAAATATTGGATCCTGGGTGTGGAATGCCACAGCAGAAACAACTCTCCCATCATAGCAATATCAGGGGATTATACAGTGACTAGTAGCATTTCCACCCTCCCCACCCCCATTTGTTCTTGAATTCCTCTTCACGTTGCTTCAAAACAGACACCATGAAAAACTACTCTGAAGAGTAAAAGGTTACAGAATCCTTCTTTACAATCTCTCTGAGGGCTGTACTATCACGCATCAGAGCCACCATGGTTTTATTATACTTATGATCTTCCAATCAGAGGGGATCATAGGATTTTCCCAATAGAGAGATCTTGCTGACATGTTTCATGAGCTGTCCAATACACAAGCCTACCTTATCCAAAGACAAACTGTAGGACAAAATTAACTGTGGAGAAGGGGTATGACAGTTTATTCATTTCCCCTTTAATAATAATACTACTATCTAGCTCTTATATAGTGCTTTTCATTCATAGATCTCAAAGCAGTTTACAAAGGAGGTATTATCTTCATAATACACATGGGGAAACTGAGCCACTAGGCAGTGAAATGACTTGCTCTAGGTCACCCACAAGGCTAGTGGCAGAGCTGAAAATATAAGACTCAGATTTTAAGGCCCAGTACAGTGCTCTCTTTAAATGCTAATCTTTTTTTTATGTGGAATAAATTGAAGAAGAATTCCTTGCATTTTATGGATATGCTTCTTTTGCAAAGCAAAGCAGCAACATGGCATCAGATAAGTAACCACACCATTTTAATCCCTTTATTGTTGACTAGGAGAAGACTGCCACAAAAAGGCAAACCACACACAGCACATGCTCATCCTTCTGGGATCCTTAGTATAGGTGATCAGGACCCATAAGAGGCATTCTGAAATATGTGATTTCCTACAAGATAGAATACTTGCCACCAGTAACTAATACTTCTGAATAGGATCTACGTTATGTGTTTATGAATAAAAATAAGGGATTGCAGTAAATAAAAGATTGAACACACTGTCACAGGTTATTAGTATCTCCTTCAGATTAGAGAAAAATTAATCTGACTGCTTTTTATTAAAATTATAATCACATTTATTTTCTATACTCAACCCAGCAGACTCTCATAATGTAAGGCTCTGTCCAGAAGAAATAGAGCTTTATGCAACACACACTAACTATGTAGTGTGGTCCATTATCAAAGCTAAAAACAGAAACCACAGCTCCAGACTGGAACTGAAAGAACTGCTTATAGAGGGGAGGAAACGTGGACGAAAAGGGATGGGGAACTCAGCTCTTCACCTGCTACTCCATATCCTGGGTCCAGTTCCCTCCTGCGTAAGGCAAGGACATGCAGACATCGTAATTACTACAGTCCTTGACCTGTATTACCCTCCTTATACAGTGCCAATCAAAGTGGGAGAGAAAGTTACATGGATGTCAGTCTGGTTGTCTCCATACATATTCAAGTATCTTATATAGCCCTTATCATATTAGTTGAGCACTTTACAATTCATAAATTGTATCCTCACAACAACCCCATGAGGTACAGAAATATTATCTACTTTCTTATATATGGGGGAACGGAGGTATAGGATAGATTAAGTGACTTGCCTATGGTCACACTGGAAATTTGTGGCTGACCCAGGAATTCTCATTACTCCCAGGGTGTGGAGCATAGGTGCAACCATTCCATAACCCTCCCCACATTCCCAGAATGTTAGAGATAAGTTTGGTCCCATTAGACCAAAGATTTGTCCATGTCCTCTCTCTAAGGACACATGAAAGTCAGGTTATTAAAGCCAATTTAAAAAGCTCTTCCTTGGTTGACAAATTACCACGCAAGGGAAGAAACTGTCCTCCACACTGGGGAGTGCATCAAGCCTAGCACACCGCCAACAATTCCTATTAATACTTGTGGTGGGGCGGCTACCCCACACAGGGAGAAGAAGGGGTTAAAAGCAGCACCAGGGAGGCTGCTCAGAACTCACTAATCAGGAAAGGGCTTATTGAGCCCACCAATAGGAGGAAGCCATGCTGGAGCAGCAAATCAGTGCCCGCGAGGGCCATATATAAAGGGCTGCTCAGCAGAGCAGAAGGGAGTCTCTCCCTGGAGGGCAAGGGAGGAGGACTGGCTGCCTGAAGAAATGCCATAGATAGAGCAGTGCTGGGCAGGGGCAGAAGACTGCGAGGGTGAACTCCTGGCTGATGCCTTACTACAAGGGCTGAGCGGGTGCAAGAGCTACTGGGGAAGTGGCCCAGGGAAAATAGGCAGCAGGCTGGAGGAGGGCAGTAGGTGGCTGCCGGCTATAGGGTCCCTGGGTTGGAACCCAGAGTAGTGAGTGTGCCTGGGACCCTCTCCTCTTTGCACCCCACTTGCCAATGAAGAGAGTGTCCAGTATCTAGACTGCAGATTGTCCCTGAGGAGAGGGGCTGGACCTGGGACTGCAGTAGGCCGCTGAGGCAAGTGGCAGGTCTAAGGACTGCCGGCCCCCCGGAAGGGGGGAGATACCGGAGTGGGGGCACAGCCGGAGGACCGTGCCCAGAAGACGACGCTGCAGTCCAGGGAGTGAGTGCCGGGCCAAAGAGTGGAGACAGCAGTGATGGCAGGCGTGACACCACTAGCTGAAGGCGGACTGACAGGGCCGACAGCTAATTCCCATGACGGCCAGCAGGAGGCGCTGTGATACTGAGTCCCGCCCCGTCACAATACTGTTATGTCATATTTAGCACTTTTATTTCAAAAACAGTTGACAAATTTTATTTTGGAGTGCACCAGACGCGTCAGTCACCAGAACTGAGAGAACATTTTAGTGCCAAGACAGATAGCCTATTAAAATCCTATTGAAAGGAAGGATTTGTATTACCACTATGTATCAAGTTGGACCTGCCTATTACATGTGGTACAAAACATCATCCAATGTTTGGCGACGGCAACAGTTTCCTGTGTACAATGAAGATGTACATTTTTATCATTTAGCTCACTTCTATATTGCCTTCATTTTCTTCATTAACCTCTATTAGTATGAAGAGAATCAATTAGTCCAGATATTGAATGCCGTGTTCCACATTCCTGAACCTGGTCTACACAGCTGTCAATACCATGTACTTCATCTGTAGATGCCTTTATTGTAGGAAACATTCATTTCCTATCTGTACAAATACACTAATTTAGAGAGATTCAAATGTAACTCAGAGTGTTTTACTATGTAAGTGGAAAACTAGCACTCAAAGACAATTAACTGAAGAACCAAGATCTACAGTGTAGATTCTACACGAATCTTTGGGAAATGAAGCTTATTTTTTTAACCCCTCCAAAACTTAGATAGGAGATTGGAAAGATACAATTTTTAAAACTGTATCCACCAAGATTCTATTTGGTTTAATAATATTTGCAAAACAACTGGTAAGTTATCCTGTCGTCAAGCTGAGATAGACTAAACATGTTGAAAATAAAGCAAAAGGCATTAAGGCTCAAACAACCAGAGAAGTTACAGAGTCCATACCAGCAGTACACAATACATTTAGCAAATACCATGAATCCACAAAAACGTTTCCTGGAAGCTCTATTACTGTGACACATGCACCTCAAAATGGCATCCTGTAACCCCCATATTTATCATTCATATATGGTTGTGATAAACATGCCATGTAAGATATCATGATCTGCTGAAACCCGCTGTTCTATGCAAATACATATATCATTAATGAGTATGAAGTTATGAGATTTTGCTGTATGGTTGTTATTGAAATATGCTGTAAATTTGCTAGGGACATACAAAGGACCCCCATCCAGCAGGGTGTCCAACAACCATTAATTAGCAGAGGAGCTAAAATCAAGGGATTTACAATTCAATGACAGTTGCCCAAACACCACACAATGGGGACTGCTTAACTCTATGACTCAGTTGCACAAGACCAGACCAGGAGGACTGCTCAAGCTATTGATTCAGCAAAGCCCACCATGACATGTCTGGGCAAATGTCTTCTAGACATATGGACTGAGGGTATAAGAAACAGTAGCATCTTGCCTTGGCCTTTCTCCTCCCCCACTTATGCTCAAAGCAACAAGAACGCTGAGAAGACAAAAACTTCAACTGAGGGAACTGGTCCAGGCTCAAGAGACACTGGTGTATTGAGAACTGTAACATGCAGTGGGGTGAGAAAATTGCTTGCTAAATACTACTTAGTGTCATAAAGTTTAAAATTTAGATTGTTCGCTTACCTTTTATTTTCTTTGGTACCTATCTCTGACCCCTTATGCCTACCACTTTTTAAAAATCTCTCTTTCCGTAACAAATCTGTTTTATATTTTATCTAAAACAGTGTGATTTGTTTGAAGTGCTTGGGAAATCTCAGCTCAGGTACAAAGGCTGGTGCATGTCCTCTCCATATTGAGGGAGAGGGGCAGACAGGGTAATAAACTTACACTGTTCAGACTTCTGACCAGGGTCAGATGGTATAATCTGGGGGTGCGAGGCTGGGAAGCTGGGGAGAATTGGCTGGTGCCTTTCTCTATGTGATTTGTGAGTGGCTTTGGGAGCATTCATGCAATCTAGCTGGGTGTGGGCTCCACATGCTGTTGTGCTGAGTGATAGCAGTTCCTGGAGAGGTTTGCTGCTTGCCACTAGCAAAGCATTGTGAGAGATAGCCCAGGCAGAAGAGTTAAGGGGGTATAGCATACCCCAGTTCCAGGTTGCACCCTGGGGATGCCATCACAATTACAATTTATGTTGAGATGCTCTGAAGATTCTTCAAGTGACATCAAGATATAGAAGACCTTAGCACACTTCCATATATCCGAACATGAAACTGAAGCATCCGAAATACTGCCAACACTTATATGATGCATTCACCGCTTTTTGAATCAACTCATATTGATGACTAGCTTGGAGTTATTATTGATGTGACACCGAGTTATTTTGATTAGTTTTAAATCCACTACATTCTCAATGATTCAAATATAACTTACCACAGCAAGCTGTGTCCGCGAAGCTACCGTGTGAAAAACTGCAGGCATCATAAGAGATTCCTCAACTTTTAATTCCATCTCATTCTCTGCTGAAAATGTGGTTTTGGGAATAGCTGGTGGGCGCTCACATAAGATCATCTCTTTGTTGAACAGGAAAATTGGGTTTGTGTCCTATATTAAAATAAAAATACCCTCATAAAGAACTTTGAGAAAATAAAACATGCATGCAATCCAATCAACTAATTGCACTAGCATGTTTTGGAAACAGCATAACTTACGTAACTATTTGTGGAAAATTACTTTTATGAGTATTGCATCCAAGAGAATTATATGTAAAACCACTAATTTCCTGATATAAAAACAAGAACGAACAAAAAAGTCTCCAGGGAAAAAAAAGCACACAACCCTCACTCCTAGGGTGACCAGACGTCCCGATAAAATCAGGACCGTCCTGATTTTTGAGCATGTGTCCCGCGTCCCGATGGTCGGTCGGGACGCCTTTTGTCCCGATTTTCAGGGTTTTTTTTGCTCCACAGCTTCCGGTGGAGGCTCTTCTGTTTCTGGTGGCCCCGGAGAGGGAAGTCCCGATTTTTGGGTCTTCTCATCTGGTCACCCTACTCACTCCCCTCCAAAAAACCCACACACCATTAGGAAGCTGTAACTCTCACTTGTCCTCAACACTTTGTTTTGTAAGGGGACAAAGAGAGAGACTATAGTGTACACTTACTGTTCCAGCACTGTAACTACAGACTCTTCTGTCTGCTGCCATACACTCCCCTCCATTGACAACCAGTACCTGGTGCTGAATGGCAATCTTATACTTGGTTTGTATTGCATGTTTAAGGTCGGACACACTGAAAGGGAAAAACAGGAACTTTAGTATCAATATCTTATTTAAGCAACTGATCTTCTCTCATGCAAAATATTCCTGTAATGTACGAAGTAATTTTTAACTCTAACAGCACTAGAGAAAAAAATAATTGTGAATAAGGGCAAAATGCTTTGTTGTGTAAACACTGAAATCCGTTGTATTCTGGCTACCCAATTCTCAGACTAAGAGCAAAACATGACCCATCCTCAGAGAAGTTTGTTTACAAAATGATACATCACTGCTATTTACACAAGAAGCTCATCTGCAACTGTAGTGCTGGAGTCCAGGATCAACATGCATTTCTGGCAATTACTGCCAAAGTTATATTAAACTCTCTGAACATGAGCCAACTACTGACTTAGTTTAACTCTCATCTTCCACAGTCCAAACACTTAGTATTATGTTAGGGGAAGTTATAAGAACATAAGAACAGTCATATTGGGTCAGACTAATGGTCCACCTAGCCCAGGATCCTGACTTCCACCAGTGGCCAATATCAGATGATTCAGAAGAAATGAACAGAACAAAGCAATTATTGAGAGATCCATCCCATGTCATACACTGACAGCTTTTGGCAGTAAGAGGCTAGGAACACCCAGAGCATGGGATTGCATCCCTGACCATCTTGGCTAATAGACATTGATAGAGCTGTCCTCCCTGAACTTATCTAATTCTTTTTTAAACCCCGTTATAGTTTTGGCCTTCACAACATGCCCCATCAACGAGTTCCACAGGTTGACTGTGCATTGTGTAAAAAGTACTTCCTATTGTTTGTTTTAAATCTTCTGCCTATTAATTTCATTGAGTGACCCCTTGTTCTTGTGTTATCTGAAGGCGTAAATAATACTTCCTTATTCGCTTTCTACACACCATCCATGATTCTGTAGACCTCTACAATATCCTCCCCAGTTGTCTCTTTTCCAAGATGAACTGCCCCAGTCGTTTTAATCTCTCCTCATATGTAAGCTGTTCCATACCCTTAATCATTTTGTTGCCCTTCTATGTACTTTTTCCAATTCAAACATATCTTTTTTGAGATTAACTAACCAGAACTACGTGCAGTATTCAAGATATGGGTGTACCGTGGGCTTATATTTTCTGTCTTATTAGCTATCCCTTTCCTAGCTTTTTTGACTGCCGCTGAGCATTGAGCAGATGTTTTCAGAGAACTATTCACGACAACAGGGTCTCTTTCTTGAGAGGCAGCAACTAATTTTCACCACATTATTTTGTATGTATAGTTGAGATTTTGTTTTCTAATATGCATTACTTGCATTTAGAAACATTGAATTTCATCTGCCATTTTCTTCCCGTCATCCAGTTTGTGAAACCCCTTTGTAACTATCGTCAGTCTGCTTTAAACTTTATCTTTATTTATTGAGTAATTTTGTATCATCAGCAAACTTTGCCACCTCACTGTTTACCCCCTTTTCCAGATCACTTATGAATATATTAAAACCTGGACCCAGTACAGATCCTTGAGGGACCCTGCTATTTACCTCTCTCCATTCTGAAAACTCACCATTTATTCCTACCCTTTGTTTTCTGTCTTTTAAGCAATCCATGAGAAGACCATCCTTTTTATCACATCTGCTTACTTTGCTGAAGAGCCTTTGATGAGGGACTTGTCAAAAAGTCCATATACACTAAATCAACTAATCCCACATTTGTTGACCCTTTCAAAGAATTCTAGTAGATTGGTGAGGCACGATTTGCCTTCACAAAAGCCATCTTGACTGGACCAACAAATCGTGTTCCTCTACATGTCTGATAATTCTATTCCTTACTACAGTTTCAACCAATTTCCTGAAATGAAGCTTACTGGCCTGCAATTGCCATAATCACCTCTGGAGCCTTTTTTAAAAAAATTGGTGTCACATTAGCTATCCTTCAGCCATCTGATTCAGAGGCTGATTTAAGTGATAGGTTACATACCACAGTAAATAGTTCTGCAGTTTCATATTTGAGTTCCTTCAGAACTCTTGGAAGAATACCATCTGGTCCTGGGGACTTATTGCTGTTTAATTTACCAATTTGTTCCAAAACCACCTCTACTGACACCTGAGTTTGGGACAGTTCAGCTTTGTCACCCAGAAACAACAGCTCAAGTGTGGGAATGAATCTGCTGTAAAGATTGATGCAAGAATTAATTGAGGTTCTCCGCAATGACCTTATCTTCCTTTAGTGCTTCGTTAGAACCTCAATTGTCCAGTGGCCCACTGATGATTTGGCAGGCTTCCTGCTTCGGATATATGTAACAAAAAAATTCTCTTAGTTTTTGTGTCTCTTGCTAGTTACTCTTCAAATTCTTTTTGGCTTGCCTAATTTTACTTTTACACTTGACACGCCAGAATTTATGCTCCTTTCTATCTTCCTCAGTAGAATCTTATTTCCAATTTTAAAGGATGTCTTTTTTATCTCTTACTGCCTCTTTTACTCTGTTTAGCCATGGTGGCATTTTTTGGTCCTTTCCTCCCTTCCTTTTTTTTAAATTTGGAATATACATATACTTTGAGCCTCTATTATGGTGTTTTTAAAAAGTTTCCATGCAGCTTGCTGGGATTTCACTCTTGTGACTGTTCCTTTTAATTTCCATTTAACTAATCTACTCTTTTTTGTGAAGTTCCCCTTTTTGAAGTTAAATGCTTCTATGATGGGCTTTTTTGGTACCTTCCCTCCGACAAAGATGTTACATTAAATTACATTATGGTCATTACTACCAAGCGTTCAGCTGTCATCACCTCTTGACCAGATCCTGTGTGCCACTTCAGACTAAATCAAGAACTGCCTCTCCCCTTGTGGCTTCCAGGACCAGCTGCTCAAAGAAGCAGTCATTAATGCTATCTAGAAATTTTACTTCTGCATCCCATTCTGAAGTGACATATAACCAGTGTACATGGGGATAGTTGAAATCCCCCATTATTATCAAGTTTTCTATTTTTATATCCTCTCTAATCTCCCTGAGCATTTCATAATCACCACCACGATAGTGGTCAGATGGTCAGTAATATATTCCTACTGTTAGACTCTTATTCTTCAAGCATGGAATTTCTATCCATATTCTATGGTACAATTTGATTGATTTAATATTACATTTGGATTCTATGCTCTCTTTCACATATAGTGCCGTTCTCTCACCAGCACGACCTACTTTGTCATTCCTATAGATTTTGTATTCTGGTGTTATCATGTCCTACTGATTATCACAGTTCCACCAAGTTTCTGTGATGGTTATTATATCAATATCCTCATTTAATACCAGGCACTGAAGTTCATCCATCTTAATATTTAGACTTCGTGCACTTATAAAATTTGTCAGTATTAGCTGTCTTCCTTCATGTGACTGGTGCTCTGCTGTCTCTGGCAAACATATATTATAGCTACAGATACTTTTGGGACTTATCACAGAATAAATGAATGCGACTTTTTCATCAGACTGTTTCTCTTCAGCTCCTGTACTTTATCTACTTCAATCCTCGCCTCTTTACTAGGGTATAGAGAATATCCATTAACAGATTCCCTCGCAAGGGGTGTGTCTGTCTGAACTGTGAGCTCCTCCGCAACTGTTGGCTTTCCCCCAGACCTTAGTTTAAAAACTCCTCTACAACACTTTTAATTTTACATGCCAGCAACCTGGTTCTGCTTTGGTTTAGGTACAACCCATCCTTCTTGTACAGTAACTCCTCGCTTAACGCTGTAGTTATGTTCCTGAAAAATGCTACTTTAAGCGAAATGTAAATCGAGGGGGGGGATGCTTTACTGATAAATGATGAACTAGCACTTGGCTGAGCCCTCAAGGGTTAACACATTGTTGTTAATGTAGCTTCACACTCTACAAGGCAGCAGGGTTGGAGGGAGGAGACACAGCATGGCAGAGAGAGACAGAGACACACAGTGTGTGTGTGTGTGTGTCTGTGCGTGTGTCACACACATTGCCCTTTTAAGTATGCTGACCCTATTCTAAGTAGATCAGCAAATTGAGACAGGGGCTGCTCCCAGCAAGCTCCCTCCATCCTGAGCCCTGTCGAGCCCATCCTTCCCCCCGCTCTGTAGAGATAGGGCACAGGGGGAGGGGGACATCCTGACATTAGCACCCCTCTTTCCCCCACCTCCTCTGCACAGCAAGCAGGAGGCTCCTGGGAGCAGCTCCAAGGCGGAGGGCAGGAACAGCACAAGGCAGTGTGGGGAGGGACAGCTGAACTGCCTAGCAAATTGATAGCCTGCTGGGCGGCTGCAGCACAGGGAATGTAGGGGAGCTGATAGGGGGGCTGCCGGTCCACCCTGGTCCCAAGCCCCCAACAGCTAGCTGCAATGGGCTGCTCTTTCTGCAAGCAGTGGACAAGGCAGGCAGCTGCCAAACAACAGTTATACGGGAGCATTGCGCAACTTTAAACGAGCATGTTCTCTAATTGATCAGCAACGTAACAAGAAAACAATTAAGTGAGAAATCACTGTAAAGGCTCCTTCTTTCCTAATAAACATAAAACCCTCTTTCCTACACTATCCATGCATTGAGACCCTACAGTTCTGCCTGTCTACCTGGTCCTGCGTATGGAACTGGAAGCATTTCAGAGAATGCTACCATGGAGGTCCTGGACTTTTAATCCCCTAACTAGCAACCTAAATTTGGCCTACCACTCCTATCTTTCCCTATGTCACTGGTACCTACATATACCACAACCACCAGCTCCTCTGGCTTCTCCCCAGCACTGCATGCAAGTCTGTCTAGATGTCTCAAGAGATCCACAACCTTTGCTCCTAGCAGGGAATTTACCATGTGGTTCTCCTGGTCAACACAAACCCAACTAAATACATTTCTAATAACTGAATACCCTATTACTATCACCTGTCTCGTCTTAGTAACTGGGGTCCCCTCCCCCGGAAGGATAGCCTCATTGTAAGAGGATATCATGACATCTGGAAGGAGGGCCCCCAACTACAGGATATTTTTTTAATGTTTTGTGTATTTTTACCAGCTAGTGTTGACTGGTCCATTATACATCCAGTAAATGCTAGAACACTTGAAAACTCCATTTTAACTTCAGCAGGAAATATCCAGTCAAATCATGACGTTGCATTTGAACATGTCAAGATGGATTAGACAATCATACCGAAGACAATATTCCAAATGTGGCCAGACACAAAAGCTTTGTGTCAGTAAGCCACTGCTGCTTGTTATGTGCACCATCCCAGCAGCCTTTTATTTTTTCTTCCTGATGCTACAGTATGCCCACAATCCTCATATTGCTTACCACCACATCAGGCATCTTTCTTCCACAGTTCCCTTTTCCCTTTCTGGGCACATTTCCTCAATGATTAAGAAAATACTTCAGAGCAAGTTAGAAATTTTATTTTAGTTTTGTTTTATCATTTTAAATACTACTGAATTCCTGGCTGCTTCAGATCAACAAAATGACTATTTTATGAATAAAAGTAATGCACTGTATATCAGTTACTGACTATACGGGATAGTACATTTTGGCTACAGCTATATATGACTATTAAAAATTGTATGGTTCCACATTCATAGGTACAGGTAGATTTTGCTGATAGTGAATGCTAATTAAAATAAGTACTAGTTGCAGAGACTGTAATGTTGCTGCTTACACATATGGTGGATAATTTCAGTATTCTGTCTAGCATGCGTGTAAACACACACACACACACACACACAGGCTTTATTTTAAAGAAAAAACACACAGCTGTTCACTCATTTTCTTACTTCTGTACCGCAAGTTCTGTGTCAAAGGTGAGGGTAGTTCCAGTGTTGACCACAAATACATATAACTTCATGATGATTTCTTTGTGTTCCTGAAGTTTATACGTTCCACTTTGGTAGTCTCATTTAGAAACTGCAAAGAAACCCAAGCACAGCATATCACTTACAGTTAACTCACTTTTTAAAGAAAAAAGCTAGGAAGGTAGCTAAACCACAAAAGCAGCTTATTAGATCTTAAATCTTTCAACTGAGAACATATTGGAAGGGCCCATGATGGGTTATTCCAGTCAGTACACCTGCATTGTGGCAGAACTGATGTAATTGCTCCCAAATCATCCCCAGTAGATGGTGAGGCACTGTCAGGTATTGCTATTTATTATTTAGGACTATTTTGTGGCTATTTGTTTCAGCAGTATGAAATAAAACTATACAATTATTGTATAATGAACATAAAAGTACATAACACAAACCAATATTTGCTTGCATCTCTAGTATGTATATTTGTAGTTTATAATCTACTATGTGTTTTACTCATGTCCTCTTTCACCACACGAAATCCTTAACAACAAACTTGGACTAGCTACCAACCTTTTGAAGGGCTTTATCTTTGTCCCCAGTTTTTGTCAGTCAGAATTTGTTTGGTCTAAAATCCACTTTAAATATATGGACAGAAAGGTTACGGCAGTAGTTACCACTCTTATTTTTGTTGGTGTTCATCTTATGGTGGATTGGCTGACTGGTGTCCCCAAGTTTCCTCCCCAGGATCCCAGCAATATGATCTGATATAGGGTATGTCTACATAGCAAAAGCTGTGCACAGGCTTGCCTACCTGAGCTAGCTTGAGTCCAGCTATAACAGTAACAACAGTAATGAAGTATGAGTGAGTAATATAAGCCTGGCACACACTCTGAGTAAGTATTCAGCTCATTAGACTACACTGAAGCCCACACTGCACTGTCTTCACTACTACTGTTACCCGCACTAGCAAGATTCAACCTAGTACGAGGGTAGGTTAACCCAGGCACAATTTTTGCTGTGTGGGCATACCTATAATTGACACCTTTTGTCCTTTATAATGACCCCTCTCCCTCCTGGTCTATTGTCTATTCTTGTTTTTGTTTAGTTTTACCTTTGCATCTATACTGGTCCCCCTTCTCACTCCTCTACCCTCTAGAAGGCGAAATGCTACTTAGAGTTACTCCTGGGGGAATTCTCAACAAAATATTAAAAAATATGTGCACAATGTTTTAAAAGTCTGAAAAATTCTGAATATTTTATTTGTCAAAACAACACACTATAATCACATCAGTTTCAATTATTGTTGGTCATTTATTTCAAAATACCTGTCAGCAATTACATCTGTAACAATACAGCCAACAAAAAAGATTCAGGAAATGTTTTTTGACAAATAGATTCCTCAGTAGGCATATTAATACAGAACTCTGAGATAATAATTCAATTAAACTACAATACAGAACCATATTTCCCGCACCCCTCAGAAGCTGTGCAAAGGCTTGGGGGGAGTCAGGGGTAATGGAGGAGCTGAGGGAGAGGGAAGGAATTGCTGGGAAGGAGACTGGAGGATTGTTGGATATGGGTGGGAAAAGTATGGAACAGGTTTTTGGCAGGGGGCAGGAAGGGACTGTTAGGAAGCTTCCCCCATGCAGACCCTGGCTGACCCCTAGCCTCTCCCATTCATTCAGGCACATCTGCCCCTGTCCCCATATGTCCCTGCACTCCTGCAAAAGGTGGAACTACAGCAACTTTCCGGCAAAAGCTTTTTTCTGCACAAAAAAATTAAAAATATGCACACACACACAATGGCACAGAATTCCCCCAGGAGTATTAGAGTGGGAATATGACCACTGCAATTGAATCCTGGGTCTTTCCATAGACTCAACCCATGTGTCCCTGACCAAACACAGCTATTGAAAAATGAGATGCTTAGAGTTGGAGAAGCAGCAACCCACTATCTTATATACATTAGCACTCCTGCCACATTAGGATTACTGACAGAGCAGTAAGAGAAGGCAAGCTCTTTGGGGCTCCTGGTCCACAACTAGGGCTTTTAGGCACTACAGCAATACAAATAATAAAAAATAAGACAATTTGCTTTTGAGCAGCTGCATACCACTTTATGGGATGCCAGAAGACCACATTTGCAACGCAGATACAGAACACAAGGGATTTATGCCACTTGAACCTCCATACTGTTTCTTTTTCTCTGCATTGTACAAAGAGGGAACATGTCTCCTCTCAACTCTTCAGGCTGAGGAAAACTCAGCTGCAGAGAAACATTTCGATCTACAGCAATACCTCCGAGTACTATATTAGTGGGTGTGCATATCCACACTGCAATCACACCACTCTCCTTTTACAGCAGTTAAACTAAGTCAGGCACATAATCCAACATAGCATCTCGTGTACTGGCCCTATGCATCAGAAAAGCAACAGTTTATGGAGGTTTGTTTTGTTCTAATAAGTAGTTTCTCGCATCCTTCAATGTCTACCTCATGCAGAGCAAAAGGTATCTCCTATTCTTTATGAGGAACAATAGTGCACTTAGTTGGCACAGTGTGGCCAATATGATCTGACCTACCTACAGGAAAGAGATTCAAGTGTTTAAAGCCAATGGACAATTAAATCCTTCCCCTTCAATGTTGGAAAAAAGGCTTAAACACACAAGCAAAGTAATACTAACAAGAACCACATACGTGCTGGGAACTTTTGTTTTTGAAAGCTGGATTTATTATCTGTCTCAAGGTTGTCTCAAGGTTGTTCTGTTTACAAACTAAGAGTGTTTGAGTAAAGACAACTACTAGAAGTGACTGCTATTGAATCCTGGGTCTTTCCATAGACTCAACAATTATAAAAACTTAAGAATATTCTGAAGAGGAACCTTGGTTATTTAATTTGGTGAGTTCAATATCTATTCCTTTTCTTTTCCCACCCTCCATTCTGAATTAGGTTCTAACAGGTGTTACCATTCTACTGGCACAGGGCATTTCTCAAGTCTGACAACACAGATTAATAGCCCCAGATTCATGCACTAGTCTGCTTACCAGATGCTGTACCTACTGGATCTGACAGTAGGAAAGAGGAGAAGTTTATGCCATCTGAGAAGGGGTCCTCATAGAATCATAGAATATTAGGGTTGGAAGGGACCTTAGGAAGTCATCTAGTCCAACCCCCTGCTCAAAGCAGGACCAATCCCCAATTTTTGCCCCAGATCCCCAAATGGCCCCCTCAAGAATTGAACTCACAACCCTGGGTTTAGCAGGCCAATGCTCATGTTCTGATGCCATCATTCTGACCTTACTCTTGTCCACTGATACACTACCAAAATTCAGGCCCATAATTTTCCACCAAGGCAGATGGAAGCATTAGTATACAAAAGGCTCAGTCATTTTTACTACCACGTTATCCAATCTTGCACTAGTGAGGAATTAGGGGTCTGAATTTTGCTACCATAGATACACTCAGAGAAACCAGAGATCCTCCCTGACTGAGACAGGAGAGACAAATTTTGTCAGAGCCGAAAGCAATCACTACCGCCCCACTATCTGAACAAAAATGAGCACTCTTTCCCTCTTCCTTCTCCTGTCTTCAGTTGCATGTTTGTGTTTGGCCTTGGAGAAGCAGAATTTGACAAAACTGAAAGCTTGTGAGCAACCGCTTCCAAATTAGTATCAATTTTGAGCCAGTAAACACCTGTAGGAGTCATTTCAAAATGCATTTCAAACACACTAAAAAAAGCTCTTCTGTTGCTGGAGGAATTCTGGAAAGTTAGGTCTTGTCTACTTGGAAGAATTTTACTAGTTATAAGAATATATAACTCCATTTGGACACACTTATTGCAGCATAGTAATGGCTTTTTTCAGTTTAGCTTAAATTCCTTTCCAAGTGACGTAAGCTAAATCTAAAAAAGCGACTATTGTATTAGAATAAGTGTGTCCAAACAGAGGGATATGGCAGTATGACTATTGATTTAAAATTCAAACTTCAGGTTATCCCAAAGCAAAATGCACTTCCCTTTGTATACAGACATTGAAAATAAAATACAAGGGGCAGAAGCAGCCAAAAAAAAAACGGAAGTGTGGGAAAGGCACCAGACTAAATAGAAATTGAAATGGAGGGCGGGGGAGACAAATGGACAAATAAAATATCAACCAACTCAAAAGACTAGCTCTGGAAAAGTTCAGAAACGTCTTCCCTTCTAGATTCTAGAGCTGTGCTCTCTCCTCACCTTTTCAAACATACATTATAGGAAATACACAAACTAGTCAGGACCTCTATTTTCACCTCTGGGGCTCAGAGATTAAAACACTGTTTTTAGGTAGAAAGCAACAAAACAGTGTTATATACACTGCACCCAATTCTCCTCTTACTTCCACTAATTTAATCCCAGGTAAAACATTGAATTTAGTGCTCATTTACACTAGGGAGAGAGGAGTACAGTCTCAACAAAACTGTGGAATGATCTGGTGGAAACTGAAGAATGGACTAGCAATCATTTCTATAATTCCAAATCTTAAAAATACAATTTAATTATAAATCAGTGTCCATAAACAAGTTATCACAATAATTTGTTTTCTCCATGACCATATTTGAATCTCAGTGATGAAGAATATGAAACTGTTTCTATAAATCACACAAACCTGCTAGACAAAACAGTCAAACAAAGCCCAGCAGGAAGTAAGTATGATTTGTTATCCTCTGGTGTTTCTGTATGGAAAAAGCTAATGGTGCTAATCATCATCTATTCTCTGGATGAAATTCATCCCTATGCAGAGGGCTAGTACAAGGCTTCTTCAATGCTTGTGGGAAAAAAGTCCTATTTTGCAGATTTAAGTGGCACTCACTTGGTAAGTGGGCCAAAAGCTTTGTGCTGCCTCTGTACACAGGGGTTAATTTAATTCTCAGAATTCTTTTATAATACTTAATGATAAAGCTAGTATTGCCATTTTTTACATTTACAAAAACAAAAACAAAATCATTGCCATGATCAAACCAAAAATATGCCAATCTATAGGATAACTGTCACACATCACCATGTAGTAGACTTAACTTAAAAAAAAGTTACCAACGTCAAGAGAAAAAAGGATTACCTTCAGGAGCGATACAGAGCTACCACCTTCTTTAAAACACAGCAGGATAATAAGGTGCACATTTGCTTCAGTTGATTTTGGCAACAAAATGGCATGACCGTTCAAAATGAGAGTAAAAGACCTGCAAACAAAAGATACAGAATGTAATTAGGAATATCCATAGAATGTTTGGTTAAAACTGAGCAGCGAAGAAGTTTTTATTGCCAGCGCTGCACCTCACAGGACCAAATTGATGTATCTATGTTACAAAGAACATTTAATTGCTCTAATTTTGTGACATTTTGCTTAATATCTGTTTTAAGTGTTACACTTTCAACAAACTTTTTCAGTAACTACAAAAATAGTTAGACTACTTTACGATTAGTCAATTGCTGTAAAAATAAAAATTTAGTTACAAATGCTAGACCTACTCAATTAAACTTGAGACAAAAACCACCACCAAATTATAGCTTAGATACAGAAAGAGCAGAGAATTCAGTATCAAGGGGATTCTTCCACAAGTAAGGAAATGGAAAATATTTTAAAGAAACTGAGAACCAGTAGTTAAATTTTAAATATAAAATATGCAAGTGTTTCTTCACAAACTTCAAATAGTACTGCTTCACTAGATTATCCTAAAATACTTAAATGGGCACTCTCAGGTTAAAAAAAAAAAATCACTACACAGAATAAAAACAGTGTTTTTAAAAATCGAATTAAACTTTTCCTATTAGTGCTGATTGCTTAACTTTTTCCTTTATAGTGGCACTCCTGTGAGCAGAAGAGATATCACAGGTGTGACAGAGAGAGAAGGAAGAGATAGAAAAGTAAGACGGGAAGGGACAAACACAAAGTGGAAAGACAAAAACAGAACAGGGGCTAGGACCAGATACTGAAGGCACAACCCAGTCATGACCTAACTTGTGATCAGGGGAGTTCTATAAATGGTATCTTTAAAATATAAGATGGAATTAGTATTACCAGACAAAATACAATAATTATAAATCATGCCATTCAGCTTAATGGCTATTATTTAAACATAACACTTGCTACAGATGATAGAAAAACATGAATACAAGAAAAATGCAAAGATTAAAAAAAAAATGAAAAAGCTACCCAAATCAATACAAGTAAAAGAATACAGCATCTAACAGAAAAAAAAACCTCAAACACAAATTAACCATGTTGTATTTAGATCTCCTGCAAAATATTTTCACTATTTTGTGTGGTGAATTTGTAGTCGAAGTCCAAAAATCTCTTTAGCGTCTCAAAATTTACAAGATGCAGATTTTTTCTTCAATTTAGTGGCAACTCTGAAAAGCTGAGGCAATTTTAGAGATGATTAATGAGATGCAGTTAATTGTTTTGTCACAGAGTTCTTTAAAGCTTATTAATTTCATTTAGCACATCTGGAAAGTTAATTGACTTAGCTCAACATTGCTTATTGAAAACAAAACAAAAGCCACCCACCCAACCAGTGCTTAATTTGTAATGAAAAAGGTGCTGGGGCTCAAGCAATTTTTTTACATTCATAACTTATGCACCAAGCCCAGAGGTGCCGGGCTCAGTCCTGGCAAAAATTAAGCACTGCACCCAACCAACAAAACCCTCTTTTGCATCCATAAAAACTGGTGAATGTAAAAGCCTCCTTACAGGCATAAAATACCAACTTTTCTGTAACAATGCTATAACACTATGGCTTTCATAGCATTCCAAGCTTGATGTAACCTGTAAATAGTACCGAAGTAACTTTTCGGTCCATTTGTGCTATATGTGCAGAATCTCCATGTTCCATTGCTTGATTTTGCTTGAACTATTCTTTCAGACTACAAATCATTTCCAGCCTCATGAGTTGAAACTGGGATTACTGCACTTCTGGATAATGGAGAGAGAAACAAATACAAAGTTCCATAGTTCAGCTTTAAAGGCACACTGCCAATTTGATTTTTTTTTTAAGTTGATACATTTCAAATAATTCAAGTTTCTTATAGCACAACATTTAAAAAAACATGTACAAATTTCCTTTTTAAAAACAAAACGGTGTTTCTGATCCCCTGTTGATTTCCATAAGGGTCCTTTGCAGACAGGAAAGGTGAATGGGCAGACCCAAGCATGACAAAAAAAACCAAAATAAAAGACGCTCATACTTAGATCCATCCTTCCTTCCCTTAACTCTGCCGATGTACTAATGGTAAAGAACAATGAGTATAATCAGTTTAAATGAAATTATAAACATAAAAATTAAATGTAAGTTAACAATTTTATGTTGCTAGCACCTTAGTTTATTGAAAGTGGAAATTCAGAAATGCACTGTGTCACTTTATGTTTTGTTTACTCTGTTATCTAAGCTAGAGGCTCTTACTACGCCAAAATTTGAGTTTCAAATTCTGCAGGGAGTAAGCCTGTTTAAATACAAATATTTAAACTGGATTTTGATTAGTTCTAGGCTTTTTAGGAGCTTTTTAAAAATATATATAAGCTAAAACTCAAGTTGACAGGGCTCCGTTAAGGCTGAGATTTTAATTTACAAATGTCATTAAATTTAAAGTTTGTTTAAAGATGTTGCCATAGCAACTTTAACTCTGCTTTTGTGCTTATTCATTTCATGATGGATAAAAATGTATTAAAAACAGATTTTAATTTAAATTAAATACAGGGTTTTTAAAATAAACCTTTTTAAAAATATTAAATTATGACAATCTATGTTATTGCCTAAATTTACTGTAATCTATTACAATCATTAATTTAATAAAATATTAAGCAGTATATGTTTGCTGCCAAGTTTTAAAAGAGCACAGAATCTGGTGCAAGAAATGGAATATAGCTGAACCGGTTGGTAACAGCAACCATACTATAATTTAATTGAATAGCCTTGTGCGGGGGAGGGGAAACGACATTAAAGAAGCCCAACAGAGTAGCAATGAACTTCAGAAAGGGGAACTACACAAAAATGAGGAAGCTAGTTAAACGGAAATTAAACGAAACAGTCACGGTAGTGAAATGCCTGCAAACTGCATGGAAACTTTTAAAAAACACCATAATAGAGGTTCAAATTAAATGTATACCCCAAATGAAAAACATAGTAAGAGGACCAAAAAAGTGCCACCACGGATAAACAAAGTAAAAAAGAAGTGGCTAGAAGCAAAAAGGCATCTTTAAATTTGGAAGTCAAATCCTACTGAGGAAAATAGATAGGAGCATAAACTCTGGCAAATCAAGTGTAAAAGTATAATTAGGCAAGCCAAAAAAGAATTTGAAGAGCAACAAGCCAAACCTCAAAAATTAACAGCAAAAAAAGTGTAAGTATACCAGAAGCAGGAAGCCTGCCAACGACCAAGGTAATAAAGGAGCACTTAAGGAAGATACTGCCATTGTGGAGAAGTTAAGTTAATTCTTGGCCTTGGTCTTCATTGCAGAGGATGTGAAGGAGATTCCCATAAGTGAGCTACTCTTTTTAGGTGACAAATCTGAGGAACTGTCCCAGATTGAGGTGTCAATAGAAGAGCTTTTGTAACAACATACATAAATTAAGCAATAATAAATCCTCAGGACCAGATGGTATTCACCCAAGAGTTCTAAAGGAACTCAAATATGAAAGTTCAGAACTACTAACTGTGGTATGAAACCTATAGCTTAAATCAGCTTCTGTAGCAGATGACTGGAGGATAGCGAACGTGACACCAATTTTTAAAAAAAAGTTCCAGAGGCCATCCCGGCAATTATAGGCTGGTAAACCTAATTTAAGTATCAGGCAAATTGGTTAAAACTATTGTAAATAACAGAATTATCAGACACGTATATGAACATGATTTGTAGGGGAAAGAGTCTACACCGCTTTTGAAAAAGGAAATCATGCCTCGCCAATCTACTAGAATTCTTTGAAAGGGTAAACATGTGGACATGGGTAATCCCGTGGATATAGCATAAGATTTTCAGAAAATCTTTAACAAGGCCTCTCGTCAAAGGCTCTTAAGCAAATCAAGCAATCATGGGATAAGAGGGATGGATGAGTAACTGGTTAAGAGATAGGAAACAAACCATACAAACAGTACATAAGAAATCATACAAACGGTACATAAGAACGGCCACACTGGGTCAGACCAAAGGTCCATCTAGCCCAGTATCATGTCTTCCGACAGTGGCCAATGCCAGGTGCCCCAGAGGTAATGAACAGAACAGGTAATCATTGAGTGATCCATCCCGTCGCCCACTCTCAGCTTCTGGCAAACAGAGGTTAGGGACACCATCCCTGCCCATCTGGGCTAATAGCTATTGATGGACCTATACATGAACTTATCTTGTTCTTTTTTTAAACTCTGTTATAGTCTTGGCCTTCACAACATCCTCTGGCAAGGGTAGTTGGTCAGTTAATGGTCAGTTTTCAGAATGGTGATAGGTAAAAAGTGGTGATGTCCCCCATGGATCTGTACTGGGTCCAGTGCTGATCAACATATTAATAAATGATATGGAAAAAGAGATAAAGAGTGCAGTGCAAAGTGTTCAGGTGATACAAAATTACTCAAGATAGTTAAGGTCAAAGCACACTGTGAAGATTAAAGGCATCTCACTAAACTGGGTGACTGGGCAACAAAATGGCAGATGAAATTCGATGCTGATAAATGCAAAGTAACGCACATCGGAAAACATATTTCCGACTCTACATACAAAATGATAGGAACTAAATTAGCTATTACAACTCAAGAAAGATCTTGGAGTCATTGTGGATAATTCATTTTCTCTTCAATCTTCTCTTCATGAAGTCTTTGTATCCTCAGTCTTCCACATTGTCTCTTTCTACCCTCTTCCTCCCATGCTTTCTTTGCTGATCATTCGTTTCTCATTCTTATTACCCACCTCAAACATGTGCTCTTCAGCCTATCAATCACCTAGAACCCCAAGTTCACCTTCCCTTTAAAATTTCTTTCATGCAATCTGTCCACCCTCCCCTTGACTGCCATTCTCCTCAGTATATATTTTACTACCCGCATCTTTTCTTTCATCTCCATAAGACCCACTGTTTACAAACCACAGAGCAGACAGGGACAAAAACACAATACAACAGGGGTGGCCAAACTCTGGCTCACGAACCACATGTGGCTCTTTTACCATTAAAGTGTGGTTCGTAAGCCCCCACCTCTCCATTCTCCGCCTATCAGACTGGGGTGGGGGGAGCTTGCAGTGGGGTGGTGGGGTAAGACCTTCTGTCCAGCAGGGAGGAAGGTCTCGGGGCTTCAGCCCTGCAGGGCGCACCTGCCGGGGTGCAGGGCTTCAGCAGGAGTGGGACTGAAGCCCCAAGCCCCAGCTCCCTCTAGCAGTGTACTCCAGCTCTCGAACTTCTGAAGATTGTTGTATGTGGCTCGGAGGGCCAGTAAGTTTGGCCACCCCTCCAATATAAGCTTCTCCTTTCAGTATGTTACTTTAATTGCTGGTTCCACAGTACTCCTGACACCTTTTTCACTGCTGCTGATGCACACTGGGTTCTTCTTTTCAATTCTCCAGATCTCTCCTTGATGGCATTAAGTGTATCTTCCAAGTACACAAATTCTTTCTTCTGATTCAGCATCTCTTCAGAAACTTCAATGAACAGCTCTTCTTCCACCTTTCCTAGTTTCACAACTTCACTTTTCTGTGTGTTATCTTCAAACTATGGTCTTCAAAACACAGATACCCACTCTGATAATTACCAATTCCTCTTTGCTGTCAGTCAAAAGGGTCAGATTGTCAGCATACATCAGTTTTCTCCCTCCCCACATAGGCTTCATTCTCCTACTGATTAACTTCTGAACTAGGATGAAGAGAAATGGACTCAGCACACTGCCATGTCTCAAATCCACAATCACCTGAAGACTCTCTGAAATCCCATATACTGTTACCACCATAGCTCCTCTAGGATACATCTCCACTTGAAATCCCCCTCCCATCGATCTCAATACTCCAAAAAACAGCTTCCCTGGTAGAAAGTCTTATATTTTCTCAAGGTCAATAAATGCTACATATGCTCTCCATTTATCATCCATTCAAACTTCTGTCTCCTTGCAAATACTGCCTCTTTTTAGTACTCCCTCCCTAAAGCCATATTACTCCTCTCCTATATTTTCCTCCAACTTGTACCTCAACCTTGTCTCCAAAACTCTCTCAAGAACTTGGAGAGGCTGACTTAGAGAGCTTCACACAAACCAGAAATCAATCATCTAGAAAATGAAAAATGCAGCATTCATCACTTTCAACATAATAAAAAATGTCAAATATAAAAATTTGAATAAATGTATGTTAAGCTACCTAATTGCTTAAACAAAAGTGAATCCTCCTGGTTACCAAAAAGAAGCAACAAATACAAATTTGGTGTAATGGCTTTATTTAGTTGTGAATCAACATGTTTTTAAACCAACTAATGATAACCACTCTCTCAAGGAAAGTAACTAAACAATTGATATAATCTTGTTTTGCATTTGTACTTTTTAATCAAGGTTTCCTGTGTGATGATTTAAATCACAATAAAAATCATTCCACCCTGTTGCATATCAATAGCTTTTTATTAACATGCCTATTGTGTGTCATCAGTGCAATATACTATTCAATAATTACAAAAATGGTACAGAATCTTTACTATAACCATAGACGCAATGTATATATAGGCTTGGATAATTCTATTTTTATTTTTTTTATAAATCTGATGGATAATATCAATGTTTATGTTTAAGTTTTTTTCAATTTTTATCTATTTAAATTTTGACTGTTGAGGGAAATGACGGGGGACTGCCAGATAATTATTTAATGACAGTAGATGTTGAGATTCAAAACATTAAAGCTTTATAACCATTAAAACACAAGTGGTCAGCATCCCATGTCAAAATATGAGAAGAATATATCCTTAAGCTCCCAGTGCAATCACTGTTTTAAAGTTTCCAAAGCTTCACCCCATCCTTCAGTGAGAGAGACCTGCAGATGAGTGACAATGATGTGATCCTTTACTCCTGTTCCAGAACTGTAAACATAAATCTAAGAGCAATACAGGACTAGATGAACACACACTTTTCTTCCCATCTCTGCAGAACCATCAAAGTATGGTGACTGTGAGTATGCAGCGACTGAACAACACCTCAACAGTAGTAGCAGCAGTAAATTGAAAATGACTATGCCTGAACAGCAGAGAAAGTATTGTGCATGGAAGGTAATTTCTAAGTTGTTGGTGGCACAGAACAATATAGAATCTTCACAATCTTAGGCAAAACCTATACCAAAAATTCTAGCAAAAAAAGTAATTTCAAATAGGATTTTGTGTGTTGCTTCACACTGTAATTATGTGTATGGGTATAACTCAAAACGTATATAACCCATTTTAGTTCTGACGCTTAACTTCTATTCACTGTATTCTCTTTACTATGCTCCAAGGTAGGAAGCCTAAAGTGTCACTTATTCAAAAAATAAAAATTGAACTGGTTTTAGAGCTTAGCATAGTGTTAAAACTGATTTCACTGAAGTCTATGACACCTTTCTATTCAGTTTCTTTCAATTCTTTTAGATCTAACTGCTGATTTTTTACCTGACTGAATATTGTTTTTGTCTAGAGGTATGTTGTATTATTTGAAGTATTGTTGTTTACCCCGACTCCACAGGGGTATGTAAAAGCTGTTGTCTGTCAACATCACTTTTCAACATCAGCACTGATTAGGTGATGGATAAACTTGAGGCAGCTGTTGGTAGCATTCAACTGAACATCATTCTGTTTCGATATATTGATACCCCGAGAACATTGTCTTGTTGGCTCAGTTCAGTAAATTGCTGCAGCTTATGGCCATTCTAGTTGAGCAAAAGCAGCATGCTTTAGGGTACGTCTATACTTACCTCCGGGTTCGGCGGTAAGCAATCGATCTTCTGGGATCGATTTATCGCGTCTTGTCTAGACGCGATAAATCAATCCTGGAAGTGCTCGCCATCGACACCAGTACTCCTGCTCCGCGAGAGGAGTACGCGGAGTCGACGGGGGAGCCTGCCTGCCGCGTGTGGACCCACGGTAAGTACCTTGAAGTTCGAACTAAGATACTTCAACTTCAGCTACGTTATTCACATAGCTGAAGTTGCGTATCTTAGTTCGAACTGGGGGGTTAGTGTGGACCAGCCTTTAGACTAGTTATTAAGCCAGATAAAACAAAGTGTCATGTCATTACCATGACATCACTCTCCAGCTCCATATCACAACCAGCACAGTAGTAATCTGTCTGCACAGGACATCACGCAGGTGGCAGCTGTCAAGTATTTGAGCAGTGTCATGGACACTGGAGCTGGAGGATGCTCTAGAGATCTGAACATGCATATAGCAGCAGCAGCTGCCATGTTTTGGGCCCTCCACCAGCTTTTGTGGTAATGTCGTTACATCAAGTTTGCTACAAAGCAGAGGCGCTATAAATCAACAGCTATACCAACTCCACTGCATGAAAGTGAAATGCGGGCACTGAGGAAAGCTGAAGAATACTGGACTGATGTTTTTGAGTCTCATTGTCTTCATCAGCTGCTTCATATCAAGTGGCAGGACAAGATCAACTATTAGGATATTTGAAGCCAAACACAGGAATCGCCTCCTTCAGCGTTGGTTCAGTTTCAGCAGCTTTCTTGGGATGAACATACCATTCAAATGGAAGACCAATGAATCCGAAACCTGTGTACCAAGGAATGTTGATATGTGGCTGGCTATCACGGGGCAATCAAAAGTTTCAGGGGGGCAACAAGATTGCCATTGATGGATATAAACCAAATATACAACCAGACTACCTTAAGCACCTTGTCAGCGATCAATCACTCAATTTGCAAGGAAGCCATGTCCTTTGGGATTTGCCATAATGATGATGATGGTATACTACTTGACTGTTCTAGAGTTTAAATACCCTACTTGTATCTTCTTTCTGTAGCCATTCTATATTGTATAGCTACTCTTTGAAGTGATCCTGGAGTTTTATGCTTCTCCATTCTAGTTAACATTTCATATGCTTATTTTGGACAGTATTTTTAATGTTCATAGTTTCATAGAAATATGACGACAAAACTAAAAATCTGAGAGATTATCTATCTTTGGTAAAATAATGTGATCCAATCCCATTCACGAGCTTGTGGATGCTAGTCTTTTAGAATTAGACACTGAAATAGTTATAATACACATCTTTTGTCTAATAAACTTCTTAACTGAGGAAACAGGCACAGAAGTAAATGGCTACAAAAAGGTGACACCACATCAGTCAGGAAGTAAACCCCAGGTTGGATTCTGACATTTTCTAATCACTAAGAAACACTCGCTGCTCAAATATAATTATGTTCTTTCCCTTCAATTACTTTACCCTTTTAAAACATAGAAATAAGCAGTTTCCTCTCCTGTGTGGATATGATCTTTCATTCACAGCTGGCTGATGGAGCATTTTGTTTTTTAACCACACTTTTCTGGAACTCCTTGCCTGAGGAGGTTGTGAAGGCTAGGAATATAACAGGGTTTAAAAGAGAACTGGATAAATTCATGGAAGTTAAGTTCATTAATGGCTATTAGCCAGGATGGCAAAGAAATGGTGTCCCTAGCCTCTGTTTGTCAGAGTGGGATGATGAATGGCAGGAGAGAGATCACTTGATCATTACCTGTTAAGTTCACTCACTCCGGGGCACCTGGCATTGGCCACTGTTGGTAAACAGGATACTGGGCTGGATGGACCTTGGTCTGACCCAGTACGGCCATTCTTATGTTCTTTTATCATCACAGAAGCATTGCCAGAATACACCCTTTTCTCTCCAATGACAAATTGAGGTTCCTAACTTCTTGTTGTAAAGAGTGGTATATTTAAGTATGTGTTGCTTCAGATGGCTTAGTTCAAATAACTGACTTATTACCCACTGATGGAGAGGTACTGCATGTGGAAACAAACTCTTTGGAAAAGAATTACAACTTGTAGAATCTGGTCAAAAAGTTTGCAAATGGTTAAGTAACACTTCAAAAAAATTAAAAAATGAAGAAGTTCAAGTACATCTTGACGGCAACACTTAAAATTAGTTGGGAAAGTGGGTTAAAATTCCTTGAAGGGGACAAAAGATGGCACCATATAAATCCTAGAGAATAAGGACACAAAAGATGGCACTGACAGTTAACTCCATAGCACTGAGTCTTTATGTTAATTTTCTTTAAAATCTCCAGTGTCTGTCTAATGCAGTCTAAGATCTCCTGACATTTAAGGGCTGCTTAAAATGTGGTTTGAATTCAGGGTCCCTTGGAGTGTTACTTTTAAGTGTGTTTTATTCCTCTGCTACATTTCTCCATTCTGACAGTCAGGCACAATTTACTAAAAGACTTGCCCTGAAGCACCAGAAAACTTCAAAGAACGATATTTAATAAATTTCACTTGATTACCCTAGAATGGAAGCACTGCTGATGGGAGAGCAAGTAAAGGAGCAAGATTTAAAAATACTATCCCATGGAGACTCATGAACCTTTAGTATATACACATTAAGCTAAGCATCACCCATAGCTCTTTACAGAAGTACATTATTCCATGCCATATACCTCAAGTTTATCTCACTAGAGTCAATCACACATATTGGCTTGCATGATATTAGCAATCTATGGAGATTACTAAATTCTGTGCATGAATTTTTAGGTTTCTTCAACCTCACTGGATCTCAAAACACACACAAGTATTTATTTTTTATTTTAAGGTATATCTAGTTTCAGGTAGCTTAAAAATAGCTAAGGAGCTACTGACATCCATTACAGGGACACTGCCAACTTAAAATCTAGTCAATTTCAGCTGCAGATACTACACTGATTCTTCACAAGGAACATTTTGGTTTGGTTTTATAGTCATATTGTTCCTTTTTAGAAAATGTTATTTTCCTCCACAGTTGCTGTGTGAAAGATCCACAAAATCAGAAGCAACTAACTATACAAGGGAAACAGTGAAAGTGGTAATGAAAAAGTGATGTCAAATGCAGAAAGTAAACCGTTTTTGTTCTGTATTTGTAAAGCACTTAGCATAACGGGGTCCTGGTCTAGGACAGTACAAATTCAGTAAAAAATAAATAATAATATGACAAAAAAAATCTGATAGCTTCCATTTAAGAGTATACCTTAGTGTTAACTGAACATCAGTAGGTAAAAAAATTCAGACTGGAATGAGAATTTTTAACTGACAGTGTCCCTGTTTTGACCAAAATTGCCATTTACTTCCCTAAATTAACAAATCCCTTTCAATCAGAATGTATCACATCTGAAGTACCCAATCCAAGTGTCTATTACAATAACCAAACAAATCTGAGTTTATGAGCAGAACAGTGATTAGACTGACAATTAAGCATAACAAATGTAAGAGAAGTTTGCAAATTAGATTGTGACATTATAAAAATGAACACAACAAAATTAAGGAGACATACAGATTAAGTAAAACAAAACTGAAATGTTGACGTCTGTACACAATAGCAATCTGTACTCCAATTCATTAAATGTGTCAATTTTTTTTAATAATATGAAAATAAAGAAGCTCATGTTCACTTGCAACCGTCTTTTTTATAAAGCATTAAGCATAACAAGGAATTATGCCTTTTAGGCTTTGTCTACACCACACAATTAAATTGACCTATAATAGGACAACCGACAGCCACTGCAATAATTACTGCAGTTTTTCATGTTCACACTACCCTCCTTCTGCCAGTGGTGTGCATCCTCACCAGGAGCACTTGCACCGATTTAAGTGGGTGGCTGACAGCCCGAGCTGTAAGTAATTTAAGTAATGCAGTGTTTACACAGACTCTGCGTCACCCTAACTACTTTGACCTATGTGCTACACCTCTTGTGGAGGTGGAGTCATTAGGTCGGTATAGTGGAGGACTGACATCAGTGGGAGCAACCCAGCAGTGTAAACCTGGCCTTAGTGTCCTCCACCTAAAAGTGAGGCATTTAACTCTATTGTATCAATGTTTTTATGTAGGTACCCACCACCCATTTCCACAGTATCTCAGGACTGATGCCAGCTAGCAATACAAAAGAAATATACAAATATGTGTTTAAAGACTAAAACAAGGTTTAATTAACTGAAAATCTATTTTTTAAAATGTACACTACAACATAAAGATGAATAATTCCATTAATCCCAAATAGTTGCCATGAGAGAAAAGGAGAACTGTTTAAATATTCCTCCAAAATAAATAGGGATGGCAATTTAAGATGATATATGGTATTCCACACCTCAAGTATTTATCCATGGCATGATCAATATATATCATTGGACTGCACACTATAACAGAACAGAGACAGTGGCAGGAACCACACAGTTTCACAGTTGAGCGGAAGAGTTTTGGCTGTAGAGTGAATTGACAACGATGACATAAAATTCTACTCAGTTTCACACAGCCATATCATTTCTGCGAGAGCTGCGTTGCTTCCAATAAGACAGGAAGGAAGTTAAAAGATTGTTTAAAAATCAGGTTCATTGCAAGAGAAAAGTGAAGGTGATACTAATATAAGTACGCCACATTTCCTGTCCCCTCCTCCCCCCCGCTCCGCCCCACACGAGAGATTGAAGCTTACCGAAAGTATACAAAGGAGCTACTTTTCTTGTTGTCACTAAATTACACTAAAATCAACAAGTTTGCATCCAGCTAATTTAACAGGCTTTTTCAATCAGATATATCAAGAGTTGAAAAAGTAGTAACACTATGTACACAAAGAATAACATAGCAAAACTTATCTTGAACCTCCTAATATTTAGGGCCACTGGCAGACAGGTGACACATGCTTCACAATCAATACCAAGAAAAGTCATCCTATATGGATGAAAACTCCTATAAGGTGCATACATAATCTATGAAAAACAAAATGAAACCTTACACAAGTGCTGGATAACATGAATGAACCAATTATGTAAGCATATAAAGTGTTAGTTTTATGAAAATAATGGTACAACCTAATTAAAATAGAACTGAGGGACAATTTCATATGCTGAACCCTAGAATAACTGCCTTGTGGAGATAAACTATCGGAATACAGTATTGTCAATTCTGAGCTAAGTTTGTATTTTAGCTATACTATTAAAGCCTTTACTTTGATTTACTTTAGTCAAGGACTGTGAAATCAAACGTTCATTTTATTTGCTTCTTCAAACTTTGCTGATTGCTACTTAAAACATATTTCTTCCGTTTGATTTGATGTATTTATTTTAATTTATATAAAATAAAAGACAGCACCTATTGCTTCATACTAAGCACCCGTTAGACCCTTTAAAAAGCACAATGACAAAAATTCCCTCCTCATAACAGCGCGAGTTTCATCTGACCACACCTGCCCTTTTTTTTTTCCCTGCTGAAGCAGTTTGAAGACTGAAACAATACTTTGTCCATCATCAGCCCATCATAACTTCACCCTGCATCCTTCTGTAAACTAAGGAAGTGATATCGCTTTGCAGAACCCTAAAAATCACCACATTTGCATTATTTCATGTGATGGGGTGAACTCACCCAGCACTGGACAGGGGAAGGTTAAGTCACGCCCCCACATCTCTACTGGGCATGCTCAAGGTGAAGCACTTCTATAAAAGAAAGCAGCCCAGCTCAGTCTAGGTTGACTGCTGAAGAGGAAGGATGTTCCTTGCTGGCTCCAGCCCAGGAACAGCTGGAACCCCTGATTGCAGAAGCCAGAGGTGCTGAAACCCAGACAGACGTCCAAGTGCATGCAGACACCCGAGAGGGACCAGGGGCACTGGAACCGCACCCACTGAGAAGCCTGGAGACCCGGATGATGCTTCGACAATAACTCCCAGAGACATGGTAAGAAGTGACCCGGGGGGACTAGTTATAGTCCTATGGGAAGCCAGTGTGTTTAGGTCGGAGCCCTGCTAGCTCAGTGGTGGAACACTCCGCCACTGCTAGGGCCCTGGGCCGAGACCCAATGGAGCAGGGAGGGCCCAGGTCCTCCCAGGTGACGGCCCACTGGCCGCTAGACCTTACAGCCCTGAGTGGCAGGGCGACTCTATTGACTCTGGCCACTTGGCCTTAGAGCAGTGGTCCCCAACCTTTTTGTAGCCAATAGCACATTCATGTTTTCAGAAGAGTGTGGCGGGTGCCAACAATTTTTCAAGACTTATTTTGTATTTGTACATTAAAAAATACGGGGCTGCAGGCTGTGGGCGCTGGTATTCTCTGTCCCCGGCAGGCGTGGGGCCGCGGCTTCCCTCCCTTGCAGGGCACTACTTGGTGGGCGGGCGCCAGGGTCGGCTCTAGGTTTTTTGCCACCCCAAGCAAAAAAAAATTTTTGCTGCCCCCCTGCCAGCCCTGGGCTCTCACGCCCCACCCCCCCACCGCCACCCCCTCAGCCCATTGAAGTCCAGGGTCCAGATCTGCAGCTGGGGTAAATTAATCTGTATAGTTCTAGTCTAGGTCACTGGAGCTATGCTGATTTACACCAGCTGAAGCTCTAGCTCTGTGTGTGTGTGGGGGGCTCGATCATGTAAACCAATGTAAAAGGAGGGCTCTCCGCCCCTTGCACATTCGGGCCCAGAGAGAGACCTGTGCGTAGCACATTACGCAGTCCTTGGGCAAAACATCCCAAGGCTTGACAAAAAGCTAAGGGCCGCCAGAAGCCTGGCTTATCCCTATGCACTTAACATTCCCTGTCTTCTTTCACTCCCAGCCCCTTGAGGCCCAGATTAAAATGCCCCTCTTCTCTCCTGCGCTTTGCTGCCTGCCTCGTGCTCCAGGGATGGGTGGTGTTTTCCACTCTGTTCTCTCGTGTCTGTCCTTTGCTGTGTGTGTGTCCATCCTTTGCTCCATGTGTCTGTTCTTTGCTCTGTGTGTCCATCTGTCCTTGTGTCTTTCCCATAGGCGTGCACAGCACATTTCATTAGGGTGTGCCTCCCACTTCCTGTCCCCTGACTGCCCCCCTCAGAATCCCTGACCCATCCAACCCCCCCACCCCTTGTCCTGACTACCACTCCAGAGACCCCTAACCCCCCCCCTCCCCCCCCGGGACCCCACACCCTATCTAAGCCCCCCTGTTCCCTGTCCCCTGACTGCCCCCCTCCAGAGACCTCTTGCCCCTAACCACCCGCCCAGGACCCCACACTCTATCTAAGCCCCCCATCCCCTGACTGTCCCTCGGGACTCCATGCCCCAAATCCAAACCCCGGCTCCGGCCCCAGCCCCCTTACCACGCCGCTCAGAGCACCGGCTGGAGCCAGAAACGCTGCTGCACTGCCCCGCCCCCCAGAGCGCTGCCCGCGCGGCGGCAGAGGGACAGTGGGGAAGGGGCTAGGAGGAGCCTCTCCGGTGAGCTCAGGGGCCAGACAGGACCGGCTTTTTTTCTTTTGCTCCCGTAGCTCCGGCCGCAGCTTCTTCTTTTTTTTGACGCTTGGGGCCCTGCCCCTATGGTCTTTCCTTCACAATATGTATCTCTCTGTCCTCCCATCACTCCATGTGTGTGTTCTTTGCTCTGTATGTGTCTGTCCTTCACTATGTCTTTCTGTCCGTCCTTCGCTCTGTGTGCGAGTCGGCTGCTCTGGCCCCACTGCAGAGCATGTGTTGCGCTGCTGCCTACCAAAGGACACTGTGTTGTTGCCAGGAGTTCTCGGGAACTGTGAGCTCCAACCCCCCGGGCCGTTGCTGCCACCTTCCCTGGGCTTCCAGGGAGCCTGCGTGTCTCAGTCGTGCCCACACAGGAGCACCCAGAGAATTACCACTGCCTGGAGCAGGAGGCAGTGCCACGCCCAGCGCGGAGCCGCCATCCCGGGGCCGAGCCCCCATCCCGGGGCGGAGCGCAAACTCCGGCCGCCAGCGGGCGTGGAGCGAGCTGGGCACCCGAACACGCCCTGCCCCAGCCCCTCCTGCCCTGCCGCTCTCGGGGTCCCTCTGGCGGGGGAGGCGGCACCGCATGGGGGCGGGGGTCTTGCTGAGCGCTGAATGCGCTTTGAATCGGGAGCCAGGCATTCAGCAGACTGCTGCCCAAACTGCCAAAGAAGAAAAAAAAAAAGCCCGGACTGTGCCGCCCCAGGCACGTGCTTCCTCCGCTGGTGCCTGGAGCCAGCCCTGGCGGGTGCCATGGCACCTGCGGGCACCGCGTTGGGGACCACTGCCTTAGAGCCATGAGGCCAAGTACAGTCCCACGGACTTATTCACGGAGTAAACTTACCCAGCACTGGACAGAATACCTCTCTTTTTTTTTATACCAGCTCATGCATCTCTGCTTACCACAACTGTAGAATTATGACCTAAGATCACCTCTCCCTGTATGCAAGTAGGTCTGAAACCAGAAACCTTGCATTCTACACTGAATCCAGAGTCAGTGAAGATCACAAAGCCAGACCCCATGCCTATGGCAGGATACTCCACTAACAATCAGGCTATTGCATTTTGCAGCAATTTAAGTTTCCCAATATATTTCAGATAAAGTCTTCTATAGAATACATTGTAGTAACCTAACCTTCAATTGACAAATGTGTGGATGACAGCTGCAATAACTGCACCCAAAAGAATGGACATACATAAAAGGAAGACAGATAATCTGATCATTAGAGCTCCACATTAGGGAAAAGCATGAACACCATAATATAAAAAAAATAAAATAAAACAAAAAACTTATACCACAGTGGCAACTCCTGTCCCCACTGCAGATGTTGTGGTCTGGTGTACGGTGTTGCAGTGCTGCTCAGTCAGATTTGGCCTGTCTGCCCCTCTGTCATGATAGGAGGAGCGGACAGGCCAAAGTTGAGTGAGTGGCACTGACACACCATGTACCAAGTTGCAATGCCTGGAGCAGAGTACCAGTCCCAGCCCCACAGGACTGGAGCTGCTGCTGTGATGTGTTTGCTTTGTCAACCACCTCCAGGGTTTCCTACCCTTCCCCCTGCCCCCGTGTGGCAGGACCCCACCTCCAAGCTTCCTGTGATAAAAAACAAAATTTAAAAAAACATAAAAAATAAATTTAAAAGGGATTCCACTGATCATCTAATAGGATCAGGAAATCCTACCAGAATCCTACACTGCAAACTTGAACAAAAGGCAGACATACACCTTCATTCAAAGGGGAAAGACGATACTTGTGTTATTTCCTAGTTGCCCTCCCAAACAACCCAGCATCACTTAAATTCTATCTGGATTGAGCCTCAGTTTACAAGCTGCCTATTACCACCACCACCATCCCTTTCCATACATATTTAACAATAACCTGCAGCAATTACAACTCAAAAAAGTTAGAAACCGTTTCAAACCTGTGTGCTTTTCCCCCAAATGTGAAATCTTCCAAGCATGTACAATCTTGTTTACTCCACTGTGTGACCAGGTAAAACATTAATAAACTTCTAATATATCCAATAAGTCTTCAGAAAATGTTTTCCAAGGACACACCATTTTTTCCCCTTTTAAATACCAGAGAGGTGCAGTTTACTAAGTAGATCTCAGGCATTTAAGACTTTATAAAGTTGCTGGTATTGATCCATATTCCACACACAATTCAACAGGTAGTCAGTGCAGATCATAGAGTCAGACTAGTGTAATATGGTCATGGTGTGATACTGCACTTATCTACATGTGTAATGTACTTCAAAATGTAGTAGATATGGCATCCTAATCCTGGCTTTACCACTGGCTTCCTATGCTCTCTTGGACAAGTCACTTAACTCCCCTGTGCCACAACTTCCTTCAACATTCCTGATACTAGGATAGTAAAATGTTTTGAAATCTACGGATAGCACTTAGAACACTAAGTATCAATGTAGCTACCTTCCATTTATGCCCAGTATGGTGACTGGATGGAAAAACTATGCGTTGTCCTCCTCCTAAATGTCTCATTTCCTTCTTGTTTAATTAGTGCATGTTCATTTTTAGCATATGTAATTACCACTAACAAATACATGACATGCGTTCACCAACAGTAGGGACTTGCACAAAGTGCTCAAAGCATCCGATATTTTATCAAAACTTAGTAGCTTCACAGTGGGGAAAAATGTTTTTACTTTAATTGAATAATGGAAAAGTCTTTCGAAAGAATCTTCATTTCTATCCCATACTGTTTTCTAGTTAAATAGTTATATCTATTTTCAATTCCAGTTTATTCATAGACTGGCAGAAAACAGTGTTTAACATGTACCAAAGTTTTAAATATGTATAACATCGAAAAATGCCTCACCCCATCATCTAAGGTGAAAACCACAATGGTATAACAAAAATATACACATTTCCAAGAAGACTGAGTTCAACCTGCCAATTTTCAAATTCATTTGAACAGCTGATTTTTATTAATACAGTTTTACTTCTAGATCAGGGATCTGAACACCATTTGGTAGGAACCAAGAGTATATGATGGCTGTTTGGAAACATACATGAACAAACACTACCCACTGATTTAACTTTTAAGTGTCCACATCTCAATTTACCCATTTAATGACAATTGCAGTAGACAAGCTAAACAATGAATGGACACGGAGAACAGTCTCATCTTTAGAGGCAGCCCCTCCAGAACAGTGCTGAAAACTGAAAGATGTATGGTCTAACTCTTCTATGCATTGTTATTGTTTAAGAGCAGACAATATGTTTGTCAAGAGCAGTCCCTGCCCTGGAAAGCTTATGATCTAGAACAGGCATCGGCAACCTTCGGCATGCGGCTCGCCAGGGTAAGCCTCCTGGCGGGCTGGGCCAGTTTGTTTACTTGCCGCGTCCACAGGTTTGGCCGATCGCAGCTCCCACTGGCCGCGGTTCGCCGTTCCAGGCCAATTGGGGCTGCGGGAAGCAGCACAGGCCAGGGGATGTGCTGGCCGCCGCTTCCCGCAGTCCCCATTGGTCGGGGACAGCAAACCGCGGCCTGATTGGCCGAACCGGCAGGTAAACAAACCGGCCCGGCCCGCCAGGGGGCTTACCCTGGCGAGCCACGTGCTGAAGGTTGCCGATGCCTGATCTAGAAGATATACATAGAAAGACACAGTATGCACCGTAAGATGGGGAGAAAGGAGCTATATTTATTAAATATTCTTAATTGATCTTCAGGGTTTGTTACCTGGTACATGCAGGTGGGCTGAACCAGCAAAATCTAGGGTAATAACCTGGTGAGAAGCCCAGCCCATCTGCTACACATGTGCTGGTGGGAAAGAAGAGGGCAGTGGGATTTCTACTAGAGTGCTATTCTTTTTTCATATCAGCTTCTGGCTGACAGCTGTCAGATAAATGTGATACTCCCCCACCCACTTCTAGCTAATGAAAGGAAGTGGATTTTTATCCCTTCTCCAGCCTCCTTACTGCCCGCTTCCTTCCCGTAAAGTTTCCTGGCTGCTCTGAGTGCATGTATGTGTAGTGGTAGGGAAGTGTCTCTGTTACTCTGCTCGTCTCAGCTACTTACTCCTCTTCCTCCTCCTTTATTGAGAACTCCACGGCCAGGTTCTGCTCTATTTCTCCCAAACAGCCACATGAAAAGCAGGAAATGCACTGGCACAGTTTGTCTACTGACGAAAGTCACACTAAATCCGTTTATAATTGATTCATATTTGGAAGCAAGGATTGTAAACAGTTTTATAAATGAATGCTTATATTCTGCATAAACAGCATATTTAGGCACACACATGCCTCAAGGAAAACATCCTAACCTGCCACTGGCAAGCAGATTTTAAAATCTTAACATATATCAATTATCTGTGTTGTAACTGCATTCGCTTCAGCAAGATTCACACCTCAGCACAGTTCATTCAAGACTCCCATTAAAAAGTGTCTCAAAAGTTGTCAACTGCTACGCAAAATTTACTTAAATCAAAATGTTTAAATTAATATGAAAGGTGAGATGTATTAATGCACTTGATGTGATAACTGCACCGTGCAAGAAGAAAAGGTGCTTTCAGGTCAGACATCAGAATGTCTGTGAAAATCCAATATACAAACAACAGTATTACATTAAAGAGGAGCAGATTGCTGGTGTAAAGATTAATCTGTTCGGTCTGTCCTGATAACGCAATTACTTAAGCATGTGCTTAATTTTACTAACAGAGTACACTACTTACATTAGTAAAGTTCAGCGTGTACATAAATGTTCACAGGATTAGGGCCTTTACTGGCAATAAGCAATGATCATATCCTACATTTCAGCAAGGAGTTTATAGCAGGGTACTATGAGGAAGTATAATGTAAAGACTTGTTTTACAAAATATAACACTAACATATTTTGAAATAGGATTAATTTGTACAATTGTCAATGTTAAAGTACATTTTTGACTTTACTCCTTTTTAACTTTAAATGTGCTCAACTACTCACTAAATACAAAATAAATTACTCTGCAAAATCTGTTCCTAATCATTTGTACTAACAGACACAAGAAAGCAGAGCAGATGAACTCTAAACAAGGTAAAGAGAAAATTCAACTTGGGTGTACAGTGTGTAGTTCATCGTTTGAAAGTATTATTCTTAAGTAATGACAAGGAGAATCCAATGTGAAAGAGCAGTAAGAACATGTGATTCCTAGAAATTAGAAAACAGCAGAAGCTGAAGATACAACACGCTCGCAGACCGAATACTTCTTACATGGTTTGACTGTTGTCAAAGCCGGGCACAGAAGCATGGACAGGCTGAGTCATTCCCTGTAGTAACTTCAGGGCGAATCCCCTTCCCGATAGTGGTGGGAAGGGAACAGAGAACACAGCCCCGCCCGGCCGGCCCCGCTCCCTCGCGCTGTTTACAAACAGGCTCTGTCCCGGAGCGGGGCGGCCCCAGCCCTCCCCAGGGAGACGCTGCTCCCCGGGTCACTCTGAGCGCAGCCCCCCGCTCCATCTTCACAGTGACCCCGTTTCCCGAGGCAGGGGAGGGATCCCACTCCCCCCCCCCCCCTTTCTCTGCTGCGCCCAGCGGGTGTCAGCCGGGCGCGCTGCTGGGGACAGGCCCACGGAGCCCAGTGAGCCACTCACCCCCGCGCCCCACCAGCCTGCGGGGAGGGGGAGCCCCCACCCCGGGGGCAAGGCCCCGCCAACCTCCCCCCCACTGGCTCCTGCCTGGCTCCCGCTCCCCTCAGCAGTCAGGAGCGGGCTCCGTGGTCGCGCGCCCCCCGCCCCGGGCGACACTCACCCACAGCGGCGAGGCGGCCCCGCGCACCATCCTGCGGTGACCGGCAACAGCGGCTCCTCGCTGGCGCTAGGTCCGGCCGATGGGCTCCGGGCGCACCCGGCAGAGCGCGGTCAGGGGCTTGGGAAAGCGCCGGACTCGCGGGGGGGGGATGGCGGTTGGGGGACTCCGGGCGCCGCTCGAGCCCCGCCACCGTTCTCCTGGCGCTGCCGCTGTTTGTTATTGCCGTCACTCTCTTCCGGCGCAGTGCACGCTGGGTAAGGGAAGAGCGGGAGGGGCACCATAGAGAGGAGGCGAGCGCGGGACAGAGCGGAGCTGGAGGAGGCGGAAGGAAGGAGAAGGCTGAGGGGAGGGGTCCCCAGCAGATGCTGAAGAGCGGCTGGGCTCAGAGAAGCTGAAGGGAGAGAGTGGCGTGCGCGTGCAACGGAGCGCCAGGCAGAGGGGGCAGCCGGGTGTGTGAGCGGGGCCCGCGGGGTGACTGAGGTCCGGGGGTGGTGGCGGCAAGTGGCTGGGGGTGGGACTGAGGCCCAGTGAGGGCGGGCGGGGGTGGGGGGCCGTCGGGTGCGGGACTGAGGCCTGGGGGCTGTCGGGTGCGGGACTGAGGGCGGGGGGGGCTGTCGGGTGCGGGACTGAGGCCCGGGGAGGGTGGGGGGGGCTGTGGGAGTGGGGCCCCGGGGGGAGGGGGGTGTGGGACTGAGGCCCGGGGGGAGGGGGCTGTCGGGTGTGGGACTGGGGCCCGGGAGGGGGCGGTGTCAGGTGCGGGACTGGGGCCCGGGAGGGGGCGGTGTCAGGTGCGGGACTGGGGCCCGGGAGGGGGCGGTGTCGGGTGCGGGACTGGGGCCCGGGAGGGGGCGGTGTCAGGTGCGGGACTGGGGCCCGGGAGGGGGCGGTGTCAGGTGCGGGACTGGGGCCCGGGAGGGGGCGGTGTCGGGTGCGGGACTGGGGCCCGGGAGGGGGGGGTGTCGGGTGCGGGGCTGGGGCCCGGGAGCGGGGGGTGTCGGGTGCGGGACTGGGGCCCGGGAGGGGGGGTGTCGGGTGCGGGGCTGGGGCCCGGGAGGGGGCGGTGTCGGATGCGGGGCTGGGGCCCACGCACAGGGGGCAGCTGGGTGTGTGAGTGAGGCGCGGGGGGAGAGAGACGAGAGTGGGTGGGTGTCAGAGGCCCAAGCCTTAACCCCAGCCACTCCTACCCCATTTTCCGTGTTCAGTTAGAATTACCTTATGTGACACCAGTTTCCTTTTCTCCTGGCCTCCATAGCTACCCTACGTGATTGGGACCAAGTGGTATGTCTACAGTTGGAGGTGGGAACGTGATTCCCAGTTTGTGTAGACATAAATAATAGCAGTCCCTCCCAGGCTGGCACAGGCAGAAGCTAGTGGCCTCACAGGCTAGCCACTGGGTATGTGGTAAGGGCAGCTAGCCTAATCTGCCACTCAGGACTGGCTCTTCCACCCCAGCTGTGCCAGGGGTGTCATTTGAGGGGAGATAGGGCAGGAGACCCTTCTGAGTTTCATACAGGAGGTGTGGGAGCTCCCAGGTGGAGCTCTTAACTACAGCACAGCATTAGTGTGAAATGTAAGTTCTGCAGGAGAGAGGTGTCCCTGGGGCAGGGAGTCAGTATTTTGTTTACAAACAGAGGCAGGATGATTAAGATAAGAATTTAATCACCAGCCCTTTAAGTGTATGGAGGTCTAGCCCATATAACAGGAATCCCTGGTGGAGTTATTGTTGAGAGAACACAGGGGACTCCAAAAAAATACAGCAAAGCCCTCAGAGCCATGGTTACATTCAGAAAAGGGGAGATTTGGGGGCATAGGTGAAAAGCAGAGGCCAAAACCAAGGGAAGGGATAGCAGTGGTAAAGAGAAGTTCCCACTCTACCTATAGTACTTATGTGGCCCCATCACCATAGTATCTGAGCACCTCACAAGGTCTAAACTATTTCTCTTCACAGCCCCTCAGTGAGGTAGAGCAATGCTGTTATTCCCATGGTACCCTCTGATTGCTCAGCACTGTTCAAAATATGCCAGAAAATGTAGTCCCTGAGCCAGTGTGTAAAAAATGTGTATCCCTGGATCAGATGGAGCTCAAATAAATAAGTATGAAGTATATGGTTATTAAGCATATGTTAATATTTATGAGTGGAGGCGCTGATGGCAATAGGAATTTTACTGGATTAAGGACTAGAAGATTTGATACTCCAACTTTCTTTCAAGAGGAAGAGCTGCCCAGAGCTCCTGTGCCTGTTTATTTTTCTTTCCTGCATATAATGGCCCCGATCTACCTAATTTTTTTTCTCAACTTTAAAATGTGGAGTTTTCTTGGTCTTTGGTTTTAAATGTTCTCCTGTGAGAACTGCAACTCAATCCCTGTAGTGCTGTGTTTAAGAGCCTTTTTGAAAATAACTACCCTTTAAATCAGTTGTGGGAACCTGCAGCCCATCATGGTAATCTGCTGGCAGGCCACGAGACCGTGTTTACATTGGCCGTCCGCAGCTCCTAGTGGCCGTGGTTCGCCGTTCCCGGCCATGGTTCGCCGTTCCCGGGAGCTGCAGGAAGCTGCGCAGGCCACAGGGGCATGCTAGCCGCCGCTTCCCGCAGTTCTCATTGTCCGGGAACGGTGAACTGTGACCACTGGAAGTTGCGGGCGGCCGTTCCTGCAGACGGTCAATGTAAACAGTGTCTTGCGATCCGCCAGCAGATTACCCTGATTGGCTACAGGTTACCCACCACTGCTTTAAATAGAAGTAAAAGCAGTGTTGCCAACTCTCATGATTTTGTCATGAGTCTCATGATAATTATTGCTTTCCTTAAAGCCCCAGCTCCTGGAGTCAAGTGAAGGCTGAAATCATCACATATCCATTCTTAAAGAAAAAATAAGTTTCTAGCCCTTGTGGCTGTGGAGAAAGCTTCAAAATGTGACCCCAGTGCACCTTAAAGGCTCAAAAAGCAAATGGCAAATTAAAAAAACACCAAGTCTATTATTTTTACATAATCTCATGAGTTAAAAACAATCTCATGATTTTTGGAAAGCCTGATTCATGGTTTTTGAACATTTGGGATTGTCAATACTGTGAAAGTGACTTAAAAGTGTCACTTGCACTCCTGTTAAAGGTCAGTTTCTAGTCTATTATTTGTAGGGCGTAGCACACCCTACAGCCCCAGGCAGGTGCAGTATAAACTCACGGGGCCTTGCCCTAGTAGGATGTTTCCAAAGTTATATGATCTATTCCAAGCTTGGTGAACTGCAAATAAGTGATAGAAAGTCATCTAGTATTTCAGTTGTATTCAAGAGTTAGTAAAAAGTAAGAATATATATAAAAATGTTAAATCTAACCAGTCTCCCTTAAGTCACTTCTCACAAGATGTGAGAACATGTTAGCATTAGAGCTGAGTGGGTCTAACATTTATTTAATTCTCTTTTTTAATATAGGAATTAGGTAAGGTGCTCCTATCAGCTTATTTCTAAGTTATCTGCAAAAAACCCTTGAGTTTTCAGGTGCCTAAGTAGCCTCTGGAATCATAGTTAAAGTTGCCCCCTCTCCTCCCCCCCCCCCCCCCCAATCTGAAATGGCGCCCCTGTGGTGTGCTACTGTTTTTAATCCTCTGGCTCAGTGAGAGATAGCACCTGTATGACTACACAAGCTGGGAATTGCATCCGCAACACCACGTGAAGATACAGCCTTAGAAGCATGCCCCCCCTCCAACTCAACAAGAGCCAATCCTGCTGTGTTCAGTATTTCTCACCATTCCTCCTTTCAGTTATCTGTGTCCCTACCCAGTTCTCTGCTGTAGCACTGCTCTCCCTTTCTATTTCCTCTTCCTACCTTTTCCTTTGCTTTATAAAAACTGTCACTTCTTCAGTAGAATAGTATAAAGAGTCCTGTGGCACCTTATAGACTAACAGCCGTATTGGAACATAAGCTTTCGTGGGGCCTGCTGTAGTTCCAGATATCTGTGTTCCAAGACAGAACAGAACTCAAACTAACCACTTTTTTTTCCAGTGAATGTACTAATCCTTGCTGAATAACATCAACACACATCATGCCAGACAGTAAGCCAGTAATATGATACCTACTGCGGATGTATAACATCTTCCTCAATGTTTTTAGCCAGTGCTTTGAACCTGAATCGGAGAACTCTGTAAATACTACCCAGTTCTCTAATGTTGTAAAGCTGGCTGCTTGCATAAACGTGAGTATATTTTGGAAACTCTGATACCCTGTATATATGGTACCTCTGCAAGAAATGGCTGGATTCAGTGAGGATTAAGACATCTGTTTTTCAGTTTTATAAGGCATATCATACCCTTCCTCTCACAAAAGCACAAATGGAAAACTAACAACTAATAAACACTCATGGGAAAACATGCTGTGGTAACCGCTTCCCTCCCCATCCAATTTTTTCACATTTACTCTGTTTGCTCCCCCACCACACCATGGAAAACAGGGTAGCATTTGGCCCTTTATAGGTAGCAAACACTCACTTACTCATGTCAATATAGTGCTTGAACAGTGAGAAATGCTGACAATTCCAAAACCTGAAAGTGAAGATTTCATTAATGTCTTTCTTGTTTTCACAAATTAAATCTAGCTCTGAAACTTCCTGTCCTGCCAGTAGTGTCGTGTGTCAAGATGGGAAAAAGAGGCATTGATAGAACTGTAACGTAGACAATATGAAGAATATTTAATCAAGCATGTACTGTATATGTGGGGACTTGTGATAATGGCATCATAAGATTCTGAAAAAAAGATCATACTCATGTTAAAAGTTCATGACAAAGCATTGACAGCAAAGCATGTTGAGCTGGTTTATTCTTGGGTCATTTCTTCATCTTGCTCAGGGTGTGGTGGCTTATGACTGGTTGGCACGTAAGCATCTAATTATACTCTTTTATTTTAAGATCCTGTCTGAAAACGTTTGTTAACTTGTAGCACTTCTTGTATTAAAGGCAATGCTTACTGGTATTATACTAATTTATACTGGCATATTTGTAAAACAGGATTCAACAGATTGCAGGTATGGAACACCTACAGCTATGGGAAGAGTTTGTAATGCTATATTAATATTAAATTTATCAGAGATTAAAACAGTGGCTCTCAACCTTTCCAGACTTCTGAAAGGGGTGCAATAGTCTGATTTGTCTTGCGTACCCCACAAGTTACACCTCACTTAAAAACTGCTTGCGTACAAAATCAGGCATAAAAATTAGGGCTATCAATTACTCGCAGTTAGCGCAAGCAATTAACTCAAAACAAATTAACTTGATTAAAAAAATTAATTGTGATTAATCACAATTTTAATCACGTTAAACAATAATAATGTAGATTTATTAATATTTTGGATGTTTTTCTATGTTTTCAAATATACTGATTTCAGTTACAACACAATACAAAGTGCATAGTGCTCACTTTATATTATTTTTATTACAAATATTTGCACAGTATTTATTTTGTTTATCATTTTACTATTTTTCAATCCACCTCATACAAGTAACTGTAGTGCAATCTCAATCATAAAAGTGCAACTTTCAAATGCAGATTTTTTGTTACATAACTTCACTCAAAAACAAAACAACTTCAAACTTTAGAGCCTACAAGTCCACTCAGTCCTACTTCTTTTTCAGCCAATCACTAAGACAAACAGGTTTATTTACATTTACAGGAGATAATGCTGCCCGCTTCTTATTTACAATGTCACCTGAAAATGAAAACAGGCATTCACATGGCACTGTTGTAGCTGGCATTGCAAGTTCACTTACATGCCAGATATGCTAAATGTTTGTATGTCCCTTCATCAGCCACCATTCCAGAGGACATGCGTTAATTAAATTTGTGACTGAACTCCTTGGGGGAGAATTGTATGTCTCCTGCTCCATGGTTTTACCCGTATTCTGCCATACATTTCATGTTATGGCAGTCTCAGATGATGACCCAAGATATGTTGTTCGATTTAAGAATGCTTTCATTGCAGATTTGACAAAACGCAAAGAAGGTACCAATATGAAATTTCTAAAGATAGCTGCAGCGGTCGACCCAAACTTTAAGAGTCTGAAGTGCCTTCCAAAATCTGAGAGAAACAAGATATGGAACATGCTGTTAAGTCTTGAAAGAGCAACACTCCGATTCAGAAAGTATAGAACCTGAATCACCAAAAAAGAAAATCAACCTTCTGCTGGTGCCATCTGACTCAGATGATGACAATGAACATGTCAGTCTGCTCTGTTTTGGATTGTTATCAAGCAGAACCAGTCATCAGCATGGAAGCATGTCCTCTGGAATGTTGGGTGACGCATGAAGGGTTATACAAATGTTTAGCATATCTGGCACTTAAATACCATGTGAGTAACGATTTTTTTCTCTCACGATTAATTGTGATTAATTTTTATCACTTGACAGCCCTAATAATACAAAAGTGTCACAGTAAACTATTACTGAAAAGATTGCTTACTTCCTCATTTTACCATATAAAATCAATTGGAATATAAACATTGTACTTACATTTCAGCGTATAGTATCTAGAGTAGCATAAACAAGTCATTGTCTGTATGAAACTTTAATTTGTACTGACTTCACTAGTGCTTTTTATGTAGCCTATTGTAAAACTAGGCAAATATCTAGAGTTGATGTACCCCCTAGAAGGCCCATACGTAACCCCAGGGGTACGCGTAACCCCAGGGGTACGCGTAACCCCTAGTCAAGAACCACTGGATTAAATCTACATGCTCCTCTCCCCTCAACATTAGTGAAGGGGAACAGAGTCCTGTGCAAGGAGGTGTGAATATGAGGAGTACGTGGATCTGCTGTATGTTGCCTCTTCCCACCTGAAACCTCTACTCCAACCCTGTAAGGTTATGACTCTGAGTTGGCAAGCGGCAGGCCAAAGAAGAAGCCAGACTCATCAACATGCTCCTCTCAGAAACCCACAGAATCAGAATAGCAGTTTAGACTGGTGTTAACACCACTTCAAGGAGTATTGACTCCTGCTCCACAACGTTATCCCTCTCATGTTGTGGGAGTGTTGATTATGCTCTTGGGAAACAGGAGATAGCTTCCTCATGCGTAATGGTGCTATGCTGGCCAAGGCAGAGTCAGCCAATACTGCTAATTGTCCTGCTATACCAAAAAACACTTGATATGGTTTTAATTAGGCCACAACTTTATTTTTAGATGTCTAAGACTACCTGGCAGATAAGTGTTCAGTGCAGGTAACTCAATGTTCACTCAATAACTACCAAGGGGGCTTTTGCCAGCCCCCTTTTTCCATCCAGTTCCTTACCTGGGACCTCATCAACCATGCCCTCCCCTAGTATGAGGGTTAAGATGGGCTATAAGCAAAAGGTGTTCGCTCCCTGCTGAACCATTCACAGGAGCCCCAAACGCTATCACTCCCCCTGCCCCCCGTTCTGTTCCTTTAACCAACACCTCTCTTTTAAGTCCTTTACTAAGCCGTGCCTTCCCTATGACGTAGCTGCACCGGACATCTGCCACATGGAGGAGCCAGCAATTAGCTTGGCTGCCTTTCATACACCCCAACCCAGTCTGGTTCCCAGATATCTCCCACTGCCCCCTTTTATATTGGCTAACCACGTGTCTGCTCCCCAAATCTGATAGGTGAACCTCATCCCCCCAAAAATAACTCCATTGCCCGTATGCTACACCAAGATCCTTGAGGACGCCAGTTGCTAATGACACCATGTACTACAGCACACACTCTTCTGTAATCGGCCATATTGGTGACCGGCTTTCTAGATCTTGAAATTACAAGAAATAATTAAAATCTCCCTCAAACCTCAGCCATGTGCCCAGAGCCACTGATCTTTGCACCATCATACACCAAGAGCCCATAGCGCTAGCAACATCCGCTCGAGTTCCTTGCTGGCTCCTGGTGCAAGCTCTCAAAATTTGTCACACAGAAAACAAGTCAAGGCATCTGCTATGCCATTATCAACCACAGGCCCATGCTTGGAAGAAAACCAGATGTTAAGATGTAAACGTAGCACAAGTGCCCTCACTAACCTCACAATCCTGTGTGATCTGGAAGTTTGGCTATTGTCACACCAGAAACACACCCTTTTTTTAACCAATTCTGATTCCCAAATAACCACTGCAACCAAAATTGGAAAAAAAATCCAGGAAAATCATGTCACTCGCTACCCCATTTTGCTTCCAGAGAGCAAGCCATTTTGTGGCACACCCCCTGCCCTGGTAAAACAGCCCAAAGCCCATTCCCTCATAGCATCCGAATGGATTTTCAAACCAGCCTCTAATACTCCTTCCCTCAATAAAGACAATTGGCTCAAAAACTTCCCACACCTTCAAGTCTTCCTTCAACTCTCTAGTAACTCATATAAAATGGTGCAGCCTTGCTACGTGTGCTGTGGCTGCCACCAGCTGAGCACAGAATGCCCGCCCCAGGGCAACAACTCTTCAGGCAAAGTTAAGGTGCCGCATAATATACTGCAGCTCTTGAAGCATGAGTTTCTTGTCTCCTATAGCTCTCTGCAACTTATCCTGAGGGAGTCGCAATATGCCTGCCCTTGTGTCTAGCTCAATCCGGGTACGTCTTACTCTCTGGGTAAGTCAACGTCATGGAAGGGCCCTCTGTTTTTTCCTGGTATGGGGTACCGCCAACTGTTTAGCTAGGGCCTGAAATGTGTTCAACAGGTAAACAATCTTTCAACCCTGCCCTGCAAATAAAAAATCACCTAAATAATGCACTATTTGACCTAGACCAGCTGCCTGCATCACTGTCCAGTTCAACGTTATACTAAAATTTTCAAATATTAAACAGGATACTGCACAGTCCTTGGGCATCGGTGTCAAAATAAAATTGTCCCATGAAAGAAAAACCCAAAAGGTTGAAGTCCAAAAGATGTACTGGCAACAGTTGAAAAGTAGACTTGATATACTTAGCCATTAGAGGCCCGAGCCACATGACCTAACCATACATGCAGCTTCATCAATGGATGAAGAATGCATGGAACACAGAACCACCAGTCTTCATGGTTAACGGAGCTACCTTATGAGCATGAAAGGTGATGAATTAATTGATATTCTCCTGGAGCCTTCTTGGGGACCAAGCCCAGGCAGGAAACCCACAATTTCTCCATAGGTAATTGCTTGAATGGCCCTACTACCCTACCCTCCTTTAATTCCTGTGTACTCTTTCTGTAATATGTGGCCCATCCCTGCCATTAACTTCACATTTTTTGACATCATAGGAGTCCTAGTCCCCATAAAGGGGATCTGAAATCCCACAGTAAACCTCTCCCACAAATATGACCCATCTGCTTTGTTAGGGTAATCTCCCAGGAGCTCCTTTAACACCTCCATTTTAACTGGCCTTGGTGCCCTTGCCCGTCGCACTGCTTTCAGCTCCCCTGTTCCCTGCCCCCCCTCCCCTGCTCACATTCTGCCCCCCAAAACTGTGGCTGGCACTTGACCCTCCCCCAATCCTGTTTACCCCCTGTGACCTTCCTCTACCTCTCTGGCAACAATTGGCTAAATGGGCCCCCAAACATATTTTGCAAGCATGCCTGAATTTACAGATGCTGTGAAAATAACCACAGTCATTAAATGCCCAGAAAATATTACGTGACTCGGGCCCTTGCCAGTCTTGCTGTGAAGTGAACAGGTCACTATCCACGTGGACTCCCAGTCTCCATAGCATCATCCACTCTAACCACAACATAATGGTGTGGTATGTCCACCGGACCTCTGTTTGTGCTGCCACCCTTAATCTAAACTGCTTCTCATAATTAAACCAAGACATGCCCCAGAACGTGACTTTCTGTCCACTTTAACATTTCCAGTCTGTCCAGTGGGACCAAGGTTGTCACTCTGCCTCTCCGCTCGAGCCAGTACTCTACTCAGCACACCATTCTTCTTAGAGTGCCCATGACGGTTCATCCTACTGATTCCTTCTCCTGGTAACAGTAGCTCCTCCTCCTGTATGTTTTTCAATATCACTTTTCACAGCCTCCCAACTAACTAGTAAGTCTGCTGTGAAAAGTGATATTAACAAATATTACTTTCACAGCAGCAGACTTACTAGATAGCAAGTCCTTTGAAAAAAGCAACCAAAAAGGCAAAAGAAACAACAACAAAAAGACAAGAATGTGCAAAGCACCTTATTTCTCTTTCTATTCTGGTTAGAACAAGTAAAAAATAGAGACAATTGTACATTATTTTTATTATTGAGTCTGCAAAAAGAAACTCTACATAAATAAATTTGGATAATTTGTACATGTATATTCATTGTTCTTCCTAAAGTTAATTAAGTATTTTAGGAAAAATTGTCAGAGTGAAAAGTTGGTGGCCGCACACTGAGGCTACCAAAAAATGTGTTGTGAGAACCCCTGCCTTATGCACTCTGAGTCACAAGGACATCCCAGGGACTTACAGACCAGTCAACTTAACTTCAGTACCTGGAAAGATAATGGAGCAAATAATTAAGCAATCAGTTTATAAATACCTAGGAGATAATGTGATAAGTAACAGTCAGCATGGATTTGTCAAGAACAAATCATGTCAAACCAACCTAATAGCTTTCTTTGACAGGGTAACAAGCCTTGTGGATAGGGGGAAGTGGTAGATGTGGTATATCTTGACTTTAGTAAGGCTTTTGATACTGTCTCGCATGACCTCATAAACAAACTAGGGGCATACAACCTAGAGGGAGTACCTATAAGGTGGGTGCATAACTAGCTAGAAAACCATTCTCAGAGAGTAATTAGTGGTTCACAGTCAAGCTGGAAGGGCATATCGAGTAGGGTCCCGCAGGGATCAGTTCTGGGTCTGATTCTGGTCAATATCTTCATCAGTTATTTAGATAACAGCATAAAGAGTATACTGATAAAGTCTGCAGACAATACCAAGCTGGGAGGGGTTGCAAGTGCTTTGGAGAATAGGATTAAAATTCAAAATGATCTGGACAAACTGGAGAAATGGTCTGAAGAAAATAGGATGAAATTCAATAAGGGCAAATGCAAAGTACTCAACTAAGAAAGGGAACAAACAGTTACACATGGGAAATGATTGCCTAGAAAGCAGCACTGCAGAGAGGGATCTGGGAATCATAGTGGATCACAACCTAAATATCAGTCAAGAGTGTAACACTGTTGCAAAAAAAGCAAACATCATTCTGGGATGTATTAGCAGAAATGTTATAAGCAAGACATGAGAAGTAATTCTTCTGCTCTATTCTGTGCTGATTAGGCCTCAACTGGAGTATTGTGTTCACTTCTGGATGCCACATTTCAGGAAAGACGTGGACAAACTAGAGAAAGTCCAGAGAATAGCAACAAAAATGATTAAAGGTCTAAAAAATATGACCTATGAGAGAAGATTGAAAAAATTGGGTTTGTTTAATCTGGAAAAGAGAAGACTGAGAGGGGACATAACAGTTTTACTGACAAAAGTGCTAATGTAGACATAGATTTAGTGTTCTCTGTCAGAATATATATTCCCCAATATGAAACTTTGTTTGGCCCTCTTAGCTTAAGGAGTTATCTCAGAGATTCTTAGCCTATTTGTGATATTCCTATTGGTACTATTTATTACATTTTTTCAAACCTACATGCACACTGATGCAAAGGGAATTCAGACCCTAATAGTCTCTATTCTGGCCAGATCTATATGCGTGGCCTGGATACTGCTTAAGATCATTGCTGATAAGGTCACCAATGAGTAGCATAGAGACTGTAGGCTGTACAGGTTGCTGAAATGACCTCCTTCATAGAGGGTATGGTGGAGAACACTGTTATATTTTGCTGGGTAGATGACCTATAGTGGGTTGTTACATCCATAGGATAAAAAAGAACACCCCAGAGACGGCTCTGACTTCTGCTATGAGTGTGACACCTCCCCAGCTGCTCCAAGAATACAAAGAGGGCAAAGGTGGCTTAAAGAAACCTTGAACACTCTTCCACAATCCTTGTTCCTGTCTCAAGAACAAGAATGGAGGAACAGAAAATTGACCCCAAGTAGTGTAAAGTAGGAGCTGCACCATCCAAATTACTTTGTGTTTAAGAGCTTTGATAACACTCTTTATTTCTGCTAGCTGGTAAAGTTAACAGTGAAAATCACATACTTTTTGTCTGTTTTTTCTATAGTTAAATGCCTGAACTATTAATCTGGCTCTTAGTTGTGTCATATTATATAGTATGCCATATAATCTATAACACATTTCCTTGCCATTTTATAGCTGGTCTTTGTGGTTTATCAATTACATATTATTACATATTGCAGTTCTTTTAAATCAACACTAGAGGTCATTATAAACCTATAACTTGAATTTTGAACTTCAAATCCCTTTCAAGATTACATCAAGCAATTTGTTGTGAGGCTATACAGGAAAACTACAGTATCCTTTCATGTAAGCTAAAAACTCTGGGGTCTTTTGTTTATTTGTTGTGGTTATATGTTTGTCTGGATGAAGAGAAAAGAATTCTCGGATATGGTGATGTCTAAATGAAAAAAATCTTCAAGCAGTCAAAAAATCACTGTGCAATATTCATTTAAGGACTGAATACACTACAAGGGGTCTATAGAACCTGTATTTCACTCCTTTTCTTCAGTCTATTACTTATCCTCTCTAGACCATTCATTCTATTTGTCTTCCTGATTTTTTGAGTTAGAAGGGATGAGTTTATCATACTAGCATTTTTATAAAACATTGTGAAGTACTATATAGAACTGACATTTTTGGTAAGGTGAGGCCATTCTTTATAAATACATTTCTTACATTTATTTATATTACAGTGATGCCCAGACCCCCCTGCAGGGAGTAGGGTTCCCACTGTGCTCTGTGATGGGTCTTGCATTTCAAATTATCTTTACAGTCAAGGATCTCTAAGTTGTCTGTTCTCTCTTATAAATATATATCTATATAAACAAATAGACCCAAGAGCAGCACTACTATTCTCACTGTATATTTATAATTTTCCAAAGGTCGGGAGAGTGAATTTAGATGTCTGGGAAAACTTGACATTTGGGAAGCCAATAAGATTAGAATTCTGACTAGAACTACTAGACAGAGGATGGAAATGTTATTTTGCAAAAGACTGAGTTTTCAAAATTTGGCTTAATTTTGAATCAGAAGGAATCCAAAAATTTCAAAGTTCTGTGAAATAAAATTAGAAGTGAATAATATTATATAACATTTTGACAAAGTAGAAACAGTTCATTTTGACTTTTTAAAAAAATGTTATAATTACAGCTGTCCAAAACACAGGATTTCCACTTTATGGGAAATTTTATGTTTTCAAAATTTGTTTTTTTTTTCTGAATCTGCACATATCCAAATTTTTCAACATTTCCATGAACCAGAAATCCTGAAAAAAAAAAGGTGTATTAGAGAAACCAAATCTGCTCCCTGGAAACCTGTCAGCCGCTGAGTGAAAACGACAAAAATGTCAGCTGCTGGCACTCCCAAGGTCTGTGGGTCTGGGATGTCAGCTGCCCCGGGAGTCTAGCGGTCAGCATGGCAGGGCTGTCCCAAAATTGCAAACCTTGGAAGACCAGGTGCCCCTGCAGCTTAATGAGCTGATAGGTTTCCCATGGATTTGCTTTGATTCACCAAAAGTTCATTGAACAAGGGCTGCTTCCGTGAAACATTTTGGATTCAGCAAGTCAGCATTTTCCAGCAAAATTGTTTTACTGGACCTTTCCATCCAACTCTAATTATAATGTATAATATAATGATAATAATATAATATATGATATAATACAAAATAAAAATATCAGAATGAAAAATTAAGAATAGCACATTTATATGCATGACTAAAACAGATTGAGTAAAATGGATGTGAGCAGGATCCATAGAATTTGTACCATTTAAAATAATTCCAAATAATTTAAGGTATGGAAATGCACAGTGAAGGCACCAAACAATCAGGTGCTAAATAACCAGTGGGGACCCTGGATGATCGAGATACAAAAGGAGCACTTAAAGATGGTAAAGTCATTGTGGAGAAACTAAATGAATTCTTTGCTTCATTCTTCACAGCTGGGAGATTCTCAAACCTGAGCCATCTTTTGTAGGTGACAAATCTGAGGAATTGTCACAGATTGAAGTGTCACTAGAGGTGGTTTTGGAACTAATTGATAAACTTAACAGTAATAAGTCACCGAGACCAGATGACATGCACCCAAGAGTTTTGAAAGAACTCAAATGTGAAATTGCGGAACTATTAACTAGGGTTTGTAACCGGTCCTTTAAATCGGCTTCTGTACCCAATGACTGGAAGATAGCTAATGTAATGCCAATGTTTAAAAAGGGCTCTAGAGGTTTATCCCAGCAATTACAGACTGGTAAGTCTAAAGTCAGTACCGGGCAAATTAGTTGAAACAATAGTAAAGAATAAAATTGTCAGACACATAGAAGAACATAAATTGTTGGGCAAAAGTCAACATGGTTTCTGTAAAGGAAAATCATGTCTTACTAATCCAGTGTTTCCCTAACTTGGGACGCCGTTTGTTCAGGGAAAACTTCAAAACAATGCAATACTTAGCCGAAAAAATATTTTCTTTCTTCCCTTATTATTATACATATAATAACAAAGAAATTCTAGTTAAGGGATTTTAGTGTTTGTGGTCCTAGATGATTTTTTAGATGATTAAAAAAAAATATTTCCCCCAGCCGGAGGTCACAACAGAGTAGAATTAAGGTTGTTAGGTGCTTTACCTACGCTTTCCCATACCTTAACAAATTTGGATTGTATTTATTTATTTTTAAGATAAATAGTTAAATAGTTGTTTTGGGAATAATGCTTGTGATTTGTTTTACCTGCCTGTTAATGGTATGTACTCTCAACCATACCTGTTCCTGATGGGGAATTTGTGTTCATTGTAATTTATACAAGCAAGCCTATTGTACGTGGCCTATGTACATTACCGGAGACACCTAAGGTACTGCATACAAATGTTTAACAAATAGGCATTGCACATCTAGTGGTAGAGTTTAGGTCCAAGCACCAAGTTTATTTTGTTGCTTAATAAAGATGGTGAGCCAAATTCATCCCTGAGGAACTCCACAGATGTTAGTGGAGTGGCACCAGCAATGAATATGGCCAAGCATGTCTATTTCTATTTCCTGTTTAACTGATTTTTTTTCTCCTTGATATGTAATTCTCTTTGAGTGTTCAGTTGGTTACTTTTCTTCCTTTATTCGTCACGCTATTTGGAGGGGCCTAAAAGGGGTCACATAAGAATGAGGTGACATATTTCTTTCTCCTAGGATTAAGCCCATACTTTTCATACATCTTTTATCTTCTACACCTAATAGAGTGAAGGACTGAGCTTTGTCCTGAATTTGCATGTTCATGTGGGTGTGGCAAATACAAATAGTTTTTTTTTAAAGTAAGAATACTTTGACAGTATCTTTGTAATTTGAAACACCAAATAAATACTGACATGAAAGGAGTGGTAAATGTTTTCATTGTGGCATTTCATCAAAAGTTACTGAAATAATCAAATGTGAATGAATAAACAAAGCAATAAATGATCACGGACAGATCTACTAAGGGTAATGGCAATGAATATGATGGCAATATCCTAATATTTACTCTATTTATATTCCCCTTGATATTTAATTATTTATTTATTCTGGACACGACCATTTTTCCTATTCATTATTTCTTTGTCCAAGCCAGTCACTAGTAGATTATGAAGTAAAGTTTGTTTCTTCATATTGTAAGCCAATTGCAAAGGAGTAGAATAATAGACTGTCTTTCAAGGCTGAGCAGACAAAGCATGAGATTTAGGTTTCTTCTATATTTGACTGGTTCATTTCCGACAAACATTTCCAAAAATGTTCTAAAGAGAGTGAAATATGAAATATTTTAGAAAACTTGACTACTTCATCCACTGTTTGTATAAACTTCTCTGGCCACTAGGTGACAGTGGAGGTTAAGTAACTGCAGCAAGAAGGAATTTAAGGTAAAGTAAATAGTAAACATGGAATCAGCAAGATAAATTAATACTGGAGGAAGATATTTTACGTGAACTAAAGGATATTATTGTTTTTGCTACAGCTTAATAGCTTTACACCAAAGAGTTTCTTTCCCAAATTACAGTAGTTATTTAGCAATGGTTAAACTGTCTCACAGCAGGAGCGTTCTGGAAAGAATGCTAGAACATAAAGCCATATTCTAGCTTCAGAGACAGCAGGTGGGATTATCAAAAGCACTTAAGTGTAGAATTGATTGAAATTTCCCATTCAAAATACTTTTTCAATGGAAAATGGCTTTCCAACTAAATGGAATTTTTTGCAAAACCATTTTTGAAGAATAATTTAGCTGAAAACAAAAATTGTTTCACAAGAAAAAAATATTTCCAAACCAGCTCCACCTGAGAGATTTAGATGCATAAATCCCATGGAAAAACAATGGGACTTATTCTCTCAGGGAATTCAGGAGCTTTTGAAAAATCTCACCCAGTAAATCTATTGGTTTATAAATTCATAGGTTCCAAGGTCAGATGGGAGCACAGTGATTGTCTAGTCTGAACTCCTATATAACCCAGTCCACAGAGCTTCTCAAAAATTATTCCTAGAGCAGAGCTTTTAGAAAAAATTCCAATTTTGATTTTAAAATGGCCAGTGATGGAGAATCCACCATAACTGTGGTAAAGTGTTCCAATGATTAATTACCCTCACTGTTAATAATGTAAACCTCATTTCCAGTCTGAATTTCCCTTGCATCAATTTCCAGCCCTTGGATCATGTTATACCTTTCTCTGTTAGATTGAAGAGCCCAAATCAAATATTTGTTCCCTAGGTGGGTACTTGCAGACTGTAATCAAATCACCCCTTAACCTTCTCTTTATTAAACTAAATAGATTCCGCTCGTTGAGTCTCTAACTATTGCTTGCACCCAGTTTACCAAGCAATCCACATCACTCTGTATCAGTGACCTGTCCTCTTCATTATTTACCCCCCTCCCAATTTTTGTGTCCTCTACAAACTATCATGATGATTGTAGGTTTTCTTACAGGTCATAGATAAAAATGTTACATTGCATAGGACGAAGAACAGATCCCTGAGGGACCCACTAGAAACGCTCCATTGTGATTCCCTGTTTATAATTACATTTGAGACCTATCAGTTAGCCAGCTTTTAATTAATTTAACATGTGCCATGGTGATTTTGGATTGTTCTAGTTTGTTGATAAAAGTGTCATGTGTTACCAAGTCAACACCTTATAGAGATATAATTATATTACATCAGCACTACTGCCTTTATCAACTAAACTGTTAATCTCAAAAAATGAAAGCAGGTAAATTTGACAGGATCTATTTTCCATAAACCCATGATGATTGGCATTAATTATATTGCCCTCTTGAATTCTTTATTAATTGAGTTCCATATCATCAACTGAATTATCTTACCTGGGATCAACGTCAGACTGACAGGCCTATAATTAGCTCGGTCATCTCATTTGCTCAGCTATAACAGTGATACATGCAGTATAAAAGCCTAAACAAAACAGGAAAGAGGTGTGAAGACACATAAGATGTTTAAAAATTCAAATAGTAGCAGAAAATGTTTTCTAGTAGTCACCCAACTAGAATAGAAGTAGGTATTCACTCACGAAAGCTTATGCTCCAATACGTCTGTTAGTCTATAAGGTGCCACAGGACTCTGTCGCTTCTACAGATCCAGACTAACACAGCTACCCCTCTGATACTTGCCAACTAGAATACACCTCCTTTCCATTGTGTATGTGTGGTCCACTTTTGTGATAGGTAATATTTGTAAACTATTATCCTCGTGATTAATTCATCATGAAATAACCTTCTGAAGTAAATATTGGGACCCAATTATTTCAGCATAAACATACCTTTCATATAATGCTGTCTAGTATGGGTAAGAATCAGTGTATTTCTGAACGCAGGAGCCCATGTTGTGGTTTGCAGCCAGAAAAATGCTGTTTATGGGGCAATCTAGTTCTAGGTACAGTACTAGGCCAGGTCTACAGTAGGAGCACTTTACCAGTATAGGAATACCAGAATATTATACTAGCAAAGCACTTGCAATGTGGATGCCCCAGCAAAGGCAGGAGCCGTGACCAGATTCTAAAAGGGAAGCTAGAAGCTATGTTTTATTGGTTTGATATAGTCTGCAAAATGGTTTTGGGAGATGTTTGAGTATAGAAGCCTCATACTCCCATATTATATCCATAGCTGAAGCTACAGTAATCTAAGAAGAAAAGCATTGGTGAAACATGTTCAGTATAGAACATAGAATGTTCTAAGGATGAAAAAGGTTAACAAAAGACTAAGGTAGTGTATTGCCTACTCAAGAAACAAAATAACTCTCCTCAATACAGGTTGCAAACTGAAGTTGACATCTGGACTACTGAAAACAAATTTAATTTACATAGAGATGGCATTTGACCCTGAGTCACTTTTCAGGTAGGGAATGATGAGAAGGCTTGTCATACTCTCGTAATGGAATTTTTGCCATTAGTAAGAGGACTGCTGCTAAAACTGATTTCTGACTCTACCAGTAGAAAATGTGACAGTCAGAAGATATATATTGAACTCTCAAAGATGGTCTGGAGGCAACATTTTGTACACATCTAATTTAGAAAATAAAAATTCTCAGAGACAATTGGAATAAAGAGAACTAACGTATTTAAGAAAAAATGCATATAAAATACAAATTATATGAAATTAGAAGTGAACAGGATTATAAAACACCTGAGGTTGAATATCTATTTGATCAAAGTTATTTGATCAAAAGTGATAACCAAATTACCATTTTTGCTTAGTTTTGATTGATTTTATTTTCAATATAGGATTTCCTTGTGGAATGAAGACTTTATTGGCCTTTATATTCAGTAGTTGTTGTTTTACATTGATTTAACTCATTTTAACTTGACATTTGGACTGCATTCCTAATAATGTGTTTGGCATGTGATACGAGACAAGGTCAGAAATGTAAGGCCGATTGGATTTGTGCAAAGTATTGGGCAAGGGGGTTTAAACTTAATATAGTGGGGAAAATAGAATTTCCTTCAGATAGCTTTTTGTGTTCTAGACTTAATCTTTTTATCAAAAGGACTGTTAAGCCTCTTTTATATATGCAGGTGAATTTTTCAATATTTGTGATCAGTGGTACATTTAAAAAAAAAAACACAATCTGATGTTGCTCCATCAGAGAGGAATTAACTTTTTCTTTCTCAGCCATAGTGCTTTTTAGTTTTTCTTTTCTGTACATTTAGCACCCCCATTGGTCTTGTTGCTGAAGTTTGTCTTTCACACATTAATAATTTTATTTTGTTGCATTTACATAATTGTTGTATCAGAGACTCCTGAAAACAAATAAAAAGACAGACAGATTTCTGGCTCTATTCAAAATAAAGAAGACATTATAACTTCTCCTTGTACTAAACCACTGATGGGGTGTGAAAACTAGTTTCAGACTAAGGCTATGTCAACACTGGCAATTGAACGACAAAACTTTTGTCTTTCAGAGGTGTTAACTTCCCCTCCCCCCAAAATACAAAAGTTTTGCCACAACACGTGCCAGTGTAAACAGCGTGTTGGCAGCAGGAGCACTCTCCTGCCGACAACACAAATACCGCTTGTGGGTGGAAGTTTTTTGTTGGCAGGAGAGCCAACAAACAGTGGCTACACTGCACGACTTTTACTGGCATGGCTGTAGTGACACAGCCATGTCACTAAAAGCTGTGTAGAGTAGACAAGCCCTAAGAGATAAATTCTGTGTCTCTTATGCAAGTACTCCACTGATGTCAGTAGGCCCACTGATGAAAAAGGGGAGTAAGATGTGACCACTAGTCTGTAGAATTCTTTAAAATAAAAAAAATTTTAAAAAAGAACAGCATGGATGTATGTGGAAAATACCCTCCCCCATATATAAAGAGAATGAGAGTATGAACATGCTTAGAAGGTCCTGCTAAAATCATCCGTAAGTGTGTTTGATTGCAAGCATTTAATTAGCAGGAAACAGTTCCAAGAACAGGAATATTAAAAAAAGATCTAGATTAATGCTTAGGCTCATATCTGTAGAGCTGACTACATGGAGGTCCGTAAGATATGGGCTGTATGCTTCAAAGCATGACTATGAATTATATAGTTTTCATTTTGTCCACATTATATAATAGAAGCAAAACCTGGCAAGCATTATGTTTTAGGGCATTTAGGGCAAAACATTTAATGTGGTTACTCTCACCTGCTCAATGTAATGTTCTTGTCATGTCTTATCTTTGAGCTCTGTAAATTAACATGTTATAAAATTCCAGCATTTTCCTCAGAGAATTTTCTAAAGCTTGTTGCATTTTAATACACTAATATTTTTACTAAATGCTCGTGAAGTTTAAACTTGCTAAAATCAATCAAAATATTCAGCCATGAATTTGAATATCTATAGAATGAACTGCAAAAATTAGCATCACACAAGCAAATTACTTCTTTTTTTTTTCCCCCAAGCACAAACAGCTATAAAAACAATGTATTATGAATCTGGCTAATACAATTTAAATTTCAGAATGTTCAGGTATCAGGATAGTTCAGGTATCAAATACGATGAAAATGGATGCATAGCATTTTTGCTTACCACTACATTTAAATACTTTGCTTGTTAAGGTTCATTCATCGAGGGCAATATTTCTCAAATTCTGCAGCTACAATCTCTTCCAAGGTAGGCAGATTCTGCTCAATGAAAATTAAAATATATTTTTTCTTGCTTGCTTGATCATTTTATGTGGGTCTAAGCCAAAGTAGACCTGTACAGTAAGGTACTGAATATAGTCTGAGTCTCAAGTACAAGTGATCTAGGAAGAAGGAAAAAATGAGGGGCTACCCAGTCCACATTTCTAAACACAGATTAATTCTTTTAGGCGAACGGGGCAAGTGATGATTCCCTTGACACACGTTCTTAAATGGTGTATACCAGTGTTGCCTGAGGTGCTCTCAACCCAAAGCTATAACTGTCCTCTTTGCGAAGTGGTGTCAGGAACAAATCAAAAGGTAACACAGCACATCTGTCTGATTAAAGATTGGCACAAACCCAATCCAAACATACTATTTTATTAGATCTCAAGCACACACAAATATGCAAAAGGGTTAGAACACCCCCAAACAATATTACCCACGGTCTGGAGAGGTCTTGAGTGGTCAAACAACAAGGTTCAAGTGGCCAGCTATCCACGTGTCTCCAAATCATTCAGACCTCTTTCCCTTTTTATGCTCAAAATGTCACATAGCTTGTCAATCACCAATAACTACTGAGCAAGCAGTTTGTTAAGCAAGAAATGTCAAGCCGCTAGTTATACAGATGTGTTTTTGTAGCGTCTGTAGTCTCCTGGGCCCCCATACACACACACCAGAAGTCAAATATAGATAGACTTCTTGTCTTTACATAACCACATACTTCAGCAGTTTGAAAGAAGCAAGACAGGATGGCGCAGGATCATGCTCAATTCTCACTGTCACACCTCCTCCTCTCCCGGCCAGCCTAGTTATGCTAACACTGCTACAAAGGCCTTACAGGTGCTTTTCGCAATAGGCATAATAATCAACATTCCAGTACTGGCAGTGACGTAGGCATTCTGCTGCACTGCCAATGTCTCCCCTAACACCAGGGGAGGCCTAAATATTTTAATTGAGCCTTATAGAAGAATACTGTAACAGTATTTAAGAATTCCTGGTACAGGGGAATGTTCTTGATTTAATTTAGTTTTGCTCGAGTTGATCTTCTAATAGCCAAATATTTGATTTTGTAAAAAGAATGATACTATTTGGCACTTATGTAACACTTTCATTGCCTGTTATTCCTATGTATTTACTAGGTAACTCTTATTGTACCTGTTCTATACATAGGTAAAATGTGGTATAAAGGTTAAGCAGCTTATGAAATGTCACAATAATTCAGTGGCAGAAATGGAAAAATAACCCAGATCTCCTGACTCCTCAGTTCTTTACTCAAATCACTAGAGCACAATGCTTTCCCAATAGAATAGATAAAGAAAGTAGCACATGAGCATGGTTATTTCTAGTTAGAGCTCTTTTGTATTGAAAGCAAAGAATCAGATAAAGAATGAAACCACAAGGCCTTGCTCATCAGAGCACAGACTATAAGAGCCTGGTTGATGTTGAACTATTATTTAGTTTATGGTAGCAATCACTGCATTCTGAGAAACAAGGTTAGCACAGGCATTCTTTTCAGTTCCTAGCTCCATAGATTATGAATCTGTGGAGAGATGTCCTTTGTTTTCTCCCACTAGCAAACCTACAAATGCTTTTAGAAAGATTTCCCCCCATAATTATTTTGAGATGAGCAATGGTAGAAGTGGGAGGAAGGTTCTTGTTTTATTGCCTATCATCTGGTTGCCAATTTGCAAGCTGATAACCATTAGCCACTCAGGGGCCACCACAGACGTTCTGAGGTGAAATCAGATGCACAGTTCAAGCATTAGGCTTTACAAATACCAAGTTTTGGTGAGCCTAGTAAACTTTCTTAAACAGGTAAAACATAACATAAAAGCCCAGAGAAACCTAATAAAGAAAGATAAGGACAATGGATAGGGCCTCCACACTTCCGACAAAGAGAAAAAGATGCTGATGCTAGTTTACAAAATGACTATAAGTCAAAGAAGCAGCTTTCCTCTAGAATTTAAAGGGCTGCCAGTAAGTAGAGGCACATGCTGGGAATGATTCCTATCTATAAAAGAAGTAAGTTTGTTAGTAAAAAGGTGATTATGGGCTATGACCATGATTCTGTAAGCACTTATGTATGCAAGTAGTTCTATTTGTTTCAATAGCACTACTCATGTGCTCAGATAGTAATGTATAAGTGTTTTTAAGACTGAGTTGTAAGTATGTTTATATGTTTTTTTCACAATTTATGACGAAACCTATTTGCATTGAAATAAATACAGGAGCAAGTCCTCAGTTGGAATATTAAGATAAGTTAACTAGATTGAGATCTCAGGTTTCCTTTAGTGGTCTCTCAAACTTAAAATGAAGTTCTACTCTGGAAAAATGACTACAAAATAGTACCATTTTACTCAACACATGTATATCTTGTTTGTACTCGGGGTAATATCTATGAGAGTGACAAATGTTTTCCTTCTGTTAGAAATACAGAGGTAGTATTGCTACACTACATATAATTAAATGAACTAAGTTCTAATTGTAGGCCCAATTCTGCTATTAGCTGCAACTTTGCAACCCAGAGAAGACAATGTAGGTTTCACAGGTATGTCTGAGGTCAGATTTTAAAAGGATTATGCTTTATTATTGTTGGACCAGGAAGAATACAACTTGACTTTCAGATCCCAAACTGTGTTTGCAGGGCTGACAGTTATCAAAAAGTGTTGTTGTTTTTTGTGGAGTGTGTGTGTGTTTTCTTGTGAGCTAAGTATGGTTTTATCTGAATTCAGAGTGACCATAAACAGAATTTCCTCAAGGTAACTTCCACAAAGGTAGATTTCAGAGAGGTGCTGCACTTCAATTTATGTTCTCCCTTTAGTATGTCTACACTTTTTCAAATTTGTTTTCTTAAATTACTTCATCTTGTGTCTTAAGCCTCCACCAAACCCTGATGTATGTTTTGTGGATTTAACATCAGCTGCAGGGAATTATCTGTAGAAAATTTTGTTTAACCAAAGATGCATAAATCCACTAGGTCCTTAAAATCCTCTTACCTACCAGTCAATCCAAATGAGAGCCTGTGGTGATGGCAGCTGTCAATCACAATCTTTTGGGATCTCTTTGAAAGGAATGTTTGGAAAGTTGGTTGAAAAATTTGCAATGGAATAGTTTTCCATTAGAAAATAATAATTCAATGGAATAGAAACATTGTGTGGGAATATGTTGATTCTGTCAGAACTTTTGATGGAAACCAGGCAGGCTGTCTGGCAGCCTGGATGGTGGGCAGGCAGGTTACCTGGCTTCCCCACTGGTTTGCCCCCTGGCTGCCAACATCTTTGGCTAGCCATCAGGCTCCTTGGCTGCCGGGCCAGCTGGCAGTTAGAAACCAAAATAGAGTGTTTTCTTTCATTAGAAATTTGCAGTGTTAATATTTTGTTCTGATGTGAAATGAAACAAAAGAAATATTAGTTAAGCAGTAGAATAGGCTTCCAAGGGGAATTGTGGAATTCCTGTTGTTGGAAGTTTTAAACACCTGTCTGGTATACTTGGTCCTGTCTCAGTGCAGAAGGCTGGACTAGATGACCTCTTGAGGTTCCTTCAAGCCTGACATTTCTATGATTCTATAAAATGTCAACAACCCTGAATTTCCCACAAAATGGAAATTCTTTTCTGGCCAGCTCTGAAGGAGTGCAGTCATTTTAAAATGACCAGGCCATCCACCAGGCCAGGTCTTCTAGTTGACTTAGCAGCACCTCATGAACAACTGTTCTGCAGGCCACAAACAGAAATAAGTATGCCAGGACAGATGTCTGATCTCTGTCAATTTCTCTGAGGAGATCAATAGACTAACACTGTGTCCGTATCATTTTCTGATTTGAAGTTTGACTGCGTAGGAACTAACAAATGGGAGATAGTAGATGCTACTGGTATCAATTAACTAGCAGCTTCTAAATTGTCTTCCCCAGTAAGGGGAGATTAGAGAATGAGTGATAATGAATATCATGCAATAGTTTCTTGAGGAATGACTCTATAGTCCAGAGCAGAAGGACATGGCCCCATGTCTTATATTTCCACACTGAACATAAAGCAAGAGAGTTATAGTGAAAGTAGGCTTTTCATCCCACATACTGTATACTTTAAACTACTGGTCCAGTCTCAGTCAAGTGGAAGTATCTGGTGAGTATAGAAGAGTAATATGAGTTGTTTTAGCAGGAGAAAAGAGCTCTTCATATCCTAGATTCTAAGACCAGGCTGGATGATAACAGTGGTGTCTTCTGATCTCCCGTGTAATACAGGCCCCAAAGTAATTCCTGTAGCATTTCTTAAAAATAAATAAATCTAATCTAATCTTGTCAGTGGCCATTTTTTTAAATCAAGAATTCAGCATAACCCTTGCTAAATTGTTCCAATGGTTAATTGTTGTCAACATGTCCCTGTTGTGGCACAATATATAATCCAAAAGTTATTGCTGAATTAATAAGTCAAAGTCATATCTTGTTGTGTTTAATGGTAAGCTGTCTATACTAAAAGTGACAGCTTATAAAATACAGTTAACTGAAGAATTGAGGAAGGGAAATGCTTTTTTAAAAAAATGTGAAGATTAATGAAAATTGCTTTAAAAAAGCAGAAAGGAATCTGTAAAACTAATGCCCACACACAGTTCAGACTGTCTTTAAAAAAATCTTTTGCTACAAAAATCTACACACAAAAATGTATTGGGGAGAGTGCAACCCCTGAAAGAACCAGTGTGTATCTTCTCAAACCATCTGAGGTTGGAGTGATTGACATCACTCCTAAAATAAGTATTCTGAAGGAGTGGCTTTATTATCCTCTCATTTACATAGGTGGTGTTCTGGTGTCAATCGGACTCTAGCTATGGAGTTCCTTCATCCGGACTCTAGGGTTGCCAAGCAAAGTGTGTGTGGTTTGAACAAAAATCTCATTACTAGCTACATTTTGTGTATGAAATGCACCTCCCACACACTGCTTTGAAAATGTAACCTTATGAATTCTTATTGTGTATCCATGGTAAAATAATTTCATTTTAAGCTCCCAGTCTGTGACCAGCTGTCCTACTAACAGATCTATGTGATTGATTTTTTCCTTAGCCTCTCAGAAACAACACTTTTTTTTTTCACATGTAGATTGTAAGACTCGATTTCAGATTAAATGGCACAGCCTGGGGGTTCAGCATGTTAATATTGCATGATGCAGTCTGAGGATCTGAGTTTTGATCTCATGACAGGAACTACACATGAGTTAAAAACAAGGTTGCTTTCAGGCAATGTACAGCCACAGTCACCAGACTTGTGAACAAGCATCTCAAAGCTTGGGGGCTCTAGCTCAGTAGTTTACCACCATTTGCCCAGTAGCATCCCTCTCAATTGAAAGCTTGAATGTATTTCTTAGTCTGAAAGATCAAGCCTAAAAAAATCCATCTAAAGTCATGCTGTTAGGCAGAATAAAAATTCACACTTTCCTCAGTAAGTGAAAGGGAAGTCTTAAATTTTTGATCAGTTAGAGTAAGTTGCAGTAATATTCTTCCTGACATAACATTGTCATGGGTGTAATAACATGTTTATTAGTAAGGGAAAAGGTAGCATAGACGGAGTATAATGGTGCATGTGCTTTTCATTCATAGATCTTAAAGCACTTCAGAGAAGAAGGGAAATATCATCACGCCGTTTCACAGATGGGGAAACTGAGGAGCTTAGTATTGACACACAAATTCCACTATCTTTAAGAGGTATTTTGGTTTAAGGAAATGAATCAACACTTTAAATTTGGACTTACAGCATAGTATAGGTAGCACATTCTTCAATGTCACTGGCTTCTAAACCTTCTATTTTCTGAAGGGTCTACAGCTGTTGCTGTCCATGCTGATTTAGCTGCAGTTTCTGTAAAAGCTCTGTTTTTGAAAAGCAGTTTCAAATATAGCAGAATGGGTCCAAAGACAGGCAGCAAGAGTGATTGTGGCACAAAGGCTTCCATATGAGAAGATATTGAAAAGATTTGGACAGTTTAGTTTTGTCTGTCCCCTACTGTGTGGAAAATAGAACTCCCTATAGTCTCCAGCCCAGGAAATTATAAGGCATTGCTTTCTTTGAAGCCATCTATAAAAAGTGAAAATTGTAATCCATTTAATGCAACAGTTTTATGAGAACTGTTTCTTTAAAAGATCCATCACAAAGGAGAGAAATGCAAAATTGCAGAAATAACAGCTTATGAAAGATATTGCGGCAGCTCTAACTGATGCCATTTGTTTTTCATATTTCTGTCCTGCATTCTTTATTTCAGGAGCACTAATTAGAAACTCATAGCTTTAAGTGTTGAGTCTGAACTTGTGATCAAAGAACAATGCATAAGCATGGTTTCATATCCAGCTCTTCCCCATTATCTTTTTTGTTTGTTTACATTTCCCTCCTTTTTCTCCTTCTCTTATTTCTTCTGTTATGCCGCGGTACAATTTCCAAAAGCATCTAAATCCCATTTTCAAAAGGAGACTTAAGGGAGGTCTACACTTAAAAAGCTGAAGCAGTGCAGCTGCGCCACTGTAGCACTTTAATGAAGATGCTACTACACCAATGGGAGAGCTTCTCCTGTTGATGTAGTTAAGCCACCGCTGCGAGAGACGGTAGCTATGTTGATGGGAGAAACTCTCCCATTGACATAGCACTGTCTACACCAGGAGTCAGGTCAGTATGACTGCATCACTCAGTGGTGTGGATTTTTCACATACCTGAGTAACTTAGTTATACCGATGTAAGTTAGTAGTATACAACGGGCCTTAGGCTCCTAAGTGCTGTCATTTTGAAAATGGAGGTAAGCACCTCTGAAAATTTACCCGTTGTCTCTACCTTTATTTATGTATCACAGGATAGCACAAAAACGTTTTGGATTAATGACACCACCTCATTATTATCATTTACTCCATTTTCTACAGCAAGATTCAATATTTGAGACCAGAATTCTATGATCTTTACTAGTTTGTGGTTTGCCACAGAGTATGATATTGACCATGTAATAAGACTCAAATGAATCTTTAGTTCAGAGTTATAAACTGCTGTACAGAGAAAGTCAAGTCCATCCAACAGGGCCAGCTCTAACTTTTTTGCAGCCCCAAGCAGAAAACAAAACAGAAACCTAGCGTCGCCCCACCGGAAAAAAAAAACCCACCCCTCCAGCACCACCCTGCCGAAACAACCCCGCCCGAGCACTGCCCCGCTGAAAGAAAAAACAAACAAAACCCCAAGCGCCGCCCGCCCTGCCGAAACAACCCTCCCCCCCCGAGCGCTGCCCCCCAAAACAACCCCCCCCGAGTGCCGCCCCACCAAAACGAAACCAAAAAAACCCTGAGCACTGCCCCGCCCTGCTGAAACAACCCCCCCCCCCGAGCGCTGCCCCCCCGAAACAAAACCCCACCCCATAGCGCCGAAGTAATAAAAACAAACAAACCTAAGCGCCACCCCAAGATTGGCCACCCCTTAGGAAGTGCCTCCCCAAGCACGTGCTTGGTCGGCTGGTGGCTGGAGCCGGCCCTGATATTAATACATTCCTATCTCTACTGGAAATACCTCACTGATACATCCCAGGATCCCATTTGCCTTTTTTTACAGCCACATCACATTGGCAGCTCATAGCCATCCTGTGATCGTCTAATACAGCCAGATCTTGCACCTTCCCTGCTTTTTCCAGTGAGACCCCAGTTTATAGCAGAAATTCTTATTAGTCCCTAAGTGAATGACCTTGCTTGTACTATTTTTTGTACTAGACTGTTCCATGCTTCTCTCAGATCTGAGAAAACTTAACTGAGCTATTTTCTTTTAAACTATTTTGAGTTGTAAAATGGTGAAAAACGTTGCTGGAACTTTTGAAGTCCCTGAAAATGTGGTTAACTGCTGCATTCACACTGCATTCATTGCCATAGTTCGGGCCTGTTCCTGCAAACTAAAGATCACTTGTAATTCCTCTTGAAGGTGTTCATTACCTTTCACGCTCATGGTAGGTAACATTTTAAAAACAGCGTTGTGGACATTTGGATGGTCATACATAATGCTACAGAATACAATCATTTTATGTTACTTTCATATTCGTAAGAGTGGAACTGTCCCACGTCGCTATTTCTAAACACGTCAGTCATTTATGACTTTTGTTTTGAAGTGTCTGTGTGCATTTTATTCATTCTGCAAGACCCTACATGGATGTATTGTATTTCCTTAGTTCTATTTTTGTGGCTTTTTCCCCCTCTTACAAGTTCATATTTTATTCCTATGGTTGAGGAATGTATGTGCTCCACAAAATACATAATCTAGGATTCTCTTTAGGCAGTGAAATATCAGCTTCTGCAAATCCCAGTGCCTATGTCTAGTGCATTTTCAAAGTTAAATGAAGTTCCAGTTACTTAGCCCTGGTCTACACTGGGGAGCGGGGGATCGATCTAAGATACGCAACTTCAGCTACGAGAATAGTGTAGCTGAAGTCGATGTACTTAGATCAACTTACTGCGGCGTCTTCACGGTGGTGAGTCGACTGCAGCCGCTCCCCCATTGACTCTGCCTGCGCCTCTAGACGTGATAAATCGACCCCCGAAAGATCGATCTCACAGCGTCGATCCCCACCATAGTGTAGACGTACCCTTAGATACCTTGCTGGAAAAGATTATATTATTTTTAAAGCATATCACTAATAAGATAAATCATGATCAAATCCACAATGGAAATCCAATGCCAATTCATCCTCAAGCTACAACTCAGATCTGGGGCAGGTCACTGCTATAAATCTGTCTCACATGACCACAAAGCAGTTATAATGTTTATCAAAATGGACTATTCTCAAGCTGCTCATCTGTCATGGACATTTGCAAAGCACTTTTTTCCATAATGCATGTTTTATAAAGTGCATGTCACACAGTACAGTCTATAGACTTACTTAGCACTGGGCCAGAACTTATGAAAATAACTGGTTTTAATTTTGATTTTGGGCTATTAATCCTATGCACAGATAATACATACACTATATAACACAGATAAATAAAAGACTATGTATCCATCATTTTATCAGGTCAGGAGTATTGCATCTTATGCTTTAAAATAGAGATTCCTAATACATGGTCTGAGAACTAGTGGTGATCATTTGCGATAGAAAAAATAAAACAAATCCCAATTAATAAACTAACTTCTCATTTGCAATGAGGTTTCAAATGCATCTGGGTGTTGACATTAGACTCTCCTCTTAGGGTTTTCACTATGATAAGTTTAAGGTGATAGTTTGAAACCAGCAGGAGGAGGGGGTGTGGGGGGTGTCTCCTACAAGCCATATGTAAAGTGGAAGAGAGCTGACCTCAATTTGTTGCCAACACCTCTGCTGTAAATATGTTGAGTGACTGACAAATGCACCATGACAGACAGTTTAAATTGTCATTCACAATGAAAATAGTGTTATGCTGGGGATTGGGCAAATATACCACCTTGTTGAAGCTATTGGATGCGATAACAGTTCCATTCAGGCAGAGTGACAGACCAAATGAATGCCCCTTTTCTTAATGATAGCCAACACAAGGCTAAACCACCATGCAAGGACTAGAGCACATGCAAGCCTGGGCAAGGACTGGGCCATACGATCCAATGGCTGACTCAGAAGTTTGATAACAACCACAAGATGGATAGATTTGATTGCAGCTGTGTGTCTGGAGTGGGGGAGAGGTGTGAGATTAGCGGCAGAAACATCACCCAAGCAAGCAGACAAACAAGGCAGCAATGAATCCCAAGAGCCAGAGAAACATTGTAGCATGACCCTACATGGGGGTAGGGGTAACAATCGCTTAGAACTGACTGATTAACAATAATGAAGACCAGGTGATAAATGTCAGTCTCTTACATTTCAATCTTTGTTTAAGATATGTTAGGATAGTTAAAGACAAAGACAGAGAGTGCCTTGATTTTTTATATAAACTGCTGGCATCCAGGTATTTAATTTTCAGCCATGGTGCCAAGCTTGTTAACTGTTCAGTTTGCCAATGTATTGAGCCTCTATTCATGCAAGTTAGCCAAGGCTTTTTGAAAGGGTTACACAAGGCCCCATGTATTATGTAGCAAGATGGATCTAAATTCTGCAATAATCTCTGCATTTCTGTTGGAAATTCTGCTGATACTTAATAACAATCAATTAAAAATGTATTTGAAGTTAAATATGAGTTCCACGAACTCTTCCTGCTTTGTATTGTAAGGGGAAACTTGGCTATATACGCACACTATCTAAGACAGAAGTAGGTAGCTGGTTGATTCAGTGGCCCTGTGAGATCATCAGAATAGATGCTTTAATGTATTTACAAAGGACAACCAAGAGTTATAACACTTAAAGGCCAGAACCTGAAAACATGTATTAGCAAGCTTACTGTGTGCAACTATGATTAATCCCATTCTAAGGGTGTGTTCAGGATTGTAGACTCAGATAGCAACACTCAACTGTGTATCTTGCTGCTTTAGGTTATTCACCTCTCTGCATGGAGCATTCCTCCAACCTGGACAAGACAGAGAGAGTCAGGACTACCGGTTTCCTTCCTGGCCAACAAGATAGCAAAATGCCAAACCAAGGAGAGTTTGCTTCAGCCCAGGGTTGTAGGAGAAGTCCCTCAGCAACTACTCACACCAAGTCTACTATATGTGCCCTTCCTTCTGATTCTAGCAGGCAGATTGAATAACTTCAAGGTGGGAAAGACCCTCCATGTGGTTCCCTTTCGACGCAGTTCACCCCTTCCCTGCCTACTTAGTGGTGGGCATGTACACTATCACCGCTATCAGTGGAACTTCCCACAGTAGTAAGCACTACATTTGGTGCAAGTGTTCATAAGAACAGACCACAACTTTTTTCCACATAGAATAGGTGACCAGTCTCTGGCGCATCTTGCAAAATTATCTGGTCAAAGTATGGTCATTGTTATTATTTGTACTAAAGTAGCACAAAAAGCCCTACCTGAGACTGAGGCCCTATTCTTTTATGTGCTATAAGAGAGGCAGGCCCTTCCCTGAATTGTTCACAATGTAAGTGTAGAAGACAGACAAAAGGAGGAAGGAGAAAGAGGCAGAGAGAGGTCACCGGCAGACCAGAGGTACAATCAGATCTCCTGTACACCCAGTCCAATACTATGTACACTAGATTATGTTGCTTCTCACATTAAATTAACCATATATTTACAGAAGAGAGGGGCATAGAAGGAAGTGGAAAAATAACCGTTCAATCAAAATCAGAATGATGTGCACATTACTCGATGTACCTCCTTTCGGAATAATGTTCGGTAAATGATTATAGGGTTGTTTGTGTATTTTTTGTTTACCACAGAAAATACATTAAACAGGTTTATTTGAAAAATGATGTGTCCTTGGAGTAAATGAATGTGAAGTAGACAAGACAGTAATTTAGCAAATGATAAACAATGTTGCGTAAGGTACAATTCTCATGGCTGACTTAATTTACTCAAATAGATAAATCCATCAAAGCATAGATCCACAACATTTTTGGCTCTTACCTTCTTCAAGCAGTAAAGCTGTGGCACTGTCCATGATACCAACACTGCTGAATCCGCTTTTAAAAACAGAACACAGCATTGTATGTGAATACACACACACTTTCACTTCTGATGTGCATGCATCTTTCTTTGATGTCACAATTGCCCTGTGTATATTTTAAATTAAATTACAGTACATTGCTAGACAGCTAGGAATACAATTCATAAAACTACATTCATGTGGTACTGAACTTTTAGCACAAAGTACTAACCCAGAAACATATTCTACAAAAATATATGCCAACATGGGACTTGATTCCACCGTCAAAAATTTCTTCAGTGGGAGTTGTGGCTAAATACAAACATAGGATGGGACCCAAAAGGCAGGAGTATGAGTTGTAAGTAAACAATATCTCCAATAAATAGCAAAATACTCGGATTTTCCATATAGTGGTAGTGGAGGAGGCAGAGTGATCTAGTGGATCAGGCATAGGACTGGGAGTCAGGAAAGCTGAGAGCAGATCCTCAGCAAGTGTAAAAATTGTCATAGGTCTTTTGAAGTCAATAGCACTATGGCAATTTACATCATCTGAGAATCTGCCCCCTAAGAGTTCCATTCTCAACTCTACCATGGACCTACTATGTGACCTTGGGTGAGTAACTTCTCCTGTCTGGATCTCTATTTCCTTCCCACTATTTGTCTGCCTTCTCTCTTCAGGGTTAGAAGCTGAAAACTGAAATTAATGAGGATTAATTAATGAGGAAATGAAACAGGATCAGGGTTGCGCTTGGGCAAATCTACCTGTAGGATTCAGCTCTTAGATTGTAAGTTCTACAGGGCAGGGACCACCACTCTGTTAAAAGAGGGCCCTTATTGTGCTCAGCGCTGGTTTCTACTGTAATACAAGTAATAAATAACAATGTCAAATTGAAATTTAAATGGGCCCTAAGATATAAAGTTGAGTAACCACAGTTTAGCCTCATTTGTCCTTTGCAGATCTCATTGTTTCTTCCCATAACCACATAAATGCCCTTTTCTTTACCTTAAATGTAACACCTCAAACAGAAAATGTAGATAACGAAAACAACCCAAACTGGGTCATACTTAGCTGTGCAACAGTGAACAGCAGAATTGGGAAATATCACTTTATGATCATAGCTTCGAGTCTATAGGACAGACGCTGACATTGTCTATTCTTACAAAGAATGTGTCTTTTTTTCAAAGATAGCCAGAGCTGTATGGTCATTTTATATAAATCAGCACAACATAAAATCATGTATAGTAAATGGCCAGAGCAGACAGTGGGTCTGAAGTAAACAGCCATAGTCAGTTCTTATTTAGTTTTGAAGTTTCTTCTTTAATAAAGGAATCTATATTATAAAATAGAGTAGAGAGACTGCTTCTTTGCTTGACATGGAAATTTTAGAGTTTTGCAGCTCCAGGTTACTGTGTATTATAGAAAATGCTACTGGAATACAGAGAAAAGGTGTTACACAAATCTAAGAATTTCATTATGTGGCAGGGTGCTGCTAGAGAGGCCTTAATCAGCTCCTGTCACGCCAGCCCCAATCAGGGGGATTGGATTGGGGCTGGGTAGATATCCTGATGCCTGCCTGGTAACTGACCACACCTGCCAGTCTCATTAGCTGGAGCTATAAGGTTGGGAGGAAGGCCGGTAGAGTTCAGGAGGGAAAGGTCAGGCTCAGAGGTGTGAGGCATGAGGCCAAGTTGTGTAAACAGCAGGAAACTGGTAGTGGGGAATAGACACACAGTTAAGAGCACGGGTGCTGCACCAGCTTGGAGGGTCCCTGAGTCTTTAAGGAGCGGGGACAAGGGGCTGAATCCAATGGGGCACGGTGTGCACCCTGTTACAACCTACCTCAGGAGAGGTTAAAACAATCAAACTCTTATTTGAATTGGCTACTTTATAGCAATTTTTGCAGATTTGTTGTTAGCAAGTATGGGAAGGGATGTATATAATGAAAACTTTTAGAAAGCCAAATAAATGTACCATAGGACATTGAGGGCTATTTGGTAAATGATTTAGAGCCTGATCTAATGTCCTCTGAAGTCAGTTCTCTTTACTTTGATTTCAGTGGGTTTTGGATTAGGCCCTTACATAAACTGTGAGCAAAATCTTGCTTGACTTGCTCAGGTGAATTTGATTCTCATGTATGGTCCGTTTACCTGAAAACTGACTGCCGTCTGGCCACATGATGTTACAAATACAAACTGGCCAAGCCACATGATTAAGTCAGGGGTGCAAAAAACTGTCAAGGCTACGTAAGAAGTTTGTGGGTTTGTAACATTGAGTTTCCCCACCAATATTTCCACAAAAGCTTTAATCACTGCTGTGCTGGGGCATCAGTCCCCAGAGCATAGCCCATAGAACTTAATACAGTAGAAACTTGTTTATTCACACTAATATCTGGGAAACAGTGCAAATTACTGACCTCTTGAGAATTACTGAATGGGCACAAACAAAATATAACTTACACTGGCCTTGGGGTTTTCTGTTTGTTTTTGTTTTTTTGGGTATCAAAAGACGGATTGTATCATATTTAGCTCATCTATTTGACACGTGTAATTTACCTTTCAAGCAGCGATGCTTCATAGTATAATAATAAATATACTATAGTATATTTTGTAATAACGTTTGGGGATTTGTAACCTCACTATAGTATCTCCTATGACAGGTACAATTGAGAAGCAGGACAAGACCTCCGATGGTATGTCTACACTGCAATTGGGAGGTGTGATTGCAGCACAGATAGGCATGATTGAGCTAGCTGCTAAAGATAGCAGTGTAGGTGCAGCAGCAAGGGGCTAGCTGCCTGAGTATGTACATAGGGTCCCAGGTGGACTTGTAATCAGGAGGCTTTGTGTGTTCTGAGTGTTTTGTGAGACTTTGTAGATTAGCAAATTGAGTATTAATAAAATGCTATCAGATCTCCGGCAATAACATTTACAGCAGCAGAGAATCAACATTCTGTTGTATTGTCTGAGAATAATGAGGCATGCACTTGTAGAGTGGGTAGTAATGTAGGCAGCAAGGTAAAAAAAAATCCAACAACTATTAGCGGTTTATTGCAACTTGCTGAAACTAATGACTGTCATAACAATTAAGAAAAATCTCTGGACTGACTTGAACCAAACTTACTGAATCAAATCAGAAGCTCTTTAAAATCTTGAACATTGCAATAAAATAGAAAATTAGCAATAATTAATAACTCCATATTGATTCCTACTTTCCATTCCCTAAGAATTCATCCAATTAAACACTGTCCCAAAGATAAATATCTCTGACTCTCCCCCTTCACTCTAAGTGCTACCAGTACCCTTCAGTTCCCTTACAGACACCAGCCTGATCCCCCAATGAGTATCTTTCACACTACTTCCATATCCAAACAGATTCCCCATGTCAGTTGAATTATTCCCACATCTGTCTGATACTTTTGATCTGAGCATAAAAGGCCACTTACCTGAGTTTTATGCCTGTGTAACTTCATTAACTTCATGGAGGACATCAGATTTAAACAAGGGTGTGTGAGATCAGATTCATGGCCAACCTTTCCAGGTTTTCCTAGACACATTCAGATGCTAATGTGGAAAACACATCCCAGAACTTTATATAACTAATCCCATTGGAAGGATTATCACTTCTTGGATGCTTATCTTTCCAGTCTTCAGTAGCATCTCCACAGGCTGTGCTAAACTTTGTGTTGTAATGAGCCTTCTAATTAAAACATGAACCAACCTCTGAATGTCATGATGATCTGATCCCAACAGCTTCATGCAAGATTATTATTTTTTACATAAACCCTCATAATAAGTAAAAACTTAATCTCATTCAAGTTAGTGTAAATATTTTGCCATAAATATTAGCAGCTGAAATAGTTTTTTAAAGACTTCTGTGTAGTTTCATTGATGGCTAATGATTTTGTAAAGCCACTTAAATATTTGCACACAATAGCTTTTCATTCTTGGTTTACTAATATCCACGGTCTTAAGTGACATTCATCACACATGTATGTCACATTTGTCTTATTGATTATGTATTCCCCAAAGGTAGCCGGCCATTGATGTCCATGTAAATAGCTAATGCAACATAAATAATATGGGTCATATGTCAATGATTACCAGAAAAGGGAACTGATATATTAAATATTTTAACTAATCCATTAATCATACACACTCACAGTGATGAATGAGAGACATATTTAGTCTTTGTTCAAATACATAGTCATAGGCAAAAAAAATTCAATAAACTATTTTAGAGTTGTAACACACTACAAATATTATCTGAATGTCTGGAAGCAACTACAGTCCCAGATGACTATTACTTGTCAATTTTAAAGAAATGATGACATCTCTACACTTCGCCAAACATTTCAGTAAATTTAAAACATCTTGGCAAATAGCATGTGAAAATTTCAAGCACACATTTTGATTCACCCCCACTGAATAAGAGTTGTGGAGTTTACACCCCTGTTATAGAGTGGGGAGCAGTGCCAGTAGGGGAATTTCTTCTTCAGGAAGGACATCCCCTCCCTAGTCCCAGAACTCCCATGCCCCCTTGGTGAGCTCCAGGGGTATAGGAGGGGGTGGCATAGAGCTTGTCTGTGCCAAGCAGTGAATCCCCTACACTGGAGCATTTCTGCCCACTATTTGGTACCTTTATGCCATCAGGGCATCATGAAGGGGCTGCAGCAAACCAGAGAATTGGCTGTTAAATCTTGGGCCCAGCAGTCCAATATAATGGCACTTCACAGGGGGATCCTAATTTACTGTTATTATCTTTGACCAAGACATGTAAAAAAAAAAAAAGACTGAGGCCCATCTAAATACCTTGAGGATCTGGCCCTTAGTGCAGTCTGGTGCCTTCTGCAGCCAAAGAGGAATTATTTTGCATTTGTTTGCATGAGTGTGCCATCACTGTCAGAATAATTTAGCAGTGTGCAGAGGGGGACTGAACTTTTTCAGAGGCAGAGAAATCTGTTTTCTTAAGTTACAAATAAGCTACTGGGCCAAGAGGCCAGCATCTGCTTGCCTGAGTCACACAAGTAAACTGGTGTCACAGCTGTGAATGCCAAGGCACTATCCATTGAGAGATTGCTCTGCTTCAATTAAGGTGTGCTAGCTAGTTTAGTTTAACTGGCATAGATTTGCAAAATAAAAATAATTTTTTTTTAAAAATGTCAATGATGTAAGAGTGTCTGTGTGTTGGACAAGCGGGAATTAGAGGCCCTTGTAGCGTATAGCTTAATTGTGTGTGGGTGGAGAGAGAAATTATGTACTAAGGAAAATGTGACTTGTTGCAAGCTTTGCTTCACTGTAATTATATTTTTCTGTCATCAGATAATTTGGAGATAAAATGACTGCAATCAACCACAGTTTCTGTTTTCTGGGAAAAGAGCAGACTAGAGTTTTGAAAACATTTGTAAAGACAGGTAGGTTGCACCTTCATTTTTTTTTTTTTGGTGGTTCTTATTTTTCAGTGTTTTGTATTTCTCTAAGTTCAGTTACTGTTACTTTAATGCATTTTCCTCTGATAGTACGTGACAGAAGGCTGTACAATTTGTTATTAAACAATCAGGCCTTCTGAAATTAATAGAAGTGCAATTTTGTGAAAATATTACTATTGAAAGTGCAACATAGGCATTGGCTTCCCACAAGAGCAACAAGTGGTGACAAAAAATGATGATTTTAGATCTGGTGCTTATGATATTTATAATTCTTTTCCAATGAGAAGAGATAATGCACAAATTCAAAGAGACTTCATCTTATGTTTTTTAAAATAAAAACATAGGAATAGTACAGGCTTCTAGGTGTATAATAAGTCGATTAAGTTTAATTCACCGGTTCTTTGAAACAAATAAATCTGGCATATAAATATAAATTTGTTACTGTATATACAAACAAGTAGATATTTTGGACACTGGCTTTTGTCATGTAATTGGAACAATAGACAACAATGGGGGCACTGGGGTTGCTCCGTTCTAGTAATGTGTATCAAGAGGGAGAGTAAAGGTTCATAGCCCCCTTCCATGGACATAGGCACACAGAGGTTACACTAGTGAGCACTTACTCACATGAGTAATCTCATTGGCTTCAGTGCTCAACAATGTGAATAAGGGTTGCACAATCTAGCTCAGAAGGAGTACAATGTATCTTTGAAAGAGGCATTGCTGAGACTCCCTCTCTCCTGGAGTTCCTGCTGGGTGTATGTGGTGCAGGACGATGTATAACTGCTGTTATGTGGAAACATGGGTAAAATAATTGAATGCATATTCTAGCAAAATGAGACAGAACTCAGGGAAAACAAAGTTTAATGGGAGTTTTGCCATTGGCTTCCATGCAGCCAGGATTCCACACAAGGTTCCAACAGTGTCAACACATCTTTCTACAAATGAAATGAGCATGCACCTCTCATGTGACCTGGCCATTCTAGCAGTAACTACAGCAAGCGGGGCTGTTAAAAAGATGAAAGTGCAATTTATTTTAAGATGGATGACTCTTTCAGAGCTCCAGGGATGGATAAGGTAATTCAATTCATCACGCCATACACATTACAAATGGCCAAACTGAAAGGCCTGTAGAACTTCATTGTGCTAAAGATAATCCTGTTTTATTCCATGTATAAAATGTATTGCCTTGATGCTGTCGCTATTCTTCACACTGAGTATAATTTACAATGAAAGTCATCCCATTGACATCATAGGCACTACCTGGGTAGTAAGGTATTACCCAGCCTGAGTAAGAGCAGCAGAATACAGTCCTTAACATGCAGATGCACTAACGTTTCCTGTTAACTCTGCTGAATTATACGTGAAGCTACAAAGTTGAAAAGTAATATAGGTTTTTTTAAATAGGGTTTTGCATCCTCTTGGACATAGCATGGGAAAAGGAGAGTGGCAAAATAATATGTCCTAACCTGCTGGAGTGATTTTGTATAGAAACAGAGGAGGAATAGCCTAATCATTTGGATGCTGTGGGATCTGTCACACTCAGTCCTCAGGAGGAGGAAGAAGTGGGGTGGGTGATTAGAGAACTGGCCATTTCTTGCTGTGGGAAAGCAAATTCTAGGAAGAAAACTGGTCCAGTAGTGTGGGCACTAGCCTAGGATTCTAGAAACCTGGGTTCAAACCTCTGCTCTAGCACAAGCTTCCTGACTTGATCATAGTCTACAAGCCCCCCTGTAGGAAAGACAGTTCCCTAATCTAGCAGAAAATAGCATTGAATCTAATGGTTGGAAATGGAAGCTAATCACATTCAGACTTGCAATAAGGCACAAACTTAACAATGAGGGTAAACCACTGAAACATCTTCCCCAGGGTGCCTTCTCCATCACGTGCAGTCTCTAACTCAATACTAGAGCTCTTTTAAACAAGTGGTTATAACTCATACAGAATAGAGTACTTGATGGAGGATTACTGGTTGAGGTTCTTTGTGTTCTCTGTGTTATGCAGGAGGTCCAACTAGATGATCATAATGGTCCCCTCTGGCCTTAAAAAAAATCTATTAACTTTGTAGTTAGGGACAAACTTCAAAGAGGGTCAGAGGTTTTGTTTGGACAAACAGCCAAAGTTCTGGATACCCATATGAAATACCCAAATTGCTCGGGTTTGCAAAAGTGGCTTGAAAATGTTGCAAGATTGGTCAGTCTCTTGAGATTTCCAGGGCTTCCTGCTTCTTTTCAGGCTGGACATATTAAAAGAAAAGCATCCTGGGGCACTTTCACTATCAAATGTGGAGTGCAGACGCTCACAAAAAATTGAGGTTGTGTGTGTGAGCCAGCTCTCCATACTTTCAGATTAAATGAAAAGTTAATTTGTAGTTTGATTTAAGTTTTGGATTCAAGTCTAAAGATTAGTTCATATTACCCTTTTTAATCCATTTGGTTAGCCAATATTCAAGGTCTTGCAGGTTGTTTCAGTCACAAGGAGAAGTTGGAGGCAGGTGTTTCTTTGCTACAATCCTGTTTGTGTAGATTCTTTGTGTTTCCCTGAACACTGCAGGAATCTAACAGGAGACAGTTTCCTTGCTTAGTATTCCAAGCCTCTTTTTCCAGGCAGTTCTCTACCCAAAAAGCCTTCTCACCTCTCTCATGGTCATCTTACAATTGCTTCTTTGGCCATCCTTGTGCAATGCCCAATGGCTGAGGCGGGTTTGGAGGCAATCCAGAACAGTTGTCAAGTGTGTGCAGCTGGTCAGTCCATACCAGTGGCAGTCCAGGGCAATGGTCAGAGTTCTCAGAGGGATCAGTAGCCAGAAGAGCCAATCCAATGGGTCAGGTCAGGAAGGCAAGGCCAAGCAAGGCAGGATCAGGTAGGGAAGAGTCAGGCAAGGCAGCTTGAGTCACAGACCACTGCTTGATGCTTAGACCTCTTCCTGTTGAGGCTTTTATATAGTCCTGGTACCCAATGAGAGTGCTTCCTGTCTATCCAATCATATGCCTAGGATGTGGCTGCTATGGGCCTGTTAGTCTTTAACAATAAGGCTGTTGGTCATGGGCAGCAGTTCCTGGCACAGGATGTAAGGATGGTGCCTGCTGACCTGGGTTCAATACCATGGCTCTATCTGCTTCGGTGATGTTTTTATGCTTTCTGTCTCTCACACACTCAGCTACATCAAGATAATATACACCCCTCTATTTGCATTTAACCCTCAGCAAAACCCCTCCACCCACATAGCTCAGTTTCTGATCAGCCTTGCATGTGGTCTGCGTTTTGTGTGGTGGCTCCTATTGTTTCAGCTATCTTACTCCAAAAGGAGCTTAATTGCTTCTTTGCCCACTAGCTTCAATAAGGTTCTACCCAAACCCAGCATAGTAATATTTTGTATCTATCGGTTCACCCATCCCTAGTAGTCAATAAAGTTTTTTTTTTACTTTGGAATGAATTGCCAATTCTAACATTTAAAATGCAACTGAGCTATTTGAAATTGGCCCTCTTGAAATGCCTTCTACCGTTGAATGGAATACCTTTGGCAAGAGAAGGTTATTGGTTTTTTTAAATGTTTTATTTTTTGCTCTGCAGAGCATAATCCTTGGCATACAGTAAGCAACCCAGGGGATCAAACAAGATATAAATGGAAGCAATCATTCTGGATGTTGTGCAATTTAGTAGAATCAACACTTTAAAATAACCTTTTATTTTAATACAGTATAAGCAAAATGAAAAATAAATGTACATTTTAGTTCCTGGAATTCTGTCAGATTCCTGGGACAGTCCAATGCTAGTTTAAATGCCACATTTAAAATAAGATGCTTCTGAAAAAAATCAAGCTAATGTTTTCATGTTGCGTCATGTAATTAAGTGGAATAAATTTCATGCCACACATGTGGCTGATTTTAACATATTCCTGAATGGAAACTGAATGACAGAAAGTTTCAGTCTGTTTCTCAATAACCTTTTCCCCAATGAATGGTCCCAATAAAGTGCAAATTCCTTCACAGTATTTCATTCTGCCTAAAGGCAGAAAGACTTTTATGAACGACTTTGATTTTCCCTGATATACATTGAATTGGAGTATGAACTAAGGGAGTGAATAAGAGGAGGAGAGGAGAGGGTGTGTGGGGTTCGTTGGTGAGCCTGTAAGTGGAAGCAGTGATGCCGGCCTGAGCATCAGGAGGAGGCCATGCCAGCCCAACAGTGAGGACTGTGGAGTGCCAGGAGCCAGTGATCAACAAGAATCTTGTCACATCCACAGGAGAGAAAAGAAGGGAGACTGGATTAGTGTGATTCTGTGCTTAACTTGGGCTCCTAAGTAGTCCCCTGGAAGGCTGGCCTCCTCACATGTGTGAAGTTATTCTCACACTAGGTTCAAGGCTTAGAACTGTTGTATCTGTTTCCTTTATTGACTTAATCACATGTGAAATTCATTTCAGTTCATGTAAAGTTGCAGAGCTGGAATTTATCTTTCAAACCAATAACATTCTTTGCAAAGACTATATGATGTTGAAACACAGAGCAGGCAGACTGTAAGGATATGTATCAAGTTGCTAGGATTACACAAAGTGGCCATACAAATGAAATTATGAAATCTGAGCATGGGAGTGACTCTGTGTTAAGCTTTTGAGCATACCCAGTTTGAACAAGGTCTTTCCAGAAGCCTAAGTAGAGTCAGACTGAGTTGGGAACATTTAGTGAAACTGAAAGGTAGCCAATTTAAAACTGATAGGAGGAAATACTTCTCACAGTGAACTTGTGGACTCACTGTCATTGAGGTATCATTGAGGCTAAGACCTTAGCAGGGTTCCAGGAATGGCTGGAGATTTATTTGGCAAATAAGACCATCCAGAGCTGCAATAATAAGGCTATTAATATTTTTTAAAAAGACACCCAGAAGTTTAGAGAGGGACATAAGTCCTCATGCTTCAGGCATAAGTCAACCTTTAATTATCAGGGGGATATGAAGACACTTCTGCTGTGGTTATTCCATATTATTCCAGGTTATTCTGCCTGGTGTAGACTGCTAGTACTGGCCACTTGTGGAGACAGGATCTGGATTACACAGATCATTGGTCTGACAATGATGGCAATATCTGTGTTCCTAGGAAAGTGCTTTGCCACCCTCCCATTCCAGCGCCTCAATCCCAAAACATCACTCAGACCACAAGAGTAATCACTTTCATGCTGTTAATTAAGAGTAGATTGAGTTCTTTCTTGTATTTATAACATTTCTATTTGTTCTTCACTCTAATGCCAACTTTACCCAAAAGGACTGTCAATCTTTTAGAAAAGGCAAATAAAGACATGTTTCCAATTTTTAAGTTATACTCATTCTTCCTTAGTTTTTTAATTGGGATCAGCCAGGGTTACGCTGTCTCCTCCTTATGCAGTGTCTGATTTCTAAAAACCAAAAGTAAAGTCATAAGTGTCTGACAATTTTTGATGCTTGCTTGAATCAAAGCTTTTGAGGTTCACCGATCACTTGCTGTGACAGCTCTTAGGCATTATTACTCAATAAGGGAAAACATTAGAAATTAATGCAAATTATTTTATGCTTATTTATCAGCCTGGCATAGCCACATATAACTCAAAGGCAAGCAAGATGACGCTATCACTTTATTTGCTATGAACAATGATCAGAGACTGTGAATCCTGCAGCCCTAGTGGACATCTAAAGAGGGGGGAAATAAACATTGCAGAGTAACTTGCATTATTTAGAATGAACAAAAAGCCAAGTTTTGTTTTGTTTTTTGCTTTCTCCCCTGGCCTTTTTATCAACTCTAATATCACTGAAAGCCATTTGATAAATCAGCCTACCTTCACTTCTCTCTATTAGTCAGTGATGTGCCAGCTTCAAGATAGTGGAATTCACAAATCCCTCTCAGAAATACCCTCTTCACACTAGTAAACCTGACAGCTAATTGTCTGCAAGAAATCAAAACAAGTGTTTTGCATAACAGGTACTTTACATCCAATATAACTTTATGTTCAGTTCAAGAAGCTTTTCAATTTCATTTTTGGGATTTGTTTTGTCTCAACCAGTTTATATACTGAGAAGAAGAAATCCAAATACAGAAAAGTTGAATTATCTAGAATCCAATACAGCCTTAGTACAATTTTAACAAGTATTTTGTATTTTAAAGGGCACTTTTCCTTTTATTTATTCTATCCACCTTCATTTTTGGTAAATGCCATGGATTACTTTATACTAAAAGAATGAGCCCAGGCAGAACTGGCTATACCTGGTTTACCATCCATCAAAAAGCCATTCTATCACAAATGCTACCCTTTTCCTCCCAGTATTCCAGGAGTTACCTGGACATCATCTTTGAGTCCAATCTCCTGTAAGACCTGCCAATCCAGGCTGTATCCATATCTTACTATTTCTTCACAACATTATCAAAATCTTGCCTTCTCTCTCTGTCCACACTGTCAGAACCCTTCCCCAAGCTCTTATCTCCCATCTTCTCTACTGTAATTTGCTCCTCTCCTGACTTGCTCCACTCAAGTCCATCCAAAATGCTGTTTCTAATGCCAGTTTTCACGGTCCTCATTTTGAACATATCTTTCCACTCTCCAAATCCCTCATCTAGCTCCCCCTTTTGCAATGCATCAGACCAAAGCTTTTGTTTTAAGGCCACTCACAACTTGACTCCATCCTACTTACCCTCTTCTTTCTTATTGAATTGTAACTTGCCATCTCAGTTCAGCCAACACCATACTCTCCACCATCCATTTCCCATCACTGCCTTTCTACCTTCTTCCATGGTATGAACTCCCAAATCAATTCACAAAACCCATCAAATCACTTCTCAAGACCAAGTTGATCATCTCAAAACCATCTCTACCAAGATGTCAGGAGAAAACAGCTACAGGCAACAGCTAAACAAGTAATATTACTGAAGACTGTCAAGTTTATTAATTTTAATGTATTCCACCAACCTTTTCCTCCCTATCACACAAAAGATTTTGAAAACAGCAGTCTATGCACATAACAAGTCTACATAGCCATGTGATCCTGTTCCTGCTGCCCTTGTATTTTCTTCTTTGGCTCTGTGCAACAACCACCTGTTACATCTTCAGTTTGTATGTTTCTTAAGGCAGAGATTATTATATGTTTGCACAGTGGAGCCCCAATCTGATTGGGGCTGCTGGCCACTACTGTAATAAAAATAATAATTTTGGTCATTAGGCATCCTTCTGAACTCCATTAGTGAAGAGTAAGTTTTAGACCTCTATATGCTCAGTCCTGAAAAGTTATCCTCACCTTATTTAGGCCTGTGCTTTAGAAGGGAATTACATGCATGCCGTGTGGTCTAGGGAGTCTGATCATCTGGTTTCTATTCCCCACTTTTTTTACCTTGACTTTAGGGGTAATTTATCCTTGTAATACCTTACAGGTATTAAAATAGATCTGTTCAAAAGAATTTCAGAAAAACTTTTTGCTGTAGAAAAATGCTGTTTTGTCAAAACCTAAATGTTTCCTGGAATGTACTGGTTTCAATGAAAATTTCATCAGGATGGTTTCTCAAGTCAAGTACGGAATTTCTAGTCAAAACCTGGATTTGGCCAAAACAAATTGCTTTTTAAGTTAAATTGAGAGGGAGAGCACATAACAAATATTGTGAATATTGGCTGTTCTACAGTGAAATGCTCCAGATGAATTGTTATTCTCGGCATAAAATGCTCTCTGAAAATAATTAAAATGAATATTCAGTACTTTCAACAAGAATATCTTATTTTAGAAAATTGCTTAGTTATACAGTAACTCCTCGCTTAATGTTGTAGTTATGTTCCTGAAAAATCTGACTTTAAGTGAAACAATGTTAAGCAAATCCAATTTCCCCATAAGAATTAATGTAAATAGGGGGGAATAGGTTCCAGGGATTTTTTTTCATCAGACAAAAGACTATATATATATATATATAGAGAGAGAGAGACACACACACACTATAAGTTTTAAACAAACAATTTAATACTATGCACAGCAATGATGATTGTGAAGCTTGGTTGAGGTGGTGGAGTCAGAGGGTGGAAGAGGGTGGGATATTTCCCAGGGAATGCCTTACTGCTAAATGATGAACTAGCACTTGGCTGAGTCCTCAAGAGTTAACTCATTGTTGTTAATGTAGCCTCACACTCTACAAGGCAGCATGAATGGAGGGAGGGGAGACAGCATGGCAGACAGAGACACACACCGTGTATGTGAGAGAGAGATGCACATTGCTCCTTTAAGTACACTGACCCCACTCTGAGTACACTGCCTTTTTAATTTGATCAGCAAGCTGAGATGGCAGCTGCTGCCAGGAAGCTTCCTCTGTTGTGAGCCCTATCGTGTGTCCCCCCTGCTCTATGAAAGATGGGGTAAGCGGGGTGCAGGAGCAGGGGGGAGGGGGACACCCTGACATTAGCCCTTCCCCCCTGCACAGCAAGCAGGAAGCTCCCGGGAGCAGCTCCAAAGCAGAGGGCAGGGGCAGCACATGGCAGTGGGGGGAGGGACAGCTGAACTGCCGGCAATTGATAGCCTGCTGGGTGGTTGCCACACAGGGAACTTAGGGGAGTGGGGAGCTGATAGGGGGGCTGCCGGTCCACCCTGGTTCCAAGCCCCCACCAGCTAGCTCCAACGGGCTGCTCTTCCTGCAAGCAGTGGACAAAGCAGGTGGCTGCCAAATGATGTTTTAAGGGAGCATTGCACAACTTTAAACGAGCATGTTCCTTAACTGATCAGCAATGTAACAATGAAACAATGTTAACAGGGACGACTTTAAGTGAGGAGTTATTGTATTATGGGCTGTACACCTGTATATCCCAAATAAGAAGATTAAACAACACTGAGGAAAAGATGTACTATCTTGTGCTAAGCTAGGTAAAATCAGAGTCCTAGAATCAAAGAGTGGGCAAAGCAAATATAAAAAACACAATATAGACTACATCAGAAACACAGAGCTATTCATAATTTTCAGTGGAACAATTTTCTATTGAAAAATGCTGCATCATCCAAATCCAAGTGTTTCATCAAATCAACCACCATGAAATTTCATAAACAATTTTTGAAACAATTTGAATCAAAATGGAGTATTGTGATTTGATTCTTCTCATTTCATTCCAACTTTTCATTTTATAAAATATTATAAATATATATTATAAAGTATCAACATTATCAAAATGTTTTGATAAAGTCATTTCAATATTTGCACATCAAAATATTTTGGAATTTCTGTTCCTCGATAAAATTTAAAATGTCAACTGTCCATTCTGCTTTGGGACACATGGAAATGTTGAAATGTCAGATTTTCCCTTAGGACAGAAATTCTGTATTCTGACCAGCTCTAGAAACATAAAAGAACATATTAAATGGGAAGAGTTCTAACCACAGAACAGCGCATGCCAAACCTGAGTCAGGATCTAAACCAACCCCTTACCTAGGATTTGCTTTCCTGATAAGTCCAAAATAATGAACAGAACATAAACCTCAGCCCAAGTTTGGCCATTTCTAGGATTCAACTCGACTCCCCTCAGTCTCTGTTCTTTTCACACTGTGTCTCTGCAGAGACACACACACACACACACACCTGCCTCATATCCTGAGTGTATCAAAGCACACCTACCATTAGTCAGCAGAACTTCAGTGGGTTTTTTTGCTGTTTTTTTTCTCAAAGGCTCAGAGGAGTCTTGCCTCAGTTTCAAAAAATCTAGACAACTTCTAACAGACTTTGAAAGATCTTAAGTAGAAATGGAGATCAGGTTAAAATACAATTTCATAGTCTATCTGCAATATCATCCACAGCTGAAGAACTAAAAGTGCATCACATCAGCAAATGGCATACCGAAGGGAAAAGAATGAGAGAATATAAGAAAGATTTAATGTTTTCTTTCCCCATTGCAGTAATCCTCATCTCGGGGGATGGAGGGGGGAGCAACAACAACATTGGTATGTTAAACTATGACACAAATGTAGCATTTCCATTTAAGGGTTCCTCATCAGTGCTACAATTCCCTCTTCACAAATGGCCTACATCTAAACTGGTTTGTTCTTTCTTTTCTTTTTTTAAGTGAGCATCATATAACAGTATAATATTAAATGCATCACAAATAATGAGAAAAGTCAATGGAAACTTCTGGCTTTTTTTCTGTATGGAAAGACATCTGCAAGTCAGCGTCTCCTACTGGTTAATGGAATACATTTGTAAATATTCAGAAGATGTTCATGGCTAATATATGCCAGAGGCTTAAGATTGAAATTCATAACGAGATCCTCCAGACTGTTCCTAAGTCATTCATCAAAGACATTTGGCAGCTGGCATGATAGTACACTAATGGAACCAGGCATATGCATATGTCTTTATGCGGGATAGCAAAGGAGCTGAGGAGTAGCAAGCTACACATATCTTCACTCTCAGGAGGCAATTGAGAGCTCAAAACAAAGTGATAATATTTATGCAATTACACTGTGATTATGAATATAAGAATGGACATACTGGGTCCATCTAGCCCAGTATCTTGTCTTCCAATGCCAGATGCTTCAAAAGAAATGAACAGAACATGGCAATTATCAAGCAATCCATTCCCTGTTGTCCAGTCCCAGCATCCATCAGGTTTAGGGACACCCAGAGCATGGGGTTACATCCTCATGAGATAACATGTTTGACACGAGAGCTCATTCCTAAATAAAAATAACATTTTTGCTAATGTTTTCCTGAAAAGAAATTTCTTCAGTTTTGACAACTGTTAAGCCAATTTTCTAGTCTACCAAGTTACTCAACTCTGAAAGCTGAATTTTTTTTTCCCGAAAATGGCTTTTTGGCTAACATCTTATTGTCTTAATCATGTATTAGGTACTAAAGAGAGAGGTAGATGGATAGATTAGACAGAAATTAAACACACACAGTAAAAATAGGAAAGGGCTTGATTTGTTTGGGAGAGGGCGAACAAACGCCAATTCCTTCTATCCTCCGAGATTTTCATCCCTATTTGGAAAAAATAATGTAAAACATTTTCTGTCTACAGTCAGGAATTTCCTAAATAGTATCCCTGCCATTGTTTGTTTGTTTTCTCTGAATAATACCAACTGTGAGCCTATGAGAATTAGGCAAAGGTCTGCAGAACTACTCAGTGTGCAAGAATGGGTACTTTGAAGTCTACATAGTCCTATAAGCAATAAGCCAGTTAAATAAATTAACTGACTATGACTATGCAAGATGAATAAAATAAGCTTTAAAGAGCATTTTCTGTCCTATGCAGTAAAATACATCGATAGCAAACTCTGTGACTGTACCAAAGATGCCACAACTGTTTATAATATTTCTGGCTCAGTTAAGTTTGTTTTCAAGCCGTTACTATCATAGTATTCAACATCTGTGAACAAAAGCTGGATCTGGATGAGCTGAAAAGAAAATGTCAGACAAGCAGTTATTTTAAAATAAGTTTCCAGGTTTAGGAAGTTCACTGCTTACAAAGGATAAAAATTAGAGCAGCAACTATTAATACAATCTTGAGCTCTCAAAAAAAGTCTAGTGTAACGAAGGCTCACCAGTTTTCCCTGACTATACACAAAATATTTTTGGTGGAGTGGCTTGGGGGGGAAGTAGAGATCAAATATGAAAATCAGAGAACTAGTCACAACTTTAATATGTTGTCAAATCACTGTACGTTGATCAAATATGGGAGTAAGCATTGATTGAAAAATCAGTTTTCATCATTGAAACAAATCTAATGTTTGTTTCTTTCCCTCCATACACCTTACTCTCCAGCACTAATTCACTGGCTCTCTAAAAAAGCCTCTCGCTTCAAGTTTGTTTACAAAAATGGGACTATTATATCAAATAGGAGGAATGTGCCATTATTACAACTAACAAAACTGAGGACAAGCAGGGTATAATTTATCTCAAATTGATTTAATTTTACATCCTTTGAAGTATCCTTTTATATTCAGATAATTAAAATCAATTTCCTGGATATCATTTGAGGGAGTTTAACTTCACTCCATTCAATAAGTCAAGATCAGTCATTTTTCTAAGTAGCAGCTTTAGTAAACATTTTATTATACTCTGGTGTCTTGGTAGAACAGCTCTTTGATAGTTTTTGTAACAAGTTTCTCATTTTCACTCATTCAATTTCATTTAGACAATTCATTTGCACTGTCTTTATATACATACTTTATCTAAATGTAGCCCATCAAATTCTTCTGTTCCCAAATGTCTATTTTGATTGTACTGCAAATTTAATTCAATCCTCCTCTCTGCAAAGAATCTATTCTTTTCTGAAATTGATGGAGGAAATATTAACACTAAGTTATCTCATTTTAATGGTTTTTTCGCAGATTCCTCCCAAAACTGCAAGGTCTTCTTCCCGTTTTCCTTTTTAAAGGATGCACACTAAGAAGCTATCAAGACAAGGAAAATGAGGTGTGTTCCTCAAACATGTTAGAAAACATGTTAGAAACATGTTAGACAAACATGTTAGAAATATAGACGTCTGATCGCATATATTTCGTTTTGCAGCGGTTCATTTTCAGGCCGACCTGACTACTTTTCTTGTCGAGTCTTCGTAGCATGCTCTGCAGTTGGTTGGTACTTTCGGCAATTAGTATCATGTCGTCTGCAAATCTGAGATGAGATAATCTCTCTCCGTTTATGTTGACATGTTATTTAAAATGATTTTAAGCAGAACTTTGCACCAAATGTAGGCAGAAAGTGGTAAAAGAGACAAGCTCTTGGGCTTATACAGAACAAGTCATCCTGTTAAATCCTCACTTCATTTGCATGCGCTTATGTTTTATTCCCATTATAGCCCTGGATGCAAGGCATCATGCAATAAAGAGGAAAAGGAGATTATTATTTAGCTTGAGTCAGTTCAAAATGAGTAGTGGACACTTTAAATTACTCCATATCTACATAGACCGTGTATCCAAAAACAAAAGCAAAAGGATAGGTTTTGGGTTTTTTTGAAAGGTCCCATGAGACCATGTCTACTATCCCAGTGTAACAAAAATTCAATGAACACTCACCTGGATCACCTGGATCGATCGGACTTCAGCTGTCGTTAAGACTGCGCCGATCACAACACGTCTGCCATTCTTCTCGCACTCTTGCCTTTCTTCTCCACGTTCGTCCGAAACGTTTAACGATGTCATCTTCCCATCTTCTTGGAGGCCGACCGGGGGGTCTTTTCTGTTCTCGCGGGTATCACTCAGCAATGATTGCAGTCCACCTGTTATCCGTGAGCAGTGCTGTGTGGCCCACCCATCGCATCTTGTTATGTCTGCTTTCCACGACAATATCTTTCACACCGCTGCGTTCTCTGATGATTTCATTTGGTATACGATCCAGAAGGGAGATTCCCAACATAGCTCGTTTCATTGCCCTTTCAGCTACCAACAGCCGTTGCTCTTCTGTCTTCGTCAGTGCCCACGTTTCACTGCCATACAGCATGGCTGGCAGCACTGCTGAATTGAAAATATTTTTACGTGTGGTCTTGTCAATTTTTCCTTTGAGGACGTCCTTGATGGAATTAAACGCACACCATCCTGCCTGAATCCTTCGCGAGAGTTCTCCGTTCAGGTCTTGGCGCATATTAACTTCTTGGCCCAAATATATGTACTGTTCCACTTCTTCGATGTCTTCTCCTGTTACTGTTATTCGGGCTTTTCGTAAGACGTCTGATCGCATATATTTCGTTTTGCAGCGGTTCATTTTCAGGCCGACCTGACTACTTTTCTTGTCGAGTCTTCGTAGCATGCTCTGCAGTTGGTTGGTACTTTCGGCAATTAGTATAATGTCGTCTGCAAATCTGAGATGAGATAATCTCTCTCCGTTTATGTTGACACCACTCCTCCAATTGATCTTGTTCATAACCATTTCAAGGCAGGTGGTGAATAGTTTCGGTGAAATTGTATCTCCTTGCTTTACGCCTTTCTCGATTGGGATGCGGAGGGGAGTTTCAAGGAGAGTAATGTCTGTTGTACATCCAGTATTCGCTTCCTTCAACAAACTAATGTACTGCGTGTTAATGCCCTGCTCTGCGAGCGCCTTTAATATTGCGCTAAACTCAACGCTATCGAAGGCCTTTTCATAGTCAACAAAAGCAATGCACAATGGGAGTTTGTATTCCCTCGCTCTTTCTAGGAGCTGGCTAAGGGTAAATATATGGTTGATTGTACTGACATTTCTTTGAAACCCTGCCTGCTCTCTCGGCTGTTGTTCATCCAGACTCTGCGAAAGTCGATTCGTTATCACCTTTGTGAAGAGCTTGTAGATGTGAGAGAGCAGGCATATAGGGCGGTAGTTCTTAAGATTTTCTCGATCACCCTTCTTGTGCAGCAAGATGGTATTCGACTCCTTCCAGCTTGATGGTATTTTTCCTTCTTCAAGATATCGACTGAATCTTAAAGCGAGGGCCTTCCAAAGTTTTTCGCCTCCTGCATAAATCATTTCTGACGTTATTCCATCTTTGCCTGGAGCTTTTCCCTTCTTCATCTGGTGTAGTGCGCTTTGGACTTCGCTGACGATTATTGGGGGGACGCGTTCTTCTGACTCTTCGAGGGTTGGGAGGGGGACGTTGATTCTTGATTTGAACAGTTCTGTATAGAAGTCCTTGCAGACCTCCTCCCTCCCTGCTCTGTCGATTTACTGTGTCTTCATCCTTGTTCTTCAATGCTGTTACACTTAATCTATACTGCGTCAATTCCCGCTTGCATGTCCTGAGGCTCTTGTGTGATTCAGCTGTTTAAAGGAGCTTTTCTTTCCGGAAGTTCTTGAAGTCATCCTTCAGTTTTCGCCGTATAAGCTTGCACAGAATGGAGTACTCGAGGTTGTTATCCGAGCTCCTTTTCATGTTTCTCCACTTCTCCAACAAGCATTTTGTTTCAAACGAGATTCTTCCCTTCGCCTTCTTCAGCTTTTTAATTTCAGCTGCTTTTATGCAACATCTCAGCTTGTCAGCAAAAATACTATAGTCCTCATCACACTTTTCCATCTGGCTCCAGTCAAACCCAGAAATCGCTTTTTTCAGCTTTGCTTCATCGAATGTCTTCGGCTGCTGTTTCCTGTTTGCCATCTGTAACGCCTTCTTTTCCACCGCTTCGTCGAAAATCAACTTCGCTCTAAGCAGGCGATGGTCACTGCCGGTGTTGAATGGCTGCACCACAGAGACGTCTTGAACGATGCGCCTTTTATTGACTAAAATATAGTCGATTTCATTCTTACTCTTCGTGTTTGGTGCGATCCATGTCCACCTTCCCTCTGCACAAGCCAGGTGTCCCTTTACCTAGGATCTTGATCTTCTTAGCCCACCGCAGCACTTCTCAAAACTCTCCTCCGCTTTCCTCCAAACTGCTCTTTGTTCCACCACCAATCCACTCTGCTTCACTCCTCCAAACTGCTCTCTGCTCCACCACCTCCTCACTCTGCTCCAGCTCCTCCTCTGGCTCATTGAAGCAGGGGGATTGGTGGTGGAACAAAGAGCAGTTTGGAGGAAAGCGGAGGAGAGTTTTGAGAAGTGCTGCGGTGGGCTAAGAAGACCAAGATCCTAGGTAAAGGGACACCTGGCTTGTGCAGAGGGAAGGCAGGAAGCCCCACAAGCCGAAGGTCAGGAGAGGGAAGTAGCCCAGGGGAAAGAATCACTGGTACAAGTGGTTCACCTGCTATCATAGGGCCCCTGGGCTGGGACCCAGAGTAGAGGGCGGGCACGGGTCCCTCCCTCTCCACTCCCCTTCCCTGGGATACTAGTAGGATAGCTGTTACCCCAGTTCAGGGACAAGAAATGGCACCCTGAAATCCCCCCACAAGAAGAGAAAGTGCGGGACCCATCATAGTAGTGCTGGCCATTTGCCACATCTGGTATCAATCAGATAATTATATCTTCTTGCCATGAAGCTTCAGTTGTGACAAATCAGCATTTTTCAAGGAAAAAGGTTTTATTGCAAAATTCCCAATCAGCCCTACTTAGAAATGACTTATAGTGAAAACTGAAGTCCTGATCCTATCTGATGTTTATTCAAATTCCACTGTCTGTCAGTTTGTTGGGCTTTTGTACAAATACTGTGTTTCAGAACGCAGCAGGACTTGCGTGAGATAGGAAGCTTAGTTCATTTGATTAACAAAGGCTCTCATTAGAGACAATTAAATAAATTAGACTGTGCGTCATGTGCTCTTGGTTCTTATAGAAATACCAGAATAAAACAGCAGGTTTCCCTGAAGGAAAAGCCATGCAAACACAACATCAAAATCTCACCAGGAAACTTTAAAACTTCAGAACGATAGGAACAGATTAACTGTAATTGCCAGCCTATAGAGGAGAATACAACTGCAACAACAAAGTACCTCTTAAATGCGGTCTGCATTTTTGCAAGAAAAGCACTTTTTTCAGAGTTGAGCTCCATTGAACTAGCTCCCTATGTCTTCATAGGTGGACGACTCCTGCAGTCAGATACTGCCTAGGAAGAAATAACACATTTCACAGCAATGGGAAAACTTAACAAGTTCACTCAGTATATTTCAATATAAAATAGATATGCTTACAATAATGAGTGATGCTGATCAGTGCAGTCTAGTATATGGAAGACAAGTGGCAAGCTGAGATTTGTCCTCCAACCCCCTCACATTGTGTAAGTCTCATCTATCTTCTAGCTATGGTCCGACACCTATACTGCAAGTTCTTTAATGCAAGCGCTGTCTTCTGTTACTTGCCTGTACAGTGATTAGCACAATGGGTCTCTGGTGCTTGATTGGTGTTCCTGAAGGCCCTGACAGGACAAAAATAAGTGATATGTCACAGCTCATCTACTAGTCAGAGAGCACACTTGAGACTGGGCCTACCCCAATGTCTTGAACTGTTTGGCTCCATCACTAGCCACCTACTTTTTCCCCCTCTTGTTTTCACAAAAGTGAGTAAATGTAAAAGCAAAACAAAAGAGCCCCAAACCACAGAGTGGTGGCCCTTTAAGTGTGGGACTATATAGAACCCCTAAGAGGGCCTTAACTGGGGGGTGTCAAACTCATTTGGTAAAGAGGGTTGAATTCCACTCTCAGTTATGGTTTGTGGGCCCAGGCAGAAATTTAGAACTACATAATCTTCCACCATCCACAGCAGAATGCCCACTGATGTCAATGGGAGGTTTGCACAGAAATCAAGGGTAGAATCAGGCCTTCATATAGAAACTAAACTTTTAGTCACTGTTCTTAGTACTTTATTAGCACATTCAGTATCACTGAGTTGGAAAATGTACACTCCACTCCCTTTAGGCCACTCCTGTTTTCACCTTTTGTTTCTCTTCCTTTCTGCACCCTTGTTTCTTGGTTTCTCGACTTCTTTGTATTTGTGTCTGTCTTGGTCTCCCTCTCTGTATTTTCTTCCCTGTAGCAATTCTCATCCCTCTGGGCTTCATTCCCACCCATTCCATTCCCTCTGCTAATATGATCAGCAATGCAATAGTTCATACTGACATTAAAGTGGCATTTTAGCAGAGATTCCAATGAGCTGAATAAGGGACAAAGGAGTTCATACCTCTCTGAGCCTTTGATTTAGGCTGTCTACAGACTCAGAAAGACAACATTGTATTGGTTTCTGCTAGGTTCACATTTCTTTGCAATCACAAGGCTAGAAACTTACTTTTATAGTTTTAAATGAAAGATGAGATTCTGCACAACCTGAATAAGTCACGAGGGACACACAAATACATTTGAGGTGGGTGAGATCTAGCCTGCAATCTCTATGTTTGAAACCCTTGCCTATAGCCAAATCCAGCACTATCCAAACAATTGTTCCTCTGAGGCATAACTTTCAAAATATCGAATAATTTTTCATTGTTACACATCCTCTACAACTCCCATTTCTAGCAAGGATTGGAAGTGTAAAAATACCTTGAGAAAGGGAGTCCTCATGGTATTTGTAATCTAATTAGAAGCGGGAAATACTGTAAATTTTAAGAGCCCATGTTCTCATGAGTTCCAGTCAAGAAGTCTGGGTATGCATCAGGTAAGTGGGGATAAAATTCTGCATGCTTATTTAAACCAAACAAAAGTATTCTGAGTTTTCCTCCTGGCTACTGCTTGTTTACATTGCTATCCAAATAGTGTTGATTGGTTTGAGGGCTTTTTTTTTTTTTAAGAGAGTTGTGTAAATAGTTTTTCCATATGAAGGGAACTTGGTATAAGCACAAGGGAATGGAGTGAATATGATGCAGCTTTTGCCTTAACTTTATCTTTCTTGATTTTTAGAGTACTTCATATCTCAGCCTTTACAGTAATATGTATATAGTACACCTTGCCATATATAAATCAAACCCCATCTTAGGGAGAGAAGACAGGAAAATAAGTCACTTCTAGCTGCATTTTTATTTAAATCTGCTCTGAATTAGAAGTAGTTTTTATCAGTACAGGTAGTTTTAGTTTTATAGTAGCCAAGGCCCACATCACCTGATTGCAGTGCACAGAGTAACTTCTGGGCATGACATCACCGTTACTGGGAAAACTGCACCTCTGACCTTCCTGCGTGTACCCCTTAATATTTAAGGCCTTGGGCTCTCTCTTCTGTTGAGATGGAATCATACAATTCTCCCACTGTCAGACTAGGTGCTGGGTTGCAGTGCCTGGTGATCACCTCAGCAGCTCTGAAGTATGTTCAGACCCTGCTGTTCTGTTCTCTCCAAGGCAATGGCAGTGGTCATCAGTAAGGCGATGTTTTAGTCACAGGTATTTTTAGTAAAAGTCATGGACAGGTCACGGGCAGTAAACAAAAATTAACAGCCCATGACCCTTTGATCTGGTAATGCCAACTCTCACAAAATAAGGTTTATAACAGGAGCCAGGCTCTCTGAAGCTAACAGCTTGTCCATTGTCTTTCAAATATGTACCTAGATGTTCTCTGTACCATTGTGTGCACATAGATGTTCTTATTTGGGGAGTCACTATGTTGCTCTTTGTTTGTTCTTCCCACAGCCCTTATTGAATTCAAGCATTATGATATATCATAAACATTCCACTATCCCAATGCGAGTTACATGGTCTCTCACAATAGCAAGGTGACACATCAATGTTCTTAGATTTTTACATAGACGCTTCTACAATAGTCAGCCTCATTTCTGTTGTACCTAGCTAGTGTCATCCCTTACACTTCATCTTCCAGAGCCTGTGAAGAGCTGCCCAGGGATCTAGTGTCTGCAGGAGATAAATGGGAAGTAGCATAGTCTGAGTAGAGCAGAAGAAACAGTTACTTGACCCTGTGTCCTGTATATCATCTGCCTCTGACCACACAGATTACTCAACAAGATAAAACAGTCCAAAGCTGTATGATATTTTCCATAGAGTGTTCTTGCCAGGTACCTCCAAAAGAGCTACGCTGTCAGGGAAGTAGGCCTCACCAGGGGCCAAAGAAGACATCTGTGCCCATCCACCAAATCAGCCAGGTTTTGGAGATGGGCTCTGCCACTTTCTCCTTGGGAGGGGAAACCCTCAGCTCCCCATGGAATGATGTTAGAAGATCTGCATAAAGGGTTAAATAATAATAATAAATGGAGATATGCCAATCTTCCAGCAGATCGAGGGACGTGATTATTCCCCTCTATTCAGCACTGGTGAGGCCTCATTTGGAGTACTGTGTCCAGTTTTGGGCCCCACACTACAAGAAGGATGTGGATAAATTGGAAAGAGTCCAACGGAGGGCAACAAAAATGATTAGGGGGCTGGAGCACATGACTTATGAGGAGAGGCTGAGGGAACTGGGATTGTTTAGCCTGCAGAAGAGAAGAGTGAGGGGGGATTTGATAGCTGCTTTCAACTACCTAAAAGGGGGTTCCAAAGAGGATGGATCTAGACTGTTCTCAGTGGTAGAAGATGACAGAACAAGGAGTAATGGTCTCAAGTTGCAGAGGGGGAGGTTTAGGTTGGATATTAGGAAAAACTTTTTCACTAGTAGGGTGGTGAAGCACTGGAATGGGTTACCTAGGGAGGTGGTGGAATCTCCTTCCTTAGAGGTTTTTAAGGTCAGGCTTGACAAAGCCCTGGCTGGGATGATCTAGTTGGGGTTGGTCCTGCTTTGAGCAGGGGGTTGGACTAGATGACCTCCTGAGGTCCCTTCCAACTCTGAGATTCTATGATAATCTCCTAGAACTGGAAGGACCTTGAAAGGTCATCAAGTCCAGTCCCCTGCCTTCACTAGCAGGACCAAGTACTGTCCCCTGACAGATTTTTGCCCCAGATCCCTAAATGGCCCCCTCAAGGATTGAACTCACAACCCTGGGTTTAGGAGGCCAATGCTCAAACCACTGAGCTATCCTCCCCCTCCCCCCCCCATTCATTCTGGACATTTCCTCTGCACTGAGCCTCTTCACATGGGAGGGGATGATCTGTTCCTGAATGTGTATGTAATATCAGCTGGGGAACAAAAATAATCCATCGGGTACAATATGTTTTTTGCGAGCTGAACCTCAAGAGTGTGATCAGGAGTATTCAATTATGCAATAGAATGAAGATTAAGATGGTAGCATATAGTCACCTAAGGGTTCACAAAACAGAAAATTTTCAATAAGTAATTAAGAAGCCAGAATTGGATTTCATTTTGTGATCTTCCTTATTTTTTCTTTTCTTCCTCCAGTGAAAGTACAGAAGCTCGGAAGGAGAGAGAAGTGACAAGGCTATAGCTTGCTCTTTTGATATAAGAAAACACAAGCTGAAAAATTTCCACAGTATCTCTAAATGTTCTCAAAATTCTAAAACTCGATCATCTGCCTTTCCTTATGGTCAATGACTTTTCAAAAATAATATCAGTGGTACATCAGTGCCCTAGGGTATATATTTTCTGGAGTTGTTATGAACATATTTAGTTTTTCCAAGTACTCCCACACTTGCTTTTTAATCAATAGAAAGTGAGGATGATATAATAAAAAAAGCTAATTGCTCAGACTTTTTTTTGTTAAGGAAAGATTTTTAAAAGCTATTAACCTCAACTATTTTTGAGTCCTTGATTTAATTAATCTTACTTATAGATCTACAGTCCATTCTCTCTAGGACTTATTTCTACTGATATAAGAGCTCTTGTTATTTTCTTTATGCCCTTTGGCTAGCATTAACAACCTGCTCATTTCTCCTCGCTTACTGTGATTGTCTTTTTCTTTATGGCTCAGGATTTTGGGGGGCTTTTTTGTTTGTTTGTTTGTTTTGTTTTTAACTCAAAAATCTTTGAACGGTCTTTCATTAAGCCATATCATCTTTTTCTTGTATACTTCTTTTTCAGAAGAATTGTAATCTGTTGACTCTTGATTGTGTCTTTTAGGATCTGTTGTATTAATTTAATTAGACTATATGGGCTAAAGCTGTTAACATAACCCAGTTACCGTCCAACATTAAACAGTGTTCAACAAGGTTTGGGGTCTGGTGCACAGAGACCTCAGCCTGCTTTATACCATGGCAAACACACAATTAAAATCCTTTTTTGACCTTTTATTAAAGATATAGAAAAGAAGGAATAACAGTTAAAGTGTAACATATTCCGTACTCCTTGTTCCTTTTCCTTTTAGCTGGAGAGAACTTTTAGAAGGAAAAGCCCCTTGTTTGATAGTCTCTTAGATGCTATTAAAGATAGTAATAACAGTCCTTTTGTGGGAAAGAGAAGTTAGTTGAGATGGGCTGGAGCTGTTTTTGTTGCTGTTAAGGTCTGATCCCATTTCCTAAGGTGACGAAACAAGGCAAACAGAAAAAAAAGGGAGAGGAAAAAAATAGCAAAGACACAAGATGCTGCTTATGTCTCTGGTGTTCACTCTTACATACAACCTTACTTGTGGAGAAACACAGGCCCAGCACGTTGTCCGATCAGCCGCTGTAACACCTGGCAAATTGGTACCAGCACTGGGCTATTTAGGATGTTGTTTTTAGTTGCCTCTTTCTGTTCACAGGCTTACAGCAACATTGCAAAATATGCAGTCTTGGCCAGTTTACCAGACTCTTATCAGACAGAAGGAAAAAAGGAGAGAAATAGAAAAGAAGAGAAATAAGGATGGGGAAAGAAAGGACACATGGCGGGAGGGGAGAGAAAGACAAAGTCTCATAAACCAACTGTTGTTTGGGATTCATCTGCAGCTAATAGAGGTGGTAATGTCATCTGGGTCCCCCTCTCTGGCCCAGTCTGGTAAGGATATCTCTCAGGATTAGGATGAAGATGGCAGGAGATCCCAGGAGATGTTGGGGATGGCTGCCATGATGGTGAAGCTCACTCTTGTAGCGATTTCCGCCCTCCCCCCGCCCAAGTCTCTTTAAGGATGAAAGGGACTGATGGGTGGAACCCATTATTAATTATTATTATGCCCTCATTATTTTGTCTTCCAGTTAGGCCTAATATCTGATACACCAGTTTTGGTTCTTAAATTTCCAATCCCACATTTCCTTGTTTACCAAATTTTATCTTATCATAATATTTGAGTTATATCAGTTGGCCTTTTTTGTTTGGACTAATTCAGTCTGTCTCCCCTTTGTACCTTTCCCCACCACAATTGTTGTTATAGATTATTCTAATATCCTATGAACTTTCACATTCTTTTTACAGCTGCAGTCACAATTAGGGTAAATTTGTAGGCCCAGTTACCACAATAGATCCCATAGCTTCTTTTCACTCTAGTGGATTTCAATACTTCCTCCTTTAGTGAGGTTCAAAAGAGGAGTCAAATTCTGACTCTGGCTGCATGAGCATGAATCCCAGCCACCATCCCACTGCTCAGGGAAGTAGTAATGGAATCTTGGGGCTGGATCACCCTCAGGGAATGGCCGCAGAGTTTTTGCAGCCAAGTAGCCCTCTCAGAGGTGGAGTCTATAACTCCACCTCTCCATGACATATAGAGCAATGAATTATCCGTGGAGTGATGCCTCCTTCAACATGGCCACATAGCTGATCAGGTCTCCCTACTTGAATAAGAATTGGGAACACAGTCCGAGATCTGAGTGGCCTTCTTGTAGTAGAACTGGAACCAGCTGACAACTCTGAAATGGAAATTTAACCCAGCAATTGGTCTCATTGGACCAAAGAGGGCCACAGGGCATTCGGGGTCTAAGGAGAGAGCTCATGACCCCTACAGTCCCCCTACTTCAACTCCTCCAGCCACCTAATATTGTTTGGAGAAAGTTCAGTCTGAGCCCTCCAGTGAGCCACTGTGGGCCCAAAGTACATGACTACTAAACAGCTACTCCACAGCACATAATCTTATAGTTCCCAACTGTCTGGAGCAGGAGTCAGGTTGATGCATAGCTCCTCGCAGGAGGAGCACAGAATCTCTGTGTCCATATGATTTGGCCCTAAATGTCTTGATTTCTCACAGTTCTTCTCTAGAATCTGGATATTGTTAGGGCAGCAGGATTTATACCATCCCTTTGTTAAATTATCAACTGTTACAGAAGGAAAGTTTCTTTCCTGACTGACATTGCCTATTCAAGCTGAGTGTGGACAATGTTCCACCTTACCTATTTTCCCCATATTTAGGGGCCTATTCATGTAGTTGGTGTATTTTGGAAAAAATTTTGTCAACTTTTTTCTGATGCAAAGCACAAGTCATTCATATGGGAGAAGAATATTCCTCATTCTTTACAAAATGCTTATAGAATTAAGAGAACACACTAAATATTGTAGCTGACATGTTGAGGATATCTCAAAATGAAACAGATTGCACTAATTTATACATAAAATGATTGGTAGTGACCCATCTCAAGGGGAGAATTCTTTACTATCCCAGTTGCCACTCCAAATGTGAGGCACAAGAAATATCATTCACTACCTGATTATCCTCCTCATTTTGTAGCTTTGCTGCTTTACAAATGACCCGTGAAATATGATAGTCAAAATCAATAACATTCCTATAGTATTCAGATTCTAGTTGATTCATAAAGCTTTGCTCAACAGATGCCAATACAATTTGCATATAAACAAATGGTCTTGCAAAACTGGCCTAAAAACCATATGGCAGTGTTATTAATTGTTCGGTCCTCTAGGCTTTGTAAATTATAAAGGCATCTAACAATCTGTTTGGCAACATCAGGTCCTCAGCTCATTTATTGCAAACTACATTTAGAGCCACCAGAGATCTAAATTATCCTTTAATATTTTGGATGCCCATGGCCATCTCACACTGATAATGAAAAATACCTCTGTCCATCATAAATCTCTAATCACTGCTATTGTAGATTTTTATTAGAAATGCTGGATCTGAACGTGGAGTTTATAGACAAAGTTTTTTATGCCTAGAAGTGAATCCCTCATTTTATATTTCTGGCACTATTTCTCTTTTGATCAAAGATAGAGACAGAAAGTAGGAGCATAATCCCTCACCCCAAACTCAAATAGTCTAACCTGATGCCCCTACGTTGATGCAACACCACTCATAAATGCCTTTTCTGATCTGTTCCCAAATATCTGCATTGATGATACCTTTATTTGGAAGTCTCTTCCACTGACAGATTCCTCTTATTGTTAGGGTTTTTTTGTAATGCACATCAAACAGTTTTGGGGTTTTTTGGGTTATTGTTAAGATTTAAAACATCATTCTTCTTTTTTACCCCCATCTGTGTGAACTGAGCAGACTTCCACCCTATAAATGTAACCTTTTCAGTCATCTTTCATATGCTTCACCTTCTAACCTTGTACCCTTTTTGTTTCTCTCTGTATTATCTATGTTTTCTTATATTCTCGCAAAACAAGCAGACACAGCTCAAGGCTCCAAAACCTAGCTTTTCCTACTAAAGAAATTTGCTGACTTATATTTAGACAAGCAGTATAACAAGCTTCAAAACAAGATTCTCAGCTCTGAGCTGTTTAGTGAAGCAAAGTCTCAACCCAAAAAGGAGTGAAACAAAAGATGCCGATACCGAAGTAAGCCTCTCAAAGGAATGGACAGTTGAGCTTACCCCAGAGGAGCAAAGTTGACACTTTTCACTGCACTAGCCACCCACGCCTCTGTTGACTGGGTGCAGCATTCTTCCCACTGAACTATTTAAATGCATTTCCAAGCTCCCGACTGCCATGTGAATATTGCTTCACTTTACTAGAGAAACTGAGGCAAGATCTGTACCATCCTTCAGAAGTACACACACAACATTTCCAAGAATGTTCACATTAGCATGAATAAAATGTTACTCTCTAATCAGTGTATAACAAAAATGATAATGTTCAAAAAGCATTTTTGTCCTCACTTTCTAATGTAAACAGAACTTCTAGGCAGAACCCCATCTCCCCCTAAGTTCTGAACATATTAGCGAAGTACTTTCCTGCTGAGGGTTGCTAAGCAACAACCCACAACCCAGTCCTTCTCAACAGGTGTTTCAAATTTCCCTTTCCTGCCTGCTGAAGCGTCATGTGGAGTTTGGCATCCAAACAAAAAAGAGCACAGTTTGAATTTTAAAAACTCTTGGAAAGTGAAACAATGAGTGTAGAAGCTTCTCATTCCATGCTGAACCCTGTCCCCCTGGTTTACCTTCTATGCTGAGGAGAATGTTGGATAGAGATGGTAAGAAAAGCTTCACAGCCCTTTGTGCAAAGCGCAGGCCTTGAGCATCTTAGCTTGTATACTGTAGGTTCTTAATAACCATGTCAACTTTGCCTTAGGTAACAAGACAAGGTTACTTCAGCATTTGTTGCATTCTGGGGAATAGTGCAAATACTGAGGTAATTTTATTTAAGACAATTGGAAGTGACTATTGTAGTTGTGACAACAACTTACCTTCCTATTTTATGTCACATATTTTCCCACAGTGCAATATGTGGCCATAGACAAAGTATTGTCTCCATAACATATAGTGAGGTAGGGTGACCAGACAGCAAGTGTGAAAAATCGGGACAGGGGGTGGGGTAATAGGAGTCTATATAAGAAAAAGACTCAAAAATCGGGACTGTCCCTATAAAATCGGGACATCTAGTCACCCTATAGTGAGGTAGGCTGGTGGTGACCTGGGATTGCTGTCTATTATACATAAGCATTCATTTTACTGTTACTTCATCCTCCCATCATTCCACCTTGCCCTTTCCCCTGCTGTTTGCCACTGTTGCATGGCACTGTTATTGTAAACTTTGAGCTCTACGGAGCAGGGACTATTGTCTTAGGTGTGTTTGCACAGCACCTAGCCCATGGGACCTTGATCAGGGTCTCTCTATGTGTGTCTACACTGGGCTGGGAGCAAGTCTCCCCGCATGGGTAGACAGACTCACACTAGCAGGGCTCAAGCTAGCATGCTAAAAATAGCAGTGTGGATGTTCTGGCTGGAGCAAAAGTTTGGGCTCTCAAGTTTGCCTGACCCACTCAGTTCAAAGCCTGAACTAGAATGTTCATGTTGCTATATTTAGCATGCTAGCCTGAGCCTGGCTAGTGCAGATCTATCTTCCCATGCTGGTGTGCTCGCTCCCAGCTGCAGTGTAGATACACCCTAGGAGCTAATGTAACAGTCAAAATCAGTCTGAGGCCAAGCATTTCAAATGTGGTTATTAAAAGGAGGCCATATTACATTCTCTTCTTCCATGTTCTAATATACCTGTTAATACATCCCAGTGTATTGTTCACTCCTCCTATTGTGCTCCCTGAAAGTGACATGATGAGATCATGCCCCAGTTTCCTTCCCCACTTTTTCTTTTGGCTCTTCCCTATGATATTGTTATTTTCTAATCACATTCTCATACTTTGAACTTCTGCATTTCCCCCACTGTTTATTATCCTTCCTGAAATGTGAACAATAAAGATTCAGTTATTTTGCACACACAACACTAGGTTTTTTAAGTTATTTATTGTGACTGCATGCATCTCGCGCCTATATTTCAGAACACAAAGTCTTCAGGCTTTGTACCAAATAAATAAACCTACGTGTACAACCTGCTTAACAAGACTGTTCAAAAAGATGGATTTTGCCAATGTAACCCAAAATGGCACCATCCCACACACCATTGTAGAATTGTTCCCTACAGTACATTTTCTAATAACTTGTACTTCTTTTTGTGAGCTATTCCAAAGGCTGATAGACCTAACCATAAAATAGTTTATTCCACTATTCAGTCTTAATTACCCTTTGCTTAGTTTCACCCCATCACTCCTATTTGTATTCCTTTTTACCAACAGTTTCTTTCCCTCATGGGTATCTACAGCATTCTAATAATTACAGATTGATTCTAGGTATTCTGTGTAATACCTTATTCCAAAGTAGTTCATTTGAGTTTGAGCAAATTCATCTTTGGATTGACTCCATTACACTGGATTACATAAGGGAAAATGAACTGAATTGTGTTAAAACAGAGATAAATTTGGCCCAGTAAGTTTAGCCTGGCAAATTGCTGACAGAGAGGGCACTCTGATTGTGTGCAAGTATATGAAGGCTATAAATACAGAGGAGGGAGATAATTGGTTATGTTGGTAAAAGGGAGTATAACAAAAGGAATGATGGGATGAAATTAAACAAAAGGCAATTTAGGCTGAATATCAGAACAAATTACTTAATAGCAAAAGCTAAAAGTCTTTGGAATTGATCACCAAGAGGTGTAATGAAAGCTTCATCATCTGATCTATGTAAAGTAGCCTGGACAAAGCAATTAGAAATGTACCATCGGGACCAAGTCTACAGTAGTGGAAGGTGGCATGCAGATTATCTAATAGATCCGTGCTAGCTCTAATTTCTGTGATTCGTGTTAACAATACGTCCAGTGCAGAGAAAAATGTTAAAGATACTGTTAAAAGTTGGTAATATGAATAGTAGAGGTTTCAAAGTGTCTCATCTTCAAAGTAGTTCAGCAACAACAACTCTATTTCTTTGTAGTTACAGTACACATAAATTCTACAGACATTGCCAAAGTCTTTTCACAACTTCCATACCTTCCTGGCTCTATGCATATCAGGGGTCCAAGATGTTTTAAGCAGACAGCACTGGAAACTGCAGTACCAACATATTATGCGCAAATTACAAAACATGCCCAATCAAAGAATAGCCCAAAGGAGAGGCAGTATGATCCAATGTGTAGGACACTGGACTGGGACTTCTGGGGCCTGTATTCTATTCCTGGGACTGAAAAACAGTGCAGCAAGTGATTTCACTTCAGTGCCTCCCATTTCCTCTTCCATCCTTTGTCTGTCTTGTCCATTTAGACTGTAAGCTCACTATGCATCTGTACAGCGCCTAGAACAATTGGGCCCCAGACTTGGATGGAGTGTTTAGGTTCTACCATAATACAACATTACAATTTCAGTGAAGTGTTGCAATAGTAAGTATTTTTGTTGCACTTTTATAGGATGTTGCAGCCAAGATTTCAATGCCTTTTCAACTATTAAGTGACTGTCTCTCGGTATTCCTGTGAGGTAAGGAAATTATTATTCCCATTTAAAAGATGGGGTGACAGCAACACAGAGAAATTAAGTGCTCAGTTTTGGCAGTTGCTAACTGTCCTGAACAGGGGTTCTGTAAAGCTGCCCTGACAATCACATTAATTTTCATTGTAATTTGTTTTTATTTTCTGTCTGTGGTGCAGGAGAAAAATGACATTAATTTCTCTATTAAGTATCATTTGTTGTAATTCTATAACTCCTCCAGTATGTTAAACGTCTTGTAAATATGCACTAGTTAGCAATGCAAAACAGTGATATTTCTGATCTTAAGATGCCATTTTTCATTTATATTTATTGTCCCTTGTATTTTTGAGAGTGAGAATAATAAACCGGTATGTGACTATGCAAAAGCAGTTAGGGAACAAAACAGGAGGGTCAGTTACAAATAAATAACACTGAAAATTTAATAAGGTAACTCAAGTAAATAGAATAAGCAAGGTTTTAAATTAGTGATACACAAGAGATTAATATACTAGGTTATTTAGCTGGTAGAGTCCTAGATTGATATGATTAAAAAGAGAAAATTGACAATGGCTCAAATTGTAGCCATTCTTTTTCTCTGAAAAATAAAACCATGTGAAAGACATCTGTGAAAGCCAGCAGGAAACACAAAGCAAAAGCACATAGCTGTCCGGACTTACAGAGTATACATTTATTCTATCATCTTCAGATTTGGCAGAAAATTTCATTTATTGCTATCAAAGGTATGTGCTGAAACATCCCTGAATAAAAAGCTTTATGTAAGCTAGACAGAAAGCACTTAAGATCTCCAGCTATCCACAGTTCAGGTACAACATGGACAGCAGAAATGCCAGTGTCCCATACACCTCCTCACTGGATTACCTCACACCTGTTTTGAAAGGACCATATCTGTGAGTCTGAGGGTCATGTATTCCGTATGCCCAAGCTTTGTCCCCATTCTGACTCAGCCAATAAGTAGGCATGAACATGAGGAACTAACGTAAAAGCAACAACTCAGTTCTTGAGGATGTAGTTTATTTTACAAAGTATTTTTCCAGTTCATATAAATTCCTGAATCACTGTCAGATGGAAAAGATTTAAGATCCACCTTTGAACCAGAAGCATAGAAGTGGATGGCTTTAAACCCTCATTACCAGTCTCTGGAATGTTATTTTGATGCAATAACGATAACTACTTAAAATATGATCATCATTAAGGTTTGTATATGCACATATATTATTCCCACATTAAAATCTGTTGCTTTATAGAAGCTGGAACATTAAAATATAACCTGTATGCAGAACACATACAAATAGTGCCTTGAAAACACTAAGCCTTAAAATGGCTACATTTTTATTATATATTTTATTATTATTTATATCTGCGTTGCTTTATATTTTTCATATTTTGTGCCAATTATAACAACAATAATAATTTTCACTTATATAGTACCTTTCAGCAGAGAATAACATCATAGCCTCATAATATACAAAAATAATATTACTTCCATTTTACAAATGGGACAGGTTCAGTGACTTACTCAAAGATCAGAATTAGAATCCAGGTGTCCCAATTCTGTGCCTTTACCCCAGAAGCAGGTAACCTAACCTAAACTAAATTCCATATTCGCCAAATGAGTGCCCACATTTTCCCTTGGCTGCACTACTGCTTCACCCCTGTCAGGAATGAAGGTCTCCAGCTGGCCTGGGATCAGCTAGCTAATCATAGCTGAAACCCTTAATTGGCTAGGTCGCCTGATTTTCAGCATTGCCAGGACTGCTCTTAAACCCAGCAGTAGGACTTGGCCAGTGGCTACTCAATGTTTATACTGCAGGTGCAAGTGCTCCTGTGCCTCTCCATTCTCATGCTCAGCCTTGCTCCAGTCCTGTTCTTGCCTAGTTTTCAGACCCTGCTCTCCTGCTTGGTTTCTTACTCCCAGTTCCTGATTGTCTTGGCTCTGAGCACTAGGCCTGACCACCCATGCCCTGCGTACCTCTACGTACCCATAACATTTCTATTATTTCTGACTTTAAGCTTGCTTTAAAAACATACTTTTGTTTAGCAAATAGAGCACAAAGTTAATTTCCAGTTCCACGAGGGCAGTGACTGCTTCAAGAGCTTCTGAGCTGTTCTATGTGTGAGATCAGAATGCAATTTGAAAGCTACTATTATAGAAATACTTCAGAAGAGTTGATGCTAAGCAAAGTGACCAAAAAGTATAACTTATTTGTCTTGTATTCTATTAAACTTTTAATTATTTACACGCCTCCTTTAAATTCGTACTTCACTTGAGGCTGTTGGCATCCTGTTATTAAATTCAGATGAATAGATGATTTGGAAAAATGGTTTTGTTCTCTTTTGCCTTTGGGTGGGTGGGAAGTCTCATAATTATTCCATGAAATATATATGTGATCTGCATTGTTTTCCACTTTCAGAAACTTTTGTCCACAGCAAATTTCCTTTTCTCCACCATGGCCTGTGCCTGTTCCTTTGAATTTCATGACGATTTGAACCACTGACCTCCACGGAAGGAAGAAAAGCCCCTTTGTACACCCCTTCTCATTTAGGCAGCCCAGTGACATTTGAAAGGATTATGTTGTTTTCTTTCTGAGAAGCTTCCATCCCCCACTTTAAAAATGTGTAATTACATTTAATTCACATATTACAGAGAGAGAGAGAGAGAGAGAGAGAGCATCATGGTCTATAATGGGTAGGCGCTGACAATTAAATGGGCAGGGACCTAGTTCCTCCAGTGCATCTGAGGAGCACACAGCAGAACTCAGGACAGCAAGAAGCATAGGTGGCTTTAAGTTTATAAGCCATTTTTGTACATCTCTGATCCTAGGCTATTTGTGTGCTGAGTGCCCAGTAATTGCTGAGTTAAGGGAAGCCCTAGCTACTACCCTTTTACCTAGCCACACACTATGCACTCACAAATAGGATGGAGGTGGACAGCATAGGTGTTGCTATGACAGCTCTGTGCCACTAGACAATCTCACTACACTGAGGTGACTACGTCTGACTGCCCCAATGTAAGGGCCACTTTATACTAGTAGTGGGAGATGCAGCTGTCACAGTGCATGGAAAAATATCGGCCAAGAGTGTTTGCCCTTGAGTGGGTAAAATACAACATTGATAGTGCAGCTTGTAAAATTTATTAGTGTAAATAAGTTATTCCTGTCTTCCAGCCTTTTTTCTCTTCCCAACTTGTTCCTACATCAAGCCTGATTTTTGGGAATGTACTGTAGTCGTTATTTACAAGTATTCTCCAAACAGCGTGGGCAAACATTTTTAGCCTGTGATCTTCAAACTGTTCATTTCTCCTATTCACTATCTGTAACAACGACAGAGCCTGGGGCCTTTGGAGCTTAGTGCATGAGCCTCTACCGCATGAGCTAAAAGCCAACTGGCTGTTAGCTAAGGCTATAGAGCAGATTCCTTAATTTCTCTCTAAGTGGTCTCAGTGCCACTAGATGGGACAGAACACCACACCCAGGAGGTGTGTGGTTACATACTTCCCCATTAATGACTTGGGTAATAGAGTAGAGAATATGCTTATAATATTTGCAGATGACACCAAGTTGGGAGGGTTTGCAAACACTTTGGAGGACAGGCTTAAAAGTCAAAAGGACCTTGAAAAATTGGCGAATTGGTCTGAATTCCACAAGATGAAAGTCAATAAAGACAAGTGCAAAGTACTTCACTTAGGAAGGAAAAATCAAATGCACAACTGCAAAATGGGGAATAACTGCCTAGGTGGTAATACTGCTGAAAGGGATCTGGGGGTTAACTGAATGTGATACAGCTGCTAAAAAGGCTAATATGATTCTGGGGAATATTAACAGGAGTGTTGTGAGTGAGACACAGAAGGTAATTGTCCCACTCTACTCAGCATTTGTGAACCTCACGCTGGAGTGCTTTGTACAATTCTGGGTGCCCCACATTAAGAAAGATGAGGACAAATTGGAAAGAGTCCAGAGGAGTGTAACAAAAATGATCAAAGATTTAGAAAACCTGACCTTGGAGGAAAGGTTGAAAAAACTGGGCATGTAAGTCTTGATAAAAGAAGGCTGAAGGGAGACCTGATAACAGTCTTCCAATATGTTAAGAGCTGTTGTAAAGAAGATAGTGATTAATTGTTCTCCGTGACCACTGAAGGTAGGACAAGAAATAATGGGCTTAATCTGCAGCAAGGGAGATTTAGTTTAGATGTTAGGAAAAACTTTCTAACTATGAGGGTAGATAAGCCCTGGAATAGGCTTCCATGGGAGGTTGTGGAGTCCCCATCATTGGAAGCATGTAAAAACAAGTCAGGGTTAGTCTAAGTTTACTTGATCCTGCCACAGTTCAAGGGGCTGGACCTTTGAGCCCTTCATTTCTAAGATTCTATGGTTGATGGAGATTTCCTGACCAGCTCTACATTTATCCTCGCATGTGTGGTTTAGCCAACTTTTCTCTATATTAAAATGATCTATTTGTAAATTTAAAATAAAATGTCAGCATGTTGAAGTACTGAACTACTGCAGTGTAAATTAAATTCAGAATCAAGGATGCCACAGCATGTATGGTATTGAATTACTCAGAAAGGATGTGAAATTTCATTACTTTATATATGACAGCTAAAATATTTCTCTTTTAATTTTTGCTGTCTCATTCTCTTATACTGCATCAAGACATGTGTAATCTGGCTCTTCCAATTTTCTTTAATGGTCTAGGAACAAAACTTGTGCATGGTTTGAGAAAAAATTACCAGGTCCAGGTCTGTCAAAAAGCTCTGACTGATTTGTACCGTGCTGGAGACACAGAGCAGCCATACAAAGAGTTTAACTAGCTAGTTAAAAATAGGTGTACAGATGCTCCACGTTATTGGAACAATGGAAAACAGCAAAAAAACCACAGGCCAATCTAGCACAAGTTATTTAATTAATTAGCAACATCTGAAGTGCCAAATTAATTGCTTGAAGACAAACAAGTGGTTCCAATGGACTTCACAAGGAGCCTTTCATGCATTTCTTTTGAAAGGGTTTGGCCCTCACTAGCCTGTGTGCAGCGGCGCTGCTAGGCATAAGCAGACTGAGCAATTGCTTATGGCCCCAAGCAGCTCAAGGGGCCCCCTATTCACTTTGTATTATGCATTGTGTGTGTGTGTGTGTGTGTGTGATATTCCTGCTTAGGGCCCCAAAATGGGTCAGCAACGCCTCTGCTTGTGTCTCCAGCCTTCCCTCTGTTCGCTTTGGTTCCTGTCCTGTATTACATGAGCATCCAAACTCTCCCTGGAGTCTAAAGGTACTTTTGGTTGTGCAAGGAACGCAGGATAAGACTCTTTGTGATTCCAGGGCTAAATTCTCCTGTCACTTATTCTCATTGGGACAGCCCTGATGTCACTACTGTACATGCATGAGAATTAGTAATGTATTCATTTGTTAGCGTTGCCAGAGCTTTATAGGTTAACCTTGTAGTTTTGCCACTACACCACAAACTTACATTTGCAAGGGTTTGTAATTCATCCATAGAACCTTCTTTCATTTCAAAACATTGCAGGCCCCTATATACAAGCAGTTAAAAAGTTTAAAATAAAATCCATGTAATTTATTCTTCAGGAGTATGCCACCAACGGGTGTTCAAGCACATGTTTTATTGCCAGGTAAGGAAAAAGTAACTTAAGCTTTTGAAAGTGAAATATTGGAAAGCATTAGTAAGTACATAATGGAGGTGATGCCCTTTTGGTATTTTAAAATATGGTTGATGAACGGCTGAATAACAGGGACTGCAAGTCTTATAACATTTTTTTCTTAAAGCCTTTGAATATGCCTATCTTTATCTATAGTACTAAAAAATAAACAGCTGTGGTTTATAGAGTGATACTTAGTTCAGAAATTGCTTTAATAGAATATATTCACACTGTAGTTTATTCTGCTGTGTCTATTTTCATAGTCATTCTTGAAAGCTTAATATTTCTATCTTAAATATTTTTAAAGTTCAACTGAATTTTTTTTAAGTAACTTCAGTTAGACTCACGGTATTGAAGATATTCAGACTGAAAGCTGATACTCCAGTCTTGATTCACACAACTGGGCTGAGGTATTACCAATATCATTGGACGTTGAATGATGCTACTTATAAAATGTCTACAATAGAGTTGGTTGGAAAATGTTTGTGTCTCTGAGGAAGATTTTCAAAAACAACAACAAAAGAATTGTCAAAATTTTGACTTTTCAGAAGAATCAAACATGGAAAAACAATTCAATTTGGCAATGACACTGCAGGGCCTCGTGGGGACTGTAGTCTAGGTGCCTCATGCTCCCCTAAATGATCTTGTGCTTTGCACTATTACATTTCATCCCATTTCTATTACTCCAGTTTTTGAGGTCATCCAAATCTTCTCATATGATATTCCAGTCCTTCTACATATTGGCAATGCCTCTTGACTTTGTGCCAGCTGCCAATTTTATTAGCACACTGCCACTTTTTGTGCCAAGGTCAGTAATAAAAATATTAAATAAAATTAGGCCCAAGACTGATCTCTGAGGAACTCCACTAGTAGTCTCCCTCCAGCATGACAGTTCACCTTTCAGTATGACCCGTTGTAGTCACTCCTTTAACCATTTTCTTATCCACCTTTCAATTCTCATATTAATCCCCATCTTTTCCAATTTAACTAATAATATCCCATGTGGAATTGCATTAAATGCTTTACTGAAATCCAGGTAGATTAGACCTACTGCATTTCCTTTGTCTAAACAATCAGTTATCTTCTCAAAGAAGGAGATCAGGTTGGTCTGGCACTATCTACCTTTTGTAAAACCATGTTGTATTTTATCCCAATTATCATTTACCTCTATGTACTTAACTATTTTCACTTTCAAAATTCATTCCAACACCTTCCATATAATTGAGGTTAAACTAACAGACCTATAGTTTCCTGGATCTTTTTTCCCCTTTCTTAAAAATAGGAACTATATTAGCAATTCTTCAGTCATAGGGCATGACCCTCAAGTTTACAGATTCATTAAAAATCCTTGCTATTGGACTTGCAATTTCATGTGCTGGTTCCTTTAATATTTTTGGATGGAGATTATCTGGGCCCCCTGATTTAATCCCATTAAGATATTTGAGTTTGACTTTCACTTTGGATGTAGTAATTTCTACTTCCATATCCTTGTTCCCATTAAGCTACCCTGCCACTATCCCTAAGCTCTTCATTACCCTTATTAAAAACTGAGGCAAAGTATTTGTTTAGGTGTTGGGTCATGCGTAGATTATCTTTAATAATCCCATCCTCAGTGTTCAGAGGTCCCATTTCTTCTTTCTATAGAACCTTTTGCTATTGGATTTAATTTCCTTTGCAAGGTCCAACTCTGCTTGCCTTCTGGTAGGTCTGATCTTATCCCTACATGTTCTGACCTCCTCCAAGAGATAGCTTTCCTTGTCGGTCCATCCCATCTTCCATTCTTGGAAGATTTTGGATGATTATCTACAAACATCAATGGAGCTGGACCACACCTCATATCATATCAGCACAATGTGTGTGGGTATACACACACACACACACATCATATATATATATGAAACTAGAGTATCTTTGAATATAAATATGTAATATTAATAGGAGTATCATATGTTAGACTTGTGAGGCACCTGTTCCACTCTACTTGGCACTGGCGAGGCTTCAGCTGGAGTAGTGTGTCCAGTTTTGGGCGTCACACTAAGAAAGATGTGGACAAACTGGAGAGAATCCAGAGGAAGGTGACAAAAATGATGAAAGGTGTAGAAGACATGACCTATGAGGTAAGGTTAAGAACAACTGGGCATGTTTAGCCTTGAGAAATGAAGACTGAAGGGGGACCTGTCACCCAATAAGTCTTCAAATACATTAAGGGCTGTTATAAAGAGGACAGTGATCAATTGTTATCCATGTCCACTGAAGGAAGAACAAGTAGTAATTGGCTTAATGGGAGCAAGGAAGCTTTAGGTTAGATATTAGGAAAAGTTTTCTAACAATGATAGTTAAACACTGGAATAGGTTACCAAGGGAGGTTGTGGAATCCCTGTCATTGGAGATTTTTAAGAACAGGTTAGACAAACAATTGTTATGGTGTTGTATTTAAAGTACTGCACAGGCTCTTTTCAGGGGGGGATAAGGCAAAGCGCCACATTTATTGATCATACATGTACCAATCAACACTGTATCATATGCATATGATATATATTACACTCATGCACTCACATACACACACACGCACACTCCATCTTGTTGTTGTTACCAACTAGTTGCTCCCCTTAACTTCACTGGCCAGGTGAATTAGATGGGGAGGGGTGGAGCCAGGCTTCTGTCGATCTGGATCGATGCTCTGATGTTGACAAGACGAGACCGGGGCCTCTGCAAAACACCTCACATTTATAGCAGCTTCCCTCTCATGCAAATCTATACCACATGTGAAATCTGTGTCCGTTGGTCCTTTGTGGTGCTTCCTTCTGGGTGTTGTGTTAATGTGGCCACATTTATTTTCAAAGAGGGTGTTTTCAAAAGAAGGTACTCGCTTCTAACTCCCAAGGCCGTCAATATGTCTGATCTTCTTTAATGAGCCAACTTGACAAATTTTATTGTTCTTGGGTCTGGCTTCCATCCCCTCTCCAACTGTTGCAGCTGTCTGGAGGTGCTTGCCTTCCACGTCTTACTCATTGAAAAGACATTTCTCTTCTACCTTAACTATACTTAGGGGCTATAACATTCTAACAAGACGCAATACAAAGTTCCTATATAAGGATTTGATACAACGTTCCTATATTAAAGGACTTGATACAAAGTTGTATGAAAATAGAGGTTATATATGGAGAGACTTAATACAAGATTATATGAAGAAGCATAATACAAAGTCATACGAAAGTTATGCGAAGATGCGTAATGTAGAGATTTATCTACAAAGGATGGTCTAGGCTTACTTAGTTCTGCCTCAGTGCAGGGAAGGATGGACTAGATGACTTCTTGAGTCCCTTCTACATCCACATTTCTATGAATCGTCTATAATGAAATGCACAATTTGGAATCTTAACTGCTGCTTTAAACTAATTCTGTCTATTTTGTAGAGAAATCCCTTTTACATCAAGGGTTATAAGAATTTGACTTTAAGCGTACTATTTATTGAATTATTCACACTAACAACATTCAAGGACAGCCATCAAATATGATATGATGTTCTATAAGCAGCAAGATACAGAAATCACAAATTACAGAAATTTGTTTTTATACCATGTAACGATGCTGGTTCGGGCAAGACCCAACTGAGTGTGCCAGTTCAGGATAAATTGCTTCAAGCAGGGCACTTACAGCCCAAGGCTGGGGTTCTTCCACCTCTAAGGCAAACCAAACCAGCCAGCCAGAGGAGACTTTGGTTTTGCCCCACTGGCTAACCATAAGTCTCACAAGCAATTCCCTTAGACACTCCAGTTTCCCAGTCTCACCACCAGTGCCACTCGTTATGGGGACAAATGGTCATGAAAATCAATGCCCCAGTAAAAGAAAACAGGTTCTCCCGATCCCAGCAGACCAAACCTGAGAGCCAGGTCAATATACAACTTAGATCTTACCCACAAATCACGCTGTTGCCAATCCTTTAGAATCTAAAATCTAAAGGTTTATTCATAAAAGGAAAAGGTATAGGTGAGAGCTAGAATTGGTTAAAAGGAATCAATTACATACAGTAATGGCAAAGTCCTTGGTTCAGGCTTGCAGTAAAGATGAAACACTGCAGGTTCAAATCAAATCTCTGGATTACATCCCCAGCTGGGATGGGTCCTTCAGTCCTTTGTTCAAAGCTTCCATGTGTAGCAAGGTTCCTCCAGAGGTAAGAAGCAGGAAATGAAGACCAAATGGAGATGAGGCAGCTGCCTTTTATAGTTTCTTCCGGGTGTAAAAACACCTCTTTCCTTACTGTGGAAACTCAGAGTCTGGAGTCACATGGGCAAGTCTCTGCATACCTTATTGAATCATAAGGTGTGTCTGCCTCCTCTCAATGGGCTAATTGTATAGTCGATGGTCCTTAATGGGCCATCAGCATGCCTGGCAGAGCTAATAGCTTGTCCTGGGTCCCAGAAGCCCAGCCCCAGTTTGAAATACAGACATACAGTATAAAGCCATTGAACTACAGACAGTATAAAGCCAATATTCATAACTTCAACTACCAAACTGATACATACATATAAATAGCATAATCATAACCAGCCAAGCATAACCCGGTCTTAGACACCTCATTTGACCCCCTTTATACAAGATTTGGTGCCACTACAGGACCTTTGTTGCAACAATGATCTATATGGTCCCAGTTATTGTCAATAACGTCACATACCATATGAATAAAAATGATATCAAGGTTGTTCATGACATACCCAGAAGAAGCAGTATAAAATACCAACTCTGAAATAGATAACCAAAGGGTATCCTGATAAATTATAGTGTTCTTCTAATGCTTGAGAAAAGTCCCATAAAAGTAATAAATCTGATCCAACTGGGACAATGGTATTTGACTCAGGTAAGCATTAAGTCTGTAGGCTGAAATTACCTACAAGATAATCTCAAGAGTGGCATTTTCTGGCCTATCAGACATGATACTGATGTCTAATAGGACAAGTATTGATAAATTGCTAAAACCAGAACTTCATCATTAGTAACCTTAATTAATGATGCCTCTTTGTTGGGCTGTAGGCTGAAATAAAGTTGAATTTTCAGATAAATTGTTTCTAGTTAGACAGGGTATCCAAAGAGCAACCCTGTTATCTAAAGAAACAAAAAGTCAATATGGTATTTGTTTGTAGAGGCAAATTATCCAGGATAACTCAGATGATCAGTATTTACCTTAGAAATTTGTTACTGTGGCTTGACATACCACAGACAATATAGCATGGCTGAATGTACCAGCTAAGGTACATGTGATACAGTCTGCCATCAGAAAAGTAGCTATAGTGTGGATAGGGTGACCAGATGTCCCGATTTTATAGGGACAGTCCCGATTTTTGGGTCTTTTTCTTATATAGGCTCCTATTACACCCCCCCACACACACACACACACCCCCGTCCCAATTTTTCACATTTGCTGGCTGGTCACCCTAACTGTGGATCTTCAAATGGCAGAACCATGACAAGGTAAGGGGAGGGCCTCACTAATCCTTTCCGTATTTAGAAAGAATATTTCACTGTTTTATAAGTATTTTTTCCAGTCTTTTACTTCAAGAACTACAGTACCCTAAAGTCTGTTCAACATATTTTGAAATGTTCTAAAGACATGCCCTGCTATGGATTCTGGAACCTTTCAGAACCCTGACAACTTTTACCTCCAGGTATAAGAGGAAAATTGAAGAACTACTTCTAAGAAGGAATCTCATCTTGTTTTCACTTCCCCCATGAGTCACAGAAACAAGAGATGTTAGCAGTCAGACTCAAGCCTGGTCTTCACTATGGGGAGATTGGTGCTGCTGCAATTGATGCAGCAGGGATTGATTTAGCGGGTCTAGTGAAGACCCGCTATATCGATGGCAGAGCACTCTCGTCGACCGGTACTCCAACTCTCCAAAAAGAGTAAGGGAAGTTCACCGGAGAGCGTCTCCCATTGACACAGTGCAGTGAAGACACCTGGGTAAGTCAACCTAAGCTATGTCGACTCTAGCTATGTTATTCACATAGCTGGAGTAGCGTAACTTTGGTCGACTTACCCCGGTAGTGAAGACAAGCCATCACTCAGCAGAGAGTTTCATGCCATATTACAGCTGTCATAGAGACTATTAGAAAGAATGCTGAAGTGTGTCCAAGATTGCTCCCAACAAGATGTTGACTTCACACCTGAAGTTCAGCTTTCAAGGTAGCAACAGATGCAATGGTTGGCAAGAAATCCAGAGAGATGGGTTTGTCAGAAGAAGAAAAGGTATTTATATTACTTGCATGAATAATCAGTTCTTTCTGAATATCCTCAGACTTCTGGAAACATCTAGGCATGCTCAAAAACTTAACCCAAGCATTCGTGTACACAGTTCCATACTAACATTACACCACTTCATTTACAGAGCCTCTCACATGCTAATAAGTTGATACTTACTTTTGGAGCAGGCTACAGTGATAGGCAGCATTAAATATAGATGGGAAGAGTGAGGTTCTCATAAAGGTGGTGGTTCAAAAGGACACAATAACTGATACAGGACCCTGTTCAGACAGTTGGTAGCTGAAAGGTTTTTTTGGTAAAACTGTTGATTAATGACAAGTGTAATAGAGCTGAGCTATTTAGTTATGTTCTTTGAATTATTATATGTTTTTGAAGAGTGCCATCTTATTTCCTTTATACCATGTCCAAAGAGAATATTTGATAGTTCCAGAGAACCTGGAACTAGTTCAATTATGAGATTAATTTCATACATCATACTACTTTCAATTGCAACCTGACTATATAGCATTTTATCAAATTCATATTTTCCTTTAAAAACAATCTGTAGAAATGCACTTTAGTAAAAAGGATGATACATTAAAGTGGTTATGCAGTGAAAGTAAGCTGTTCAAGACTTTACCTGAGACAATGTGAGTGAAGTTGGTCCAGTAAAAGATATTACCTCATGAACCTTGTCTCTCTAATATCCTGAGACTGAAACAGCTACAACCACACAGCATACAAGACTCTGTCTTATTGTAGTTTACACCTTTAAAAATGATCTACAGTAGCAAGAGAAAAGTACAATTAGGATCAAATATAGGAATAAATACTCTCTCTAACAATGACAAACTGCAATCTCCAAATCTCCACTCTCTCCCACACCCCCATCCTCGCACAGTTTTTTCAAACCATTCTTATTAACATTATCTCCTTGACTTTTCAATCGGATCATGTCACATATCCTTTAGATTCCTCTTTTAAGAATTGTGTCAAGATTAACATTTTTCCTTGCTTTCATAATCATTCAGATGTAAGCAGGGACAGTTCTGATTATGCATATGTATGGTCCCCTCATCATATTATCTGAACAGATGGTCTCCAATCATATCCTCATCAACACCTCCACTCTGCTACTGATGCAAGTCTTAAGCACAGAGAGGCAAATAGCAGCTCCCCAAGGAGAAAAAAAAGAGGATTAATAAATATGTTCCTTTTATAAACATTACTCAAAAGAGCCTATGTATGACAAATAAGTCATATAGATACCTAAACTGAACATTAGGATTAGCATCAGAGATAACAGAAAAAGATACAAGGAGTCCACCAAATGTAGGCACTATAGCCAAAATATTTCAACTTGGGAGCTTGTAATGGGGTCTACAATCCCAATATTGAACATAAATAGAGGGGGAGGATAGTCTCACCTGTTTACAAGCAAGCAGCTTGATTACATCCCCACACAGCTGCCAGTCATGAAGGCAGGCACCACAGTTGCAACCACGAGAGGAAACAAAACCGGCTATAAAGTGGAGAGTACGGAGACAAAAAGAGACATAGAAAGGCCTGGGACAGTAAAGTAGAAACAGTTAGGGATTAGAAGCCCCCAAAGTGAAGAGCTCATGGGCTTAATTGGAAGTGAGTGTCCAGGAACTAAGAGCAATGGTGGATTAACGCATAGGCCCAGCCAATTTGGGGTGGGGGCTCTGGAAAAATCGGTGCTCCCACCCCAACAGACAGAGAGCAGAAGCTGTGGGGTGGGCGAAAGCCCCCAGTGCCCGACAGAAGCCATCGGGCTGGTGAAAGCCCCTGAGCCCGGGCACCCTGATGCCTGGCAGAAAGCCCCCACCCTGGGCACCCCAATCCCCAGCAGAAGTTGTGGGTAGAAACCCCAGTGCTCCAGCTGCCCTGCTGGCAGAAGCTGAACTATTTTTAATACCATGCGGCCCAATTCCAGGTCTTCCTTGCTCCAGAGGGGAAGTAATCAGCCAACCCTTTACAAAGCAGAGGCTACTTCTTCCCCTGCATTCGTTCAACTGTACTGGTTTGTGCATTTGGGGGGCAGAATTAAGGCTTCATTTATCTGTGAGATGGGGTGGGAGTGGTCCTTGCAAGCCCCTTTTCCCCTTGTGCAGTGATCTGTGATTCAGGCAGACAGTGCATATATACTACTGTTTCCTTGTGCTGGTGTCATAAATATAAAGGGAAGGGGGAGAGGATCTAATGCAGTGCTATAAAATCCTCTTACCAGTAAAGGGTTAAGAAATGCAGGTAGCCAGACTGACACCTGACCTGGCTGGCATCTGACCAATGGGGGGACAAGATACTTTCAAATCTTGGGAGGGGGAAAGCTTTGTGTGTGGGTCTTTGTCAGACACGGAGTGATCTTGGAGTAAAAAGGAATCAGTCATCTTTTCATCAAATCCACACTTTTCTAAAGTAAGTCTAGTCAGCATAGCGAGTAGATTTCTGTTCATTTCGCTTGGTGTGTATTCCATGGGTTAGAGGGAGGGGTTACTCCTTTTTCTTTTTCTGTAACTTTAAGGGTTTGTCCAGAGGGGGGAATTCCTCTGAGTTTGGAAATTGAGTATCCTGTAAAATAGTTACCATCCTGATTTTACAGAGCTGATTTTACCTTCTTTGTTTTAATAAAATCCTTCTTTTAAGAAGCTGCCTGTTTTCTATGGTGTTAAAAACCCCGGGGGTGGGTTTTTTTAGATCACTGTGTAACCAACTGGTTAGGAGATTATTCTCAAGCTTCCCAGGAAGGGGGAGTACGGGCTTGAGAGGATATTTTGGGGGGAAGGGACTTCAAGTGGTCCCCTTTCCTGGATTCCTGTTTAGAACACTTGATGGTGGCAGTGGAAGAAGCATTTCTCAGGGTGCAGGGAATTTTGTACCTTGGGGGTTTTAACCTAAGCTGGTAAAAATAAGCATAGGGGCTCTTCATGCGGGCCCCCACGTCTTTACTCTAGAGTTTAGAGTGGGGAGGGAACCCTGACAGCTGGTGTTTAGGGAAAGCCCCTATCTTGCCTTAAAGAACTATTGATGTAAGATATCAGACTCTATGGTCTATGAGACTGGTGTAAGACTCAGGTCACAGAGTGGTGGAACAGTAGTACCAGCTGTGTGTTCATAAAGATAGTGACAGTCAGGAAGAAGAAGAAGCATGGACCCTGTTTGTAAAAAGAGTGTATTCACTGTGTAATGTCAGCAAAGGCAATAACCAAAAATAAACTAACAAGGGAACTTGGACATCATAGTGCAACAACATCTAGAACCATATTGCAACTCGTTAATGGAATGGGAAAGTAGGATGTAATAACAGAGCCCTAAAGAGATCTTGATAAATGTCAAATACACTTTTTAAAAATGAAGCTAAAATATTTTCTTCTAAAATCTGTAGGTCTTTGGAAGGAGTGTTCTCTTCCAAAGCTGAGCTGCCAGCGGACAGGATTATTTTAAAAAGTAGGTTTTGTCAGGGACATTTGGTTTGATTTCTTTTAGGCTGCTTTGTACTGCAATGCTAATAGCATGGTGGCTGGTTTTGGTCATTCACGAGATTCCCATTCTCAAGGGACCAGATTCTGATACTCTTACTTCAGTATTGTAGCAGCTTGCTTCCCGAGTACTCCTATGTGTCATATCCTTACTCATGCTGTATAATACCTAACTACAAAAATATTTCCATTCAAGTTTAATGTTCAGTGTGAATAAAAGGTATCAGAATTTGGTCCTAAATATCTAATATGAAACCCCTACATTCCTCCTTTCCTTCAACTGTATCTTCCAGGTAAATGTAAAGTCAGCATATGGAGCAAATGCTGCTGTCTCCCCCTACATATGCAGTGCAGCTCTGCTGTGAGAGAGGGGAGAGATTTGAGGAGTCCATCCAGGGAGTCAGGCTTACAGTGACAACAATTGATTTATAATTGACTAATTATGGTTTCTGATATCTGCAGTTACTACTAAATTTCCATAACCAGAAGGCTAACCTCATCATTACAAAGTACAGCATAGTTTATGTACCTGAATTTTAAAACTATGAAACCAAAGGAATAGAAAGAAGCCATATGAATTAGTGATAGTTCTTTAAAAAACACTGTAATTACATTAAAATTGCAATGTAACTACTTGTTACATAAGTCTACACACCCTGCTCAAAACACAAGTTTGTCCACACAGGTAGGATTGGGACCCCAGAGAACAGACACAATTACTTTATGAGAACACACAGACACGAAGCCAATAATAGATATCTAGTCCTCAGATCCAAAACTTCAAGCACCTGTTGCCAAAATGAGTCCTTTAGTTGACAGTCATATTAGAGCCATTTTTCTCTCTGGGGACCAGCCAATAGAGGGCAAAATCTTTCATACACCAAACAGGTCCATTACAGTAGGACCTAATGAAAGGTGGGACTGGTGGATGTATGACTACGTGGCTTCTCCAGCCCCTAAAAAGAAAGGTCTAACTTGAATGGAAGCTTGCATAGCTCTGAACTTTCTTTGTGGCTTGGGAAAAACATTTCCTAGACCCGGCTTCAGGATGCCTTGTGTTCAATTCTGAGTCGCTACTCGGGCTGCAAATGGGAGTGGGGTGGGATAGAATTTTTATAAGCAACTTAGGGCCAAGCCCTGAAGGGGCATTTTGCCTGAGTAAGGTTTTGCAGGATTCTCTTTCTGGTTAAGAAAACAGCAAACCAATGAAGGTGCAAGCAACTGATTTCCTTGCATACAGGCATCTAGAAGATCTCTGAATGGTATCAAAATGTTGCTGACCAACTAGCTCTATTTTTAAAAGGTGGGGAAACCCTCAGAAGAGAAGCCAGTTAAAATCATGTTAATGCTTGCTGATCTAGAAATAATGGAGATCATAATGATGCCAGTTCATGCAAACCTATTTCTCACATTCCTTTGATGGAAGTCATTGCAGGCAGGGCCGGCTCCAGGCACCAACTTTCCAAGGACTCGGACTGCCGCCCCATTCTCACCCGCCGCCGCAGCAATTCGGCGGCAAGTCCTCCGCTCTCCCCTTGCCGCCACGGACTCGGACTGCCTGCGTCGGGGGCAGGGCCCCGCCCCCAATGCAGGCAGACGTAGCGGGGCCCCGCCCCCGATGCAAGCAGACGTAGCAGGGCCCCGCCCCCAACGCAAGCAGACGTCGAGGGCGGGGCCCCGCTACGTCTGCCTGCGTCGGGGGTGGGGCCGTGGCCACTGCTTGGGGCGGCAAAATTGTGAGAGCTGCTCCTGATTGCAGGACAAGTTTAGAGGTCCCTTAGAGAAGGCTCCCCAACAGTAGAACAACAGGATTACAAAAGAGTGAATCTCTGCTAATAACACAAGAGGGCTTTTGGCGGCAGGTTCGCCGCTCTTCCCTTGCCGCCATGGACTCGGACTGCCTGCATCGGGGGCAGGGCCCCGCCCCGATGCAGGCAGACGTAGTGGGGCCCTGCCCCGACACAAGCAGACGTAGCAGGGCCCCGCCCCCGACGCAAGCAGACGTAGCAGGGCCCCGCCCCCGACGCAGGCAGGCATCGGGGGTGGGGCCCCACTACGTCTGCCTGCGGCGGGGGTGGGGCGCTGCGGCCACTGCTTGGGGCAGCAAAATTGAGAGCCGCTCCTGATTGCAGGACAAGTTTAGAGGTCCCTTAGAGAAGGCTCCCCAACAGTAGAATAGCAGGATTACAAAAGAGATGAACATCTGCTAATAACACAAGAGGGCTTTCCAAATTCCTCAGCTTGTCTGTGCAATCAAAAGCCTGGGATTGATTCTTTCACCGAGAACGGAAAAGCTTTTAACATATTCAGGGTTACAGAACACCTTTCCCTTCATTTTCCAAGTGAGGCACAGGGATTAAGCAATACATTTTCCATTAATGTTTTGGGCTGTGTTTTACTGCAATCACAATATATGTTCCAAATGTTATGATGCTGGACATTTCATTCAATTATTTAAAATTACTTTCATTATGGGCAATAAGAAAGATGAAGAAATCTAATGTGAGTATTACATTCCTCATATGCTTTGAGTCACCATGACAATTAGAAATCAGTACACCTGCTGTTGAGTAAGCAATTCAGTCAAGTAAAACACACATTAATGAGGTGACAGGCAATTATTCCCTGTGAAACAAACAGAGAACACTCACGGACTTGTGAGATCTCTGCCATTTTCATGGTAGGCAAGTTATTCATCACAATAATTCAGACCAGCAGGAAGCCACGCCTGCAGAAAACTAAGCCGCCGAGCAGAGGGGAACTTAAAACTGTAGCAAACAGCAGATTCAAAACATGATCACCATAGATCTCATTCCTTAGAGAATGATTATTTTGAAGGTCAGGGCACGTTAGGTCAATCAGACAAGATAATTTTTCTGATAATTAAGACTTTCAGCAGCAATTTAAGTTTTCATGATTAGCCTCAGTGTTGATAAGCTATAGGCCTAATGTTGATTAAAAATGAGACTGGTTATTTACTCCTTCTGGAGCTCACTTCTCTGAAATGTGAGACTTTGATTCTACTGATCGGGGGAAGGGGCAGGGAGGGAGGAATCATATAACACCTCATCTTATAGTGATACAGAAATCTTAGTATCCAAAAATATGCAGACATACTTTTAAAATTATGCAGATTGTGAAATGCTACAGATTGGACTGAGCAGAGATATTAACAGGTAGAAGCTGGGTACAGATTGTGGTTAACAAAAAAAATCAAACCTAGAAAAACTCTTGACACTCTTACAGTCCCTGACAGATTGCTCCAAGCCCAATCCAAATGAAAATCGTGTGCTACTTATATCAGGGCTGCTTTGGTCAGGGATCTCCCAAAGTGCACTGGGTGTTGACAGTCAGAATGGTATCAGGGCTCATAGAGAAGCTATTGCAATTCTGAGGCCCACGACGTTAGCACCGAAGATAGCAAAGCCTGGAGGGGCTTTAGCAGTTCATTGAAATTCACGGGGGTTCCTTTCAGTTCCATTTCTGAAACTATACACCTAGTTATTGTTCTTCTCATGCCCTTCTATTTTTTCCTCCAGCACCATATTCCTCCAACCACCTTCCTTACATTTCTTCTCATTACTGCCTCTGCTATGTTAAAGACTGAGAGAGATTCAAAAGTTCGGTTTTAAGGAAGCATCCAATCCAAACTTCATGTCTGTAAAACCGATCTGGAAACCATACCCGCAATTGCTTTCTAATGAGATTTTTGCTATTCCACTTCTTCCTCATTTGAAGGCATTGAAAGTTTGGCCTAAGAAACAACAGCCAGATTTCACTCTGCAAGACATTTGCCTTCACAATATTTTGGCACTTCCAATCCCTGATGGAAACTGGAAGTACAACACTTTTGCAAAGATTCAAAGGCATAAAGGAGATTCAATTTGAGTTAGTTTATCAACAAGAGTGAAAGTTTGTGGATAGTGGCAGATGAAGCTTAGATCCCATAAGGCTCTGTAGTGACAGAACAGGGAGACATTATGCAGTGTAGGAGTTAGAAGGAACTAGTAGATTGAGGAGAGGATTTGATGGAATGTGTGCCTGCACAGCTGACCCTTCAAATCAAGTCACGTGACTTGCCCAGGAGTTGTGAGGTAAATAGCAAAATGTGTGTGACTCAGATGTCTGACTTCTATTTTATAGACTCTCTCTGCTGGTGGCTGCCTGAGGACTTGCAATGTAACATCTGCCTTGGGGAGGGGAGACAGAGAAAACTAGAAGGGGAAGTCCAGAGCACATCTATGACATGTGGTAACAGGACCAAGCCTACCTAATCTCAGGATTTTAGCCTGAGGGCTCAGGCTTTTGGAGGATTCCACAGCCATACAGGACTGGTTGTAAAAGAGCAGGACTTTTGATACGTCTTTCGTTGCTGCAGGTATCACACCTATAATGGCCACTGTGAAGAAACTGGAATCAAATAGGGACTAGAGAGAGAGATGCCCTGTCAGGGCAGGTTGCAAAGAAGACAGCCCTTGAGCATCACACTTAGCAACGTTCACTTAAAGCTGGGGAGAGATTATTTCCCTGATTAAAAACAATAAATGAAACTAGGTGCCAGGTCAGCCAAGAAGAAAATCTCAGGCTCTTCTCTTTCCTTTTGTATAAGGAAGCATTCAGAGGAATCACTCCAGGCCCAAAGCTAAAAGTAAAGGAGGGAGTATGTTGAGGATGATCTGCAACAGAAGTAAGCGTAAGAGGATCCTGGAAGGCTTGGGTCTGACAGACTGGAGGAGACCTGGGAGGAAAAGTGACATTGTTTTAATGTGAGGAAGAAGGTTGGCGAGAGGAACATTGGGAAACTGAGGGAGCAGGAATGGGAGAGGGGTGACAGATAAAATGTCTGGCTGTTTGGGGAAATGGTTGGAAGCAAGCACTCGGGCCCTGAGAAGTGGGGCAACTGAGGCAGGCTGCTTGCAAGGCAACCATAGGCCACAAAGGTGTGCTCAGGAGGTGGCCAGCCAACTTACATTCATTCATAAAAGCAAAGGACTTGACTATAAAATAAGAGTAGTAGCAGTAGAAGTTTCTTCACCTCACTTAGTCAGTGTGACTCGGAGGATTCCTTCTACAGATGAAAGAGTCTCCATGTCTATTTGGGGGGGAGGGATAGTTCAGTGGTTTGAGCATTGGCCTGCTAAACCCAGGATTGTGAGTTCAATCTTTCAGGGGGCCACTTAGGGATCTGGGTCAAAAATCTGTCAGGGGACAGTACTTGGTCCTGCTAGTGAAGGCAGGGGACTGGACTCAATGAGCTTCAAGGTCCTTCCAGTTCTAGGAGATTGGCATATCTCCATGTATTATTATTTAACTTTTGGTCTCTTGACTGAGGCTGTCAACAAGAGTAATCATTATAAAGGCAGTGGTCGTGCTGTGGACACCAGTCCACGACCTCCAGCTCTATTCCTATAGTGTAGGCCACCTAGTTCTCAGATTTGAACCAAGTTTTTGAACTAGGCTATATTCAAATCAATAGCCTATGAGTTAAAGGACCCATAGTACCAATCCTTTAAGTCATCCCCAGTACACTATTTGTCAGAAAGTTTCCCAGCAATAGAACTATTTTCTTTCTTTGTTAATGTGAGGAATGCTATTTCTTCCTGGCAATTATAACGCTCACTATGAAGCAAATGAATTGTGGTTGGCATTGCAGCCATTTAATCTCTTCACAAATCTTGTCTTGTACCTTTTTCCAATCACTCGTATCAAACAAAACATGTTTCTCTTGTAATCAGTTCTTTAGCAAAGTGGAGCCATCTGCTATAGTGCTGCGCAGTTTCATAATGCAGATGGTAAGAAAGCTACCAAATAGCTCAACAAAAATGAGCCTGGCAAGGAGGTTTATGTTTGCCGTGTGGTACTGAAAGGAGAGCTTTGGAGATTTTGGACCAGCTCCTCAGCTTTATGGAATTCCTAATTGGGTCAGCCAGGAGAGTATATGTGGGGAAGGTGTCTAAAAGTCACCTTTCTGCCTCTCTCAATCCTTTGGATGCCAGAGGCTGAAACTGCCCTTGACATCATTTAGAACAGGGTAGCTATACATTTCACCAGCGGGATTGGTCCTATAGGCCAAGGGCTGGGTGAAGGCTGGACTCTCTGCTCCTGCCCTCTCCCATACCTTGGAAGGAAGGGAGTTGGCAGTGGTAGGAAGAAGTAGAAAACCAGAGGTGTGAGTGGGTGGTAGAAAGCTGGTGTACCTGGCTTTACACTAGCCCAGTAGCCTCCCACACTAGGGGAATCCGGTTAGGGCTGCTTTGAGATCCTTCTGGGCCACTGTAGTTGTGCAAAGAGACCTTAACAAGGGCTGAGGATCTGGCCCCGTGTCTTTGTTCTAGCTCATTTTTAAAGTTGTATACCATGAAGTCTGTTCAGTATCTGCCTAACAACGCATGACAAAGAGTTTTAGCAGAAATAATACCTGGAACGCACGTGCTTTATGTCTGAACCAGGGGCATGCACAAGGGGGGGGCAGCAGGAGCACCGGCCCCCTCAATCAGTGGGGGCACAGAACCCTTCCAGGGCTGGGTGGGAGATGACAGCTCCTTGAGCCCTGGGGTTGTCAGGGGAGAGACAGCTCCTCTGGCTGCCAGGGAAGAGCCAGCTCCACCGGCCCCCCGGGGGCAAGGAGGAAAGCCAGCTCCTCTGGCTCCGGGGCCATGGGTGGGGAGGAGCCAGCTCTTCCGGCCATGGGGTGGGTGGGGGGGAGCACAAAAAGTGCCTCTCCAAAATCATCCAATTTTTTTTCTTTTGAACAGTTTTTTATACTTTATTTTTAATTAAAAAATGCACTTGTCTTGCATTTTTAACATTTCATCTTAATGTTTAGAGAATATGCAGCAAGAAATAGTTACCTGGTTCACAAATATGCTTTGCTTACTCCTTCCCTGAATAAGCCATTCAAAAATCTCATGAGCCTTCTCCAAATCAAAATTATTTCAGCCAGGGAGTATTCTCCTGTCAGTATCAGTGTAATTGATGTTATGCTTCTCAAATAAAATATTTCACATAAAGTTGGGATTTATTAGTTTCCTAGGAGTCTTTTGGGATTTAAAATCCAGCTTCTATTGGAATCAATCTGGGCCTTTCAATTGACTTAATGTGAGTTGGATTGTGCCCTTTATGAAGAAAATATATATATTTTTAAACACAAAATTGTTGTTACTCAAATTGTTGCATAGGAGATTCATATGCATCATTTCCATTAAAGTCAATGACAGCTACATGGCTTAAATTAAAAATCTTTTTCAAAAATACTCCTACACTGTTATACACACCTCCCCAAATTAATTATTTAGCCCGCTATGCATATGTAATTCTCCTAAGCATTTAGCCATTTTTGTTGGTCCTCTCTGAGCTTCGTCCAATATGTCTGATCACATTAAGATAAATGATCATTCTTTTTCTTCCACTACTATAAAAGAGATGTCTGGAAAAATGTGCAGTTTATTTCATTGATAACATCGCTTTGTGAATCGTTCATTTTGGAAAGAATCACTTGTTAGTGGCTCTAACCAATTACATAGCATCATATATTCTTGCTTGACCTTTCCCTTTGTCCTTATTGCAGTCTCTTAAGAAGTAGATAGGAATCTGACCTTCATTACTCCTTCTCTTCTTACCATACCTTCACCCTGCACCCCACAAATACCCATATTCTGGACCTCAACAAGTTATTTTCTACCAAGACATTGTCATTTGCTTTAACAAAACCTCAATCCTTTCAATGGACTGAATCATGCCCATCTCCATGTCATTGTGCTGCTCTTTTATGGAAATGGATGCCATAATCTTGGAACTGATAAAGGTGCTATCATTAGATGACAGGGTTGTGAGGCAGAAAATCGGAATTATATTCCTGGCTCTGCTACACATTTCTTGTATGACCTTGGCCAAGTCACTTAACCCTTTTCTGCTTAAACTTTCCCCATCTGTAAACTAGGGATAATACTTCTTCATACCTAACAGGAGAATTGTCAGCATTGCATTATTAATGCTAGCAATATGTTCAGATATTACAGTAATGAGAACCATAGGAAGGACTATAAATAGTGATTGTTTACAGTCTACAGATACCATATAATAGGCTTTCATTTTAATCTTTTTAGGCAATACACCATCAAAGGAAAGTAATGCTATGATTAGGTTTTATAGATTCATAGCTGCATTCTGGAGTTTAACATTTATGAACACTTGCCTGACAGCTTGCATTTCCTAGAAACTCCTTCAGTAGAGACATGAGTGGTATTGGTTATAGGCACACTAGCATGCACCTCACATCTGCAGGGCTAGAGGCAATGCACATAGTTTTCAGGAGTGGAAACAACTCCCTAGGACCCCTAAAATGCTCTCAATCTTTCTGTTTCTCCATTTGATATGCCGAGAGGTGCAACAAGCTTCACACACACATCGCAAAGGGAATGGCTATAAAATAGTTTGCCATTAGTGTAACAATTTTGTGAGGAAACAAAAGCAAGCTGTTCATCCTAACAAATGCTTCAGGGCCAAATCTTTTAGAGTAAGATTTTCAAAACTTCCTCAGGGCCAGATTTTTAAAGTCCCACTAGTCACCTGACTCCCACTGAAATCAGATTATGAGATACAACGGATGCCAGTATTCCCAATATACCGATGGCACACAGATATACCTCTCGTGCTGAAAAAATGCCACATCACCAGTATGTTCCAATGCTTGTTTATTGGAGTGCACCACACAGTAGGATGCCAAGAAGACACTGGGCTGTGGGAGAGGTAAACAGCTAAATCCCTCTTCCACCTCTGCAGAAATCCAGGTAGAAAAGGGTGCGGCTGGAACCAACAGATCCCACAGGAGGTGGAAACAGAAGCAATCCTGAGATCAGGAGAAGATTGTGGCTCATAGTACAGATCTTTGACTAGTAAGATTGTTTATCTGGAAGTGTTACTTTGAACTGGCTGCTATATCTGAAGGGGAAAGCTTTCATTAGGTGGGATTTGCATGTAGAAAGGGAGAGTGCCTGTGGGGCTAGCTAGAGGCAGATATAGGAAGAGTAACTGGCTCAAGCTCCCTTTTGGTAATTGCTGGCTGGTGGGGGGAAGTGCTTTGATGAACTAACTGGGATCCAGTCCTTCCTTTGTATCAAGGGCTTCTTCCCATCCTTAGGCCCAGTTCATCAAAGCAGTTCAAGGCTCAGTCCTATTCAACTAATCATTAAGCCGAAGAGTTCAGGTATCAGTGAGGGAAAACCCAAACAAATATCTACCTCTAACTTGCTAGGAAACTTTGCTCCTCACTGCATGAGAAGTATCTATCTGGTGATCCATGTGTTCATCTTTTCCACACTGAGTTTTTGTTCCTGGGGCTGAAAGCGGGAGCAATGCAGATACTCCAGCTTCTATGGGAAGTTCCACATTCAATAAATGGCCATCTACCACGTTTGTGAGAATAGAGATGAGTTGCACGATTTTAGTGAAATATTTCTGCGGGACGTAATTTGGTTGCTGAGGGAAAGGTGACCTCTTGGGTAAGTAGGTCCTAACCCATTGTAGACTGGATTAATTTGTGGTGCAATTTGTCACAAATAGCTGCTGATTAAGGGGATCTGTTGTCTTTTTTAGGTAGTGAAAGTAGGGTTTTTTTAAAACTTTAAACTCAACTGTATGGCAAACAGTTTATCACTATTACAGTCTATTGATGGGAACATTCTAGTATCAAAAACGGCTTAATGAAATCAATGTAATATTAATATAATCTGATTCCTTAGTGTCCCAGTTTGTCTCCAGGGCTTCTCCATTTTGTGAAGGGATTCACACGCCACAGGAGGACCTCCTTGTGTCTAGGGATGGCATAGCAACTCTCTCTGTCTGATGCACCCTGGTAGTTCTGGTACTGTAGTGGTCTGCCCCTTCAGTGACTTGATCCTGTGGCCAGGCCACTAATTGTGTTCATCTTTCTCAGGACATACAAATATTCCCACAATAGATATCTCCATTGTCAGGAAAGGGGTTTCAGACCTCAGTAGGCCAAGGTCCCAGACTCATGACTCTGAGTTATAGGGTCTTCCTAGTCCATATTCCCCTGTATCTTGGGTAGACTCTTCACTTTCAGCTCCATCCAAGGAATGGTTGGGGAACTCAGGCCCACCCTATCCCCTGGTTCCAATCCAGGATCCTGTGCTCTGTACCCTGCTCCCCTGGATTGCTTCGTACAAGTCTTCTTACTCAAGGCAAAGCAAGATATATAAACAAAATAAAAAATAATGAATCGTAGACCTCATAAGGTGTCTAGAATCAGTCTTCCCTTTGCAAGTCAGGTAGGTGCCCCAGGAAGCCGGACCTCCAGTAATGCTTTCTCTAAAGAGCTAAAAGGATACATCTGTTCACGTCACTGGATGCCTGCTTCTGACCTCCTCTGCTCCCTTCTAGGCTTCATGTACAACTTGCAAGTGTGGTGGGGTGCTGCATGGACTTAAGTAGCTATTTAACCCATTCATCTCCAGGATAGGGAGTTTGTACATCCCTTCACATTTTTATATAATCTTCTCAGGCGATGCTGAAACCACATATTTCAGATGACTAGATAATTCCTGTTTGCAAATTCAATCCATCTGTCTCCTCTTTTATTCCTACATACCCATGGTCTCCAGCTATGTCAGCTACTCAACCTTTTCCTATCTTCGTGTTGAAGTCACCCATCAATATAAACATATCTCTGCTTTAAAAAAAAAAAGATGAATTTTAATTCATCATTAAAAATGTCCAACACATCTTCTCTACCACTTGTCGTGGGGGTATAAACATTAGCATGCAAATATTGATTGGTGAGGTGTTCTCACCCACTATATTCTGTCAGATAGCAGCCAAATTTGTACTACTGGCTAGGTTTTTCTTTAACATTATTGCAACTCTCTTTGTACCTCTCGCCACCTGAATAAATCAGGTCATATCCATCCTGTAACTGCATATGCCCAATACCTATCCACCTCACTTCAATAATTCAGAGGACATAACATTTCAAACACTTAGCTTCTTCTAATAAGTTTTGAAGTTTGCTGCCTTGATAGTATTCTTACAGTCATGTTGCTACTTTCATCACTCCGAAGTTTTTTTTTTTTCCCCCAGTAGTAGATTTTTATACAGGATGACTGCACCTAGTAACCCATTTAACACTGGGTACATGGCAGCATTGATTGCAAATTGGATTGTGAAGCTTCTTTGCAGATTTAATTAGACAATTTTTCATGTTTTACATATTACAATGTGAGAGCTAGAAAGAGTACTAACAAGTGCAACGCAGCTGGGGAGGATGACTAGATGTGGTATACATGCTACAATCCCTGAATGAAGAGGCAAACATTTCCTACTAAAACTCTTCAATCAGATATATGCACAAGGAGAACTTCAAGAGGTCAATTTTCTTTCCTCAACTGAAGGTTTCTAATGGTAGAGAATGAATAACATCAAACTAAGCCTGATTAAACAGTACACTCAAAGACTTGTACTGACAATTTTCAACATGCATACAGCAACATCTCAAGCCACGTATTAGCAGAAGTCAGTTGGCTTTCTGCCCACGAATAGGCATGAAGGGGGTAATTTTTGTGTTGAGGATCTTATGTGAGTGTGTAATAGAAGTACAACAGCACACGTATGCTCTTTGTGGATTTTGAAAAGACATTGATATTAACAACATAACATGCTGACAACCTAGTTTGCATTGTTTTGACTAGGGAAGAACTTCAGAACAGGTGTACAGCTATGAATAATGCCAGCAAGAAATAAGGAATGATTAATATTAGGAAGACAAAATGATAGGTAAGCACAGTAATTCCCACGGTAGGCAACACCTATTTCTTGATAGTCAAGTGGTGAAATGAGTGAATAGTCTCCCCTATTTAGGGAGTCTAATGACATCAGATGGAAAATGCGATGAAGAAATCAAGAGAAGGATGTAAAAAAATGCATTTGGCAACTTCCAAAGTCCTCTGTGTTGTCAAAAGTTAAAACTACACATCAGCACTAGAATGCTGAAGTGCTACATATGGGAAAGCCTCATGTATGGAAATGAGAGCTGGACACTTTAAAAGGGCTCTGAGTGACTCAGAACATTCACATTTTGATGTTACAGAAGAACGTTAAAAATTAGCTGAATACCCAAAACTACGAACAATGAGGTGATGAGAAGGATGAGTTTTAAGAGCACAGTTACTCAAGAATAGCTCGCTGATTACAGGGGAACTTGATTCCAGCACTCATACTATCAGGCAAGACTGCAGGCAAACCAAGAGAAACGGAATGAGCCAGCTATGTTGCAAACATCACCCAGTCTACTAGTATCCAAAGGAGAGTGGAATTTTTATAATGCTCATGATTGTGAAAGATGGAAGGTGGTTGTCAACGTCCTCCATAACAGATGTCACTTAAAGAAAACAATATATTTATAGAACACTTACATGTCTAACTCTTTTCTACTGTTGGTAAACATCTCAGTCTCCAAACTGTCCGTTAAGCTTTCCCCTAGCCCAGAAATGACCAATTTAGGGAGGAAGGCAGTAGGAAATTGGCCTGCTTCCCCTAATCAGTGGTATTGCACCACACACAGATCATATCACTTTTCTTGTTCTCCCTCTTCCTTTCCTGACCTCCACTGTAACATGGTAGGACAGCGACTCTCAAACTGTGATCCATGGAATTCTTGCTCATGGTCTTTTGGCTTTCCTCCTTGTTTCCACTTGCTAAATTGCATTAAGAGGTCACTAGTTATACTTTCTATGGGTGGTTTGTTTTTTGTAATTGCTGCTGTTGTCACTGGGTTGTTTGATTGCAAACAATATGCAAAATGGCCTATATAACTGTGATTGGGAGAGAGGTCCATGAGACAACCTCTATAGTAAGTTTGGCATCCCCTGGTGAAGGGAATAGGATTGAGCATCAGAACTCTTGAAAGTTTGCTCTTTTGATATATCTGTTATGGTGGTCATCTAGTTCCTCTCAAAACAACTTCCCTAGTCTCTTAATAGTCATCCATAGTACAGAGCTGCAGAAGAGAAAATTGCATGTTATTATAGTATCCTGTTTTAATTATATTTTAATATTACTCCTTTCATTGTGTGGCAAATTGCCGGCACTACTATGATGGGTCCCACGCTTTCTCTTCTTGTGGGGGGGTTTCAGGATGCCATTTCTTGCCCCTGAACTGTGGTAACAGCTATCCTACTAGTATCCCAGGGAAGGGGAGTGGAGAGGGAGGGACCCAGGCCCGCCCTCTACTCCGGGTCCCAGCCCAGGGGCCCTATGATAGCAGGTGAACCACTTGTACCAGTGATTCTTTCCCCTGGGCTACTTCCCTCTCCTGACCTTCAGCTTGTGGGGCTTCCTGCCTTCCCTCTGCACAAGCCAGGTGTCCCTTTACCTAGGATCTTGGTCTTCTTAGCCTGCTGCAGCACTTCTCAAAACTCTCCTCCATTTTCCTCCAAACTGCTCTTTGTTCCACCACCAATCCACTCTGCTTCACTCCTCCAAACTGCTCTCTGCTCCACCATCAAACCACTCTGCTCCAACTCCTCCTCACTCTGCTCCAGCTCCTCCAGCTGATTGAAGCAGGGGGATTTTATCAGGTGACTGGCTTCAGGTGCTCTAATTGGTTTCAGGTGCTTTTAATTCATCTACAGGGAATAAGGCTTCTCCTCATCCTAGATCACTCTCCTGCTGCCTTCTGACCATGCTGTATCACAATTGTTTCAGATTGTTGGGAAGCAGTTTACAACCGTTGTTGCAAATGACTTTTATATTCAGCACAAGCCATATAAAAAGCCCAAATAATAAATGCTCACTTAAAATATACATTAAATTGGCATAAATAATGCTTACCTCTTATATCGTGTATTTCATCCATTCAACTCAAAGTGCCTTATAAAGGAAGAATTGTACAGGTGAGGACACTGAGGCATAAGAGATGAAGTAATTTCCCATAGGTCACATAGCAGTCAGGTCTCCGGACTCCCAGTCCAGGATCCTATCTACTGGAGCGAATTTCTACCACAATAGATGTGTTCAATCAGTCTCTTTCCAACAGTTTTATGGTTGCAGTTTCACTCAATATCTTGCTGTTCCTGGTTAAAAGGGGAGTGGGGTTGTTTGTTGTAAATTAGTTTTGATTTTCCTTCGCTCAGGGTGGTACTAAATATTTTTTAGCAGCTGAATGCTCAGAACTGCAATCAAAACACAAAGTAGCACAAATTCTTGGCCCATGAATGATCTGGTTAGTGTTGCCATTTCAAAGAGTTCTGAGTACAAGTTGTATGTGGTGGAATCATCCAAACTGCAATCTATATGTAGAGGTATCTTTATGAAAGATTGTGATTTGGAGATGCTCCCTCACACATTCGCAGCGCAATCCCTTATATGACTTTGGAAATGTGCCTTGGAGGCGAGGGTTGGGAGCGCATGTGTGCAGCAGTTCACCAGAGATGCTCTCCAGTTTGTTTTACTACAATTTTATTCCTCTCTCATTCACTACTTTGTTATTTAATGAACCCCAAGATCGCTACACTATAGTTAAGGGTTTGTATCAAACTGATGGTATAAAGTAAACTATCACACTTACTACTACAAGTTAGCTCTTCTGTACCTTTCAGGATCTTGACTGATACCATATACATGAATGTAAAAAACTGGAGAAGGGGAAACAGCACAATATTATATAGAAACAAAATCAGTTATCCCTGCCACATGCTAAATGGTATGCATTCCCATCTTCCATGTTTGCCAACATTATCTGCCATTTATTGAGGATTATAATTCCCAAAACACAAACTTCAGGTCTGATGCATTGTAATTGTTTTCAGGCTGAATGATTAAGAAGTTTTTGAATAATGTCCGTTAATAGCCCTGCGCTGCTTCTCTAGCTCTGAGACACCTACACTATCATGTGACGGAAAGAAAGGAGGAGCTGTAGGGTTAATATAGTGTCAGAGCATTTTAGATACATATTTTTTGTTTAAAAAAGCCCCCCGACCTAATCCTAAATGTGAAAAAATGTGTGTGAAGCAAAGATTCCCAATTATAAAATGACAGATTGGGCCATTTAGTATTGTGACAGGTGATGTAAAGCATTTATTAAAAGATCACTCTTTAATCCAACAATGCTTCAATGTATACATGCCTACAGAAATTATGCAAAAATGTTTGTTCAATATCTAGGCTACTCTAGCATTCACATTTTAACTTAATACATAGTTTTATTGTTGCTTCCAGCTATTATTACCATATGTTTAAATTCAGCCTTGAGGGTTAGAACTTAATATTTAAGACACATGGAAATAAATAAGAAAATGTAGTTAGTGGATTCATTCCATGAAACAATAAATCTTAGCTAAAATTGAAATGCCTTCAGTAGAAGGTTAGCAGCAGCACAATCTGTTGAATGAAGATAAAAATTATAGCCATTTAACGCTTGCCTGAATACCCAGTTCTCCTGCTTCTCTACCCTTTCAGTCAATCCCTTTTTGAATAGTGTGTGCTGACCATAAATACCCTTTGTTCACAGTGTACTGTCCAATACTGATGTCATAGACACATATCTTCAGACTTCAGGCACTAAAACCAAAAAGCACTCACTAGGAAACCAATGTCTTTCTTCCACTTTACAAATCTAAATTTGAAAGAACTTAAGGAGATCTTTCATAGTTGATAACAGTAGATTCTCTATCCTCTTTTTGGGCCAGCTATTATATTGCACCATCACACTTAAACTCTGTATGTGTCTTTACTCATTAAAGAGAGGCCTTATAAGAGAAGTTTTAACCTTCATCAGAGTCATCTTCTGTTTTAAGGGGCATAAAACTGTTGAAGGATATTAGGGAAAAAAAACAGGAAATCTGGTTTCAGCAAGATAACCATAAATGACCCATGGTGAATTATTATCCAACAGATCAAGTTGGCTGAACACGAAGTGGATTAGTCCTTTTTATAGAAGAACCAGTGGGGCCATTAAGGTAAAAATGTAATATCCAAAAGACAACAGATCAGGTCCCATTGGACTTCATGTATCTGAGCAAGACACATGGGAAAGGAATATCTCTTGGAGAAGAATGTCTCCATAGGGGTCAGTTACCCAGTCTCAAAAAGTCTTTATAACAAACGCAAACATAATAGATAATTGTGTTTTGCAGTCTCTCAGAGTTTTAATATAGATGCAGACTTTCAAGAACTGAGTTAATCCATCCAAAATGGCCCAGAAAATCAAACATAATCTGACTTTCCTAGCTCTATACATAGACTTGGAAGAATTAGATTTTTATCAGTAAATGTTGATAAATGTCAATTTCATCATACAGCCTCAAACCACCAAAAATATTTCCATCAACAATGAAAAAAATTACAGCTACACAAAGTAAGGAAATGCTGCTTGAGAAGTTATTAGTTTGATTGAAGGATATTTACTTTATATATTTTGACCTATGAGGCTGACAATTTGTGTTAAGGCTTATAAAGCTTTAACTTTTTGAATCTCAACAGCTGTCACTAAATAATTATTGCCCGACCCCCTGCAACTGTGAACAATTAAATTATTTTTTTAAAAGGCTTTAAACACATCATTTTGTGCAACTGTGAAAACTTAAATAGAGAAAAACAGAAAAAAGTGCTTCAAAATAAACATTGATCTAATCAAAACTATTTAAAAATAGGTTTTTTAACTCAAATATAACTGAATTCTTCCAAGCCTATGTATAAATAATTTGCAAAGTGACTTATTGGGAATTATCTGTATTGTAAGGAAAATTTCTATAAAGCTAGGTACTGGTATTGTTAACATGTATTTTTTTCTTGAACAGTTTTTCCTGGATGGCTAGTCCACAAATATGTTCCAGGAAGATCTAAGCGTGGGGCTGCCAACACTACAGAGAAAACACTGGAAGTTGGGGATATGTTTGCTTGTCCTGAATTTAAAGCAGCTATTAAAAACGTTTTATTAAAGTACCTATCTGGGAGGAAGGAGGCAATGATTTTGAAGAAAATATATCAGAGTGATTATGAGAAAGTGAGAACAAGTGGAGAAAACTGTATATAAAACAAGTTTGGCTGTAAAAGTTGGCAAACGTATTTTCTTTCCTGTTTCATCTTCAGTAAAGGTCCCAGTTAGTATGGCTCAAGTTGTGATAACTATGTTAGAACACAAACACAAAGCTAACCAGTCTTATGTCGATTCCTAATTAGCATGGGTAGCAATGGCCAATTGGCTGCTTTCCTATGTATTGCATACATTTGTTCAACTTGGTATTGCAAAAATGGTGAATTTTCTCTGCAGAACTGATTGAACTCACAACCCTGGGTTTAGCAGGCCAGTGCTCAAACCACTGAGCTATCCCTCCCCCCTAACACTACTTGTGTTCTTTTTCTCCTCACTTGCATATAAAATATCTTATAACTCAGAATTGAGAAACATTCACTACAACATCTATATGTAGGGTTGGACAAGTAAAGAGTAGAAATAGGCAGATTCTTTAAGATCATTTTCCTATAAAACTTAATATATGACATGATTACACTCTAATTACACCTAGTAATAAGATACAGGAAAGGATAAAGTTTGTATACTTTGGAGACTAATAACATCCAATGGCTCACTAATGTTTCTTTACTCACAGCTCAATAGAAAAGCTCCAGTTCACAAGAAGCTGACAGTCATTGATTGTATAAACCTGACACATTGTCAGCTAAGAGTGGATGAAATATGTGGATAATAAATATAGGAGCCACTGAATCTAATCACATATTGTTGCATTTATATAAGGATAATTCAGAATAAACAATCAAAAATTAAGCTTGAAGGAAAATCTTTCCCACTGTGATTATCTGAATGGATGATATCTAAGCAGCCTTTTATTACAATGGCTCAGTTAAATCTAGTTTACTGACATTGCAACATTGTGCAATAACTGAGTTTGGTTCCTGCCTTCTGATGCCATTACCAATACATTCATGTAATATTAGAAGGGAATTTTCCTACCAGAGGCAACATACAAGTATACAAAATACCATGTTGTTTTAAAATAATGTACAATACCTCAGGCTAATAATTCACACACACAATAATATTGTCAGTAAAGTTAGCAACAATAAAAATTCAATTTTGATGCCATTGGTACCCGCATTAATGCGGGTTATGCATTAATGGAAGATAAAGCTTGACAAATTCATACTGAAAATAAGGCCTACATTTTTAACAGTGGAAATAACTAACCATTGGAACAACTGACCAAGGTTCATTATGGATTCTCCATAATTGACAATTTTAAAATCAAGATGTTTTGCTAAAAGATATGTTCTAGGAATTATTTTGAGGAGGTTTTATGGAGTGTGTTATACTTGGTGGTCACAGTTGTCCCTTCTGGCCTTGGAATCTACATTCTTGTCATTAGAATTAGGAAAGGCTGTAGTAGTCTGCTACCAATGTTGACTATTTTCTACCACTTTAATTTGCTCAGTGTCCTTTTGAGCTTGATCTCTTTCAGCGCTGAATAGAGCTGATTAGTAGCTTGTGACTGGAAAAAAGGTTCCCTCCAAAATAAAGTTTTGTCAAACATTTTTTTGTGGTTTTTTTGGTGGTGGTGGTGGTGGGCGGGGAGAATGTTTGATTTTTTTTCCTATGGGAATTTCATATCAAACTGAAAAACATAATTTCATTGTAAATTGTAGTTTCTATTCATTTTGAAGGCAATATTTTTTGTTACGTAAATTTCCAATTTTGGGGTATGGTGACTGGTTTTATTTTTGTCCACTGTGCCCCCTTTTTCACCACTGATTACAATAAAATGAAAATTGTCCAGTGGGTCCCATTTCTTTTTTCACTCTAAGTATTCATAACAACTTCTACTTTGGGAAAGGTTAGAGTGACAAAAATGAAAAACTATAAATTTGCCCTCTGCAATTCTTTAAAAAGTTGAGGAAATTACAAAAATTTAGAGTGGAAAAAAAGGAAGAAAAAAAGGCAGGGAGAGAGAGGAAGAAAACACTGGGAATTGTTTTGTTGCACTCAGTGGAGAGCAGGTTGGAACTGAAACTTGAAAGATTCAACATTTTTCAAAAAACAGCTTAATAAAAAAAATAAAAAAAATTGTTGCATTTCAAATCTGGAGAAACAGAACCAACTTCAACACTTCCAATTTTTTTTATAAAGTTATGTTTTCTTTTCTTATTTATTTGCTTTTACTATCCCTAGTGCTAAGCTTCTTCAACTATCACTTGCTTTGATGGACATTAAGAACTCCCGGCATCTTGAACAGTTAAGCCCTACATTTTTAATATACTCCAACTTCAGTATTATACAGTATACTGAGTATATTCTCTCTATTATTCAATTGGAAAATATCAGTGGAAAGATTTAGAGGCACATACAGTATGTAATCAATTCATTTTAATGATACAGTCTGTGTAAGAATGTGAGATGAATTAAGGGAAATGTAGGGATTTCTTAGACAACTGTAAACATTATTTATATAAACAAACAAAATAGTTATTTTTGCCAATAAAGTAGATTTTCCAACCTGAAACTTTAATGGATCTGGCATTACCAACGAGTATCTGAAAATCTAGCCTTCTGGCAGGAAAGGATAAATAAATTAATAGAATCATAGGACTGGAAAGGACCTTGAGAAGTCATCTAGTCCAGTCCCCTGCACTAATGGCAGGACTAAGTATTATCTAGACCATCCCTGCAGGTTTGTCTAACCTGCCAATAAAAATCTCCAATGATGGAGATTCCACACAACCTTCCTAGGCAATTTATTCCAATGTTTAGTCACCTTGACGGTTAGGAAGTTTTTCCAAATGTCCAACCTAAACTGCCTTTGCTGTAATTTAAGCCCATTGCTTCTTGTCCTATCCTCAGAGGTTAGGAGAACTATTTTTCTCCCTCCTCCTTGTAACAACCTTTTATGTATTTGAAAACTGTTATGTCCCCTCTCTGTCTCCTCTTCTCCAGACTAAACAAACCCAACTTTTTCAATCTTCCCTCATAGGTCATGTTCTCTAGACCCTTAATCATTTTTGTTGCTCTTCTCTGGACTTTCTCCAATTTGTTCACATCTTTCCTGAAATGTGGCACCTGGAACTGGACACAATAGTCCAGTTGAGGCTTAATCAGCATGGAGTAGAGTGGAAGAATTATTTCTCATGTCTTGCTTACAACATGCCTGTTAATACATCCCAGAATGATGTTTGCTTTTTTTGTACCAGCAGATGGAGAGCAGACAAACACAACATGGCTTGGGCAAAGCCCAAGAATGACTTCTGACCCAGCTTTACACTAGATTCCCTCCACAACACATCTTGGTCCACTTTCAGAATTCATAGATCTCTATGAATTACTCACACTGTGTACCCTGGGGTACCCATTGACCCAGGAGAAGAGGGAGGACTTGTGGCCCTTACCAGGTTTGTGTAGTGTCCTGACGAATGCTGGCTGTAGCATCCTAATGGATGATGCAGCCCATGCATTACTCCTATGCACTGGGAAGTTTGAGAAGGAAGCACAATGCTCCCACATTCTGCCAGCTTTGCACTGTGAGGTTGTGCAGAGCTGAAGCACAAGGATTGCAGGTAGTTCGCTCTGCTACCCAGACATCCACCCATTTTAGAGCTCGACCCACTTCCTCCTATTGTCCCTGCCCTAGAACAGAGCAAGGCCTCATACATCTACAAGCAGGTAAATGTATTACACATAAGAATGACAAGAGTGAGTTTTTTCAGAAGTACTTTAATCCAAGGCCAGTCTCCCCAAAATTAAGTTGCCCCTGACCCAGTGATTTACTGATGACTGAAACCTACATTTCTCTAAGCATCTACTATATACGCGACAAATTAAAGTGGGTCTAGTGCTAATCCTTTCTATGCCCCAAATTGTTACCATTCTGCAACTTTGTCACCTTTAACTGATACTCTCATTTTCCTAACTTTAGATACATTTGTAATTATCTTTACAAGGGTATTCTTTTTTTACTTTGTAGATCTATATTATTGTGGTATAGTTCAAACAATTTCTTTTTAAAATCCAGATAATATAAGTACATCTGCCGATTCCCTTTTGCCTCCAATTTGCTAATAGAGACCATGCAAACTCCTCAGATATAATCTCACGTCCATTCATCATACTGTCAAACCTGGACACTGCTATATCTATCTAATCTATCTATCTATCTATATATCTTAAAATGTTGTATCATTCTGTCCAGATTCTGGTTGTCAGGATGAAATAGTACCTTACTCCATGAATGCTTTCGTTGAAGAAAAGTGTTACTCAAAAATGAAGAAGCGAAACAGAATTTAACTTTTTGTGTGTAATGCATCCCCGTCAATTAATGCCTGTCTTATAGATTTCTGTGTTCTGGAGTCCTCCTTTGACAGGAGAGACTTATTTATCTTCAGAGAAGTATCATCACTTCTTTAAGTCAGGATTGTCCAACCCTTATGTTAACAAGCACTTACACAAGTTGTGCTACTGAAGCCAATGGGACTCCCTGTTTGAGTGAGTGGTCAACAGCATGAACAAGCTTGGCCCTAGTGTATTAACTAAGACTTCTGTTAAAGTTTCCCAGCTATTTCCTACAGAATTTTGTGTTATAATTAATCTGAGCATAATGGCTTGTCTACTTTTATCATTTTAATTTCCCAATTATCTGCTCTAATCATATGCTAAAGCATCTTACATCATTTTCTTCAGCAAAAGTGAAATATCTCAATCCCAGGAATGTAACCTTGAGTGTACTATGTGAACACTAGAGTGCAACATTCACTCAGGGCTGGTCCACACTAGAAACTTACATCAGGATAGCTATGTCTCTCAGGGGTGTGAAAAATCCACACCCCTTCAAAATGTAGCTATACTGAGGTAACTGCCAGTGAAAACTGCGCTAGGTCAAAAGAAGAAGCTAGGCCAACCTAGTTACCACCTCTCGGGGAGGTGGATTACCTGTGCCGATGGCAGAAGCCCTCCTGTTGGTGCAGGTAGCGATGAACCGCATCCGATGAAGTGGGTACTAACCCACGAAAGCTTATGCTGAAATAAAGTAGTTAGTCTCTAAGGTGCTACAAGTTTTTCTTTCTTATTTTCATTTTGCTGACACAGACTAACACGGCTACTACACTTAAACCTACACTGAAGTACTTCGTCTGTGACAAATGTCGACATACTCTCGGTCATCAAACATTATTGTTGCTATTATTGTTGTGCAATAGCTCCTCAAGGTCCAAACAAGATTGGTGCTGCAAGGATAAGTATAAACAAGGAAGACATTGTCTATGCCCTAAAGAGCTTACAGACTATTTGAATACAGAAAAGTAGTAGTGAGCGCAATATGCAATAGGAGGAAAGGGGGAGGGCGAGGGAGGGAAATGATGATAAGATGCTGTAGTTATATAGGTTACTTATCGCTAAGATTATGTCATGGAAGTCATGGAATCCCTGACTTCCACAGACCTCTGTGACATTTTCTGCTCTGGGGCTGGAGCTGGCAGGCTGCAAAGCTCTCAGCCGCTGCTGGCAGTGTGCCCCCGGCAGCTCCTAGCCTCTGGGCAGCAGGGGGACCCCACAGCTCTCAGTCCCAATGAGTGGTAGGGGGACCCCAGAGCTCACACTCCCCATGGTAGGTGCCCCCCCCACAGGTGACCAGCCATGGTGGGTGGCAGAGGGACCGCAGAGTCCCCAGCTGCTCTGGGTGCTGGACCCTCCTCTCTCCCTGTTTTGTCAGGGATATTTTTAGCAAAAATCACAGACAAGTCACGGGCTTCCGTGAATTTCTGTTTATTGCCCGTGACCAGTTCATGATTTTTATTAAAAATATCCGTGACAAAAATCTGAGCCTTACTTATTGCACAACTGCCAGAGTGCCTCCCATCTCCGCCCCACCCCCCCACCGCCTCCCCCAGCTCAGTGGGGAGGATCAGGCAATTAGCCTCTGCTTTCTCCTCTGTGGATGAAGTGACAATCTGAGCAGGGAAGCAAGAGGGACCTTACTTCTCTGCACATCCAAGTGAGGGCTGTGGTAACATAGGTCAATGGGATAACTACAATTACTTGAGTATGGGCGACAGCATTTGGACATATGAGATTTAAACTTTTCCATTTGTGTAAGATTTGCCTAGAATAAAATACCTTATGACATTCCACGAGGTTTTTCTGAGAATTTAATATTGTATACACATTGGCCCTTGCTATAGCATTTGCCAGTTCACCCGTATGTAGCATTCAACACTTTTAATAAATTCCAAATATCTTTATTTGTTTCGGTATAATAAAAAACATCAATAATCTGCCTTCAGGATCCACAGGGACCAGTTATACTTGTTTGGCTTTAATAGAGAACAGAAGCAAATCTTTTGTCCAGATCTTGATAAAGGTGGGGGTCCTTAATCAAGCATAGGAAGAAAACTATAACCAAAATAGCTAATTCAGGCCCTTGTGTGATCAATTTAATTAAGAAAAAAATCAGACTCCACGGAAGCAAAGTATTTAATGGTTCATTAAATTTTGCTGGGCTTGAAAAACTCATGGAAATGTTGGAAATCGAGACACAGACTAGACTTTGTGTTTCCAAAAATGCTAAAATATTCCTGCTGTTTACTTTGATCACAATACCACAGACACTTACTAACTGTCCTTTTAAGTTTCTTGGGTGTAGAGGTTAATGTTCTCAAAAAAACCTGAACATTAATTACAGTACAAATATAGGTCCTGGTCCTGCAAAGATTTACTTATGTGCTTAACTTTACACACTGTGACTAGTCCCACTGAAGGCCAGGATACTGTTCCAGTATGTAAAGTTAAGCAGGTGCATACGCCTTTTCAAGATCATGGCTATAATAAATACCTTGAAAATTGGATTCATGACGAAGGTAGATTATACAATGGGTTTAAAATCCTTAACTGTTACTGGCTAAACCAGTCTTCACTCATTGTGAGAAAGGAGCACAATTATTATAATCTCCCTTGGCCAAAGTCTGGCCCCGTACTGCAGCCTCCTTTTGCATCTCCAGTGGTACAAATGGGCCGTAATGGCCTCGTGGAGAATTTCCCTAGCATAGGGTGCAGCATAAAGTTAAGGTAGGCAGACCCAGACTGCCTTTCTGTGACACTCTGAAATACCTGTGAGATATCTGTATTATTTTTATGGATACTTGGAGTACCTCTGCGGGAGCCTTCCTCACCTCTACAGGAAGGCAGACAGTGGCTTTAGAGACCCCAGCCACTGGTACTTAACTGACAACACAAGTGTCAATGCCTCTGAAGTTTTGCTCTGGCCAATCTGCACTCACCTGCTCCTGGCTTAGGATGGGCTGGGAGGAAACTCTCTGGCAGGAAACCTGAAACAAAGAACTTTGGAGAGGCAGCAGTCTGCTTCCTTCCAGACCTACTCTAGTCCCCAGAGGCAGGGTGTCTTGGTTAAACTTGACCTACCTAAACCATTAGCGGAAACTGACACAAGAGTAACCTTTTTTGTTGTTTAACTCTTTCCTCTAAAGTCTCTAAAGCCTCTGATTGCCATATTTCTATTAATAAATAAATTATATGTGGTTTTGAAGAAGCTGTTCTCTGTCATTGCATTTACCTATTGGCCACAGCTCCTAGAGAGAAGTCTTTTGCAGGGGCCAAACCCTGTTGGACCTGCTGAGGAAATACAGATGGCAGACTAGGGTGCTGCAGCCCAGGTGCCTGGTCTGAGAGCGGGAGACATGCAGGATTCCCCCCAGAGAAGACTGCACCTGTCCTCAAAAGCCGGGATGTCACTTGAAAGAGAGTACTCAGGAGAAACTGAAAAGGGGTCAAGATCCATTGAACCCAGTGATGGGTGACTGCTCTGAAATTATAGACAAGATTGCAGTCATATCCAGGCCAGTTCATTAAATAAAGATGAAATTCTTCCTTGAAGCATCTTGTTTGTAAAACCAACGCATGTAGTCCTTACTTAGGACTCACACATTGGGAGTGACGAAGAACTGCCTTGCCTCTGGGGAGTTACCCCATTGGTTCTGCTTTCCCCCCCACCCCACTCCATTCTTTCTATGGCTCAGTGTGTGTTTTCAGGGTGCAGGGAGGAACTGTGTTTGGCCCTGGCCCTTTCAGAAGACATGCATGTGGGCAAGGGGGATGTCTTCTTTAATGCAAAGATTAAAGCCTGGCTCCCTAAGTGCTTATTGAGGCATGTGTCTAAGGAAAACCTGAGTAAGGACCTCAGGATCCGGACAGTTGCTTTTTTAATATTTTCAAGCTGCAGCTCTCCTATATTTGGTTCAGATTATGAACATTTACTGGTGATGGTTCAGAAAAGCTTTTCCTTTGACATTTAGAGTTCCTCTACAAAGTGTTTGCCAAAAGTTGTGTCAAATTTTAAAGGTCATATACAGCAAATAGCTGAATAAACTCTTTTATTTTTGTGTTTTAATCAAAATTGTGTGAAGGTTCAAGCTAGTCACGTATTGATCAATGAAAGTGATTGTGCAAAACTGTGTTACATTTTTGTTAATAAAGACAATGTGTCTCGTATTCTCTAGCCTTCACCGTCTTTCTTTGTTCTGTTGTATGTATTTGTCTCCTATTTCTTTCAATGTCTTTCACACTAAAAACATCACAAGCTGTGGTAGTATCATGCCCAGCATGTTTGTTATACACACCTACACAGTTTGACTTTATTAGTGCAAAGTGACCGTAAAACAGTTTTCTGTGCTGCTGCAAGCAGTGAAGAAATTGTTATGAGGAAAGATGGCTAGTAACTCCACTTGTCATAAATGAACATTGCAGTATTCTACTTGAAAAATTACCGTTATTAAAAGTCACAGAAGTTAACAGAATGTAAGTTCATTTCTTTTTATGTAGCAGTTTGACAATGAAGGGCCAAAATATGTTCTCAGTTGTGCTGCTGCAGATTATAAAAGTAACTCCATTTACTTTGGCTCACATCAGCATTAACTGAGCAGAATCTAGCCAGAGGTATCTCATGTGCAGAGTCCCAGTCATTCTGCAATTCCATAGCCATGTAATTTGCTAAGGGATTCAACTCTTGTTGCAGATTTTCAGTTTTTATTTATGATTGTGTCTCTAGTCCTTATCGTTGTGAAGACAGCCTCTGAAAGTTGAGCTGATGCAGAGTTGTCTTCCTAAATTTGCAAACAGAAAGAGTAAAGACCACAGTCTGGGACGTATCACAGTCTGGGATGAAAATGCAAGGATAGCATAACAAATGCAGTACGAAAATAAATAACATTGGGGATATTTCTATGAGTTGATTTCAACATGAAAATGAATAATACAATCAAACACTTCTGTTATTTAATTTTATTTGAAGCTATCACTCAGGAAACTCTAGTCAGATATCTTAAAAAGAAAAAGTAAATTTGAAGGGCACATTTTAAAGAGTTCAGCAAGCAATGCATATTGACGGGCATTGGAAGGGAAAGTTGATGGCAGAAGAACACAAGGCAGAAAAAGGAATATCTTGCCTGGATGATATGGAATACTGGGATCAAATGCACTATTGATCCATGAAGAGATTAGCAGAGGATTGTACAGAAGGAGTACTATGGTTGAAAATCTCCAGTAATGGAGATGCTGTAAAAGAAGAAGAAAGATGTAACAGAATTTTGAGAATTTCCACCATATTTTTCCAGAATCTAGGGATTTAGTTGCAGAAGTTAAGTGCCTCTTGTTGCAGAGTACGGAGGGTCTTGATCTTATGACTGCATTGTAAGTGGGACTGCACACCTACATAGGGGAGTAAGAAATCTGATTTGGGATCTGGGCATGAACGAGTACATGGGTGCAAAGAATACGTGGCCCGGAAGAGGGCTGAGGCTTGGCTCCATCCCTCCATGCTCTGACCATGGCATGAGTCAGGGCAAGGGGAGTGATAGTTTGTTAGCATTATGTTTTGTTGATATATTTGTTGTTTTTCTTAAAAGCTGAAGCTCCTGGAGGCAGTTTCTTAATCTGGTTGACTCTTTCTCCTCAGTACATTTAAAACCTGTCTCTAAGGATAAGACTTCCACCCTTGCTCACATTTTGCGGGCCCTTACTCTGTCATTAATCCCACCGAACTCAGTGCGACTTCCTGGAAGTAAGATTACCACAGTCTGCCCTAAAGAGAGGGCACTGTACAGGGACCTGTATTAATGTTAACATTAGTATTAACTAATGAGCAGTAGCATTTACAAATATTTTAAAATACATTGTGGAAAAGCTACTGAGTCATTTACACTTGTTAGTTCATTTAACCTTCTTAAACAAAACAGAGGGGAAAGCAAACAAACATTGGTGGTAGCAATAACCCCATATAGTGACATTTGTAGCTTTGGAGGCAAATTTAGCCTTTATATAATCAAGTGACATTCTATACTGAATTCTCTTGAGCACCCCTACTTATACCAGAGACTAAACTAGCCCTTAGCATTTAAAGGGGCATAATAATATCTATATATAAGCTTCTTGTAGCCTTTATATTTTGAGCCGAGGATCTTGGTGGTACATGTATTTTATACACAAAATTTCTTGTGTAAACCAGGGATCTCGAATCAAACCACCAGGAGGGCCACATGAGAACTAGTAAATTGGCCCGAGGGCTGCATCACTGAAATCTTTTCATACAATGATACAAAAATATAGTCAAAAATGAAAAAAATGAAGAGTAATACAGTATTCTATTAAAAGTCAATGTATTAACTTTGTAAAAACTGGAATGCAAAGGGGTTTTAATAAAATATAAACACTCAGTAATGTTTGGAGCTTGGCTGCCAGTGGAGTCGGCGCCTATGGCAGGCTGCAGGAAATAACTCGCGGGCCGCGTGTTTGAGACCCCTGGTGTAAACTCGGGCAGTCTCTATTCACAGCAAAAACCCTTGGCTGTGCCCTTTCAACAATGGGCAGCTTCTCTAACTGTACAAACAGCAAGCTTGAACTCTCACCTTTAAAGATTCCCACAAGCCTCTGGTCCAATAGGGCCTGATCCAACTCTCACTTAGGCCAATAGGAGACTTCTATTAACTGCAACGAGAGTTGCTCAGATGATTAAAGGAGAACAAGAGCTTATTTATCACGAACATCTAGAACATTCAACCACAACAGCTAGATTATAAAAATTTGCATTAAGTAGTACAGCACAAGTGCATAGTCCCACAGATTCAGTACATGGTTTAGCAGCCTTGTTTATATCCCTGGCTATATTGAGGACCAGTAAAGTACAAGTGTCTTTGCAATGTAGACAAATGATTAAATTTTCCTAAAAGACTTATCAAGTTAGGGAAACAAAGTAAATCTTGTACTAAAAGTAAATAGAGAAACTCAGTGCCCCACAGCCTCTTCTTTCACGTCCAAGCTAAAATAAAATGCTTATTTTGTGATTAATGATTTCCCATGTGTACAGGGATCACATACTTATTTAATCCTTCAAAACTCATTCAAATGTACTTACAAGGGAGTGTACAGGTGATATCACAACAATAACTATTCTTCCCTTAAGAATTAAGGACAGTTAATTAATAAACCTTTATCCTTAAGGAATATTTTGAGTAATTTGGTGACAGCCAATAGGATTAGAGGTTAATTGAAAAAAAAATTTCTTGCTCTCTCTCTTCATCATAATTAAAGTAATCATTTAATTAATTAATTTAAGCTATCAGATTCCTGTGTTAAAATCACTTTCCAGGTTGCCAGATGACTCTAATAATAAAAAGACCATCGGTGCTGATGAGTAACAATCTGTTGGGAAGAGGCATTTAGAAATAAGACTGACAATTACCACAGCAATACAAATTACTGTGCATTTATGACAAAACTAAGCATATGTTAAGGATGAATAGAAGAACAATTTTTCCCTTTCTAGTTATTAAATGAACTAAAAAGAGACTATGAATAAATTGGAAATCGTTAGTAGTGAATTACGCTCTCAGGCTTCAGAAAAAATAGTGGGTTCACCAATCAAGAGGTTCATATTTCTTCACACAAGGGGATAGTTTTCCACATTTTGTACAGGGTGGTGAAATTGCCTTATGGATACCTTGCCTCCTAAACATAAATTCATTGGCCACCACCTATTGGTAATAGGAGAACATCCCTCTGGCCACTCCAGCAACTGTTTACATAGAAAAGCAATACTAAAAGTAACTGATGAATTTTATCTTCTTGCAATGTGATTTAGTAGCCAGAAACACAGTCAAGGAGCCAGCACCATGGGACCAGCCAGCTTTCCATGAACCACCAAATTCTTTGATGGACCGCAGTTTGGGATTCACTGTATTAAGGAACTTAAACCATTTCTGCACCTGAAGTTCAACTTTTCTACTTAGGAGGCCCTGTTTTTTTCCCTAGCAGTTACAAGCAAGGCAAAGCAGGTTTCACCCCTGTCATAAAAGCCTCTATTAAGGTTTCTGAAAAGATTTCCAGATAAGCTGCTATATCCTAGTTAAATATGGTCAACACCCAAGCATATGTAGCAACCCCTAAGAAGAGGAGAATGTTCAGGACAACTTAAAGCAAGCACAAATATCCAGAGGTTGGAGTTTGTTCTTCTTTGAACAAGTGGATTATTTCTCAGATTATGTGTGTGTAAAGTGTGGGAAAATAATATCAATATTTTCAATGAATGCGTGAAGTGAATAGGTCTAAATTAGGTTATTTTCAAATCCCAACAATATTAAATATAAATAATGTAACCTCTAGATTCATCAAAATATATCAGATGGATGTCTAACTTTGAATGATAGAGTTAATAGTACTGTTTCACACATTCACAAGTCATCAGTCACATTCTCTGCTGTTTTCCATACAGAGTTAGAAAAGGAAGTTTAATAGGCAGGGAAGAATTTTTTTACTTGCTTGCTGAAGAGGGATGACTGCTATACAGTTTACTGTTTCTTTTTACTGGACTCTAACATCAGGCCCTCTTGGAATAGACACTTCAATGATCCCTTTGAAAGTGAAAGAAAGAAAGAAAGAAAGAAAGAAAGATTATTTGTTCTCTTCAGTCAAGCAAGTGAGTAAAGTTCCCAACCTCTCCCATTTCTTGGACAAGATGAATCTTGATAATTCACACCTTCACTTCTAATCCACAGTTAAATTGTGGAAGCTCTTCCATGAGATCAGGGAAAAGGAAAAAAGCATGCAGTGGATCTACTGTTTTGTTCCCTCCCCTGCCCCGCAATCCTAGATGGATCTGATCTGGCTCCCTTTAGTGCAGAGGCAGAGAAGATGAGTGGGCAAAGCTTCAAGCCCATTTAAAAAGAAAAAGTCTGGGATGGGAAACTATCAATGAAAAATACATGACTCCTGCTGCCACCAAAAAAGTGAACAGCAACCAGAGATTAGTAATGGTGCTAAACTAACAAAAGGAGGGTGAAAGAGGGAACAAACAAGCACCCATTTAGCACAAAATCAAGATGCTGAGACAAAATTAATCAAGGCACCAAAGAACATGAAGAAAAAAAAATACACCAATGCTTGGAGCCTGGTTAAAAAGAAAAATTGGATTATGTCCATACATTTGATCTAATTTGTATTACTGAAATCTGGTGGGACAATTCATGTAATTGGAATGTTAACATCAATGCTCATAACCTAGTTAGAAAAGATCCCTTGCTTATGCTTAGCAATGAATATGTTCGAAGCTAGGAATTGTAGAAAATGTGTAAGGGAAGCAAAAGGACAGAAGGAGAACCAGCAGAGTTAAAGAGAATAAGGAGTTTTTAAATCATATTAGGATTGTTTCCCCCCTAACAATGGTATTGGTCCATTACTAGATCAAAATGGTATAACTATAAATAATAATGCAGACACGGCTGAAAGTCTTCAAAAATATTTCTGTTCTGTATCTGGGAAAAAGCCAGATGTGTTCCTATCAAATAATGATGATGAAACACTTTCCATCCAGTAGTAACTCAGAAGGATATTAAGCAGCTGCTACTACAGTTAGACATTTTAAAATCAGCATGCCTGGAAACCTTGCATCCAGCAGTTTTAATAGCATTGGCTGAGGAGCTTGCTGAATCATTAATGTTGTTTTCCAACAAGTCTTGGAACACTAAGGACGTTCCAGAGAACTGGAAGAAAGCTAATTTGTCAATATTTTTAAAAGAGGAAATGGGATGTTCCAGAGAATTATAGGCAGTCAGCCTGACATCTATCCTGGGCAGAATAATGGAATGCTTGATTCAGGACTCGATTAAAAAAGAATTTTAAAAGGATAATATAATTAATAGCAATCAACTTTCAGGATAGCCAGGTAACAGGGTATGGTTGGAGCAAGAACAGGCAGAGGCAGGGCGCATGGACAGTCTGTTAGCACTACCAGGCAGCTGGGAGTATCTTCAACAAGGTAGCAACATTGAGCAGACTGCAGTGACTGCTTTCATTAGGGGCTTGCCTTGGGGTCACCTCGTTAGTCCCCTGCTTGTAGATTGGCTGGACCTTTGCACTCACAGGGAATTACCTCAGATGATTCATCAAGCTCAGAATACTCATGCTCATGGATGAATCATTAGACTCAGAACACTCATAACAAAACTAGATATCAGTTGATAAGATTACAAGTTTGGTAGATAAAGGTAATAGTGTTGATGGCAGTGGCTCTGGAAAAGAATTGGGGTTCATGGTGGATTATCAACTGAACAGGAGCTTCCAGTGCAATGCTGTGGCTAAAAGGGCTAATGTGATCCGTGAATGAACAAACAAGGGAATTATGAGTATTTGGCACTGGTGTGACCACAACTGGAATACTGTGTCCAGTTCTGGTGTCCATAATTCAAGAGGATGTTGATAAATTGGAAAGGATTCAGAGAAGAGCCATAATAATGATTAAAGGACTGGAAAACATGCCTGATAGTGAAAGATTCAAGGAGTTCTATTTAGCTTATAAAAGAAAAGGTTATGGGGTGACTTGATCACAGTTTGTAATTACCTACATGAGGAACAGAAATCTGATAATAGAGGGCTCTTCAATCCAGCAGACAAACATATAACAAGATTCAGCAACTGAAAGCTGAAATAAGCCCTCCCTCCCCATTTTTCAAAACACGAGGGTAATTAATCATTGGAGCAATTTACCAAGGACTGTCATAGTCTTCATCACTGAAAATTTTTAAATCAAGGTTGGATGTTTTTCTAAAAGATATGTTCTAGTTCAAATGGAGATTAATTCAGGGAAGGCCTATGACTTGTGGTATACAGGTCAGTCTAGATCAGGGATTGGCTTTGGCCCGCAGCCTGCCAGGGCCGGGCCGGTTTGTTTATCTGCTGTGTCCGCAGGTTTGGCCGATCGTGGCTCCCACTGGCCACGGTTCGCCGTTCCAGGCCAATGGGGGCTGCGGGAAATGGCAGCCTGCACATCCCTCAGCCCCCGCCGCTTTCCGCAGCCCTCATTGGCCTAGAGCAGTGAACCACGGCCAGTGGGAGCCGCGATCGGCTGAACCTGCGGACGTGACAGGTAAACAAACTGGCCGGGCCTTCCAGGGGCTTATCCTGGCAGGCCACGTGCCGAAGGTTGCTCATCCCTGGTCTAGATGATCAAAAATGCCTTGTAATCTACAGGTATATTTAAATCAAACAAAATCCTTCCAAAACAAGAGCTAAACCACTGAACATGCTTCTCCACCCTAAGAAGAGGATGAGAGAACAAACACTACATGACAGACATATAATCATATTGCTTAATGCACTACTGAAAAGTGCTCAAATATTATAGTGATGAATATGGTATAAGGACCTATATGTTTTCCCATGTCTGCTGGTGACCGTCAGTTCTAAGCTCACCACAGTTTTAAATGCAAACACTGCAAGAATTCCATTCCAACATTTGTCCCATTAGGAAATTACCTTGTGATTCCTGGCAATATGTTGTGCTTTAATGGCAAATCCTTAGACTCAAATACAATTTGCATACATATTTTCAGAAGTCATCTTCATCCACTACATCTGAGACAGACATATTTAAACCTCATGAAATATTTAAGTGACTGATCTATTGTTTTATTCCTCTAAGAATAATAAAACAATTCAGTGACTTTCTGTCATATTTCATGAGAAATTGGCTATAATATCAAGAAAGGGTTGGTTTTTTAGCCACAAGTTCAGTGAAGTGAGCATTAAAAGGGAACACATTAACAAGCCTTTCAGGACAACAGACAGGCCTGGACAACAGACAGGCCCTTATTTTTTAATATGTTCATTTTGCTAGTGTCTCAGTAGTAGATCCAATAAAAACTCCCCAGCTTACATTATCACAGCCCTCCAAGATCATGCAAGCATCCAACCAACTGATCTGCAAGGTTTGAAAGCTGGATGTAGTGTTCAGTAAATTGGGCCCTGAAGAAAACAAGCACCCGAAGTATTCTCATTTTTAAACCCTGAACCCAGTTCTGACTATTTACTTCAATAGAGTTACTCCAGACCTTCACACTTATGAAAGCAAAATTGGGCCCTTTGAATCAGCAGAAAAAATGACCACTATGAATCATCTTCCCCAGCAATTACTGTACTCCTCTATGGCATCTGAGTCATTCTATAACTCATCTCAGTGTGTGGTTGATAAAGATTGTGGAGGACCACTCCCCTTGAGGAAGGACTTAATTGGCTCTTCTGGTGCTTACCACTGAGTAATAAGATGACATTTTTCTAGCCTTTGTTCATGCCTCTTGTTCCACTGAGAATTACTTGGAGAGTTTAGTGGAGATTTTCTTGTAATAAAAGGACATTCTTTAACTGGAATTTTTAACTTTCACCCTTTACCTAAGTTACCTGGGCCAGCTCCCATTTTATGTGATTTCTGGTTTCTCAAAACACTTAATATAGTCTGTCCCACCAAATCAAGATGAAAAATCTGTGCGTATCTAATTTTTCAAAACTAGTATCAAAGTTTCAATGAGAGGAACTTTTTAAAAAAGTACTTTTCTAATGGCTAGATTGTGATATCCTTACTCACTCTGAGAAGTACCTTGTTTCACTAGCACTCCCATTGATTTCAATGGCATTTTTCTTGATGTACGTAACAATATAATCACAAGAGTTGGCAACACTGAATCATAAACTGCTCGACAAAAATATCAAGACTTAAATGTAGTAGAGGGTAATGTGGGTTATTTTTATGATTAATAATCTATGAGTATACTCATCCAGCACACAGGAAGACAATGTCTATCTGTCCTGAAAAGCTTAGTCTATATACACAGGAAACACCCGATGAGATCCAGAGGACAGTGGCACTTCAGAGGGCTTTCTTAACAAAATAACATCTTTTTACCGCTATGGTTATCATTTGTGGACCTTGAGGAACAGATCAAAGAGAGGTATTTGAAGTTGAAAAGGGTAGTAAGGGATAGTGACTAGGTTTTGTACAGGTGTTATGGGTCTTGCACTACAGTGTTAGCTCCACTAGCCTAAACATCATTCACATAGCACTGACCTGAATTTCCCTTCCCTACCTGACCAGATTTGAGATTTGCTGACCCCTCCTCATCTTGCTTTCTTTCATGAGTAAAATAGATAGTACTTTGAAGTCCCAGAGCTAGATTCCCCACCACTCCTATACTTATGAGTTCTAGGCTTCAGTGGCTTTGCTACAATCTATGACCAGATCATACAAACACTTGCAGTTTGAGGCAGTAATTGTACATCTATTTCTATTGACCTGCTCCCATCATTTCCTGATGTCTTTAACTGAGCCTCCAATACTTTGTGCAGCTCTTTGGTTAAAGAAAGAATGCTAGAGACACATTTCCATAGTTCTAAAGCTCTGGCATTTGATATGATAATACAATGATTGCTTCCTTGCAAATCATGTTCATTCTCAACTCTTAATCAGAGAACAAAACTTCATTTTGTTCTCGACAATGAAAAGCCTAGATCTGACAATTCATTGTTTTGAAGAGGAGTTACTTGTCTTGTTATTCTGCTTTCAAGGCTGGGGGAGATAGATATACCATTCATTCACTTCAGGCATCCTGAAATTTCTCTCTCCCCACCAACACCTCTGCCCCCCCAAATAAAAGGCTTTAATAATTTTGTGTTTTCAGCAGGCTGTCAGGAAATTCTTCCAATACATTTATTAGAGCCTTTATTCTGCATATTCTGTCTTCCCTCTTAAAGAAAATATAGAAGGTAAAACTAAACCACTTCTTAAATAAAGCAGCCTCAAGCTGATTCCAGTGCAATTCAGGTTTAAGATCAATGCTGTCAATGTGTATATAATGTGTTGATAGAAGTATAAACTTTCTTTAATCTCCTTGCCATTGTTTACTGTTTCTTTAAAGGCCTTTAGATTATATGTATTAGCAAAGGAAAGAGACCAAACAAGGGGAAATGTTAAAAAATGGTTACTCTAGCTATTCACCTGTTTTTCCCCATGGAAGAAACATACTCCTTGTGCCTCACTGTTCCGTATGGGATGATCCAAAGCCTACTGAAGTCAATGGAAAGACTCCTATTGGCTTCAAAGGTCTTTGGATCAGACCCTATAGCAGTGCAATGCTTTCAGGGAGCGGAGTTTTAATTTAAATTTTTCACAAAACTGCATGTTGCCGATGGGTATAGAAAAGTGTCTCAGAAGTACATGACACAGAGCTAGTTGAATTGTTTATTGCAAAAACTATTCTTTATTAATTCTACCCTCTTTTCTCATGAATTGTCTGTATCCATATAACAGTTTTCACAAGTAATTTTCAACTGTTCATTTTGATTATATTCTATTTGTTATTATATTGTGCAGTTGGTCACCCAAGTTGTATGGTAAGTAAGGGGGCCTTAATTTCCTGCATGGCCAGGAGATTAAGCTCCTAACAAACAATGATGGTTATTTCATCTGTTCTGAATATTCAAGCAAAATAAATTGCACTAGCAGTTTCCCTTTTTCGCATCTACTCTTAGAGGCTTCCAGATATTATTAATAGGGCTGTCAAGTGATTAAAAAAATTAATCGTGATTAATTGCACTGTTAAACAATAGAATACCATTTATTTAAATATTTGTAGATGTTTTCTACATTTTCAAATATATTGATTTCAATTATAACACAGAATACAAAGTGTACAGTGCTCACTTTATATTTATTTTTATTACAAATATTTGTATTGTAAAAAAATAAATAGTATTTTTCAATTCACTTAATACAAGTACTGTAGTGCAATCTCTTTATCATGAGAGTTGAACTTACAAACGAAGAATTATGTACAAAAAATAACTATTCAAAAATAAAACAATGTAAAACCTTAGAGCCTACAGTCCACTCAGTCCTACTTCTTGTCCAGCCAATTGCTCAGACAAACAAGTTTATTTACATTTGCAGGAGATAATGCTGCGCGCTTCTTGTTCACAAATGTCACCTGAAAGTAAGAACAGGTGTTCTCATGACTCTGTTGTAGCGGGCGTCGCAAGATATTTATATACCAGATGCGCTAAAGATTCATATGTCCCTCCCTACTTCAACCACCATTCCAGAGGACATGTATCCATGCTGATGATGGGTTCTGCTCGATAACAATCCAAAGCAGTGCAGACCGACGCATGTTCATTTTCATCATCTGAATCAGATGCCACCAGCAGAAGGTTGATTTTCTTTTTTGGTGGTTTGGATTCTGTAGTTTCCTCATCGGAATGGTGCTCTTTTAAGACCTTTGAAAGCATGTTCCACACCTCATCCCTCTCAGATTTTGGAAGGCACTTGTAGCTATCTTTAGAAATCTCACACTGGTACCTTCTTTGCATTTTGTCACATCTGCATCAAAAGTGTTTTTTTAAATGAACATGTGCTGAGTCATCATCTGAGACTACTATAACTGGCAGAATGCAGGTAAAATAGAGCCGGAGACATACAATTTTCCCCCAAGGAGTTCAGTTACAAATTTAATTAACACATTATTTTTTAATGAGTGTCATCAGCATGGAAGCATGTCCTCTGGAATGGTGGCCGAATCGTGAAGGGGCATATGAAAGTTTAGCATATCTGGCACGTAGATACCTTGCAATGCCGGCTACCAAAGTCCCATGTAAATGCCTGTTCTCATTTTCTGGTTACATTGTAAATAAGAATTGGGCAGCATTATCTTCCATAAATGTAAACAAACTTGTTTGTCTTAAGCGATTGGCTGAACGAGAAGTAGGACTGAGTGGACTTGTAGGCTCTAAAGTTTTGCATTGTTTTGTTTTTGAGTACAGTTAGGTAATACAAAAAAAATCTACATTTGTAAATTGCACTAGAGTATGTGTATGAGGTAAATTGAAAAATACTGTTTTTTCTGTTTATTCATTTTTACAGTGCAAATATTTATAATAAAATAATATAAAGTGAGCACTGTACACTTTATATTTGGTGTTGTAATTGAAATCAATATATTTGAAAATGTAGAAAAGCATCCAAAAATATTTAATACAGTTCAATTGGTATTTTATTGTTTAATAATGCGATTAATTGTGATTAATTTTTTTGAGTTAACTGAGATTAACCGACAGCCCTAATTATTAATATGCAAGGAAAGAGTATTCTGGAAATCAGTTCCCCTGGCAGGGAATACTGCAAAGATTCCCTTAGGGAGGGGAGAGCAGAATGCCTCTGGTCATGAGTCACTGGTACTAGAACAGCTATTCAAGCCAGTGTTGACATTAACTTCTGAGCCACCATTTTGAAGCCACTGACAACATTTTTTGCTAGCTAGTGTCCTGTGTCTTTTACACCTGACAGCAGATTTGTTAAATTCAAACAACCACATTTAATCTAGTGTTGATGTTTCTCTATAGTCGAATACTCATGCAGTTCTTGTTTATCACTATAGTCGTCATTCTTTGTCAGGCACTGTATTATTTGATTTTTATTTTTCGCATCTCCCGTTTAAACTATTGTGCTGTAGACAGTCTATTGGCTTCCATAGCAGATTATAATTGTGACGTCATTAAAAGCCAGAAAGAGAATGATTCTATAGCCTGGTGGTTCGGGCACTCTCTTGCGAGAGCTGAGTTGAAGCCTCTGCTCCAATACATATTTAAGTATTTACACAAAGTGAAACGGCTACAACAGGAGAGATTGAGAGAGACCCCTGTCAGATATCCCATAGGATGGTGGTTTGGATGCGCATCTAGGAGTAGGAAGGCCTGTGTTCTAGATCTGAATTCAAAGCCAGGTCTCAGAGCTCCCAGATGAGTACCCTAACCTCTGGATAAAGGTTATGGTGGGCTGTGATGACACCCCTCCTCTTCTGGTTTTGTGAATGGGGTCAATCCCCTTGCAAATCTAGTCACCTCCTCCCCCCCAAAAAATGTCTCTGAAACTATTTGTAGAATTAGTGTTGAATTTGTGAATAGTTTCAGATAACCTGAAACTGCATTTTGGGGCAAAAAATAGTCAAAAGTTTTCATGCAGCTCTAGTCTCTCTATGAGGTGGCGCTGTTAGGAGTATGTACTGTGCCTTTAAGAGCAGAGCACATGCTAGGAAGAACTGGGTGGAAGCAGCCCAGGAGCAGCTTCACCAGACACTCAGCTAGGAGCTCCTGGCTCACCTTTAGCTTTCATAACCCTGTTCTAATTCTAATGAAGCCTTGCTCCTAGGAGACCAGAGTGTTTCTCCATCTTCTGAATTCACAAGGCAATTCAGCAGCGACTCAGAACAAAATAGCTGCTGTCACTGCACATGGGTAGAGTTCTTGGAAATGTGAAGGTGCAGTGCTCAGAAAAAAAAAAGGCATCCCATTTTTCATAACTACCATGCAGCACAGTATAGTACATGGCCAGCATATATTTTAATCAGAAGGAATTCACATAGGTTTGGAAGCCAGATCATCATTTGGGGTAAATTAGCCACAATAATTTATATTAGCTCAGTATTTTAAAAGCTGGAAGGGACCATTATGCTCATCTACTCTGAATTCTTGCACAATGCAGGACACAGAATCCAATAATTTCTGCACTAAGCCAATAAATTGTGATTTAATTAGTACATATCCTTTGGAAGTGATCCAGCTCTGGTTTAAGATTCCTTGGCAATATGTTCCAAAGTTTAATTACCCTGCTGTTAAGAATTTGCTTCTTATTTCCAGTTTTAGTTCACTGAGAAATTCTCCATCTCTGTGTGGTAGTAGGGCAAAGGGAAAAAAAGTCCTCTAAATTTGCAAGATGCCAAATATTTGCAGTGTTTTATAAGATTAACTAGTTTTTAACTTTGTTGCACAAACACTCATCGTGGGCAGGAAGGCACCTGGATCTCACTCAAAGAAGAATGACATTTTTCAGAGGTATGTTTTTATAAAATAAGCATATAATCTATGTATAAGTATAATCTTAATAGGACAGAGATATACGTGTACTCTTGAGACTTACATTTCTGTGGTACTAGCTATGAGCTTTGGTTTCACATTATAAGGAGCAGAGGAGAAGAGCTAGAACTTAGCCCTAGGGTGGTATCATTAATAGTCTCTGTGGTAGCAGTCTGAGGAAAATATGGAGGTTCATTGGATTTTTCTTAGGGCTTGTTTACAGTTGAAAACACATGTGAATTAAACTAGGGTGTGAATTTGAAGTGCAATAGTTGTTTTGAATAATTCCGTGTGTGAAATACTTATTCCAGAATGTGTGCTATTGCTCTTTAAATTCACACCCTCCCTTAATTCAAGAATAGGGGCTTGTCAAAATGGTGAGTTAGTAATGTGGCATGCTGGTGCATAGTACATTCACACCTTGGCTTGACACTCACTAACTCGCCATGTAGATAAGCCCTAAAACATTTAATTAATCAGGACCAACTCCATATACAGACAATCCCTTATCCACCTGTGTGAGCACATAGCCCGACACACAATCTTGTCCAAATTGGATTAGACACAAAGTGAGTTTACCCACATGTATGTAAAACATTTAGTAGCATATGAATTTGGTTTTAAGTACAAATTGATCCCTGGTGTAACTCCACTAAAGACAGTGTCATGCCAGGGATGAATCTAGCTCAGTAGGTTTAGGAAGCAATTATAACCCAGCTCTTATCTTGTCTAATGGCTAGATTTTAATAAGACATAATAAGCGGTGAAATATAAGGACTTTACCATCCTCTGGTTTCAGCTTCCATTCTCACTTCAGATACACTCGTGCTGGTTGTCATGGTTACCTGCCCTGTTCCTTCCTGCTGCTTTTATAAGATGCTTTGAAGCAAAAGGTTCAACCCATTTGTTAGAGATTTGCCCCTTGAAAAACACCCTTTTCTTCAGACTCCAGAAGCTGGGAGTGAAATCCTAGCCCCATTAAAGTCTATGGCAAAGCTCCTATTGACTATAATGGGGTCAGGACTTCACCCTGTATTTTTAAATTCTGTTGATCATTTGGCAATTATTTCATTGTTAGACTAGGCTTAGTTGTTTATAAAGTCACTATTATTATTATTACTATAAAGATGGACTATCCTGTTACTAAGAGGTACACATCATTCCTGATATAGTTTGCAAAACTCTCAGTACAAACCAGGATGCTAACTGATAGAGTAATTGGACTCTTTGTATGATATTCATTATTTCTATTAGAGTAGTGTTTACAGGTTCCAAATGAAATTAGGGTCATGCTGTTCAAGGTGCTGTGCATTTCCTATTCCAAACAGTTCACAGTCAAGGCAGACAGCTGGGGTACCAAAGCAAAGCAGAGAGAGATAAGTGGCCTGTCCAAACAAACACACAGAGTAAGAATATGGCAGATCTGGGAACTGAACCAATCATAGAATGTTAGGGTTGGAAGAGACCTCAGGAGGTCATCTAGTCCAATCCTCTGATCAAAGCAGGATCAACACCAACTAAATCATCCCAACCAGGGCTGTGTCAAGCCGGGCTTTAAAAACCTCTAAGGATGGAGATTCCACCACCTCCCTAGGTAACCCATTCCAGTGCTTCACCACCCTCCTAGTGAAATAGTGTTTCCTAATATCAAACCTAGACCTCCCACATTGCAACTTAAAAACATTGCTTCTTGTTCTGTAATCTGCCACCACTGAGAACAGCCTAGCTCCATCCTCTTTGGAACCCCCTTTCAGGTAGTTGAAGGCTGCTATCAAATCCCCCCTCACTCTTCTCTTCTGCAGACTAAATAACCCCAGTTCCCTCAGCCTCTCCTCGTAAGTCATGTGCCCCAGCCTCCTAATCATTTTCGTTGCCCTCCGCAGGACTATCTCCTATTTGTCCACATCCCTTCTGTAGTGAGGGGTGCCAAAACTGGACGCAATATTCCAGGTGTGGCCTCACCAGTGCCGAATAGAGGGGAATAATCACTTCCTTCGATCTGCTGGCAATGCTCCTACTAATACAGCCCAATATGCCATTGGCCTTTTTGGCAACAAGGGTACACTGCTGACTCGTCCACTGTAATCCCCAGGTCCTTTTCTGCAGAACTGCTGCTTAGCCAGTCTGTTCCCAGCCTGTAGCGGTGCATAGGATTCTTCCTTCTTAAGGGCAGGACTCTGCACTTGTCCTTGTTGAACCTCATCAGATTTCTTTTGGCCCAATTCTCCAATTTGTCTAGGTCACTCTGGACCCTATCCCTACCCTCCAGCGTATCTACCTCTCCTCCCATCTTAGTGTCATCTGCGAACTTGCTGAGGGTGCAATCCATCCCATCATTCATATAATTAATAAAGATGTTGAACAAAACCGGTCCCAGAACCGACCCCTGGGGCACTCCAATGCCAACTAGACATCGAGCCATTGATCACTACCTGTTGAGCTCGACATCTAGCCATCTTTCTATCCACCTTATAGTCCATTCATTCAATCCATACTTCTTTAACTTGCTGGCAAGAATACTGTGGGAGACCGTATCAAAAGCTTTGCTAAAGTCAAGATATATCACATCCACCAATAGCTCTTGAGCCCCATCCACTGTGTAACCACAAGACAATCCTTCCTCCAAAATGTAAATTGAAGCATAGTTGACTAAAGAGAAGTAGAAGTAAGTGGGAAATCATAATCTTCAGATGAAACAAATCAACATATCTCTAGGGCTTGTAAAATTAACAAACTACAAACATGTCTAGTTAGACACTGGAAATTTTCTGCTTTCATTGGTGTCAACTGGAATTGTGTGTTAACTTGAGTGGGAACGGGTTCTGGATTAATGTTCAAGCTGTTGAGCTCCTGTAACTGTCACAGAAATTAATGAGAGTTGCAGCTACCAAACCCCAATAAGGATCAGGCCCTAAATTAGTGTTAGGATTATTGCATTTTGAACGCTCTCCACTTAGTCACTCATTTCCATTCATTCAGTACTTAAGTCTCCTTCAAACATTTTTTATGAGGACTAACACAACAAACGTTATTTCTTTCTTACACTAGTCACTGCCTTATTTCAATTGGCCTCTCAGAGCTGAAGACCAAGGTTGGTTGTGTCATGCCAGCAGAACTGAATATTATTCCTTTGGAAAGGGTTACTTTCAAATTTCTTAAGAAACAAGAACACTTCAATTAAGAAATGAACTGAACCTTGACATTATCCAGAAATTTAACAGCTCTCAGATTTACACGCATGGCATGAAAGACCTTTCCAAAGCTGGGAAGCTCAATATTTAAAAAAAAAATAAAAAAAATCAAACGTGGTTTTATAGAAGACTGCATAATAAGTGAGAAATACAGTCCAGATGTTTAATCACACTAAAAGCAAAAGATTTCTTCCAGCCAACAGTGAACATTACTAGATGTGTGCTGATGAGTAAAGATGAATATATTTTTTAGCAATTGACAGTTCTGCTGGCAACATTTTCAACAGTGGATTGAAGTAGGATGATTGTCAAAAGTTAATGTGCAATGAATGTTAGTGATAGGTGAATGACAATATGTTTTGTGTAAATAATAGTACTAATTCATAATTATTTTATTTTTAAAAAGGTGAAATTCAATCCAGTGCAGACAACAAGAGTGGGATTTAAAAAGTTATAGGTCTTGTGCTGATCATCTGTACAGGGACATATTTCACACAGCATTTCCAGGCCAATTTACTTACTTGGGGTACCTGACAAAACAGTTACAATTAAAAATAACAATAATTAATAATAAATATCCAATAAGTAATAATCACACCATATAAAAATAACTCTTGTATATTGTAAGAATCAAACAAAACATTACCAGCCTGATCCAAAAACCCATTGACTACTATGGGTTTTGGATCAGATCCTAAATGGATCTGGATTTTTTTCCCCCGCCCAAAAGATGCACCTGTTCATTAACAGCTATCAATTTATAAAGTGGTTCAGAGTTTGACAATCAGTTTGCTGATCTTTAAAAATATAAAATCCTCATTCATGAACCTCTTTTAATCTTAAAATATGCCAACAGAAGGCACAGGGAAAGACAAGTTTTTTGTAGATCTAATAGGCTTATTCTGTGAGCATTTTAAATGGAAGAACCATGAAGAAATATTCCTCCTAAATGTTCAGTAGTGCTACATAGTCCTTTGGGAGTGCTAGATTATGTGCAGTTTGTTGACTTGGAAATTAATGTGGTATCCTGGAAGTGACAGCCATGGAGATGGCATTCCATTATTTATAGAACAGGTGCAGCAGGGAGAAACAGTGAAAGCTGTCCCACCTTTTCATAGCAATGGGCCTCACCTTTGTGATGGAGGGACCATCCCTATAGTGAGATGATAGTGTAGTTCCTACGTTTATTCAGTCCTTGGTCTTGCTGCTGACATTGCCCACAAAGGTGTTCACTGTGATCATTGGTTTCATCATGTAGACACGTATGTAAAAGAAACCAAACTAAGTTACCGATACATTTAATGTAGGCCACTAAATAACTGAAGCTATGACCTACCTTATGCATTTTGCTTACTGGTATGTGTATTACTGCACCAGCTAGAAGCCCAGAATTTCATTGTGCTAAGTGATGCACACCACTGAACAAAGACAGTGCCTGCCCCAAAGAGTTTACACACCAAATAATCATCCTATCCTTGAGTACCTCCACTAACTCCTTGTTAATTTCAGCATCCAGTTCAAAATTGTCCTCTTAGATTTGAAGACAGAGAGTGAAGCTATACTCGAAAAGGATCCTGTCTCCTGAGCTGTTTTCCCATTTATTGCCAGCTTCCTCTCCCCCTTTTCTCCCACTCTTGCCCTGTGTAGGACAGTAGAATCTTCTTCTCTGTAGCACTTATAATTTGAAAAGGACTTTCTGTATCTTTCCCTCACTGTGTCCATTCTTCTCAAATCTCATCTGAAAATATATGTATTCTCCCTTGCTGCATGCCCCTAAATTTCCTCCTATCTCTGCTATTCTTTAGCTCTGTAACTATATATTCTATAACTGCATTAAGTCAAGTCTAACGTTTGAGACACAGTTTTGTATGTGGCAATGATATATTGGATAACGCAGCTGTCAGAAGATAAGAGTTTGTGAGTGGGATCTGAACCAGTGCTATGCTCGGAAACCTATTACCTGTCCCCTAAGCCAACAAGTCTCCCCGATTGTTTACTTTTCTTTACTGAATAGAGACTTCTGACTCCTTTCCTTAATGAATTACTAAGTGATAACAAAGAAAATAGGAGATGAAATAAAGTAGAGAGTAAATCAAATTACAAAATATTAAAAAATGCTCAGAAATACAGCAAAACAATGCCACTATAAATCACTAAAAGTAAGGGATACTACAATTTTGACTGCTCTTAATGTGGATAAATGGTGTAGTGAAAATCAGATTTTGAAAAGAACTCTTGTTAATCCATATTTAAACCAATAAGAACAAATAATGACAAAATGAATACATTCTGGTGACAAATATTGATCCAGGGCTGGGGAAATGACAAATTATATTAATTATATTGCATCTCATTTTGAGTATTATAATCAAAATCTCATTTACCCTTTAAGAAGCTACTATATATATATAGCTTCTTAAAGGGTAAATGAGATTTTGATTATAATACTCAAAATGAGATGCAGTATTATATATATATATATATAGGTTCCTGAATGGCTTTTAAAGATGCAATAGAATTGTTTATACATTACAGGGTGTTTCAGGTTTATTCGTTTTTTTTTTCTTTTGGGGGCAGGGTTTGAGGCTACACTGTAAATTCATGCCAAGGACATGAGTATTTATCTCATTTTCCATTTAGTGGCTATATGTTTCTTTTCCCATGAAAAAACAGTATTTCGTTTATAAGGAGTGCCTTGAAATTTATCAATACAATATGTACGTATGTATCCACTACATTTTAATTAAATGTCTTACATTGTTTGGTGACATTTATGCCATTTTGCAGGCATGGGGAGCTTAATGTGAACTGGGGAACTAGCTTTGGCGGATATCAGTAGACCTTGGTTTTATCTCTTTTTGTGAAAATTACTCCTCAAAACATCCCTCTGTTTAGAGCTAGATTATGTCCTTGTTTTACTTAGTCAATCAGCGCTATAAGGTCCCACCTCCAAACTCCTGCTTGGCCAAGTAAGATGTCCCCACATCTTGGGGCTAGGTCTAGGGAAGAGCATGATCCTTCTCTCCAAACACTCCCCTCTGCGAGCAAGGGGGCAGGGAGATGTGGTGAATGAGCAGAGCCAAGGCTCTGCTCTCATACTTGCTGGCCAGCGTTGCAGAAGCAGTAAGATAGCTGCACCTTTTTTGTAATTTGTATCCTCCTTGTAAAAGAGGGCAGATGGGATTTTGCCCTATAGGGGGTGTAACATGGTTGACCACCACTGAGGTCCCCCCTTGTGGCTAGATGTCACTCTGCAGTGCTCTGCACCTGTTGTCTCCTCAGGGTTCCTTAACCAAACTCAAAACAATTCAAAGAAAATTAAAACATTCCCCAAGTGGGGTCTAAATTAGTCCATTTCAGTATACATTGGCTCTCTCTCCTCTTAGGTGCGGGTTTCTCACCCCCTTTCCCAGAACTGGGCACTGTTCAAAGCCTCTGCAAGAACTAGTCTTGTTTGTTGGTGGTGGTGGTGACACTGCTGCCAGCTACAGCTTCTTGAGTCTCTTTTCCTGAGCATCCTCCCACTCACTGCAGCCCTCTATAGGGAATTTCCTGACTCGGGTGGGGCTTATCCTGTAATCAAGGCTGGCATAATCTCAGGCTCTCGAGCCCAGGAGCAAGCCGCCCTGTTATACCATGACACAGGGATTATTCCTCAAATGTTTAGGGATTATTCCTAAAGACACGATCTTCCCATTAGTTACTCCTATCTGGGGGAAGGTAATAAGTTTTGAAACCATTTTTCACTGGGGATGAGCATTTTATTACCAATATCCCTATCTGTAAAATATTTTGATCTGTATTTTGCACCAAATCTGAGTTTTAAGATACTTTCATAAACATTAAAATACACAACTGGAATTTAGAGTTTTTTCCTATTTCTCTGTGAACGAGTACAGCTACACTGAACTTTCAACTGTTTATTCTGATATTTTTGTTTTCAACTTTCCCGTGTCTACGTCAATTGACTTGAAATGCTCTAATGCTATAGCTGCAGATCAGTGCACAAGAGTGCATTTTACAATTATAGCTGCACTCCCCCCCTCCCCCCAGTCTTTTGTATAATTTAACAATAAGTCTTGTCAGGCAGGCAGGGGAATTTGCATCTGATCCAGCTGTGATACTTGACTAGAATTTTCTGTTTTTCATAATTCCATAAAGTATATATCCAGGCACCAGACATCCACCATATGGGATGGTTAGCCCAAACCACATATATGGAGGCAGCTGGGCTCAAGTGACTTTTGGTTTAGAGCAGGCCTGCACAACATACGGCACACGCAGGCTCACTGTGCGGCCCGTGGGGTGGGGGTTGGGGGGAGTGCTGAGCAAAAAAAGATAATTTTTTTTTTTTTTTTGCTCAACAACTTTCCTCGCATCTGGTCACCCTAGTTTTGGCCCTCGGCTGTTTTCTTTGGAATAATATGACCCTCACCGCTTTACGAGTTGTGCAGGCCTGGTTTAGAGACTCCCACAGGAAACAGAACGTAAAACTGGAACTCCATAGTTTCATGTCCTCCATTTGCTTATGCTTTGCTCATATCTTTTGGAGCAGAGGTGGTGCGGGGGAGCTTTCAGGAACAACATCTCTAAAGGTGGGAATGAGAAAGGAGATCTGTTCTGGCCCCAATGTTCCAAGATCGTGGATGTTATCAGAAGAGGGTCTAGAGAATCTATGATTATGCAGACTTAGTGGCCTTCTCATCCTATGGAACAGATTGTGCCATCTATTTAATCACATTGAGTACTACCTTACCATTGAAATCAAATAGTACTATTCAGTGCAAGTAAGGGTATCACAATCTGGCTCCTTAAGTTGCAGAGGGACTGCATTACAGTTCTGCACACTAACTCCAGGAGGGAACTACTGCCTCCTCAACCCACATCCATTTTACCAATATAAATCACAATTATGGGCTTGATGGGGGAGTGTAAATGGGTTCGCCCATCACAAGTGTGCTCCTTGTGGCTGGGTCTGGGAATTAGCTGTTGTTCCATCTGGCGACCCCTTCTTTTGTTTGCTCACACTATGGCCTTTCCTTCTCTCAATGACTCAAGGTGCTCCTTCATGATTCAACCCTCCAGCCCGCTCACTATGTAATCCCCCCCTCCCTTCTGGGATAATCAAGTCCAACCAAACAAGCTGTACAGATGCTGCCTCAAACAGTCTTTTGTTCCACCTCTAGGTCCTGTGCCATTTTCCGGAGGCTGGTAGGGGGAACCCAGACTCTCCCACTACTTCAAAATCCAGGCCAGGGACCCTCTGACTAGCAATCCATGTTGGCTCAGTCTCAGACTCTGTTGTTTGCCTTGGCTTCTTCCTACCCCACCTCTCTATCTCCCTGCCTATCTCTAGGTTTACCCTCCTCTATTCCAAAAGACTACTTTACCCCTCTAGGCCTCTTGTAAGGCTCCCTAGTCCAGAACAGGGACTATGTCCCAGGATCTTCTCCTTGTTTCCGGCCAACTCCATTTGCCTCTAGGGAGAGACTGCAGACCTCCTATCTACAGTCCCTTCCTTCTCTCTTTTTTGTCATTTTATGACATAGCATGACAAAAAAAGAGAGGAAGGAAGGAAGGAAGTTGGTGCCAGTGCATGGAGCGAGGGTGTCTCCAGGACACTTTGTGTTGAGGCTTTGTCTGGAAGAATGAGTTGGTGATGCTGAGGTCATGGTACGAGCACAGTTCCAGAAGTCGTTGTCCATTCTCATTCATTTCTCCAACGCCAAACTTTCCAAGACAGGTTGGCCAAAAGTCGTGGTCAGCGCCCACTCTGGCGTTGAAGTCACCCAGTAGTATCAAGTGCTCTTCTTTAGGGATACTCCTGATGATTGTGTCTAACTGATCATAGAACTCATTCTTGGTATCCCTGTTGGCGCCGAGTGTTGGTGCATACACGCTGATCAGGTTGACGGGTCCAGTGGATGTGTGGAGTCGGAGTGATAACAGTCTTTCAGTTCCTTGTTGACCAGGTTCCACCATCCCCAGTAAAGAATTTCTCATGGCAAATCCAACACCACACTCTGATTTCTTCAGCACTCTTCCCTTGCCAGAAGAATGTATAGTTCTTTTCCCTGAGAGTCCCAGCATCTGGCAGCCGTGTCTCCTGCAAAGCGACTATGTCGATTTGGAGGCGTGCTAGCTCATCGTTGATGACTGCAGTCTTCCAAACATCGCTGATTGCCTGAAGGTCTTGTGATAGGCCAGTTGTCATGGTCCGTACGTTCCAGCATCCAGCATTTCTTTTGTTGTTGCCTGGTGCATGGTTCGCAGTCCACTTGTCGAGTACTCACGTACACTAAGCCCCCCACACCCAGTGAAGCAGGTGAACTGTGGCGGGACAACACCTTATTGGCTGGGGGCTGCCCAGATTGAGGTGGGCGATAGTTGTCCAGTGAGACATGGTGATCCCTCCCACCATCGGAAGCAACCCCTGGCGCCAGCTCTACGCCAATCGAGCAGGGGGCTTATAACCGGTAAACTGTTGCTTCCCGTGTTGTGTCGATGCTGTGAAGTGAATCTGGAGTGTCCTCTCCAGGGCGCAAGCCAGGGCAGGGTGATATGGAGGAACATCTGTTGCCCATGCAGCAGAACCCCCCTCTCCACGCAACTGATGGATCCAAGGGAAAGACAAATGTCGATACAACTTGGCACCAGTGGCGTCGCAGGAGTTGCCGGAATGACGTTGAGGACAATGTCAGACCGCCATCGGGACTCCGACACTAGATTTGGTTTCAGGGTTGACTCCCTTAGCCTTTCCCATGAGTGGGTATTGCCACAAGGCAGCGGAGGTTTTAAATCAGAGTTTTCCTTCTCCTTTTTTTGCCTCTGTCTTCACAGACAAGGGCAGCTCCCAGATGGCTGCACTCCGCAGCACGGTATGGGGAGGAGGTGACCAGCCCTCTGTGGAGAAAGAAGTAGTTCGGGACTATTTAGAAAAGCTGGACGAACACAAGTCCATGGGGCCGGATGCACTGCATCCGAGGGTGCTAAAGGAGTTGGCCGATGTGATTACAGAGCCATTGGCCATTATCTTTGACAAATCATGGCAATCGGGGGAGATCCCGGATGACTGGAAAAAAGCTAATGTAGTGCCCATCTTTAAAAAAGGGAAGAAGGAAGATCCGGGGAACTACAGGCCAGTCAGTCTCACCTCAATCCCTGGAAAAATCATGGAACAGGTCCTCAAGGAATCAATTTTGAACCACTTAAAGGAGGGGAAAGTGATCAGGAACAGTCAGCATGGATTCACCAAGGGCAAGTCATGCCTGACTAACCTAATTGCCTTCTATGATGAGATAACTGGCTCTGTGGATGAGGGGAAAGCAGTGGATGTGCTATTTCTTGACTTTAGCAAAGCTTTTGATACAGTCTCGCACAGCGTTCTTGCCAGCAAGTTAAAGAAGTATGGGCTGGATGAATGGACGGTAAGGTGGATAGAAAACTGGCTGGATGGTCGTGCTCAACGGGTAGTGATCAATGGCTCCATGTCTAGTTGGCAGCCGGTATCAAGTGGAGTGCCCCAAGGGTCGGTGCTGGGGCCGGTTTTGTTCAATATCTTCATCAACGACCTGGAGGATGGTGTGGACTGCACCCTTAGCAAGTTTGCAGATGACACTAAACTGGGAGGAGTGGTTGATACACTGGAGGGTAGGGATAGGATACAGAGGGACCTAGACAAATTAGAGGATTGGGCCAAAAGAAATCTGATGAGGTTCAACAAGGACAAGTGCAGAGTCCTGCACTTAGGACGGAAGAATCCCATGCACTGCTACAGACTAGGGACCGAATGGCTGGGCAGCAGTTCTGCAGAAAAGGACCTAGGGGTTACAGTGGACGAAAAGCTGAATATGAGTCAACAGTGTGCCCTTGTTGCCAAGAAGGCTAACGGCATTTTGGGCTGTATAAGTAGGGGCATTTCCAGCAGATCGAGGGATGTGATTATTCCCCTCTATTCGGCACTGGTGAGGCCTCATTTGGAGTACTGTGTCCAGTTTTGGGCCCCACACTACAAGAAGGATGTGGATAAATTGGAAAGAGTCCAACGGAGGGCAACAAAAATGATTAGGGGGCTGGAGCACATGACTTATGAGGAGAGGCTGAGGGAACTGAGATTGTTTAGCCTGCAGAAGAGAAGAGTGAGGGGGGATTTGATAGCTGCTTTCAACTACCTGAAAGGGGGTTCCAAAGAGGATGGATCTAGACTGTTCTCAGTGGTAGAAGATGCCAGAACAAGGAGTAATGGTCTCAAGTTGCAGAGGGGGAGGTTTAGGTTGGATATTAGGAAAAACTTTTTCACTAGTAGGGTGGTGAAGCACTGGAATGGGTTACCTAGGGAGGTGGTGGAATCTCCTTCCTTAGAGGTTTTTAAGGTCAGGCTTGACAAAGCCCTGGCTGGGATGATCTAGTTGGGGTTGGTCCTGCTTTGAGCAGGGGGTTGGACTAGATGACCTCCTGAGGTCCCTTCCAACCCTGAGATTCTATGATTCTATGATTCTATGATAAGTGGGCTGCCTTCCAAGGCTGACGAGCCCCACCTACCCGATTGCTATGTCATAAAATGACAAAAAATGACCTGATCATCATCAGGCGGTCTGCCTTGAAGTGCGTCCTGCTTACTCACACCTTCCACAGTGCTGACTGTGACAGTGATCACTCGCTGGTGTGCAGCAAGATGAGGCTACAGCCAAAGAAGATCCACCGCTCTAGGCCAGAGGGCAAACCCCGCATCGATGTGAGCAAGACCGCACACCCAGACAAGGCAGAGAAATTCACCCATGAGCTCTCCGAGGTGCTGAACTGTATGCCTCCCAGTGGCTGTGCCAAAGAGAGATGGGACCACATCAGAGTCGCAGTACACAGCACAGCCATGAAAGTTTTTGGAAAGAAACAAAACATGAATAATGACTGGTTTGAGGCCAACTCCGCCACACTCACTCCAGCCATTGAAGAATGCCGCGCTGTTCACCTGGAGTACAAGCGTTTGCCCAGTCAGAGGACTCTACAAGAGTATCGATTTGCCAGGAGCAAAGTACAGAGACTAGCTCGACAGTGTGCAAATGATTACTGGCTCCAGCTCTGCTGGAGCATTCAACTATCTGCTGACACTGGAAACATCAGGGGAATGTATGATGGCATCAAGAAGGCCATGGGACCCACAAAGAAGTGGAGAGTGTCACTAAAGTCTGCAACAGGCGAAAACATCCAGGACAAGGGCAAGCAGATGGATAGATGGGTGGAGCACTACTCTGAAGTGTACTCCAGGCAAAACACCATCACCGAAGCTGCCCTCAATACTGTGGATGGTTTTCCTGTTGAAACTGAGCTGGACGAGAAGCCCACCATGGAAGAACTGAAGAAAGTCATTGAGAGTTTGTCCACAGGAAAGGCTCCAGGAAAGGATGGCATCCCACCAGAAGTTATCAAGTGTGGCATCAACGTCCTCCTAGAACACCTCCACGACCTCCTCTGTCAGTGCTGGGATGAAGGTGCAGTACCTCAGGATATGAGAGATGCCAACATCATGACCCTCTACAAGAAGAAGGGTGATAGAAGCGACTGCAACAACTACAGAGGCATATCGCTCCTGAGTGTTGTGGGTAAAGTCTTCGCACACGTGATCCTGAATAGACTGCAGAAGCTTGCTGACAGAGTTTACCCAGAGTCACAGTGCGGGTTCCGAGCAGGGAGATCCACAACTGACATGGTTTTCTCCTTAAGGCAGCTGCAAGAGAAATGCAAAGAACAGCACAAGCCGCTATTCCTTGCCTTCATAGACCTGACCAAAGCTTTTGACCTTGTGAACAGAGATGGGCTGTTCAAGGTCCTGGTAAAGGTTGGCTGCCCACCGAAGCTGCTGAGCGTGATCCAGTCTTTTCACAACAACATGAAAGGCACAGTACTGTATGATGGCTTGTCTTCTGATGCCTTCGACATCCACAGTGGAGTAAAACAAGGCTGCGTTCTTGCTCCCACACTCTTCAGCAATGCTGCAAAGAAGATGTTGAAACGTGCCTTTGGAAATTCCACAGAGGGAGTCTATCTCCACACCCGGTCTGACGGGAGACTTTTCAATCTGGCTCGACTAAAGGCCAAAAGCAAGGTACGAGAAGCAACAATCAGAGACATGCTGTTTGCAGATGACGCTGCCCTGGCCACCCACACTGAAACCGATTTCCAGCATCTGATTGACCGCTTTTCCAGAGCTTGCGAAGAGTTCGGGTTGACAATCAGTCTTCAGAAGACCAAAGTTATGGCCCAGGATGCAGAACATCCAAGCATTGCCATCAATGACTATGTGCTAGAGGTGGTCAGTCAGTTCACCTACCTTGGATCTACCATCACAGACAACCTCTCACTGGACCCTGAGATCAACCGTAGAATCGGCAAGGCCTTTACAATTTTGGCCAGATTGTCACAGAGAGTATGGAACAACAACATGCTGACCATCAACACAAAGGTCGCTGTGTACCGTGCATGTGTGTTAAATACTCTTCTTTACGCCAGCGAAACTTGGACCCTCTACGCTTTGCAAGAAAAGAGACTGAACACCTTCCACATGCGCTGCCTCCATCGCATACTCGGGATCACTTGGAGTGATCGAATAATGAACAACGAGGTGCTGGAATGTGCCAAGATCTCCAGCATGTTCACTCTCCTCCATCAATGCCACCTCAGATGGCTTGGCCATCTAAGTCGCATGGAAGATGGACGGATCCCCAAAGACCTGTTGTATGCCGAACTTGCCTCCGGAAACAGAGCTACAGGACGGCCCCACCTTCGCTTCAAGGAGGTTTATAAGAGGGACCAGAAGACTGTTCAAATCGACATCAACAGCTGGGAAGAGCTCACCCAGGACAGATGCAGATGGAGACACGCTCTGACCACTGGATTGAAAACTGGTGAAGACAAGCTGTGGCAGCTTGCCGAGGAAAAGCGGGTTCAACGAAAAAGGAAGCAGCGGCTCCAACCCACAGCTGACACCGCCTTCAAATGCAGCAAATGCAATCGAGACTGCCACTCTCGTGTGGGGCTTCACAGCCACAACAGACGCTATACAACCATCAACTAAACATTCCCCATGGGCGCATATCCATCGTCTCTCGAGACTAACGGACGCCAACAACAGGTCATGACATAGCAGCCTCAGCATCAGGTTAGGACTGTCACCTACTAGTTTTTGCATAAACAAAAGTCTGTATTCTCTCACCTAGTCCTGTATCCTTAATGCTTCCCTACTTTCCTGGTACTCTCACCAATCCTTTCAGACTATATTCTTTCCCCTTGAGGCACCTCAGTTCTTCGTAAAGAATTTTTCTTCCTGTGTAATTGTTCCGGCATTGCCACAGGAAATGCTCTTGGACTTTGCATGTATCACACAACCCATCTTTGTGCTTGTTTAGTAAATACAAATTACCATTCAGGTCACAGTGATCTGTTAGCACTCTAAATAGAGTAACTTCACTTCTTCTGTCATAACTATTAAGTATACCATTATCCTCATGTTTAGGACATATTTCATAGAACTTTCATTTTTTTCCCTTTTTGGTCCATAGTTCTTGCCAATTCTTCTTAAGTTCCCTCTAAACCAAAAAATGTTTGAAGTCCTGTTTACTCAGAGGGATTCTTATATCAATCTCACACTCTCTGGAGTGGCTCATGACAGAGTGCCAATCTCAAAGCAGACTGTCCACACACAAAAAGGGGCTGGGGGCAGGCTCCCCAAACTGGTGGTATGTCCAATAATTACATTTAACCAACCCAGTAACAAATGTGGGTTCCTAGATCACTGTAACAGTCTTACCATGGAGACACAGAAGTTGCCTTGGGCTCTCTGGTCTATCTTGCCACCCAGGTAAGATGAACTTAGTAATAAATGGTCACTTACACCTTCCCCACCCCCGCCCCCCACAAAAAAATTACAGCTTGCTTCCAGTCCAAAGAGACCAGTCACCGACCCCAGATCAATTTGTACCTTAGATCTCCCATCAAAAACAATGCTTGTAGCCCATCCTATAAAAAAAATTAACTAAAAGTTTATTAGCTAGGGAAAAGAAATAAGAGTTAATTACAGGTTAAGCAAGCAAGCATATATACAGAAATGAATTTCAGTCTGTGATTCAAAAGGTGACAGACGTAGTAATCTGTCAACACTGAATGTCGTTTTAGGGCTTAGCCCAGGTCAACCCTGGGGATGTTTGCTGGATTTCTTAGCTCCAGCCCTTGTGAGAGTCCAAACAGCAAAGAGATGAAAAATCTTCATGTTAGCTATTTTTATTTCCCTCTTCCAGCATTCAAGCCAATGGGAAGAGGCCTCTGCATGTATTTCTCCATGGGTGGATGGGTGTAGCCTATAGGCCTAACCTGCTTGCTTGCATATATATCTTTTCTTATAATTTAAGTATTTGATGTATTGTAATAGGTTTATAAATTTATATTAAAGTAAGCTTGGCTGTAATGCAAGAGACCTAAAGGCCACATCCTGTATGCTAAGCTAAGGCAAAGTTAACACATTTATATTAAGACCATTTACCCAGAAAAGTAAAGTTGACCTTCATCTTGTTACCTAAATAGATAAGTACCCATGCCTATGTCTATGACCTTTTTATCTAGACCAATGGACAATGGAGAATGGCATAGGGGTTTTTTCAATGTTGTACCCACAGACATAACATGTACACCACAAGGAAATTTATGTGTGTAGGTACATGTCATCAGTACGTACAAACCTACTAACCTATGAAGTAAGCGTACCCTAACATTTTGTGGGTGAGGAATGAGATTTGGGCATAGGAGGAAGATTTCTATAAAAGAGGTGACCCACCTTGCTAGAGCACTTCTCTTCACTCCATCTTCCGCTTCACTTCTTCACTTCACTATCATTCTCACTTAATCTAGTCTATATACAATGGCTACTACTATTAGTAGGCTATACTTGTTCTTCTTAAACTTTAAGTTTCAAGAGAACTAGGCTAAACTTAGTTTCCCTAAGTTTTTATTCTTAGTTTATTAGGTTTTGATTTTAAGTTTAAGTTAGTCAAGTAAACCCTAAGTCAGCTTTGATAGCTCTTAGTTTTTTCTAAGCACTGCATCCCTCACTCAAGAATTGAGAAACCTGAACTGCAGGGCTGATCCTGTTTCTCTTACCACCAGGTTATTAAGGAAGGGTGTGAGTATATTAACCAAAGCTTTGTTGCATAGAATACTGTATTATCATATGTATCTTTTGAATAGCAATAATGCAATTATAACTTTGTAACTCTGGGTATTTTACCATTTACTTACTATTATTGATTTTAATAAAAAGTCTTTAAGGCTATAGTTGTCTCAGTGTGAGCTTCTTGTCGTACCCCGAAGTGTCCTTTGTAAATTCTGTGGAGCCTGATTCAGGACAAGATCTTTTGATCAAAACAGATTGGCGAGCCTAAAACCCATACTATTAATTAAAATTAAATTAAATTGATACATTACATTAATATTATCAGTACACCCTAAATCAGGGCAATCCACAAAGCTTTTGTCCTACAATGGTCCACTTAATTTTTGATAGTATCATAGGGGTAGCCTTGTTAGTCTGGATCTGTAGAAGTGACAAAGGGTCCTGTGGCACCTTATAGACTAACAGAGGTATTGGAGCATAAGCTTTCGTGGGTGAATACCCACTTCGTCAGATACAAACATAAGTTTGTCGCTTAATTTTTGATAGTCCTCCTGGATGGGCGAGGGGAGCCACTCTTCCCATTTGAGTTCACAAGTTCAGAGCAGGCATTTTTACAATTATAAAACAAACTTATATTTTACCTTGTAGCATGGGATACGGACATCACAAGTAAGATTAATGCATGCACCAGCTTACAAGTATTTTATAGTCTAAACACTAAACCACATCTCTACAAGTCTAACACCTGCCTTGAACAATATTAACATATAGGTGAGCTGGTCCAGTTTCCAGCTAAGAATTTTGTCAGTGCTCAGCTGATTCCTACAGACTTGGCAAGAGCTGGCACCTGGTTTACCAGCATCACAAATCAACCCTCCTCATTTTTAAAGCATTTTTCACTGCTTTAGCTAACATTTCATTGCCCAGTATCCCAACATGCACTGGAATACACACTAATAGCGTATGTATACCGAATTGTACTCTCTTTAGTGAAGAAGAATATTTCATTGATTAAATCATTCCTGCTTTCTGAGGCTCCCTTTCTAATCACCATTATACCTGATAAAGAGTCAGATAGGATAGCCGTCACATTTAGGTAGCATCCGGGTCAGTGCCAAAGTATGCCCATCAATTTGGTCGTCATAATTGTCACAGAATTGGATAGTCCTATAGATCTCTTAATTCCAGATCCAGGGATACAAAAAGCCATTCCCGCTCCTGTGTTGTCATCTTTAGAGCCATCAGTATAGGTGTGGCAATGCTGACCCCATTTGCCATGTATAAACTCAATCTTAGTTGTCACATTTGATGCTTTTGTTCTTCCCTTTGTTTTATCATATAATTCCAAATACACGACTGGAGAGACAACTATCCAGCCATAGTTTGATTTCCCATGATGAAAGACTTCAATTTCTTCCAGATCTTCCTTTTCACCCCAGTCTTTTGCCCCCCCGCCCCCATTTTGACTCTGTTAGCATGTGGGCGTTTGTGGCACCCAGTTTCTTCTTGTCTACTTAATTCCCAATATTACTCATATATTCAGTTAATACTCTTATCTTCACTATTCCCATTAATCTGAGCCCAAAAAGTTTTATCTATTGAATCCTTACATTTATTGGGATTTCTCGAGTTGCTATCTGCAGCACACACACTGGAGTAATACTTGCACCACATGCAATTCACAGAGCTTGGGCTTGGCTCAGCTATTCAATGTTGGTTTAGAAGCTAAATTAAACTCTTGGCCTCCATAATCTAACACTGATCTTATTAATGCCTTATATAGCATCAACAACATGTTCTTGGCTGCACCCCAGTTGTTCCCAGCAATACTTTTAATCAGATTCATCCGGTCTTTACATTTAGTCTTGATTTTATCTATATGACCCTTCCAACTTAGTTTATCAAACAACTTCTAAGAATGTAAAATTTTGACCTACCAGTATTTTTTTTCTATGCAGATACACATTCCATTCTTCCCGAATCTTCCTTTTTGTAACAATCTCTCTCTCTTTGTTTTACCAAGTGAGAACTTAAATCCCCAAAGTCTTTCTATTCTGAAACCCCCCCGGAGCACCTCATTGGTTCTCTCCACAGCTATCTTAAGTCTTCTATGTTTGGCCCATATAGCACAGTCCTCCACAAATAGAGTAATACCTATTGCTGCCAATATACTCTGCAGGAGATCATTAATCACTATGTTAAACAGGATTGGACTGATAATATCCCTGGTGGAGTGCCATTAGTAAGTTGATAAATATTCGACAAAGCTTCCTTCCCCCATCCTGACTTGTATGATTCTATCACTTAAGAAGTCTCTTATCCACCACTACATTCTCTCTTATTCCAGTTGTGGCTAGTTTGTACAGCAAGCCTTCCCTCCATAACATATCATACACTTTTACAATGTCCAAAAAGACAGGAATCAAATTCTCTGTTCCTTATTGTTTTTTTGTATTTCTATTTGTAATATTACTGTGCCTCTATCTTTCTTGAAACCACTTTGTACACAGTTTATAATTTCATTTTTTCCCCCAAGTATGTTACTAATCTCTCATTTATCATTCTTTCCATAATTTTGGCCACAGTGTGAGGGCAATAGGTCTATATGCATCAGGTCAAGTGCGTAATTTGCAAGGTTTTCCTATCGGTATAACCACTTCTTGCAGGTAGTGTTCCTTCACTCCCACCCGTCTTGCCCCCCCCATATATTATTACATGATTTCAATAAAACTCTTGAACTCCCTTCTGTTAGGTGACTAAGCATTGCATTATACATGCTCTCTTTACCTGGGGCTATACTTTTACTGTTCTCTGTAGCTTTTGAGAGTTCCTGTCTGCTGACATTTACATTACCTTTATATTCTACCCAACTATGTAAGAGCTCATAATTTTATTCAGCAAACTATTTTTTGTTCACAAAACTCTTAGTTTGATTTGTATCACTACTAACTTACCATACTAATTTCCCCCTACTGTTACTCCCACCTTCTTGTCAACTGGTTGAAATGGGCCACCCTCATTACCACTACAAAAGTGATTTTTCCTCCCTTGGTATTCTACTGTTAATTGAATTGTCTTGTTAGACTGACCCCCCCAACCTGGTAAGGCAACTCCCATCTTTTCATGTACTATGTATAAATATACCTGCTACTATATTTTCCACTCCATGCATCTGATGAAGTGGGTTCTAGCCCACGAAAGCTTATGCCCAAATAAATTTGTTAGTCTCTAAGGTACCACAAGGACTCCTCATTATTTTTGCTGATACAGACTAACATGACTACCACTCTGAAACCTACTAACTTTTTGGAACCCTTTTGCTAAAATGTCCACTTTTCCTAAGTTAGAACTTTCAACTTTATTATTTACTATAAGACTTGGTATGAACGTTGTTTTTTCTCCATATCCCATTTATACTTTGAACTTGTTTATATATCTCTGAAACCAGTGGGTTTTTGCCCACGAAAGCTTATGCTCCAATATATCTGTTAGGCTATAAGGTGCTACAGGACTCTCTCGCTCATAATCTTTGTTCATTTTCCCCACAGTATTTCTCCAGCTCTTTCTTTGCCTTTTTAATAATTCTGTCACTGCTTTACATCTTGTATAGTTCATTAAGTCCTTGCTATTCATTGTACTTTTTGCTCATTTGTATGCCTTATTTCTCTTTCTCTCTTTAATTGCTGCTTTACAATCTTCATTCCACCAGAGAACTGGATTTCTGGGTTTGTGGTAATTCAATATCTTACATATAACTAGGCTGGTTGCTACTAAATCACCTTTTATTATATTATCATGCAACTCCTCTAGATTATCACTTATACAATTGGTACTTGGGAACTCTTTTAAAGAAAGTGTGCTGAGTATCTAATTCGCTTTTCAAATGCTCCAGGAAGGAATTCCTTTAGGGCATGTCTACACTTGCTATTTAAAGTGGAAAAAGTTCCCTTTTTGCGCAAAAACCATGGGAGCCAATGACTTTTTGCAGTGAAACTCAGAAGTTTCACCTCAAAAAGAAAACCACCTCCACAAGAGGCATACAGCTCTCACTGGTGATGCTTTTGTGGTGATGTGCAAGTGAAGGTAAACAGATGATGCCAGGTAAACAGACATCCACCCCTCCCCCTGTAAAGCCACGGGAACTTTGAAACTCCCCTTCCTGTTTTCTTGGCAAGTGCTCACTTATCTGGCCAGGTGACAATGCCTGCTCCCCTGCTTGGAGCAATGCTGAGCTACTGAAGCTTATCAGTGTTTGGGGCGAGGAGGCTGTACAGGGACCCAGGATGCCCTGCGATCACCCCTTCCCCTTCCCACAAAACCCATCATCAAACTGGAGAGAGCTGCACTGTGGGATAGCTGCCCTAGAGAGCTGCTCCCATTGGTGATGGAAGTACTGCTAATGTAGACACTGTCTGACGCCTGAGGAATTAAGTGAGTACACAAAGCAGTGCTTTACTTTCACTGGTTCCCTATCACTGGTGAAACTTACAGCGCAAAAACTCTGCAAGTGTAGACATACTGTTAGTGTTTTCAGCATTACCTTGGCCTTGATATGCAGTTAGCATAGGGAAGTGATCACTTCCCATTCCAACTTCTTTATAGATTTCCCAGTTGCATTTACTTGCAATATTGCGTGTTGCAATGCCCAGATCTAAACATGAAAAGGTTTCCATCCACTGAATTAAACCTAGCAGATGCTCCAGAAATGAGCAATACCAGGTTGTGCATGTCAATTAACTGTTCCAGGCATTTTGCCATTATAATCAGTTTTCCTGCTTCCCTGTAATTCATTATGGCCATTAAGGTTTCCTCAAATAATATGCAGGCCTTTGGCATGCTTAACTAACTCTTCCAATTCTAGTTTCTCTAGTTGTTGTTTTTTTACATGGGTTGTAAATATTAGAGATTCATATAAAGGGGCTATTATTCTGCAGAGGATCATCAATAGTATTGTACTCAAAACTTAAGTTCTGTACATCAATGTCAACATAACTAAGACCTGCCTTTATAAATATTTGGACCCCTCCTCCTCTTATTTCTCTGTTGCATCTAATTACATCATATCCTGGAAGTCTAAACATAAGCTCTCACTAACCATATTTTTGTATGCATATCATGTCAGGTTTGTTTTCCATTTCAAAAACTGTTTACTTTAGTTTAATAACACATGGTCAGGAATGATGTATGTTCCAACACACACACACCAAGTTAGAACCATCATGTTTAAACTCCATTACCTTAATTTAAAATTGCATGAATGCAGTTTATTAAGAGATTTCCTATATGCCAATATTTTTCTGCTGCTCTTGTTATAATTTTTATTCTTTCAGTCTTCTTCTATGTGTGTAAAGTAGAATTAATCACTTATATTATAAATGGTATACATTTCTCTTTGTCTGCAAACAGTACATGTTCATCTATTCCCCTTATATTAGCTTTCCTGCCCTGAACTGCATGTTGGTGTACCAGAAGCTCTTTTCCCTCACTGGCATTTTCCTCTTTTTCTGTGAATACCTTTTGATAACTTCTGCATAGGCTATTTTATGGATAGTTTTAATTTTCTGTCTCTCTCTAGCTCATTCCGCTGCCACGCATCATTTGTATGCTGCACTGCGGGGGTGCCGGAACAGAGGGGCCAAGGGACCATGGCACTCCCACTTTTGAAAGTGGATGGGCCTGGCCCGTCCACTTTTAGCCACAGGCCCAGCCCCCTGCCCCTCCACTTCCCTCCAAGGCCCCACCCCCAGCCAGATGGGAAGCTGGAACCCAGCCTGGGCACCTGTGAGAAGCCACGGACCCTACGCCTGCCCAGAGTGGGGGGGGCTCCCAAGAGCAGCCACCCCTTGCCTGTGTCCCTGCCTCCCAGGCTCGTCACCCAGGGCAGGTGGAGTGGCCTGGGCTCCCCAGCCTGGCTTCTGCTTCTGGCTTGGCTAGGGGTGGGGCCAGAGGGGCAGAGCATCATGCCCCCCGCACTTTTAGGAAGAATCCATTGCCCCTGCTACTGTACTTATCCCCACAACTGATGCACTTTAGCTCTATTCCTTCCATAGAGTTCTCATACGAGCGCTCCCTTCCACATTTACTACATCCCTTTTAGACAGCTGTAATATGCCCAAACTTTTGACATTTATAACATGTAAAAGGGCCAGGATATGGCTTAACATGGAAGAGTTGACAATCTATATTACCCCATCAGATAGCATTGCACTTTTAAATGTTACCTGGATGGCTGTTGAAGGAGTGTGTTCTCCCCCTCTCCTGCTAATCAGTCACTTAACAATTGCCTATGCCTTTTCAATTTCATCCTTAATTATGCCTACTGGAACCCCACATTGCCCCTTTTGCTTCTGCTATAAATTTAAGTGGCTAGCAAATCAACTTCAATTTTAGGAAAAATAAAAGTAAGAAGTTTCTCAGCCTCTTCTTTATATGTTCATTCAACTAATAAACCTCCACCCTGCATTCCTTTAGCCTTTAATATATTGCCAATACTTTGCCTAACCCATTCTGCTGTTTTCAAGGGATTAACATCTCCTATCTTTACATCTCCAGCTGGTGATTTGATAATTTAAGATATTGATCTTTTTCCTTACTCTTTTTTCCATCCCTTTCTGCTCCCTCAGCTTCAAATACTGATATTTCTGTTCTTTTCTTCTTCATAATCTGAAATCTTTCCTCAGCCCTTGCTTCTTCTCTATCATGTTTTAACAACCTCTAGCCTTTTCCCCCTCAGTGTGTGTTTCCAGTTCTGGTCAGCCAGCCAGCCCAAGCCTCTCCCAGCCTAAACAGCCAGTCTGCAATCTGGCCATCAGCCACCCCAGACCCACCTCACAGCCCCTTCCTGTTCTCACTTCCTGGCTTTATCATTCTAGCCCAGCTCCTTCCACAGCCGGGCTTCATCTGCCATTAGTGCCTATCAATCCCTGCTTCCCCTAAATTAATTGGCCCCTCCTGGCTCACATTCACCCTCTGAGGGCTTGTGTAGGGTGGACAGCTCATTACAGGGAGTGAAGTAAGTTTCATGCTACATGCATAGTGGGTAGATCTGCCTCAGAGAATTTTGTTCATTTTTCTTCCCTTTCAGTCTTTTCCTGTTATAGATGTGAGCACCACTCATATGTGAGATCTAAATCCTGATATTGTTATGGAGTAGCACCTCATTTCTAAGAATAGTCTCACTCAGCCAATATTGTTCATGCTGAGATGTATCTTACCACAAGTACTTCCATTCATTTCAATGGGACTACTTGGAGATTAAGGTACTATAAAGATATCAGTTGGCTCACAAGTGTCACATTGAGCAAAACTTGTCCTTTAACCCTTAACTTTCCCATTACCTGTATACGCACGCACGCACACACACACACACACACACACACACACACACACACACACACGATAAAACTTCTCAAAGGAAATTGCAACAACTCCTCTCCTAACTGAAACCAATAAAATTCCAAAATTATCAAGTTGCACCCTGTGGTATAGTTTAAACTGATGTCCTTAAAATTAGTTTTCCAGGACTATAATATAATAATAATAATAAGGGAGATATGCCTATCTCATAGAACTGGAAGGACCTTGAAAGGTCATTGAGTCCAGTCCCCTGCCTTCACTAGCAGGACCAAGTACTGTCCCCTGACAAATTTTTGCCCCAGATCCCTAAATGGCCCCCTCAAGGATTAAACTCACAATCCTGTGTTTAGCAGGCCAATGCTCAAACCACTGAGCTATCCCTCCCCCTAATTGCTGTAGACTAATTTCTCTACAGAGACTATAACCATAATACAAAATATTGTTTTCTGTTTAAGATTTCCAAAATGGTACAAACATGCATCAAAAATATGAGATATAGCATATGATTAAAATAATCTTCAAAACCTTCACAGAGGTTACACCAATGAGAATGTATTAGTCAGATTTCAAGGAAATACAACCACACATTTTTCAAATCACCCTGCTATTTATTTAAGTGAAATGTTACTATCTGCAGGCTCATCTGCTCACTCAGATTTATTCCAGTCCACAGTATTTAAACTCTACTGCAAAATACACTTCCAATGTAGTAAACACTCACACTTTTTACATTGTCTTGTGGCACATGACCATTTCCTTTTTGATATGCATCCCTATTACATGTCACCATCTCTGGAATACTAAAGCTGGATATTCTGTAAGATATTTAGAGCCAGATCATGGCCCAGCCAATGTGGCTACATAGGACTATGCTGTGTGTGATATCACAATCATGTGTTACGTCCCCTGACCTTGGTCCAAGCTTATACATGCAAGAAGTTGTTGCATGCCAACATGCATGCCCTCCTCCCTCATTCCCCAAGGAAATGGACAGAGAGAGGCAGGGAGTGGGCAGATATTTGCCTCTAGTACCTCAATGCACCAGTCCTCATAGCTGAACAGGCACTGTAGAGATAGTAATCTGGTATTTCCTACTTATTTTTCATCCAACAGCTCTAACCAGTGCTTGCTATTGTTCTACGCTGGCTACATACTGAAATATTGCTGCATCAGTTAACCTTGCAAAATTTAACCAAGTGTTTCTTCACATCATAAGAGCCAGGGCCAGCTCTAGGCACCAGCCTAGGAAGCACATGCTTGGGGCAGCACATTGTAAGGGGCGGCATTCAGGCCAATCTTAGGCAGCAAATTCCGCTCCTCTATTTTTTTTGTTTGTTTCGGTGGCACTTTGGCTGTTTTTTTGTTTTTGTTTTTTTGCCTGGCAAAAAAGCCAGAGCCGGCCCTGATAAGAGCTATAATTTTACTATTTTATGAGAGAAGAAAGCAAGCCAGCAGAGCTTCTGGAGAACTAGATGCCAATTAAGAAAAAATTAAACATGAAAGTGTCAGATCACCACAGTGATCCAAGTTGAAAAGCAGTGAAATACTGGATAATTACCCATGCAGTTGCTTACTCATTCCAAATCTACTGCATATAAGAGTTTATTTTTCTTAGCTTAGTTCACAGGGAAGCATAAATAGCATTTTCTTCTTTACTGTAGGAACTGCGACAGCAGTAGGGTGGTTTAGAGGCTGCACATGCTGATTTTCAAATATAGGGCTTACAGTCTGGAGATACTGCATAAGTAAGTATTTGAATGCTGTACAGGAATCAATAAGCTTAAGTGATTAAAAACAACAGAAAGTCGTTCTCAAAAGAATTAACCCTCAGATTAACACACCATTGCAAAGGAAGTTTTGAAGCACAATAAAATGATGCCTAATAAACAAGACTTACTTGTGAATCATGCCAGAAATACAAAATACAAAAACTTATACATTTCAGTGTGTGCGTACAAAAGCTCTTCTCCCCCATGCCCCAAGCAGTCTGCTCATATATATCCACATTTCTATGGCTGGGTCAGAGCTGTGCCCGCACAGTCTCTTCTCCCCACAGACCCATGAGATCCACCATCTCCTGTGCAGTCCAGGAAGAAGCGTGTTTGAAGCATGCAGCCGGCATGCTCAACTGGGCAGTTGCTAAGTGCTCTCCATGCCAAGCAAACAGGAAACGGAATTTTAAAAATTCCCGGTCCTTTAAAAGGGGACGGGCTTGTTCCTGTGTACCTGGCCTCTGGGTAATGGAGTTCAAAAAAGTGACCAGAGTGGTCACAATGGAGCATTGTGAGACACCTCCTGGAGGCCACTTAAGTCGATGTAAGCAATGTCTCCACTGCCACTGCATTGACTTAAATACGTCAACTTAAGTGTTACGCCTCTCACAGAGGTGGAGTTATTAAGTCGACGTAGAACGCAAATTACATCAGCGGGAGGAACATTGTAAAGTAGACGCTAACATAGTTAGGTTGATGTAAGCTGCCTTATGTTGATCTAACTCTGTAGTGTAAACCAGGCTTTAGATTGACCTAGCTACATCACACAAGCCTGCAAAAAAATTTCATACCCTGACAACTGTGGTTTGGCAAAAACTAACTCCTGGTTGAAATGCAGCTAGGTAACAGATGAATTCTTCCATTGGCCTAGCTAGTGAGTCTCAGAGAGGAGGATTAACTACATTGATGGTAAAATCCCTTCCATTGGACGTAGGAAATGACTGTGTAGATATAGCATCTCTCTTCCTACATTCCCCAAATAAGGCTTTTTTAATTGCAAATCAAATATAAACAACCCAAGGTATTTTAGCCCTTCTATTACTTCACCTCAATTAGATCCACCCCCCTCCCCCCCCCCAAATTTCTTGTAGATCTGGATCCAGCTGTTTTATCAGTCCTTCTGGTTTGTAAATGGCTACAAGGGAGGTTGGCGTTAGCTGTGCTTTTTGCATGATCCCAGGTTTAAGATATGCCCTGCTTATCAAACAAGTGTGCAAATCTTAATTAGAATCCAATTGGGAATAATACTGATGTACTGATTTGAGATTTTGGAATTGGGTATTATAGCATGGGGGAAGGTGGTGGTGGGGCTCTCCGTGACCCTAAATTCTCATCCTGGACCTGAGAAACCTCTCTCAATTAATGTTTCATTGAAACCGAAAACTTTTCCAGTGAAAAGTTTTGGTTTTTAGCGAATCAGCATTTTCTGATGAAAAACCATTTCATCAAAAAATTTCTGACCAACTGTGCTGACCACCCCTTAGCAAGGCAAATTTCCTATCCAAGCCAATGGTCTTCTTAACTGGCTTGGGTTTGGAGTCACTTAGGATTACTGTCCTGGACATTTTCCGTGTCTGTGTCACTGACACATGAAGATTTTTACCAGACAGATGCTCAGCATTTTCTGAAAATCAATTCCTTTCCAGAGCTTCAGAATACCCCAAATTCCTAGTCACTTTTGAAAATGCATGTAGGAAAGATACTTGACTAGAATTTAATGTGGGGGCAAAGGATGAGAGCATGGTAGTAAAACAAGAAATCCAAAGAATTACTTGTTTGAAAAAGACTCTTATGTGTAACTGAAGTATACAAAATGCATAACTGACATCAGATAACACTTCTGAAAGTATACTTGTTTCCAACACCAAAGTCAGAAATAAAATAATCAATGACTGGCCTTTTAAACATCTTTCCCCATACTAGTCAAGAAGTAATGGGCGGTAAGCAGACAAGACTCTTGAGGCAGCTGCAATGAGGTTCCTAAAGTAGTAATTGGATTTCACGTTGGGAAAAGGATAGGGGGGTAAAGAGCCTTTCCAAACCAAGGTAACCATTTTTTTTATGGCTCTCTATTTTCTTCCAAAAATCTATAACCAAATAAAACCAAGTAAGCCTAAACTGGTATTGTTTGAGATAGTTATAGGATATTTCAATGTAATCACCTTAAAGAAATGTCCAGATCTGCACTCTACTTTATTCACCTAATGTATCAAAGACTGTACTGATGTTTGATATTCTTTCATTATTCACTTCAAAGCTGTTTAAAAGGTCAGCAGTGTAAGTTGTCAAAAAGCTCCTGGTGAAAAGGAGTAATTCCTTTTCCAGGAGTAATTACTTTATACTATGTTTTGTATACAGTGAAGAGTTTGTATATTATCACAATGTGGCAGAACAGTTCATAAGATTACCAAAAAAGTCTCAGGCTACAACTTCCTATTCTGCAAGGTTTTAGACAAGAGTAAATTCAAGCCAATGCAATGGATCAAATAAAACAGCAAATTTAGAGAGGCACAAGTCAAAAAGATTCTAGGCAAAAGATTCTCAACCTGGTGTCAGGGTGTCCCAATCAGCCAGCCTTTCCCATATTGCTGAGTGTGAGGGGAGCTCTGATGGATGCTGGTATAGAAAAGGGGTGCCAGTTGAGAACCACTATTCTAGGCTACATCTCAATGTCTCTCAGAAATATCAGGCCTAGTACCAGAATGAATGTTTAGAGTTTAACTTCTGTACCATTCAAAGCTGCATCATGGTCCTGTGCTTCATATGATCTGGTTAATACATGATGCAGCATAAAGGCAAACGATGGAATTTTCAAATTTTCCCAGTTGAAGTAACCGGTGGGAGTGAAGTCTAAAGTTTACCTCCACTAGCTATTTACAACAAGATTGCTAACTTCATCTATCTTGATGTAAAAACCAAAACCAAAAACCACTTCATTTTTCTCTCTTGAAGACTCAACCTAAAAGGCTGGTATAAGATTTTTAGACATCAGATAGCACATGAAGGGGAAAGGCACTATAGTATTAACCCATATAGCTAAGCTTGATTTTCCACTGGAGGGGGGTGGGGGAGTGCACTTTTGATCAACTGGCATGAAGAAAATAAAATGATACCAGCTAATTTTTGGTGATGGTCTTTCCAGTACTCCAGTTGGAATGATTTACAATTGAACAGACTAGTAGGTGGTGCTGAGTTTTCCACTCCTTCAAACTACAGACACATTAATAAAAATGCCAATCTTAGACTTTAGTATAATGCCTTCAATCTGTATTGGTTTCAACAATATTCCTTATTTACAGCATGGTATTTTGATGCTATTCTTGTCTGCTCCTTTATCATCTAGGATTGGAGAGAGCAAGTGGATTGCACTAATCTGGAACAAGGCACTCTTATTCTGGAATAAGAACATTCATGCATAGAGTTCATCACGACAATCTATTCCTGAATTCCATGTGTAGATATGCCCTAAGGATGAAATCAATGGAATTTTTTCCATTGGTGGGCTCTAAGGACCCACCAATAGAAGTTTGAGCATTTAGGTCTCAATCCTGCAAAATAAGGAACAAATCTAGAAGGTGCTCAGCATTTTATTGAGTCAAGCCCTTGCTGAAGCCCTGCAATCAGAGTCAAATGAATGGCAATTGAAAGTGCTCATGATCTCTCAGAATTTGGCTCTAATTTTTCACAATAGTTTAGGCTCTGAACCTGCAAACCTCACAGATGTAAGTTTGTGTAATTGGTAGCCCCAGTGAGCTGAATTGCACTACTCCAATGCATACAGTTATTCATGTGAATAAATTTGCAACATCAGGGACTTAGCTTTAAGCTTTTTATTCCTGAGGTTTTTGCTGGAGGAATTTATAAAAAAGTTATTTTAAGCAATTAGAAGTGCAATTAGGCAGCTTCACACATACATACACTTCGGCTGTTTGAAGTGCGCAGCCAACCATTTTTATCCAACCCTGGTTTTTTTAAGTATTCATAAATACAGCTAGTAAAAACTGGAATTTCCGATCTTCCGATCCATAATTAATATTCCAACATTTTGTTGTAACAAAATCATTCGGAATTAGAATGAGAGACTGAAAAGCTGAAGTTTCCCATGAAAAATAAATCCAAAATGTTTGGCTTACTTAGTGTTTTGATTAATTTCATGTTGATGTTTATATTACATTTAATATACAATATATACACATGATTTAAATTATATATAAATATTACATTACAATATTTAATTTCATTTTGACATTTATTGTATAATAATCTAAACTCTGTCAAAACAAAATGTTTCAACTTTTTTCTCTGTGAAAAATGTTGATAAAATGTCCACATTTTCATGAAACATTTAGATTGACAAAATCTCATTTTTAAACAGAAAACTGTTCAAAAATTGTACCCACTCTATTCATAGCCTTATGTTTAAAACATTTTCCCCAAAATACAAAGCTTGAACTCCTTACGGTCATTTTTAAACCACATCTGAAATTCTAAAGTTTGAACATTTAAGAGAACTCCCCATAAAAGAAAAAAAGTGAAAATTTTGGGTTTTATAGGTGAAATGTATTTCACTGGCAGGTAATTAAAATATTTAAAAGTTTTTTTCCTGTACTTTCCTTCATTTGGGTAGAGAACATGCATAGAAAGTTTCAGTACAAATCATGAGTGTTTTAGAGAATTATTAACATACAGGGATTTTGTAAAATAAATTATAGCCATCACCAGTGTGAATGCTGCTATTAAATAAATTGCTTAATTTAGTTGAATAAGTGTGTACGGCATTTTGTGTAATTATTTTGGATACTAAATATTTACTTCATACTTTGCATTGTTATTAGTTAGTATTATTTTGGTCCTGGAAACGAAATTTAGATTGGGGGCCCACTGGACAACATACTGTATGTACATGTAGTAGGAGAATTTTATCGTCTAGATACAGGAGACAGACAAAAGGTTGAGAAAGAGAGGTATTGCTATCTTCATGTACAGATAGAGAACTGAGACTCAAATGAAGTGACTTTTCCCAAGGAAGTCTGTTCCAGAGCTAGAAACTGAACCAAATCTCCAGTGTCTTAACCACAAAACAGTCCTACCTCTGTGGATACCAGTAAAATTTGACAATTCCATTCCAATCTGCCAAAAAGTAAAATAATAAAGGAGTTGCACAGCTGCTCATGTGTGATACATTTAGTGCACCAGTGAACACACAAGTAGCAATTCATCTGAAGACCCCTTCAGAATTGAGTACATTGACAGGAAAAAATAATGTGATTTTTGGAATAAAGAATAATCTTGGCATTTATCAGCCAGTATGTCTAACTCCAATACTTAGTAAAAAGCACTAAGAGACTTTAACCATGTGCTTAAACTCCATTGACTCTTCTTCTTAGCATATGTGCAATGTGTCTCAGGTGGCATGTGACCAGGTTTCATCCCTGAATTTGGTCCGCTGGTTGGACCATTAGCTTCCCCGGGCTGGGTAATGATGGGGAGTGTGACATGAAGACTTCCCAGGAAGAGAAACATATGTGTAAGTGCTTTCCTGAATAGGAAGGCTTTCTTGAATCACGGCCAAATTTTATAAGTGCTGGAGTGTAAAATTCTTCCCACCATCAGTTCTTGCAGCAGGTGCAATTACCATGTCAATATTAGAAAACTAGCACTTGAGCAGTATCTTTTTTGTGCAATTTGAAATAGCCCATTTGTCGTTTCATTTTCATTAGCAATTTTATGTTTGAGGATGCTTATGCAAAAATGTTGATGTCCTTCTATGGTATCTTTTGTCCTGAAACTCTCTGTGCTCAGGAAATGATTTTCAGGTGTGCCTAGCATACTATCATCAAATACTATTACTCATCCATTAAATTGAAAGACTCAGAGGGCAGCTCTACATTACCGCCTAAGTAGATATAACTTATGTCGCTCAGGGGTATAAAAGCCCACTCCCCCGGAGCGACACAAATTTCGTGCTGTCCATACCAGTGCTATGTTGGCAGGAGACACTCTCCTGCCAACGGAGCTTCCACTTCTTTCCAAGGTGGGGTAATTATGCCGACAGCAGAGCGCTTTCCTGTCAGCATAGTGCATCTTCACCAGATGCGTTACAGCGACGCAGCTGCATCGGTGCATCTTCACTGATGTAGCACTGGAGTGTGGACTTACCCTCAGTCCACTGCGCCTTGAACAGAATCAACTTCTTTTATCACATGTGAAAAGAATGGAGTAAAGCCATACACAGCTGGAGAAAACAGTGCTTTAAATCCTGTCTGAGCTTACACTGGACTATGACAGTGAGAATGATGAACATTTTTTTGTTTTACTTTTCAAAATATAGCTTACTGTGTTTTATAGCATTACTCCATCAAAACTGAGTGACAGGAAAATGTTTGTTAACCACAAGCAGCCATCCTACAGGGCTTAAAGACCACTTCCCAGTCACCTTTTCCTGATACCTATATTGATCTGTTCTAGTACTGTTATTCTGAGGACTGACAACTTCGAGGTTAAATTCCTAGTGAAATGAACAAAAATGTTTAGAGGTTTGTCAGAAGGCTTTGAATGATGATCAGTCTTTTAAGCTGCGACTGAAAAAAAACAGTAACTCGTATTGTTTGTGATAACATTCAGTTTAATGTTCATTAATATTTTTAGACTTCTCAATAGTGCTGACATTCTAAATTTCATCCTAATTTATTATCAAAGGGCTCTGTATAAGAGTTTGTTTTGGCATATTTGTGAGACTCTGCTCTAGAGAAACTCGTATGGAGTAGGAAGGTTGCTGAAAACTAAATTTGTGATACAGCTGCTGAACTGTTGGGGAGGGATTTTCACAGCCCCTGCTCATCTATGCTTCACCTCAAGCCAGTGACAGTCTCTTGTTAAGATGAACCTAGATTAAACCACAAAATATTTCAAACAGGATGTAATTTGAAGATGCAGTTCATGCACTCAGACACTTACAAAATCATTCCTGGTATTTTCAATTCAAATCCTGCAGCTGGCAACGTTGAGCATAGGAAATGTGGAGAAGCTGGTAATTCTTCCAGAACAGATGTCTTTTCATATTGAGTCTGCCAAAAAGTAAAATAATAAAGGAGTGGCACATCTGCTCATGTGCAATACAGTTAGTGCACCAGTGTACACACAAGTAGCAATTCATCTGAAAACTCTTTGAGATTGGGTACATTGACAGGAAAAAATAATGTGATTTTTGGAATAAAGAATAATCTTGGTATTTATTAGCCAGTATGTCTAACTCCAATACTTAGTAAAATTATGGACCAAATGTGTAGAGAAAAAATGGAAGACAATGGAGAAAAATGGAACAATGGAATAATGAGAAAGAAGGTCTGAAACACATGCCTAATTGTAAGCTGGTGAGTAGTCTCATTGACTTTAATGGGATCACTTGTGTGGTGAAAGGTAGGCACATGCCTGAGTAACTTGCTGAATCAGAGTCTGACAGCATGTGTTCATAGAAGATAAATTACAGTAACCAACTGGATCACCTGAGTCAGTCAAATGATAAGAGTAGTTGATGAAAGGAATAGAGCTGATGTTAGATATCTGAACTTCAGTACAGCTTGTAATATCTGTAGCAACTCACAAAATGTTGCTTGAAAATTAACTCAAATTGTCTTAGATCGGTCGGCACTGTCCCTTTGAAAATTGCCTGAAGAACTGGGAACTATGTATCAAGAGTAAAAAAGCTATGTATTGAGTTGTGGCGGGGAGTTCAGTAAGGGGATGCAGGATAAGATGATAAAACTGGTATTATTTAACTTCATTATTAATGTTTTAAGGGAAAGAACGAAACTACTGATTTATTAAAATAGATGATAGCAAACTGGGAGATGATGCAAATTACATTGAGGCTGGTATCAGGGGCTTATATAGTCTAGCATCAGGCCCCTCCATTGCCTCAGTTTACCTTCTTCCTCAGCCAAAACAGCACACAATGGGTAGTTTCAAAATTAACTCACCCCTACCTAGGATTGGTTTATTAACAAAGTAACTGTTTCCCAAAACAACCCTTCCCCACAGCTTCGTACAAAGTCACAATCCTTGATGCAGGGGTCTCTGCTACCCTCCTATAAGGTTTGCATCTTGGTAGTACTTTACCCCGTCCCTGGGCTCAAACAGTCCTTGTGCCCTTTGTGTAGTCAGTGGTGGATTAGCCACTAGGATGACAGGTCCTGTGCCCAGGGGCCCCGGCCAACTGGGGAGCCCCAGAAAAAATCCACTGCCAGTCAGTGGAAGCCTGGAGCTCTGGCCTCCGGGCAGGCAGGGCAAGGGAAGCCCCTGAACCCCAACCCCACTTTGTGGCAGCTGTGCTGGGTGGGGGAAGCCCCCACACCTTGACCCTGCTCCGCAGCAGCACCCGTGGGGTGGGAGAGGGAGAGAGGGAGAGGGATCACTTACTAGTAGAGAGCAGGCCGGGGCTGGCTCTGACCCCCCCAACCCCGCCTGAGGCTCCACCCCTTCCAGGGGCCACAGTCGGCCCCAGCCCAGCCCCCGTACCGGTAAGTCAGCAAATCTATTTTCACCCCTGGGAGAAGCCTCACCACTTGCTCTGGCCAAGGGCCCCAGGAAACCTTTATCCACCTCTGTGTGTAGGGCGTCCACTGCCCTCCTCTGAGTTTGTACCTAACAGTCCATTTTAGCTCCTCCCCAGCTAACATCTCTGACGCTTTCCCACGGCAGGATCTTGCTCCCTCCAGGTCTCTTGCCCTAGACCAGTGGCTCTCAGCCTTTCCAGACTACTGTACCCCTTGCAGGAGTCTGATTTGTCTTCCATACCCCCAAGTTTCACCTCACTTAAAAACTACTTGCTTACAAAATCAGACATAAAAATACAAAAATGTCACAGCAGACTACGACTGAAAAACTGCTAACTAGCTCATTTTTACCAAATAATTATAAAATAAAGCAATTGGAATATAAATATTGTACTTACATTTCAGTGTATAGTATACAGAGCAGTATAAACAAGTCATCGTCTGTATGAAATTTCAGTTTGACTGACTTCACTCGTGCTTTTTATATAGCCAGTTGTAAAACTAGGCAACTCTCTAGCTGAGTTGATGTACCCCTTGGAAGACCTCTACGTACCCCCAGAGGTATATGTACCCCTGGTTGAGAACTACTGCCCTAGAGAATAATCCCTACCTCACTCACTCTAATGGAGCCCTCAGACGCCTTAGAAACTATAGTCTTGTAGGAGACCCGAGTCCTAGACAGGTAAGGCCGAGCTCAACTCCCTTAAAGGCTGAGCCTTGAAATAGGTGCTCTGGGGTGCACATGCAACATGGGGCCAATGCCTTGTTATAAGGCCCAAAGATAAATTGCATAAAGACATATTCTGTTGGTACAATTACAGATACCACAGTGGTAAGTGCAGTGTAATAAACTAAACAGAATATAATTATACAGGACTCCCCCAAAATAATGCACTGTTTATACATCTCAACTGCCACATCATAGTGGAAGGATGCTACATGTCTGACTTCTAAAAACAATAGGGTAACCAACTGGGATTAAAACTCCAGTCAGAATGCAAAACTGCATGTCTCTTTAAATCCCACAGAAATGTTGCTGAAGAGTGGAGGAAGTTCAAAAGCTAGTTCTTATTTGTTTAATGGCTACAGAGCTAGATTGTGGTATTTCTGCCACTGCCCTACTTTGACGGTAGTGCAGGCTCCAGACAAGCACAGTCTCTATGCCCATGGGGGTGAGCATGATCAATCTGAAGGGAAATTAGATTTTATAAATAACAAAGATAGATTTCTCAAGGCTTTTCTCTTTTTAGCACCTGACCTCCATTGCTTTGCAGATCGCCTAGTTATGTCAGTGAGTGTACAGTAGTAAGTCGTAAACCAAGATTGAGTCATGACCAACTGATGGGGTCTACTTTTTCTTCTACATATTTACATACACAGTTTATGCTTATGACAAAATTCACTGAACTCTACCAGGCAAAAAAAACCTTTCAATTATTTTTCAAAACCAGTAATATTGAAATACTGTCTATTAGTTCATGCTGTTGTCACAGTTTCAGGGTTAACTGCACCTTTGGTACTCCCTTCCTGGTCTTCCTTGAGAGCACCCACTTAAGGTTTTTGGCTTCCCAGCCGTCACCTCTCTTGGGGCAGAGATCTGAGTCTCACACACTTCAGCCTGGGGGCCAGCACCTGTGGTTAACTCTTTCTCCAGAGACTCTAACAGTGTACACCAGTTACCAACCAGCCTTCAAAAATCAAATTGCATTTAGTCAACGGCCCTTTCCTCAGGGCAAAGGTTCAAGAGGCTGGGCTTTGGCATAACTGGTTTGTGGAATTTCCATTAACCATTCCCCAGCTATTCCGCAGAAAACGCACTACACACTAATTGTCCCAAAAGTACCAGCCTGTCTGATATATTTCAATATGGTCATTTGAACTTACAGTTCCCAGGTTTCCCATCTGTCACAGCTACACACCACTGGCACCATGTTATAACCGCCATCCCATACCCCAATCTAGGAAGAAAAGGTAGACACAACCACTAGACATCTGTTTGTGGCCCTGATAGGGGAATCATGCTATACACCTATGTTTCTGACAGCTGGGAGGACAAAGGGAGACCTCTCCATGTCACCAGATGATACTGGCTGCTGCTACCAGCCATGTGTTCCCTCCTCTCTCCCAGCAGATTTACTCAACGTTTCTATTTCCAGCACCATCTGCTGTCTCCATGGTAAACTGCAATACTAGAGAGAAGACTTTGAAGCACAGGTGGTCAGGGAAAGTGAGAGGGAACATGTTATGTTGGAGGTCTGGGAGGTCTACCAGGTTCAACAGAAGGAAGAGAAAGAATAGAGGAGCTAAGCTATAGGGGAGATACACAGAGAGAGGAGCAGCAAATACACTAACGAATAAAACAATGGTGGAAAGAAAAAAAAAAGAAAAATCCTAGAAGAGGACTGAGAGCAGAGAGGACAGAAAAAGGTGAGATAGTGGCAAATATCAAAACATGTTGTTGTGTGGCAGAGGGACAAGACATGCCCAGACATCAGTCCATTGGGATGGGTTCACCCGGCATGACTTCTATACACACTAAAAAGAAAACTATCAAAATCCTATTACCAAGGCAGTTTTAAAGTACATTGCCTATTATATAGCAATCTCTGTAATAAAAAGGTCAGTTAAGCTGTGCTTCATCCCCTTCCTTCTCTATAATCCTCCCTGCTGTTTTGGTGTCCATTTTGTAGTTATGGCTCCCTCCATGTCACCGACTCGTTTACTTTCTACAAAGAGTGAAACAAGCTCTGCCTCTTGTGTCATGGGCCAACAGCAACCACACTGATCCCTCCAAATCAGAGGACTAAAGCTGAACTACTTCATGCTCCACACAGTATAGGCCCTTAAACTGCTGTGCTACTGTCATTAACTGCTCGTTATACCCTCTTCATCCCACTCACCTGAACCTCCTCATCAAGTGAGCTTAATAAAACATTTGCAATTAAAGTTGTCTAAACAATGCAGCAGTTTGGCATTAACAATGACTCAATTAAGATAATTGCTATGCTAAGCGGCTCATTATAAAAAAGGAAAGGTATTGAACTAAAACAGCATCTCCTTCGCATTCTGCTAAAATATTGCATGTGCTATTCTACAGCTGTTGTGCTCAGACAGATAGACTTAAATATTTGTGAAGAGCAGTTAGAGCAATAGCTCTGTTGGGAATGAGCCAGAATGGCCTGCAGAAAATCTGTCAGTTATGTAGGATGCTGAATGCTAGAACATTGCTACCATACAAGGACAGTGAACACGGTTAAAAAGTGGGCACGTTTTTCAACGCAGGCTAGTTCTGTTTACACATTTTTGATGCACTTTGCCACACAAGATATTTTCTTTTACTACTTCAGGAAGTGAGTGGGGGGAGATAAGGAAGAAGATAGCTTGGATGAGATCCTCACCTCTGATTGGACCCCTTTACATTGGCTAAAAGGACTGGGGTAGTGTAAAAGGCCATAAATGCCTAATTATGGCTTTCCGGCTGGGGGAGAATTTCCCCGGTGCAGGAACTAAGGAAGACAGCTGTAAGTCTGCCTTCTGATGACTCCCTCACAAGCCCTGGCTCAGCAGGTGTACCAGGTTGGAGAGGGATGTCAGGTTTGGGGTCACAGGACACAGAGCTGTGGAGATCCTAGACAGGCCTCCAGTTATGCCAGGAAACACTGCGACTGATGGAGCCTGGTTGGCCAGTCTGCATCTGGCAACTGCCGGTTTATAAACAGTTCCCTCACACTGGGGTGGGCCATTGCCTCTGGTTGGCCTCTCACTCCAGGAACTGACCTCCCATGCTATGCTCCATTGCCCCCATCGGGGCCTACAAATATGTTTGGCGCTGGGCCCATAAAAGGTTAATCCAGACCTGGGTTTATCAGTGGCTGGTTAATATGAGAGGAGAGAAAAATTGCAAGCAATTCAGTTGCCATGGTATGGAGATTTGCTTATTATGAGTTTTATGCAGATTTTAGAAAATTAGCTTGAGCTATACGAAAATATTTTCAATTCTCACTTTAATTTGATTGTTAACCTTGATGATTTCAATTCAAATACAAAATCCTCCCAACTGACAGTATCTAGGGTTAGGTCTGGTGGGGGAATGGAACCAAAAAAAAAAAAAAAAGCGCAAGATTCTCTCCCTTAAAGAAGGATTCGGTGGAATTCAGTTCTTGTTCATATGGAAAAGCTATGTTTGCTTCTCTCTTACTGTGCTCCTTTAAATTCTTTATCTGTGTGTTCAGATATTTTTTTCTCTTTTCAGGTACGGGGTAATGCCAGGACTCTGGCGGTCAATCACAGCCACTGACTATCTCCTACACTGTTTATTCTCAAACTTCCTGCTACCTCTCTGTAACTCAAAATGTAGTCTGTTCTATTACCACCAATCCTTATTTAATGGCGTAGTATTTTACTCCAAATAAGTCATGCCAGGGAACTGTACTAGTGCATTTTTCATATTGTCTGGTTTATGGTGTATTACTTTGGCAGCCTGATGCCATAGCAATAAATGTTGAGTTACTAGGGGAAGATGAAGGCTAAGGAGTCATCTCAAGGGTCTCCTTTGATAACTGGCCATGCTCCAACATAGATGACTGGTTTAGCCTCTGGAGAAGGCACAGAACAACTCACATCACCAAGTGCCTGATGTTGAAAAATTGCATTCTTTAACAAATTTGAAAGGGATTTTTCTTTCTATCCTGAGAAATAAGTGTTGATGTGACAGAGACAATGGGATGAGAGAATTAGAGGGAAGCCCGAGGATATGTCTACACAGCAAAAATAAACCCATGGCTCATCTGTGCTAGCTGACTCAGGCTCCCAGGGCTTGGGCTGTGGGGCTGTTTCATGGCTGTGTAGACTTAGAGGCTCGGACTGGAGCCTGGACTCTGGGAGAGTCCCATAGTCTGGGCTCTAGCCTGAGCCCAGCAGTCTACACAGCAATGAAACAGCCCCACAGCCAGAGTCCCACTCAAGTTGGCTAGCACAGACCAGCCATGGGTGTCTAGTGGCTGTGTAAATGTAACCAGACTGTCATATAATTTGCATCTAAATCAGGCACTGTGTGGAAGAACCCACACCCACAACAGTATATTAAGTAAGCATTAGCGGTCGGTTTGCTCTTTAGACCATTTAGCCACCCAGAAGTTTAATAAGTTTTGTTGCAGCAGCCCTGAAATGACCGTGGGGTTCAGTTTTGAGCTCACTGTACGGTGATGTAAATCAGGAGCAGCCCTTTCAAATCAATGTGGTTATGGCACTGTAAAACTGGCTTGAGATCAGAATCAGGCCTTTTTAAAAACCTTTCTAAATGTATTTGACTTTGCAGATTAGAGATAGTGGCATCACTGCACATTTTTCTGACCAGTACGACATTGATTGTGTTTGTATATGGACAATTTTACTGACAATTTTTACTCCCACAAACAATAGTGATGTGGACATATTCCATTTTAATGTGTTTGTTGGATTTTCATTATGGATCTTTTTGCCTGTTTCACTTACTCTTATTAGCATGATGTAGTTTGACTTTCATTCTCAGACTTTTGTGTCTATATCTTTCTGCCACCGTAATTGCTCAAAGACAAGTTAGGAAAAAAAACCCATTATTGTCTGGTGCTTTGGATCAAAATTAGAAAATAAATCTTCCGCCATAACTACACAATGTAGAAAACAATGACTAAGATCCCTTTCATGGATATACCTCTAGGAGATAAATCTGCAGGGTGAAAAACTCTGGGAGAAATTGCTTTTGAAATTATCATTGGATCTGGCTGGGAAGGGAGTATTGCCCCTGCTGGCTGTGCAGAGTGGGGAGAGAAGGGGGAAGCAAGAGGGGGGTGCTGATGTCAAGGTGTCCCTCTCCTCCTGCACCTCACCACCCGCATCTCCACAAAGCAGGGGAGAGAAGACACTGCCTGGCTCAGGACCCAGCGCTTCTGCGGTGAATGCTGAGTGACTTTCTTAAAAAGACAGTGCACTGTTTCTGAGATTTCCCCAGCAGCCAGCTCACACTGTCAGGTGCGCACACACACACTGTCTCATACTCAGCTCCCACCACGTACTTGTATTATTTTTGTTGTTACTTCTTGACACTTCCTGCAATGCACATATATTCTCTGTAATTTTTTTTCTTTCAAAGTGTGTTATTTTAGTGTTTTGACCGGTCTATGCATTTCATAATTTTTTATTTCTCTTACACTTAAATTTAATTCTTTAAGTAGTGAGTTCTAAAATGCCTAACCTGTCCTGGCTGGAGCAATTACGCCTATGGTAACTTTTAAAAAATATATATATTATATCTAGGTTTTTTGTTTCTACTGGTGGTGCACATCTGCACCTACCTCGGTGCACATAACATTTATTCTGCACATGGATGGGAAACAGAGGGAAGATTGCACTCTACAGCTAAATGCAATGGAGATATGTATATTATGCACACATACCCCAATATAGGCACAGTATTAAAAATACAATCCACTGGCCACAAAAACAAAACCAAAAAACCCCCCAAAACTGCAGTTCAACAGGACACAAATGGAGAAAAGATGGGTTCATACAGCCAGATTTCACAATTACAAATTAATTGCCAGAACCTCAGTTTATGTAGATTGACAAAGCTGCACTGGATATCAGTGGTACTTACACAAGCTCACAATCGGACCTTAAACATTTGCTTTCCATGGATAGCCTGTATTATTTGCTTACATATTTATGTTATGAGACACATTCCTGAAAAGAAATTCATCCACTAAAAGGTCTGCAGAAAGCAAGCACAAAAGTGGTATGAATACAGTCAAAGCAAATTAAAAAAAACTAATCAAATGTTTCCAAATGTTTCAATATTTGCCCAGTTCTGGCACTAAATCAGCCCCCACCCCCACATCCCCTTCCTTGCCATTTCAAATAGTCTCAGCAATGACAAGAGCATCTCAAAGAAGGATAATGAAATATCCAGCCCCTGACTCATTCTAACTCTTGAACTGTCACACATGATAAGTCCTGTCACTCATTCCCTCAGCCTCAATATTTCCAGTGTCTGACTAATCATCATTGTGTGTATGGATAAACATTGATCAGAAAATGGCCGTTCAATGTGGTAAATACAGGAGTGCAAGCTTCACAAGGGTAATAAAGCTAGCCATATAATCTCAGCCATTTCAAAACCCCTTGTGCATAAAGCTTAATAGCAGTCAAAAGATTTTCCTCAGTAGTAAGCAGTGCTGTAGGTATAAATTAACAACTGAGATAAAACTCATAAAGAAGCCATATTACTATTGGCTGACTCCCTCAGTGGCTGAGGAGGGGTTGTGGAGGTCTGCGGCTATGAATGTTGCTTGAAGCATGAACGCCAGCTTGAAACGTGAATATCAGATCCATTATATAAACAGCTATTCATGGCCTCACAGCAAAAGGGGGTGTCTGAGTGAAGCTATTTCCCAGTTCCATCCTTAGCACCATCCCTATAAACCGTCAGATGCTGAACACTGAGACTGATAACGGAGATTCTTCATTATCCCATCCAGAAAAGGGGAATATGGTAGAGCCAACACACCCTTTGGGCTCTCAGCGTGGAATCACTTGTGCTGAGCAGGAGGCTCATGCAGAAATTGCCCTGAATTATCTACTGCTGTTTCCTTTGCAATATTTGTTATAATGGCTGTAAATGTAGTTACTGAACGAAGAATTTGGGTTGTTATTTTGCATAGAAGCTATTTGTTTACGTATAAGAAATTGACACAAATAGTTTTAAATGTAAATCTCCCTTTCCTCATCCTAACAAAACACTGTTTAGGTTAATATGAGAGGAAACACGACCTGCAATGCACAAGTATTTTACTTATATAGTATCTATTATAATCCCTTTTTAAATATTGATTTTACTTTCTTTTGTCATCATTGATAAGATTCCTACTTCAGACTGTGTATTTTATTTCTCTACATAAATATAGGCAGACTTGGGGCCTAATTCTGTCTTCATTGTAACTGATTGAAGTTGATGGGATATACATCTATGTAACAGAGCAAAATTGGGACTAACCAATTGGGACTAGACAGCATTAAATCAAGCTGTATATTTGCAAGTTAAACACAGGCACATTAAGGACCACATTTTCAGACTGGGTGCCTAAATTATTCCTCTAAAAAATCTGTGGGCTTGCAAAGTCCCACATTTCTGAGTGCAGGGTGACTCATTGCATACTGCACACATATCAAATCACCATGGTTTGCGTGCTGGCCAACCTTCCAGTATTTTTGATGACAGCTCTCCCTGGACCATTGAGGAGAGTCTCTACTGAATGAGGTATAGATGCTCCGAAATTAGTTGCATGGAATATAGCTATAATATCAGGGGATGAAGCAGCATTCTATGAAATCTCTAGGGGGACTAATTGGTGACTACTAGGTAAGCTGCTCAGAGACAAGATATGGGATGGAGAAGGACTTTCTTAGCTAGAGCTGGTTTAAATGTTTCAAATGAAACATTTTTCTGTCAAAGTGTGGTTTTGTTGAAATCCTCAATTATGTTTTTTTTCAATTTTCATGAAAAAAATAATTTAAAATTCTCTTTTTGATTTAAGACTATTTAAGTGTTATTTGAAGTCAAAATGTTGATTTGAAAGGCAATTTTATTTCAGTCAAAAATGTCTAAATATTTTATTTCAGACTGTTCACATTTTTTCATGGATTGAAATGCTCCAGAAAACTTCAAGTGGACTTTTCAGTCCTGATTCAGAATGAAAAATGTCAAAATATCAGAATTTCCTATGGGACAAACTTTCCATTTTCCGACCAACTCTGCTGTAAGCAAAGTTGTTGGGTGTTACCAGGCATGAGACCCTGGCATGACAGCAAGGTGCAGCACAATTTTTTGTGTCCGATAGCTCCAATTGGCAAAGACTTGTGGAGGGCCACAATACCCAAGTAAAAGCTAAGTGCTCCAGGGGCTCCACAGCTAATTGCTCTAAGATGAGGGACTGTAAATAAGCCTAGTGTCAATGTTGAATCCTGCATATCTATAAACAAGAGTGTTAATCTCTATGAATAATTGTGACAATAAACCGACCTTTATATTCTATTGTCTCTGTGGAAAACTCCATCTGACACTGACCAACCATCTGTCAGCTCACATGCTCATAATGCCATCACATCACCATGGCTACCATTTTAATCCTTTGTTCTAACTGTTTAATATCCGAAAGGACTGTAAGGGGACAAACATGTTGCTTTCAGCTTCCTAAACATCAAGCAGATAGCAGGGACTGCCAAAGTGTGGAACAAGGGGCAGAGTGCCACTGAAGCACTGCTGCATGTAATGTGAAGAATGTGGTGATGGGGCTCCCAGCTGTAAAGCGCCTTTGGTGTTTGAGAATTGGAGAGATATGAGCTGGGTATTGGAAGTGCTGATCCTGGGGGCAGCGAGCCAATGGAGGGAGTCCAGGGTCACCTTCCCTTCACAAGAATCTTCCTGCCCCCATCCTCTCAAGAATCCTCTCAAATGTCTCTCTCCTTCCCTACACTGGCCCTAAGAAATAACCCCTCAAACTCTGAGCTCTCCCTCATTCAACCCATCCCCCTAGTCTGCATGTCCTGGCCCTCACAGGGCAGTTAACTCCTGGGGCTGCAGGAGATGCTGCTGTCACCTTCTCTGGTGTGAGAATTTAAGGGAATGAGCCTCTGTTCCATGGTGCACCAGGGCTGGACTGCAGAGGGAGAATCAGGCTGGAGGAAACCTGGAACATAGTTATCTGCACTGGGGCAGAGAATCAAGGAGCTGTCATTGGATATCACTTTCTCCTCCTTCCCATCTCCTGCACTGTCCCGAGTGGCTGTGTGAAGGAGGGGAGCTATTCCCTAGGACGTTCCTGTCTCACTGAAGCGCCCCACAGCCTGATAGTGAAGCAGGCAATGGAGCAGTCAAACTTATTCTGTTCTTTGATGCATCTGGCAGCCAGCAGAAGGGCTGCTGAGCAGATATATGTTAAGATATTTAGCTCCATTATGCTTGCCCTGGCCTCTATTACAGGATACACAGCCAGCCCGCACTCTGCGCTGAAGGCACCGGCCCCCCCCTGATCCTTAGTCCGTTGGGGTGCGGCAGCCACATTCCCCTCGAGCACCCAAGCGGGGACACAAACAAGTCCTTCGTTTTCTCCCCATTGTGCTCTTCCCCCTCCCCTTTTTCCAAGTTTCGGTGCTCACGTCACCCTGGGTATATCTGTCCTGTTCCACAAAGGAACAGGAGGGGAGAGGAACCGAAGACTCACACTAGTCACTAATTCGTAATTCGGGCCTGATCAACCCGAGACCTTTCCCGACTCAGCGTGTGCCGGCCGTAATGTTCGTGTATGGGTTTGTATTTGTAAGTATTCTTTAATACCCTATTGCTTGATATTTTGCATCACCCTCTCCCTGTAATTGCAATTCATCCCTGCAGAAGCATCCTATGTATTATCCCTCTAATTCTACTAGTCCGTGGCTCATCCCGAGTAATTATTGGGACTTAGACCAACTCCAAGGACTGTTACTGTTTTTAATAGGAGTAGCCTTGTTTTTTGCATTAATTGTGTATTGTAAACCTAGGTTATAAGTGTCATTTGCAATAAAGCTGAAATTTCTAGCCTTATTGCCTCGGTGTCTGTGTGGTTCCCATCCGCTCCAGGGGGGTTCCCTCCGAACATCCACGCGAACCTTAGTACTGTGCCCTGGTAGATAACAGATGCACACATACCCTCGCCCAGCCAGGTGGCCCTCGAGGGTACTCGCTTCCACATGGCGTCACGAACAGGATGTTCCGAGGTTGGACCCTGCCCCTGGCGTGGTGGGACCCGCACACAGACCGAATTGGAACAGTTCCAACACCTGCAGTTCCACCTTTTACAAGCCAAGCAGTCCAGCCAGGAAACCTTGGACTGGGTTTGCGTTATCCAAACACCAACCGGGTCCGCTAGTTACACGACCCCATTGACCTTGGAGTCGGTGGGGTGCCTCTTGTACTGCCACCCCGGCGTCCAATGCCAGCCGGCCAAGTCCTCACTTCAGCCCCAGTGCACGGGGGTTGCTGGGAGTACTCGTACCGGAGAACCGAGCCATATTTGGCGGGAATGCGGTCGCATAGTCAGGAGGTCGGGGGCCACGGTCTCCGAAATAGTCCCACCGCCAAGAGTTTCTAGTGGCGACCCAGCTCACCAACTTATGACCCAGCTGTTGGGCGAGCTCGAACAAATCAAAAGGCCAAAGAAACTACGACCTGACCAGTATAAATCAGAGGACGTATCCACCGTCCTGTTTTCCATCGTTAACCGAGCACTGGACCTCTGTACCGTGCACCACGGGGGCACCCTGTTCGCCGCACGCCAAGCCGCAGCGGCCTCATCACCCGACCCAGAGGACGGAGTCGATGAGGAGGGGGGCATTAAAGAGCCTCCCCCCGACCAGAATCAGGTGCAAGAACCTCCCCCCTATGAGGCCCCAAAGGGCCCATCACTATACCCAAAGATCCCCTCAGCGCCCCCCCATCCCGAGGTAATGCCCGTAGTAATAGTCAAAAACAAGAGGGATGGCGCCACAGGGGGGACCACCAGCACTACCGAGTGGCGCACCCGGTCAAAAGCCGAGTTAAAAGATTTCTTGCTAGACACTCGGCGCGGGGACGATGAGTCTCCCGTGGTGTGGCTCGGTCGCCTCACGCTCGATAATGGGGCAGACACCCTAGACCAGGGTGAAGCGGCAGTCCTAGCTAAGACGGGCAACTGGGCTAGGGGTCTCCCGGGTCATGGCCTCCTGAGTAACCGTGTCTGGCCCATTCTCACTCCTGCAGCGGCCCTCCTTGCCATGAAGGGCAGTTTCCAGGGGATGTTTATGAACTCTGAATCTATTAAGACACCCCCCCGCCAGAATTCCACGGGACCACCCCCACCTGGCAGCTCCTTTGCTTCCAGGCGGAGATGGCCTGGCGGGGGTGGAAGCTCAGACCGCTGGCGTTCTGAGTCCTTGGGTGGCAGACCCTCCCAGGACCTGGAAAGCACTCCAGTGGCTACTGGGGCTCCTCAATTATCATCGCCACTTTCTCCCCACTCGACTAATCCCCGCGTTAGAAACCCTGCAAGCCCCTATCTCCTCAAAACGCACTCGCGAGGTGTGGGGCCCGTCGGCTCAAAGCTCCCTGGAGGAATTGGCCTCCTGGTTTTCCTCCAACCCTCATTAGCTCGATTCGACCCAACTCAGCCCCTTACCATCACCTTGTTCGTAACCTCACATCATGTGGGGTACTCTGTTTCGCAGCACAACGAAACTGTTTACAATTGGGCTCATTGGCTCACGGAACCCCAGGCCTCTGGGCTTCGAGAACCCGTGGAAGCCACCATCCTCAGGGCCGGCAAGTACCCAAACACCTACTTGGTAGCCTTAGCTACCCCCGGAAACACCCCCAGAAACAAGCTGGTTCACCATAACTGGCTCAGCAAACGTTCCTAGCTCTTCTGTTAACTCTCTGGCCAATTAGGGCCTCTGTTGTTTTGTCTTTCAGTTCGTTGTCTCCCTGGCTGACCCGCTCCCCCCCCCCCCCCCCCCGACCTCTGGGGCCAGGCGGTCTCCGCTCGTGGTTTGCAGTGTACTGGGTCCAGGAGCTCACCGGCGACCCCAACCTTTCGTCGGTCCCTTCGCAAGACTGCCTCGTACTCCCTAGCTTCCGCCATTGTTACCTTTAACCCCGTAGGTTATATGTTGTTACGCGATCAAGTATTATTCCAGTCCCTGGCCATCGAAACCCTTTCAAATAATACGGCCAAGGGTTTTTCACTAATCAATCAACAACTTTCTGATTTGTCCTCCTATGTTGTTCAGAATCGGTTAATGATTCAGTATTTGTTGGACTCATCTGATTTTTGTACTAAGTTTGCAGAGGTGTATCCCGCTTTTAAGGATAAGTGTTGTGTTTCTTTGCCCTCCATTTCCCTCAATTTAAGTTCTATTGTACACGACCTAAACGCGCTGAGTACCTCCGTTCGTGAGTCAAGGGAAACTTTTCGGTTTTGGTCCTGGCTTGATTGGTTGGGTCTGGGACAATACAAATCCTATTTCCAGTCCCTGCTCATTTCCCTAGTGGTGGGATGTGTGCTATTTTGCCTCGGCTGCACCTGTCTCAAGGCGTGTATCCGCCGCACCGTTGGCTCGGCCTATATGGCCTCCGTCTCCGACAAGCTCCCCCTTGTACGGGCAGCTCCTGAGTCGTCCGATTCGGAGGTTTAGGCGGTTTTGCCTTCGTCTCTCGGCCAGGGCACGGGGGCATGTTAAGATATTTAGCTCCATTATGCTTGCCCTGGCCTCTATTACAGGATACACAGCCAGCCCGCACTCTGCGCTGAAGGCACCGGCCCCCCCCCCCGATCCTTAGTCCATTGGGGTGCGGCAGCCACATTCCCCTCGAGCACCCAAGCGGGGACACAAACAAGTCCTTCGTTTTCTCCCCATTGTGCTCTTCCCCCTCCCCTTTTTCCAAGTTTCGGTGCTCACGTCACCCTGGGTATATCTGTCCTGTTCCACAAAGGAACAGGAGGGGAGAGGAACTGAAGACTCACACTAGTCACTAATTCGTAATTCGGGCCTGATCAACCCGAGACCTTTCCCGACTCAGCGTGTGCCGGCCGTAATGTTCGTGTATGGGTTTGTATTTGTAAGTATTCTTTAATACCCTATTGCTTGATATTTTGCATCACCCTCTCCCTGTAATTGCAATTCATCCCTGCAGAAGCATCCTATGTATTATCCCTCTAATTCTACTAGTCCGTGGCTCATCCCGAGTAATTATTGGGACTTAGACCAACTCCAAGGACTGTTACTGTTTTTAATAGGAGTAGCCTTGTTTTTTGCATTAATTGTGTATTGTAAACCTAGGTTATAAGTGTCATTTGCAATAAAGCTGAAATTTCTAGCCTTATTGCCTCGGTGTCTGTGTGGTTCCCATCCGCTCCAGGGGGGTTCCCTCCGAACATCCACGCGAACCTTAGTACTGTGCCCTGGTAGATAACAGGTGCACACATACCCTCGCCCAGCCAGGTGGCCCTCGAGGGTACTCGCTTCCACAATATAGAAGGGAAAGGACAGGAACAGGTCAGAGTGCTCCTGGCTCACACCAGAACTGCTCCGAGAGCTACAGTGGGAAGCGGTGCCATCAGCCTCCTTCCCACTGCAATGGACCCGATGCAAATAGGTTTAAAAATCACAGGGCAGGACTTAGAAAACGTTTTCTGTTCATAATCCAACAAACATTTTCATTTTAGCCCAGTCACCCTGGAGGGCCACAATGTAGAGCTCTCAAGATGGACACCACTGGCATATGTAACAATGGTGTATTTCCACATATTTACCCTGCCAGTCAGTAGGTTATAATGAGGTATAATTCACAAAGGCACCCATATGGGCTCAGAACACGCACAGTGTTTTGCATTAAGAATGATTAGAGTTGTAGACTTGGAATGGGAGAAAAGGAAGGAGATTTGTCACCTGTGCTCCACAGAGGTCAGTGTTGCAAGCCGTTCAGAATGATCTGCATTCAGTTCTTCACGTACATTCTGGGTGAGGTTCTTACCCCCTTCTCCAGTCTCTTACACGGAGTAAAAAGAATAATGTTAAAAAACAACCTACACACACACCTCTGAAAGCCTCAGTCCCAGTTGAGAAAAGATTCCCACTCCAGCAGAAACAGAGACAGGCAACTTTAAAGTTGCCGTCTGAGGACTCTTTGCAAGCCCTGTGTAGAAGACATGCTGAGGGCAGGAGGAGTATATCAGGAATTTTCTCCAAGTATGCACTAAAGGTTAGTGAGTTAGATATCAAGTGCCTATTTGTTAATGAGAAAAGTCTGAGCCAGTGGGAAAAAAAACTTGTAAATTGCTAAGCCTCCATCTTTTAATCGATTTTACTTCACACACACGCAGTTTGTTTTGACAAGGTATACTTGACTTAATCATCACACTAGGGAAATTAAATGAGAGGTTTTATAGCCTTTACTACTCTACCTCTCACTTGATTTAGAGTACACCAGTGTTTTTCATTTGTTTTCATTCAAATGAATCTTGATCAGTCTAACCTGCAATACATATTCAACTGTTCATTTTTTTACACTTATAATATTCCAAGTTTAGTTTGAAGTTATTTTAAACAAAAAAAATCAGTTTCTGCATTACCAGAGTTTTCCATGGAAAAAAATGAATTTTGCCAGATTTCTAATTTTTCATCAGGAAAAATGAAACAAAATATTTAATTTGAGAACTGACCCAAATAGAAACATTTTCATTTACTGAACTGAACCAAACCATGTCATTTCAGATCAATTCAACTTTAAACTACATATCAATATATTAATTTCTAAAAATGACTGAATTCTGACATTATCTCTCAGACGTAACCTAGACAAAATACCTGATCTGTAGCTGCAAGTTACAGAGAGTGGACCACAGTCAAATGTTTCTCAGTGGCTGATTTAGAACTAAATGAAGCCATTAGTGTTCTCAGTCAGAGGATGATTCTTCATTATTTAAAAAAAATCCTAAAGAGCTCACAGCTATCAGAGCACTGAAGGAGGATAATGAAAAGTCAGCCAAATGTGGAGGGATAATATTCAAAAGTATGCCAAAAAGATTCTGTAGTGGGGCTTGCTGTATGAGTACCATACATTACATATTCAGGTTTTATACAGTATTCATGTTACATAAAGATATGCAATAATGGCCCCATCTTGTAAATAAAACATCTTCTACTGTGAGTTTTAATGCATTGCCTTCAGTGACACTACTCATGGCAGTAGTATTTTCTCCCAGTAGCAAGCGATTATAGGCATTTTCATCAGTATGAATCCTAACTCTACAAGTGGTCAGTTGGTTCATTAGACACACTACCACATCCATTAAATCCCATAAGTATCTTCAAAGGGGATCAGAGAACTGGAGGATAACCAGGGAAGACTGTTGCTTGGACAGGAAAGCCTGCTGAAAGAAGTGCAGGAAGGCATAAGTGCATGTGGAAAGCCTATTTGGGGGCATGGGAGATAATGACTAGGGTGGAGTATGTCATCTGGTAAGAAGGAAAGTAAAGAGACAGGCTGAGGAAAGACTCTTGTGGTTTGAAGGTAAAGAAGCTCTCTGAAACCGATAAAGTTGAGCAAATGGAGAGGAAAGGTCTTCTTGACTAGAGCTAGTCAGGAATTTTTTGGAGAACTGTTTCATCAGTAAGTGTCAATATGTCAAAAACAAAACTTTTAACGGGAATAAATCAGCTTCAACAAGGTTTCTCAGGACCAGGAACAAATTTTGGTCAAAACCAAAGAGACAGAGATCATACATACCCAGAATAGCTAATAGTTGGATTCACAGCAGGGACTTGAATCTGGGTCTCCTACATCTAAGGTGAGTGCTCTAACCACTGGGCTATTGGCTATACTTGGGTGGGGTGGATCTGTCTCTCTCTCTCTCTCCCTTCCCCCACCTTTTTTTGTTGCAAAAAGGTCAGAAAGTCTGTTTCATCCCAGTGTAAAAGGGAGGGAAAATTGAAAATCTCAAAAATGTTCATGGGCCGGATAGATCTGTTGCTGGCCAGCTCTACTCTGGACTCATCCAAATCTTAAAGGCCGAGGTTTTATAGATAGTCTGAGATTCATGTCTGTTCTCATTCTGAGCCTCACATCTCTTGAGCATCATTTTCATTATTAATCCAGCCCCACCTTCAAAGGAAGAAAAGCCTGCTTAGATGGTTTCTCGCTCAGTAGTCCAGGAGGAAAGTGACAGGGAATAAAAATAAATAAGTCCCTGCTTGTCAGCGTGACTGTTTATGATCACACAATGTTTTCATTATATTGATACAAATCCAAATAAAAATGTATTTATCATTCCTTGTAAGTTAATGGGGCAGATCCTCAGCTGGTGAAAAGTGTCATAGCTCCATTAAAATCAACTGGAGCTATGACACTTTTAATCAGTTGAAGATCTGCCCCAGAGAGTTTAGGAAAGGTACAAAGAGAAAATAAATACAAGACAAATAAGCCATAGACTGTTTTTGACTTTTTTTAAAATCACTCTGTTGGGTTCTTGTAAAGTAATCACAAACTAGGGAAAACTCCATTACGCCATCTCAGATATTCAAAAGCACATATAATCTGGGCATGCATTTGGTGATTTCATCATTAGGTGATTACATTCACCTGTCTCTTATTTGAACTACTGGCTCGTGACTTGTATTTCTGCTGTACAGCACAGTCGGCATTAAGAGATTTCAAAATAGTTCCTTTGAGATACGGCTGGTGTGATATTTGAGATGACAAATTTACCCTAATTGTAAGATCGATTGTAAAAAGTTCATCGATTGTAAAAAGATCATTCATAAGATGTTGGAATAATCTATAATAACAAATGTTGATGGAAAAAATATGTCAAGTTGCTTTCTATGAAACATGTTATTAACAGGTGCAAGAAAACTAGATAAAGACCAAATTAGTGCAAACCAACAAAAAAGGGGGGCGGGATTTTGACATGATTGAAGGACTATATTGAAATAATGCTTGGTAATAATAGAAGATGTGGAACCAGAAATTAATTGGTGTGCTGGATATTCAGCCTAATCAGTGGACAAAATAATGAGGGGATGAGCTATTGTGGGTCTTTAAAGGAGACTTTGGAGGAGAAAACACAAAAGAACAGATGAAGCTTGCTTAAGTAGCCTCCATCATCAGAGCTGCCACCCCCACCATCTCCTGAAGTGTCCAGGTGACAGTTTCAAGGGAGTTTCTGTGATTCAACCCGTCACAAACAGTAACAGCAACTCCAACCCACCTCAATTAACTTCTCTTTTCCTCAAAAAGACAGTTATTACCATCTTTGATACCATCTAAGAGACTGTCAAACAATGGGGGCGGGGTTCTTCTAATAACTCTTTTCAGCTAAAGGGAAAGGAAACGAGAATTTGTTAAGGAAAAGCTGTTAAAATATTACATTTTTCATTTTATCTTTAATAAAGGGTTAAAAGGATTTGTAAATGTTGTTTCTCCCATGGTACTAAGGAGGCTGAGGTCTCTGTATACCAAATCCCAAACCATGTTTAGAACTGTTTAATGTTGGACAGTGACTGCGTTAGAACACCTTTGGCCCATTTATTTCATCTAAATTAATACAACTAGGCTCTCTTAGAAAAATCATGGTATGATCTGATCAATATAGATTGCACAATGTCAGTTTTGCGTGGATTACCTCAACGAATCCAATACTGGTGGACAATATAGAAATTATAATCCAACAAAGAACAGCAATAATAAAGCAGATAAGAAAAAAAATCTGTCTCAAATAGAGCTGGTCAAAAAAGTTCCAAAGGAACTGATTTATGGAATCATCATCTGATGCTGATGATTCCATAAATCAGCATCAGAAAATGCTGATTTATGGAATGGGACATATTCTACTGGAACATGACAATTCTGACAAAATTTCATTTAAAAAAATGAAACGGTGATTCGATAAGGTGGTAATGGAATGAGCTATTTTGATTTTTCATTTCAAAACAACTTTTCAAAATAATTTATTTTTCTGTATTATAAATTGCATAAATAAAACAAATACAGTGATTAAAATAATAAAAATAGAAATAAAGTTGCAACTGGTAAAAACTGAAAAATTATGAGTGACTTGATCTGAAATTTGTGTTTTGTACAAAATTTTGAATTTCAATTCATTCCAATTTGAAACAGAAACAAATTTTGAAATCACGGAATTTCCCACGGAATGGATGAGCTGGAGTCTGGATGTTTCCTCTGGATTATTATGTTAGAATAATCCTTGTGCTACTGGTCCAGTTATATGTTTAACTAGCATGTCTCAGATTTGTTCCATCAGCCCAAAAGAACACCTCAATGTTTTGTCTCTTAACCTATCCTTTACACGGAAGTTAGTTTGACAGAAATAAATCTATTATACCAATTCACACTGTTGTTGTTTTTCCATCTATGACATATTTTTGATCCAGGCTTCACTTTTCTCTACCTGTAACGGGGTCAGCACCCACCTCTCACGATCACCCCCTTTTGGGGGGACCAATATACCTGTAATCACAGCCTTTTTTAAGGGTGGCACCCACCTCTTATGGGCAGCCCCCTTTGTTTGGTTGGGTATGAGCCTGCTTTTGTTTTTAGTTCTTATATCAGGGTGGCACCCGCCTCTCGCAAGCACTCCCCCAGCTGACGGTTTTCTTGCCAGGTCTTCAGTGACTTGGCCCTCTGGCTGAGCCGCATACACTATTCCCCCTTCCGGGGTATACAATCTACGTTCTTATTTCGGACCTGGTATGGGGCCGTAGCTCTAAGTGTCCCAGAGGCACTGCCTTCTTCAGCCACCCAGCCGGGGCCCATCTTGGTACCTGCAGTTGGTGGTGTTTCAGCAGGCCTCCCTGGGCTCAGTGTTCATCCAGACCAGCAGGGCCCATCTCAGTACCCTCACTGGCCTGGCCAGGTTCTGTGCTCAGACACCCTGGGCTTCAGCCTGCCGGCACTGACCTTCTACTGGTCCAGCTGCTCTTCCCGCCATCCAGGCACCCGGTCTTCAGCAGCCTTCCCTGGGTTTCAGTCCTGTCTGCAGTAAACTCTCCACAATGAGCTGTCCGTGGTACTGATGCTCTTCCAGCCAGCCAGTCACCCAGCCTTCACTCTCTTATCAAGCTCCACATGGCAACTGAAGGCTCTGCTCTGCTGCTTGCCTTTTATCTGCCCCTTCTGGCCCCTTATTGGTTGCTCTAGCAGCCATTGGCCTCTCTTCTGCAGCCACTCTAGGCTGCCTGGAGGACTTCTTGCTGCTCTATTCTGGGACCAGGTGATGCAGGGCCACGAGGCCTCCAGCAGGGCTGGTTTCCCCCCCCCAGTCTTTTCTCATGCCCCTGTCAATCAGGGCATACTCCTCTTGGGCTATCTCTGCCTCTGGCTCTCTTCAGCCTCTGCCTCTGCCCAACAAATTATTAAAATCATGCCTGTTTCCATGGCTGCCTCTGGCTCTGGCCCTCCTTCAGCCTCTGCCTCGGCCTTCATTGTCTTACTGCTTTTGCCTCTGCCTCTGGCTCTGGCTTTCTTCGGCCTCAGCCTCTGGCTCTGACCTCACACAGTAAAACAGTTAAAAGCTTGCCACAGTAAAACAGTTATTCTGGGACAGGGTGATGCAGGGCCGTGAGGCCTCCAGCAGGGGGCCTCCAGACCTAGTCCACCCTGCAACACTACCCCATAATGCCCTTGATAAAAATGCAAGACCCTGGAATAATAGATAAACAAGAAAAAAGTGAATATCAAAAATGTGAAGATCTCAAATGAAAGACCCGCTGTGGATAATAAGCCAGAATTCAGTGCAAACACTCAATATTGTAGTAAACTAGGTAAACTGTAAAGCTGTCACAGTCTTCAGTCGGCTATAACAATTTCATAAATGAAATATAAACAATTATTGATGTGTTAAATGAGCATCTCCATTTTAGGTTTATATTTCCACTCAGACTTCCATCCACAGTTATCAGAAATAGTTTACAGCTGAAGTCTGAAAACTTCATTAGAAGAAGTATAATATAGAGAGCTTTAAAATAAATGTGCCACTTCAGTGCAATAATTAATACCGACAACTGGCTGGGTAAAGATGATAAATCTTCTCCAACTAGCTGGGCAGACCACAGCAGCGTTTGGTAGATCTGAAACAGTTAACAGAGTATCATTGAGGGCAGAGGGCCTGCTTGGAGTTAAAGAAAGGGAGTTAGGGACATGTTAAGGTTGGGATTTGGTGGTTGGTAACAGGAAGAGAGGAGAATGCTAACAGACAAAGATGGCAGGGAGGTGGGAGATATCAACAAGCAAGTTCAAAGCATCCACACTTTTGGGTACTTGTCCAGATTGAATCAAGCCTGGGAATTTTTGCTATAGCTTGAGCTGATAAAGAGCTATGCATGTTGTTACATATAAGGGATACAAGTATTATACGGGCATGCCTGGCCTGGTTACCAGTACCTCAGTATTTTGACTATATTTGTAATATACTTTAGCTGATTAAACCATCTCTGCGGGTTTTCCTAACAAGCATGAAAGAAAGCAGAAGGAGAATGAGATAATAGCCTTATTATTTTATCTAAGCTGACCTTTAAACTAAAGGAACTTGAAACGTGCATGCACACAAACTAGACCAGCAATGGCAATATAACAACATCACAAGAACTTGGAACATTACGCAGATTAGCTGACAAAAAATGATCAGGACTATCCACTGACTGATTCTCACTGAGAAGACAAAAAAGCCTAGCAAGTGAGACTATTTTAGGCCCCAATCCTACAATAAGGTTTGAGCACGCTGCCTCTTCATCCACACAAAACCTCACTGAGCTTTTTTGGAGGCTTGGAGACACTAGAACACAGTGCAGGTTTTTCTTACTTGACAAAATCCAGGAGTTAGTACCTGTGAAAACTGGAGCATACATATGAGCTATCCAACAGATCCCCTGTGCTGTCTGGGGTAGAGGTGCGGGGGGAAGAAAGGGGTGGGGAGGAAACCAGCCATACAGCCAGCCAATGGTGGTATAGTATTCTGGAGTGATTTCCACAGCACACAGGAATTAATATGAAAGTCATCATATTCTGAGCACAATTGAAAACTCTTATACCTGCTTAAGATATACAGATAAATCTCTCCATCCCCCACTTTTGAAGTCTTGCAGCTACCATGATGTTGAGGGAGGTATAAAGACTATATAGAGAGAATGATTTCTGCTGTCAGGCAACAAAGGAAGGGAGAAGGGTCAATTGTCCATATATGGGCTCCTGTCCTGGCAGATCTGGGATGCCTTTCCTTATGAATCTCTGCTTGGTTGGGAGGAGTCACATCTGGGGCCTGCATAGCCCTTCCCTCTTGAGGGGGTGTGTCACAGGAACTTTTGCAAAGGGAAGTTCATGGAGCTTTCCTACTCTTCTGGTCCACTCCTATGGAAAAAGTAATAAAGCCCATGAGGAAGGCGGTACTTTGGTCACACTACACTTTTGTTTGTTGCGGGGGAGGGGAGAATCACAGGTTAATAGGAGCAAATTTTGTCAAAAAACAAGTTTTGATCAAAATGTGTTATGTTTTCTCCTTTTTACCTCTCCCCCAACAACACCAACGCCAACAATGACAAAAAACACACACTGGGGAAGGGGAAAGCCTAATGCAGCTGCATTGAGAATTGACACTGACAAAATTATTACCAGAAGGCTAACCCAGTTCCCCTAGCTAAAAGAATAAATACTTTTAAGTTATTCCAGACAAGCAAAGCCTGCTGCTGCATTTCTGGATAGGGAAATGGGTTTCATGTAGGGCCCTTTGCTGTGTGGAGCAAATACCCTACAAAATAAAGAGACAAAGTGGGTGAGGTACTATCTTTTATTGGACCAACTTCTGTTGGTGAGAGAGACAAGCTTTTGAGCTCTTCTTCAGGTTTTTCCAAGACCCTCCTTGTTATCTCACCCACCTTCTTTCTCTAGTATCCTGGGACCAACACGGCTACAACTACACTGCAAAATGAAATAATACACTTTGCCAGAAGGACTCCCGTGCACAAACAGTAATTTGTTTGTGTGGCAAATTATCACAAGAGATAAGGATAAAATGTTAATCAAAACTAGGTGAGAGAGCCATATACTCTCTCCCCCAAAAGCCAAGTTATAATGGCCTCTGCTCACTTTCTTGATCACAAAAGGAGTACGTTTAGCCAATCAGGGTATAGGAGAAATGCCATGTGAATTCCCCTGTGAGAACTATGGCAATTAACTCTGTTCAAACTCAAAATACACCAATGAGAAGCTGCCACAAAGTGCTTGTGGATACTTCCCGGGAGCAAAAAAGTTAATTATCCATCTCTGAGAAAAATTTGTTTACACAAAAATATGAATCAACCATTGTTGATTCATGAACAGATTGCATTCAGAGAAAGATTTCAATTGCATTCAGGTCTTGAGTCAAGTGTTCCTCAGAGCTCTAATCTTATTGTTTCAAGTAGTCCATTTTATAAGATAAGTGGCTCATCGCTGGCCTGGGATATGCAGGTACACCATTGACTTCAATAGACACTGCACAGGTATATTTGAGGGAGAATTGCATCCCAAAGGGCTTGAAATTGCAATTTCAAGCAAACCAATTCCTGTACGACTAAGGGGAACATGAGCACAAATGCTGTCACAGAAAGGAAATTAACTCTGAATATGGATGGTAGTGAGCCACAACATTCAGTTCCAGACATGAACTTCTCTGAAGTTAATCTCTAAGGTTTTGACTCAAACCCTTCTCTAGAAATAAGGATATATATGACACTCACGCCTCAAAAGTAGAGCTGGGTAAAAATTTTCCAGGCAAATAGTTTACTCATTCTCTCACACATGCTGTCTCTTGCAGTGAATGCTTACATATGTATACAAAATAGAACAGTTTCAATAGGAAAGAGTGAGAGCAGAATAGCCTACAGCCTGGTGGCTAGGATGCTCAACTGGGTAGAGGGAAGATTGGAGTTCAAGTGCTTGTTCCAGAGCAGGGATTCAAACTTGTGTAACTTTAGCACCCTCATGGCCAAGATGGAGTCTGCTTTGCAGGCAGCTCTGGCCAAGAGCAAGCGCGTGCAGGAATGCAGAAGGAAAAGTTCCTTCCACCCCAAGGGCACCTGCTTTAACCCCACCCCCGAAGGAACACACACCCACAGGAAAAGTACAATGGATATAAGAAAGGGAAATATTTATTTACAGAGGGATGAGAGAAGAAAAACAACAAGGGGAAATATAGAGGTGCGGTAAAACAGGATTGCATCCAAACAAAAGCCCCACAGGCCCATTGGTAGCACAGGCTAAAAGGGCAGACACCGAGCAATGTGTCTGCACACAGAGTTTAGGAGTCCTGAGAAAAGTTCCAGTCCGGGGGTGAGTTTTGGGTGCTCTTGGTCAATCTTCGGCACCAGTGAACTTTTTTCAACAAACCCCTCCAGTGTCCTCTTCTGCCGCTCTCTGCAAAGCCACAAAGAGTGACCTCCTCCCCACTTAACTAGCTAACAGCCTCTGTCCTTGTTCCCAGTGCAGAGTCACAAGCCCCAGTACTCACAGCCCCATGCAGCTCTGGGCAGCAGTGATACAGATACTGGGTCCAGCTTCAGCCTGTCCTTCTCGGGAAATGGCCCCCTGGCACAGTGCTCCTCCTGGCTCCTGTCCTGGGGTGTCCCCGATCAGCTGCCCTGTCCTTCTCGGGCTTCAGGCAGGTTTTCTCTGTTTCTCCTTCAAGGGCCTGCAGACTTTCTCTCTCCCATAGGCGCCGACTCCGTGGGTGCTCCGGGGCTGGAGCACCCACGGGGAAAAATTGGTGGGTGCTCAGCACCCACTGGCAGCTCCCCGCCCGCCCTGGGGCCCGCGCCCAGCTCCCCACCAGCCCCGGGGCCCGCGCCTAGCTCACCGCAGCACCGGGCAATGTTGGGGGCCCCGCCCCCGAAGCCGGGCGACGTTGCGTCGGCGTCGGGGGCGGGGCCCCGCAACGTCACCCGGCATCGGGGGCAGGGCCCGGGTGTGGGGGTGGGGCCACGCAACGTCACCCGGCGTCGGGGGCGGGGCCCCGCCCCCGACGCTGAGCGACAGCACCCATGGGCGCCGCCAGAAGTCAGCTCCTGTGTCCCCCACTGCAGACCCACCCGCTGGAGTTTTCCTCTTTTTCTCACTGCTCCCCCTCTCCCGTTAGGAAAAAAATTTAAAGGGGCCATGCTTTCTAAACCCCAAAGGGGTTACACTTGGGTTACCCACATGCAGGCAAGTCCCCCAATCACTGGGCCAAAGATTACATAGATGACAAGATTTTGCTGACAAATACCACACACTGTCAGAGCCAACCCAAGTATCTGCTCTGATTTTTTGGTCGAACTGAAAATCAATTATTCACCCATCTCTACTCATAAGTGTATGGGAGTTTTAGCATTAACTTCAACAGGCATTGATCAGGTCCAATGTGACTAGTAGAGTCTTGTTAACTGACAGGATTGAAGGATACTCTTCTATGGCTAAAACATTTTAAAAAAACATGTCCCCTGCTGGTTTGGAGAGCTGCAATTGTTTAGGATTGGATAAAGTATAGCTACAGAATATGATAATGGCTCTAAAATAGAACTGAAAGGTATTTAAGAGCTCAAGTCAATGCCCACCGAGGTCAACAGGACTCTTTCCTTCAATTGATTTTGGATTAAAGACATTATTGTAATTCAATCCTTCAGTAACCACACAAATTCTCTAGCTTTTTATGCAAATTAGTCACAAAGACTAACGACTCAGTGACTATGATATCAAACTATAAAAGTTTAAACTGTAATTTTTCCTTTTCTAAATGGAATGTCTTAGCAACAAAATGAAATACAAATGGATTGCCTTGATAAAGTCAACACACCATATTAAAATATAAGAAATAGTCAAGGCACTTTTTAATCCTGAAGCAGCAGTATCAGATAAAGACAAACTATGTGTAATATACACTGCTATTCATACTTCACATTCATTGGACTCACTGTATGCAGATTAAATGAATAGGTTTATATTACACTACATGTGCACCTTGTGGCCTCACAGATTGAATTACAGTCTTAGCAAGTCCTTGCTTAATGACTACTAGAATGAAAATTATCTTAATATTGTAACATCATTACTATACTCTGTATGCTAATTTTTTTCCAACCTTGATGGAAAAATCCACATCTAGATACTTTAACATGCCCTTTAAACAATAATAATAGTTTAGTTTATGGTACCTCTATCTTGCCATTAGACGGTTTAGTATTAGTATTCTCATTTTGCGAATGGGAAAACTGAGTTTAAAAGATTTGCTTCTTACTTCTACTCATGCATGCTAGCCTCAAAGCTAACCTGCCCTGCTTTTGAAGGCCTTATAAAATAGAAATATTTCATCTTTTTTTTTCATTCTTAATGCAGCAAATCAGAAGCCAAATTATGGCCTGACACTGCAGCTTGAAGCCTGAGGGATGCTTATTTCTAGCACAGCTTCTAGATTTGGCATCATCACTTCTTAAATTTAAGCACACCCTTTGCTGAACTGCGACCTAAGCATGCCATTTACAGACGCATTAACGGACCGCATCGTTCTGTGTTCCAGTAGTTTTCAAACATTTTTCTTTTGCAGACCCCTAAAAAATGTCGAATGGAGGTGCAGACCCCTTTGAAAATCTTAGACGTAGTCTGTGGACACCCAAGGGTCCACGGACCACTGGTTGAAAACCACTACTCTATTCTGTCCAGTAGACCAAGATGTATGCTCCTTTCTAGTCCTCTGACTACTGGCAAACAAATTGTTGCTGAAAAGGCAGTCATGTTCTCACTTGCTTCATTTTTGGGTGAGGGGGAAAAAAAGAGAACATGAATTAGAACTGAAAACTCAGCAGATCCTTACTTATGTTAGCCACTTGTCCGACCATTTGAGAAAGTGAAAGTCAGAGAAAAAAACCAGAGATAAATTAGTGTTGGGACCTAGTTCCAAGATAGACATCTCCTGATTGATAGAACAGACCAGAGAAGAAGATCGCAGGTTACATTTTAATTGATTAAATCAAAGCAGTGTTGCTTTCCTTATTCTAGCTTTGTTTTCCCAATTACATCCAATAAGAGTTTGCAGATTTGCAGTATTACATCTATGATTTTTGCAGCACAGACAGGTCAGCAGACATTATGACGAGACAGTGATTTTATCCTTGCTGTCTTTTTATTAAATGATAGAAGTAATATTCAAAAATTGTGTGCTAAAGGGATACTATTACATTGAATATTCATCTTAAAGCTGTTGACTGTATGGATCTATTTTTTTAATTACTAATCTGTTACTAAAGAAGAAGTTACCATTTTTGGTGGGATACACAAAAATATTCTCTGGTTGCCCAGACAACTTTAATTCTGGTGTTTCCTAAACTTTATATGCTCTATTTTGCAATCTTAATGTTCTTTTAACAGCTTTTTGTGAATAGTTATTAGTTCTGTTGATGTATATTGCACAAAGGGAAGGAAGCAAAATAGAACTATGCATACTGGCTTCTGTTCCATTAGGAACATTTATAATTTATACCACAGCAGCTCCTAGGGTTCAACCAAGATTAGGGGCCTATTGTGGTAAGTAATGAACAGGCACATAGTGAAATACAATCCTTGTCCCAAAGAATTTACATTCTAACTAGACAAGACAGACATACGTTGGGAATGGAAACAGGCACAGAGAAGAGAAGTTACTTGCCCAGGATCACACATTAGGTCAGTGACCAAGCCTGGAATAGACCCAGGTCTCTCAATTCAGAGTTCCGTGCTTTATTCACTAGACCACGCTGGCTCCTAACATACCTAAAACATTTGTTTTTGTCCAATTGAAAAGGACAGAGAGTAATGAGGACATTTTATTTTCGAGTTTCTAAGAAAATAGTACAAGCAATAGAGAAAAAAATAGGTTAATACTGACATATGAAACCATAATTATTTTATAACTTTTAAGCTTACAAAATGTTAAAACTGATTTGAAAGTCAAAGGTAGTTATTTACTAAATACTATACATGAAACAGATATAGCAACCAACACAGAAACCATTCACAATCCAGTCTGAGGCCTAGTCTACACTACAGAGTTAGGTTGATGTAAGGCAACTTATATCAACCTAATAATGTCAGCATCTACACTGCAAGGTACTTCCCACAACATAACTCTCCTGTTATATTGACTTAGTAACTCCATCTCTGCGAGAGGCATAGTGCTTAACTCAAGGTAGTTAGGTCGATGCAGTGGCAGTGTAGACAACTCATTGCTCACTTCAACTTAAGTGGCCTCCAGGAGGTGTCCCACAATGCCCCATTGTGACCACTCTGGTCACCGTTTTCAACTCCACTGTCCAGCAGCCAGGTACACAGGAACAAGCCCCTTCCCTGTTAAAGGACCAGAAAATGTTGAATGGTCAGCCAGTTACATGCAACGAATGCACTCCTGCCTGGAGTACACAAAAGGTGATGGACCTCCTGGGTCTGTGTTGAGAAGCTGTTCAGGCACAGCTCTGATTTAGCCATAGAAATGTGAACATCTATGAGCAGATCTCTCGTGGCATGGAGGAGAAGGGTTACAAGAGGGACCCACAGTAATGCCGTGTGAAAGCCAGGGGACTGCATCAGGCATACCAGAAGGCAAGGGAGGCAAGCAGTCAGTCTGATGCGGTGTTGCAGACATGCTATTTTTACAAGGAGCTGCATGCTATCCTCTGTGGTGACCGCACAATCACCGCCCAAGGACCTCATGGATATATTGGATGAGTCTCAGTCACGGGCCACACTAGGGTTGCCAAATTTCTATTTGCAGAAAACCGAATACCCTTGCCCCACCCCTGCCCCAAGGCCCCCTGCCCCTTCTCCAAGGCCCCACCCCCCTACCTCCATCGCTGTCACCTACCCTTGCTCACTCACTCATTTTCACCAGGCTGGGACAGGGGATTGGGGTGCAAGATGGGGTGAGGGTTCTGACTGTGGCCAGAGATGAGGGGTTTCAGGCACAGGAGGGGGCTCCGGGCTGGGTGGTGGGGCTGAAGGGTTTAGAGTATGGGAGGGGGCTTTGGGCTGGGGCAGGGGTTGGGGTGCGGGAAGGGGTATGAGCTCTGGGCTGGGGGTGCAGGATCCAGGGTGGGGACAGAAATGAGGGATTCAAGGTGCAGGAGGGGGCTCCGGGTTGGGGCCAAGGGGTTCAGAGTGTGGGAGAGGGCTCAGGGCTGGGGCAGGGGATTGAAGCATGGGCGGGGGTGCGGGCTCTGGCTAGGGGTGTGGGATTTGGGGTGGGGCCGGGGATGAAGGGTTTGGGGGTGCAGGAGGGGGCTCCAAGATGGGAGGTGCAGCCAAGGGGTTCAGAGTGCAGGAGGCGGCTGCGAGCTGGGGCCGAGGGGTTCAGAGTTAGAGGTTTTTAAGGTCAGGCTTGACAAAGCCCTGGCTGGGATGATCTAGTTCCCTTCCAACCCTGAGATTCTATGATTCTATGATTCTATGAGAGTTCAGGAGGGGGATCAGAGCTGGGGCAAGGGGCTGGGATGCAGAAGAGAGTGTGGGCGCTGGCTGGGGATGTGGGCTCTGGGGTGGGCCCAGGGATGAGGGGTTTAGAGTGCAGGAGGGAGCTCAGGGCTGGGACAGGAGGCTGGGGTGTGGGAGGGTAAGGGGTGTAAGCTCCAGGCTGTGCTCAGCTAAGTCAGCTCCTGGAAGTGGCCGGCATGTCCGGCTCCTAGGCAGAGGGGCCAGGGCACTCTGTGCACTGCCCACCTCTGCAGGCACCGCCCCCGCAGATCCCATTGGCCATGGTTCCCGGCCAATGAGAGCTGTGGAGCTAGCACTCGGGGTTGGGGCAGCACTCAGAGCCACCCCTATGCCTAGGAGCCAGACATGCCACCAGCTTCCCCGGAGCCGCATGGAGCCGGCCAGGCACCGTGCCTGCACTGTGGGTGGCCAACCGGACTTTTAATGGCCCAGTCAGCAGTGCTGACCGGAGCCACCAGAGTCCCTTTTCGACTGGGCATTCCAGTTGAAAACTGGACACCTGGCAACCCTAGCCACCACAGGCAACATTGAGGAGGCAGTGTTGGACGAGGAAGAAGAGGATGAGAATGTGGCACAGGTGCACTGGAAATCCATTGTCCCAGCAAGGCAGGAGCTGTTTATAACCCTAGAGGAGTCCAGCCAGTCGCAGCATCATGGGCGAACGTGATGCTTGGGAAGGAACGTCTGGTAAATAGCATTGATATTGGAGGGGCACGTCTTCTCATTTATTAATTTTTATTCATGTTTCAAGAGGTGGCAAAATGACCTGTGGAGGTAGAGTGGCTATCTGCTTCTCATTTTACAGCCCATCTAGGCAGAGGGGGGTCCTGCAAAACAGTTTGTTTAAGCACACAGGGATGTCACATGAATCCTCCACTTTCCTGCAGGTACTCTTCAATCTATTATAGAAGATTTCTGGGGAGGGCTGCCTTATTTCTTCCATCATGGTAGGACATTGTCCCACACCACTCATCTATTAATAAGCCAGGCATCATTGTAGCACACAGGTTAGCAACATACTGACCAGGTCTGCAGCCTGATGGCAGCTCTTACCTTTCCACCTCATTATCCTCAGCAGTGTGATATCAGCTAAAGTCACCGCAGCCTGTGGAAAACATGCAAAGGAATCTGGTTGACCTTTAGGTGCAACAGAAAGATCAAACAGCCTTGCTGATGAGTCTGGTTGACCTACAAGCACATCTTTGAGATCACCTCCCTCTGCAGCCCATCCAAAACTGGCTTCCAGCACCTTCCTATTCCTCCCACACACAAAGACACCTTCCACGTGGAGTCAGAGGCCAATGCCCTATCCCTACCACTCCACCCGTGGGAGGGTACAGCCAATCACATTTGCATACACATTGATGCATAGGTGCTCGCGCCCCCAGCCCCGTCCCCATTCCACCCTTCCCCAAATCCCCGCCCCCGCCTCCTCCCCCAGGCACGCTGCATTTCCCCTCCATCTCTCTCCCCCAAGCTTGCAAGCCTGGGAGGGGAAATGCAGCATGCCCACCAGCAGCTCCCTGCCAGCCCCGCCGCACCCAGCTAACCTCCGCTTCCGCGTTCCGCCTCCGGAGGCGCCGCCCCACCAAGCTGCTTTTCTTAGCTCACAGGCTTGCTGCCCGTCAGCTGTTCGGCAGGCGGCAAGCCTGGGGGGAGCGCGGGGGGTAGCGCAGCGGCAGAACCTTGGGGGAGTGGTATGGGGAGGAGGCGGAGCCGGGCTCTCCACCTCCTCCCCATACTCCTCCCCCGAGGCATTGCCGCTGCACTACCCCCCGCGCCCCTCTCCCCAAGGCTTGCCGCCCCCCGAACAGCTGACAGGTGGCAAGCCTGTGAGCTAAGAAAAGCGGCTTGGCGGGGCGGTGCCTCCGGAGGTGGAACACAGAAGCGGAGGTTAGCTGGGTGCGGGGGAGCTGCCGGTGGGTGCTCTGCACCCACCAATTTTTCCCCAAGGGTGCTCCAGCCCCGGAGCACCCACGGAGTTGGTGCCTATGCACTGATGTGTGACAGGCAAGTCGGTGTATCTGTTTTTAAAAAGGAAAATGAATCTGCTTTCCACCTCCCAAATTCATTCCCCTGTATTTCTACAGTCTACCTCTGCCATACATGTATTTGTTTGAATGGAGTGTGCAATAAAAGACCAGTTTTGGAAAGTTAATTTATCTTTATTAATTCAAAGTAGGGGAGAGAAAGGAGTGGCAGTTATAGGAAAACTGAGGCACTAAGAGGGAGAGGGATGTAAATGAGGTCACACAGGGACTCATAGCCAGAGCTAAGGATAGAACCAAGGAGTCCTGACTCCCAGCCCGTCCCTGATGTAATTACTAGGCCCCACTCCCCTCTGTGGAATGAGTTGCTGGGTCTCAGCCCAGTTCTTGTGGGGAACATAGCATCAAGCATCCCCCCTTCACCGGCAGTCACAGTGGTGGGGATAGGGGCTTAATAGAGTGTGGGAACCCCCATTCTCCTGCTGTCTGCCCCTCTGTGGGGGTTCCTGGGCAAGCTGGGATCCTGTGGCTTCTGCCCCCTCCCCAGCAAGAGGAGAGGAGCACTGAGCACTCAGAGGCCTCAACTCATGCTGTTGGGGCAGGACAGAGACTTGTCTGGCTCTGGCAAGGGAGTGAGGTCCAATGGTTGGGGCGGGCAGTCTGGGAGTCAGGACTCCTGGGTTCTCTCCCCAGCTCTGGGAGAGGAGTGGGGTAGGGGTAAGCAAAGAGTCCTCCAAAGACTACAGGATACTCAGTGGAGGGCAGCAAGTAGCATACAGGACACTTGAGCATCATCCTTACCACCAGAAATGCCCTCCTGGTACAAAATAGCTCTCCTTTACCTCTCTGTTCAGTTCCACTACTCAACCAATTCTGAGTTTGTGTATAGTTATGGTGACCCTCAAAATGTCATTGAAGGAATTCCAGGTAGAAATATTATGCAAATGCAGCCCTATAGCCATACTTTCACCTGTTCACCAATAAATGAGAGCAGCGAGTTCCTTACCTTCTAGAGTCTGAGGAATAGGGCTTACAGTTAAATACCAAGCTAAGTGCATTATTCCAGGTGAGACTATACCAGAGCAATATTGAGACTGAGCTTCCTGCTCTGATGTTTTTCCTATAGAATCAATTATGCAATTTACCCGCCTTTATCTGTACCCCTATCAAACCTAGAGTCCACACTATTAGAATCCCTTCCTTGTCCCCCAGCATGAGATACACGCCCTCTGCAACATGTATCTCATGCCAGTGGACAAGGAAGAGATTCAGATAATGTAGAAGTTCACATAATAGAACAGAGACCGGCCCCCAGCCAGGACTATGTGGAGGACAAGCCCCCAGCTGAGGAGGAAGCCACCTTGCTGGTGAGTGGCTCCAGTGGCAGTGCAGGAGCCCTCCGCAGTCCTGCTGTCATGGGAGCGAGTGACTGGGGCCGTGACAGCAGAGCTGCAGAGGGTTCCCTGCACTGCCGCAGGGCCAGTGGCACCCAATCCCTGGAGGTTCAAGGAAGTCTGTGGTCCTGGCTGGGCAGAGCAGACTCCTGCCCCCACCAGGACCACAGCCTCCCGCTACACCTTGCCCCTGTAGGTATGGGTTGTCACCAGCCCTGCAGCAGTGCAGGGAGCCCTCTGCAGCCCTGAAGTCATGGGAGGGAGTAGGCAGGGCAGGGCAGAGCAGAAATCCCTGGCCAGGACTGAGAGGAGAAGAAGGAGGGTGACTGACAAGCCCGTAACTGAGGGGAGGCCACCCTGCTGCTGAATGGCTCCTGCCCGCTCAATGACCCAAACAAAATCCATGTCCCCCATGCTATTTGGATAATTAGGAGTATATTGTACATGGGCTGGTTTTGCTCCCATATCACATTCCAAACTAAGGTCTCATTTACTATCCATCATCATCAGTAATTCCCGTTTCAGTATTACTGCATTCCATCTTGCTCCCTGCCTTCAGCTTATTTCCTCCCCCCCCGCCCCCCCCCAAAAAAGTTTTGTTTTAAACATTTCCACATGTCTAAACCCTCTAGGATCTGTTTGCAATAGAGCACTGTGAATGACTGAACCCTGTTCTGTGTGGGAGGGTTTGAATGACTTTCCTGGCCACATGGCATTAACACCTTTTATTGATTCTGCACTGATTGCTGTTTTCTGAGCTGGCACCGCCTCATTCATTTTCCTAGCACTAGGAGGTGTCTGGCTCTTTCCCCTGTTTTAGGCAGCAGTCATTAGTTCAAATAGAAGTGCTTGGTTGCATACATCCTCACTCTAGGAAGGAGGCACCATCACATACCCATTTATGGTCGTTGGTTTTCTGAATATTAATTCCTAATTGAGGATCCAGTTCAGCAAAACACTGAAGCACATGCTTAAAGTTAAGCACATGCATTGCTGAAATAGGGCCTGAATCTGTAGACTACAGAGCAACAGCCAGCGCTGTACTTTATTCAGTATTTGTACAGTGGCAACAGTGTGCTGGGAACTATAGACAGATATAAAGACAAAATCTCTTACATTCTAGACAACATGCCTGTGCAGGCTGCGGGGGATGGGGATAGACACAAAATACCCATGCAATTCTCTCACAATCTAGATATAACACATACAAATGCAGGAAAAGGTGATGGGCTGCATGACTGAACAGTGAAGTTCAGTACATAGTTTGATAGCTTCTGAGTTTTATTGTTTGGGTAAAGGCTTTACAATGATTAGTATATACAGTTGGAAAAGTTCATTGTGAACAATTAGAAGCAAAATGTATCATTCTAATATATTGGATTGTGATTTTCTCCAACATTTGTTATTCAAAATTCATACATGTTTTCAACTGGTTCTTGGTTTATAGGTCATTCACTAAGAAGTCAATGGAAATATTCAAAATCTGGAATGTCCACAGTGCTAGCTAGTTGTATAAGATGTGTGATATTGCTTCTGTTCCCTGAGTGGATGGCTCAAATTAACACTCCATCAGTTAGTTATAAAACATTTCAAGCATATGTAATTCTAAATTTGTTTCTGGTGAATATTTAAGCCTAACATTCACTTTCCACACACATTTGTATTAATATAACTCATTTGCTAGAATAGTGGAAAGATAATATAAAAGGGGCACACCACACAGTCAATAAAAACTTGAAACATATTACTGAATTTTATTTATTTTTCAGAACTGAGTGCATACTGAGGAACACTTCTGAGGGGATGACTACAACTGCTAAGACTTTTGGAAGAAATATACTGATGAGGGGCTTGATCTAATCCAAACATTTCCTTTCCTTATTGTAAAACAAGGATAGCTGGGATGTGAGTTCTCAGAGAGCTTCTCATCTTATTTTTTAAGCCATTAGTAAGCAGCTATCCCATGATCTAGGCACTCGCAAAAATTACAATTTTCACAAGAAGAATAGAAAATACAGGTAAGCCTAGATTCTGCCACCTTTACTCATGGTGGATGTAGGGGACCACAGAAGATTGTGTTACGGCATAGCAAGGGTGTTTTCGCTTTCTCACGCTGTCTCAGCAGGCCGGTTACTGAAGGTCACGGCTTGCCAGCTGCAATCTGTTTTGAGCTAGCTAAAACTGCTTTGCATGGCCTTGAGCCAGGGGACGAACACAGCCTGTGGAAAGCCCCTGATTAATTATGTATGAGATGCTTTTATATAGTTGTATGAGCCCGCCCCGCTTTTGGACTCCGTACCAGGCCGAACTTCGGTGAGCTGGGTTCCCCGTCTCCGTGACAGCAACGCCAGGAGTCCCCGTTGCGGATTTGTCACTTTGCCTTCAATAAAGCCAATAACACACAGTGTGTGTGGGCCTCGTTCCTGCAGAGCACCCTGGGTAGGCCCGCAGCCTCCCAAGAACGTAACAGTGGATATCACCTTGCTTTGTGAGGAGTCCTATGTTCTCCAAAGGGAAATCTCCAGGAGTAGCATGCTACTCAATCTGAGTGAAGGGGCAGAATCTGGCCCTTAACGTGTTGTTCACCTGATAGATACAGATCTTTTGGCAGATGTAAAACAACAATAAAAGTCACTCCATAGTACTAATACAGTCAGATCCTTAGTTCTAATCCCTATTCCTTCTTGGTACTGGATCTTGGTGGGCGCCTCCTCCAGTTTCTCAAAATGTGGTGAACCTTGAAACCAGACTCTGTTAGAGTGGTTTAAAGGTTCATGACAAACCTCTGGGAAAGACGACGCTATTGCCAGTGCAAGATCTATTTTGGATGGTTCATCTAGACTCATTTTACTTATCGCAAGAAAAGATGCTTCTAGCACTTCCCTAGTCAGCATTGTTTTTAAAAGCTTCAATGTATCGTTACTTGCTTCATCCTGTAACTGCTCATTGAAACCAGCATATGTTTTCTACATTTACTGTGGCAATGGTTAAGCATGTGCACATATAGTAATGCTTAGCCCTTAATAGCTAAAATATTTAAGCCAAATGGATATTTCCCATTAGTTAACCTATGTGCATATTGTTCAGTACTGCAAGCAAGGTCAGAAAAATATGAGGATTATAGTACAATGTGCTGTAAATGCAGACAGATATTTACTCTGTGGGACTGTGATAGCAGCATACCTTTCCCCAGCAGGAAGACGTGGCTGCTGCCTTAGCTTGCCCTCTGTGAATGGCAATATCCCTCTGATTGCAAGGTTTAGCCCTCTGGCCAAGCCTGAATCTTTCTCTTCTTCAAGGAACAGAGACCAAATAAGATTAAGTTAAAAAAAAAATTCCAAACAGCCTCAACAGTTCTAACTGCAGGAATTTCCATACCACCTCCCTACGAGGCACCATAGAGTAAAGGGGACCCCATTCCCATCCTCTATCCCAGCTCCAGCCCATGGTCCTAATAAATTAAGTCACCATCCATCTCAGCCTCCACACTCCTTTTCCTTCTCCCCAGGGATACTTCCTACATTGGTTAGTTTGCCTCGTAAGGCATCATCCTGATTCCTTCTCTCATGGTTTTCTACCAGCTTCCACCTTCTGCACCACAGCAAACCACCACTTACTACTCAGGTGCTTTCCCAGCAAGTTAATGCCCTTCTAGCTGGAAACCACAGAGTCCTTTCCCTGTGCTGCAAAAAGCCTATCTTCAGCATATAACCACTTACTTCTACTACCTCTCCCTCATATTACACACAGGCTGCCCTTATAACTCCCAGCAGACAATAGCTGTTGGTCACACAGTCTGGGAGTTAAACTAGGCACAGGCGAGAGACAGCCCAGGAGCCAGCTCACCCTGTGACAGGAATAAGGACTAAAACTTGGGAACTTTAATACAAGCTTTTTGGGACAGGGACTTGTTCTGTTTTTGTGCAGTACCTATCACAATGGGGGATTCTGGTCCATGACTTGGGTTCCCAGGCATTACCATAATTATTTCTTAGAATTCATATTATTACCATCAATAACTAGCTGGCTATATTTAAAAAATGCTGGTTCAGATTCTGCTTTCATTTACACCATTTTACACTGCTATAAACTCCAGATTTACACTGGTGCAAGTGAGGGCAGACTTTGACGTACTGACTGTAACAGCATGAAAAGTAAATTCTGAAAATCCTTTACAGATTGATACATACTGAGCAAACCAGCGGGACAATGGTATCTGACAAAAGCAGAAATAGCAGTCAACCACTAGTACCTGTCAGAGTCAAGCAGCTTTGTTTATTTGAGATATTGTACTAACGTGGCAGTTATGTCAGGCTGTATTAGCTGAAAGTAGCAGAAGTGGCAGATACAAAATTGAAAACAACAGCAGCGGAGTGAGCGGAGCTGTGAGATGCAGAAATGAAAGCAGCAGAGGTGGGGTGTGGAGAAGAGATGCAAGAAATGGAAGCAAGCAAGACCAGAGAGAGGGCAAAAGAGTGCTACAGAAGTAGAAAGAGAAACGGAAGCAAAAGAGGTGATGTATTCATCACTTGTCTAAATCACAACACTCTCTGGCTCTGTCATAGGCTTAGATTATTTCTAGATGTATCTGCCCGCATTCTTACACTTGAGTAAAAGGCATTATATAATAAATACAAGATCATTATTAACATCAACATTAAAGAAATATGGCTACATTTTACAGGACTAGAGGACAAATGGAAATTATGACTCTGCTCATGTTTTTAAGGCAGTAAAGAAACTAGAGCAGCTCTTCATCTGATGTAAACTAGCACGACTGATTTCAATGGCGCTATTTCAATCCATACCTGCTGAGGATCTAGCCCACTACATCTAAGGCAAACCAATTGTGCTCTGATACACCAGTTCCCATTTCCTTCTTCCTGTACTTTTCTTCTTTTATTTGTTCCTCTGTGAAGTTATTTAAAAATAAACTGCCTCCCCAAAGAAATGAAGTTTTCCAAAGCGATTGGACCACACGCTGGTCTCAGAGTATAAACCCCAAATAACTCCCCTGATGTTACTATAGTCTTGCAGGATTTGAACTGTTGTAATTGAGATGAGAATCTAGTCCATGATATACAAATCTATTTATAACCCTACTCGAGTTGCACTACGCGGAATTTTCCTTTTACATACACCTAAAATGCCTAAATCTTTATCATATGTTTAAGGAAATGAGTGGAGACACCTATTCCGAACCACCCATAACCAAGCATTTTACAGTTGTTTTATTAAAATTATTCAAATGAATACGTTTTCCCCTTTACTGTCTTAAATGGCTTCAAATGAATAACAGTGTAAATAAGCCAGAATTATAGAGATACACTGTACCTTTCCATGGTTTGGGATCTATCAGTCTTTCCATGGTTAACAAAATATCCATAATAATGCAGTTGGCATGCAAGGTCCCAGCCTGGGCATATGTCTGATTACTTTCTTAAACAAGGTAAAAAAAAAAAGATGTCCATTGTTAAGCAATACCTATGTAATAACACAGACGTTTAGTTTAACTATACATTCATTTAGCCCCCAAAATCTGGATTTTAACCATAAGATCTAGAAAGGAATTAGATGGGAATGTTGGTGTCTGTTACATACATTTTGCAGTCTGTAGTAGAAATACATTTTTAGAAGGACTCTGTAATGGAAAGGCTAAGCAGACAAGCTCCTTGATGCTCTTAGTGGGTGTCACCAACAGAAAATGGGCTGTCTGACCTATTGGCCAGAGCAGCAGTCAGGAGCCTGGAGTCACATACCAAGAGATCAGAGGCTGAGATATGCCAGAGGGCAGACACAGTCAGGCAGGGTCAGAATACCAGGAGATCAAAGTCAGGCACGTGGCACAAGGGAAGCAGCCTTAAGCAAGGAAAACCCAGTTGCATGGACAACTTCCTGTTCCTATGCTCTGTTGAAATACCAGCAGGGAACCAATCAGGACCCGCAGAGTTCCGCCAATCAGAGCCCAGGACTGGAGTCCTCTGTTGGAGTCCAGCTTCTAATCCTGACAACTATTAGCTGGACGCACTGGGTGACAGGTTGGAACTTACTGGTTCCTAAAAACCTTATGGCCCAGGGTCTGAGACCTGTAGTCCCTGATAGTGGGTGAAACTCTTCCCTCTACAGAGGGCCGCATGAGGCCTATACACTGTATCAGTCTCACTTAAGGCTCTTTAGGGCTATGCACATCCTCCTCTCTGTGGAGGAAAGCTTAAGGCAGAGCTAATAGCTATCGTCGCCTCTTTATCCTCCAGTGGGGAGGCAGGCTTCTTCCTCTCTAGTCCATCTCCCTATACAGCTACCTAGTGCATACCCCAACATTCAGATACTGTGCTAGAAGAGAGGATTTGGGCATATATACGTTCCTACAAAGAGGGGAATGACAAGAGCAGTAGATTCTCTGAACCTGCCCTCATCCACTCCATTGAGCAGCAAGGAGTCCCTGAGGAGAAATGCTGCATATCTTTCAGCAGTGTCCCCATTCCAAGTCCAGATCTCCTCCTTGCATTGCAGAATTGTGCTAGCTCCATTGCAGGGCATCTTCCACACTCCCAGAGGAGAGGGTGGGATTTGCCCCACAATGCGAGAGGATGAAATTGGTCGATATGTGGCTTTGGTCAGGGATCTTTTATAATTAAGCAAATGTCATCTTGAGGAATTCTGGTTATTCTCTCCACACATGACAACTGAGTTTGGACTTCAGGATAAAGGGTTACATTCTGGTACCCTGAAATACTGACAAAATGAACAGAGAAACTCTATGACTTACCTGCTTGTCATCATAATGGTAAATAAAGAGAATTATTTTGGTAATAATTCCAGTCACATACCTCTCCTCTCTTTTACACTACCCTAGCTCCACTGTGGAATTATTCTTGATTTATGCTTGTCTGAGAGGAGAAGGCGGCCCTAAATTTTTACAAGGAACCTTGAAAAATCTCGCATTCCTCCTTTGGGATCAAACACTGACAGTGTGACCTAGTCTATTTCTTCTATTTGAAGAAAAATAGTCCAGAGCTCCTGAGGTGCAAGACTTGTGTATGTACAGTAGTTATTATAAATTAATATCTCATCATGAGTTTCTAGCATGGGGAGTTAGTGTGCATGCATTACAGCTGGATGCAACAGTTTCTCAGCTCCACTGATTTTAATTAAGGTGTGCCTCATTGCATCATGGCTGAATTTGGCCAACAGACTTTGATGTGTTTTCAGAGCTGCTATAATTGCTTGTTGTGACTCCAGATCCTAAAAGATTTGCTTCAAAGGAGCCATCAAATTCTTGCAACTAGTTCCAGTGCTCAGCTTTGAGATGTTCCATTCGGAATAAAATATCCACTGCACCATATGGAAACTTTAAATGCATAGTTATTATATTGGCATGTCCACGTAGGCATATAACAACAAAAGGAAAGCTTTCAAATGTTCAAAAGCACCCACAGAGACTTGAATATGTGTAGCTATAAGCAAGTCCAAGTAGCTGTGTTAAAGCTTCATTTTTGCTTTTAAATGCTCATTTCAGCCTGGAGGGAATCCAGAATGGAAGTTTCATTTTCCCATGAAAAACTACAAAAACAAAGAGTTTTACTTGCAGGTTTGCCAGACTTTTCAAGTGATTCCAAAGTCCCATCTTATATAAAAGGCAAGATGTTCCACAGGATCAAGCACTAAACTGGGAGCCCCGTAATATGAGTTTTTCTGCCTTAGGCAACTCACTTGAACTCTGTTTCCCTGGCCACCTTTTCTTTGTCTTGTTTTCTTATAACTTAATGTCTTCAGGGCACAGCCTGCTTCTTAATATCTCTTTGTACCGTGCCATGCACACTGTGACCCTGATCATCACTGGGGCCTCTAGGCACTATTTAATACAACTATGTCCTGTTATGTGACCTTGTGGCCTGACAGTAGTTCAAGTTTAAGCACTACAAGTTTTATTAAACTAAAAAAAAAAAAAAAAAAACAACAACAAACCAAACATACAACCCTCAGCCTTTTAATGCCAGACGAGAAGATACAGACAGTTCCCCTTCTGCTGCTAGTGTTACTATTACGTTCAGTTTTCCTCTCGCAGTCATGAAAAACAGATACTCCGCCTGAACTTCCACAAAGAATTGTCATTTCCTGAGTCAGGGGCCTTTCCTAGGCAGAAGCATCCATGCCCTTTGGGGGCTGTCTCTGCATATGCCAAGAAATGCTCAGCCAGCCAGCACAATACATTCACTTTAAAAAAAATCCTAATAAAGGCTGCAATTCAGCAAAGCACTTAAGCATGTGCTTACTTGAATCCAAGCTCTAACTGTCTATCTTGCAGTCAGCGTAAGCTTTGAAGGAGCCACTGAGGTTGTAGGTAATGGGGCCAATGGAAAGGCTGATTCTTATTCCCACAGCTAGCACCAGACACTCAGTTTAACTCTACCCTTAGAGCTGGTCCAAGTGTTTCAGCTCCTCAACTACAAGCTCCTCTCAGACTCTCATGTTGCCAGTTACAGAGCAAGCAGAGTAGAAGAGCAGTGCTCTCCCTGAGAGCTACCAGGATTGTGACCTGGATTCACAAAGGTACTTAGGCACCTAACTCTGGGTTTAGGTGCCTAAGCCCCAGTTTTGGTTTCGCTGCAATTCACAAAAGTCCTGCCAAACTCTGTAGGTGCCTAACCTCATTCTGTGCCTTAATTGTCAGAGTAAACGTTCCCTAGGCCCATACGTTTCTGCCTCTGAGCATGGACATTGCTGCCTCACTCTAGGAATCTGGGTGCCAACTCCCACCTAAGCCCCAGAGTGATTCAGAAACCAAGAGAAGATAGAATTTAATCTGCCTCACTCATACGTGGAGCCTGATCTAGGAGACATGCTCAGAGGCCCCCTGCTGGATCAAGTCCCATTCAAAATCTGCCAACTGGAGGAGCAGGGGATGGTGGTGCCCACCTTATAACTCTCAGGCCAGTGGTTAGAGCACTCACCTGGGGGATGTGGAGAACATAGGATCAATTTCACTCCTTAGGCAGAGAGTTTGAACAAGGGTCTCCCACCTCTCAGGCACGTGCTCCTACCACTGAGATATGGGATATTCTGATGTGGTACTCCTTCAGTCTCTCCTGTGGGAGCTGTTCTAGCTTGGATAAGTAATTAAAGAGTGATTGAAGCATGGGGACTGGACCCTGGTCTCCTACCTCCCAGGTAGGTGCCCTATTCATCAGACAGCAGAGTCATTCTCTCTCTCTTTCTCTGGCCCAGTGACTGTAAGTATTTATACATGATAGAACAGCTTTGTCCTTTTTTATTCAAAATGTGACCCAATTTTATGTAAATTCCCTGTTACTTACCTGGTGGATTTTGATGCCTTTATTAAAAATATTATGTACAGCTTTTAGTGAATAACACATTAAAAGGCTAAAAGAAAGTGACATTATTTAACTTTTCTTAATAGGTGGGTTTGCAATGAAACAAGAAGTGAATCAGTGGCATTCTTCCAATGGTGCACATCTGAGGAACAAGAAGTCACATTATTTTGGAAGCCAGACAAGATGCTCTGTGAGCAACCTTTAAAAACTTACCTTTGTCACACAACAAAGTAAAGAAAAAAGATGACAGGCTTGATCCAGAGAGACCCCTGCCACTGCTTAAATAAGCATCCTGCTCCTAGGTATGGGGGTAGGTTGTGCCATCAGTTTTCAAGCAGAACTTCTCACTGACATCAATGAAGCATTCTGATAGACAGCAGGTTGTACCAAGTGGCCTATGGGAAAGAATTAAAGAGTAAATAATTCTAAATATATCTGATTTGTTTTAAAGTTCTTCGTATATTCTTCTAGATAAGTCCCATGCATATTTATGGTTCTATAGTTTGGTACTATGGTTTATGGTAATGTAGTTTAACTTAGTCTTAAATATGTACCTAACAGGCAAGGGCTAATTTCTCCACGAAGAACCATTTTTCTTTACATTGTACTTGTATTTTTGCAGTTGTTTTTTAAAAGGGAAATTCAAACAATGATACTTGGATCACAAATTTGTGCATAGTAATGCTTTTTCTCTTCAATTAGTATCTATGACAAGGTATTGAAAGGGTAAGTAAGTAAGTAAACTAAGGATTAATTCCCTTAGATGAGGAGAGGCTACAGGGAAATGGTCTGCCTCTCCTTATTACTATTGTTTTTCTTTGCAGATTGTTATTAAAAAACTAATATCCAAAGACACACTATAGTATAACATTACTAATAAAGGGAAATATTATAATGGCCTTACTCACTACGCATAATACCTTACTCCACAAGTACTCTCATTGAAATCAGTGGGACTAATTGTGGAGTAAGTTGCTATTCAATATGAGTCAGACTATCACAATTTGGGCCAAAGGTTTCTATCCACTAGATTGTGTAGTAATGCTATGTATTGGGATTGTTTAGAGGATTTTCAAGGCAAATCTTGTTGAGAAGAAGAGGGACTCTCACAGATATTATAATGCTCTATTTCCAAATATTAATATACACCCCCACACAATTTAAAAGCCAATGGGTAGCTCTGCAAAACATATTTATTTAACCACAGTACTGTTCCATGGACTGTTCCTACTACAGAAGGAAACTTTCTGGCCCCAGATTCCTTCATGATGACTAAACAGCTTTTCCTTAATAAAATGTGACACATCACTACCATAAATATATAAAAGCTGCATTTTTCTTTTAAAAAAAAAGCACATGTTAAGCACATCGAACAACAAGATGATAAGTAGAGGAGTCAGAGGATACTTCATCTTGAGAAAAGGTCCAAGATAACCCCACTGAGCTGTGGTCTTTCAAATGTATCTTTTTTTCCCTCTTAGCTGTTTAAAGTCTTGCCAGATCAACAAACTCCATGCATATGGGGTGAAATCCTGGCCCCACTCCTGGGAATTTTGCCATTAATTTCAATGGGGACAGGATTTCAGCAATGGTGTTTTTCTGTTGAGCTTGTTAGAATTAATAGGAAGCTCTCAATTTCCATGAATTGCCAAGTAGACTTAATGTGCTAAAATTATACCATTTATCCCATTATGTTCTTTGAATAATTTAGCCCTTGACCCTGCAAATGCTTATGCGCAATCTTAACTTTAAGCAGTTCTCTACTCAGATACACAGAGTTAAGCATGTGTATAAGTGTTTGCAGGATCAAGGTAATACTCAGTTGGTGGCTAACACAGGAGTTACAATATATCAATAATTATATTAAACAAACACACAGGTTCAATTAACGTCAAGCATCTCTTTTCAGAATTACATAAGAGATTACAAAAATACCCTAAGTTTTCTCTACTTCATTCTACATATGCAGTTTCCAAAGATCTTCCCAGACAGACACTCCCTGCTGGTATTTCAACAGACTGGGACAACCAGGCTTTTGGAAGTATGGAAAATGCTAAAAATGCATAAATCACCATATCAATTCCATCAGGCAAAGGCAGGTCCATGAAAACAGCAGCATTTTAAGTATCACCACATTCATAATCGTCACATTATGCAGCGTGATCTTGCCCTGACCACCACCTTTCAGCAGCTTGTTGGATGACTTGCTCAGCCATGCATTATTCACCAGAGGTTCTGGGCTGTCTCAAAGGCAATTACTGTTCTGTGTACTGTCCTCATGAAGGATCATTTTAACCAGTATTTTGTATTGTGCAATTAAGAAGATTATACTATGTCCCCTGAAACAGTAAATTCAACAAAATAGTATTATAATTTAGTCTCTCGCTTTAGTGGCATAATATAACTAGAAACGATTTACAGTGGTACAGATTTCTATTTTTCTTAATTTTTGGTAATTACATGAGAATGTCTATTGTCTCACATGATCTCCAATTCAATAATTCCTGTTCTCTAGTATAAAATGTGTAATCTTTTCAGTGATCAATTCATAGGTGTTTGTAGACCACAACCTAGCCACTCTATTACACTGTGTGTTACTATTGCATACTAAGGCCCTGACTCTGCACAGACAAACTCCTGTGCCTACAAAGAACCCCAGTGAAGTCAATAGTATCTGCCCACCTGGATTTCATGACAAGATCAGTGACTATTAGTTACACTATAACTGTCCTTATGGGTAGGAGTTTAGAACTGAGAGTCAAGATACCTAGGTTCTGGCTCAGATCAATTTGGTGGCATTTCTGTCTGCTGACTTGTGAAGAAAATGTAACTCTGTGTTGCAACAAACACAAAGAGTAGTTCCCCACCTAGTATCACTATATGTGTAAATGTACTGATTTTCCTCAAACTTCACTTGATTCTTAAGTCTCAACTATAAAACAAGTAAAATCTATGTACTCTGTATAATATATTATATGTTGTATTAATATAGATACATTAAAAAGCATAAGCACAATGAGGCAGTGGTAGTTTTATCTTAATGTTAAGTTGGTGTTGTTTTTTATTGTGGTTAGGGTTCTTGCTTTTCATCACTTGGGGCTGGTCTACACTAACCCCCCAATTCGAACTAAGATACGCAACTTCAGCTACGTGAATAACGTAGCTGAAGTCGAACTATCTTAGTTCGAATGAAAAGGTACTTACCCGGGGTCCACATGCGGCGCGCAGGCTCCCCCGTCGACTCCGCCTACTCCGTTCGTCGAGCTGGATTACCAGCGTCGACAGGGGAGCACTTCCTGGTTCGATTTATCGCGTCTAGACAAGACGCGATAAATCGAACCCAGAACATCGATCCGACACCTCCGACGCGGCGGGTAAGTGTAGACCTACACTAAGCCCAGGGCTACACTAGGGGAGAGGGTCGATCTACGATACGCAGCTTCAGCTACGTGAATAACATAGCTGAAGTCAGCGTATCATAATCGACTTACCTGGCCATGAGGACGGTGGCGAGTTGATCGCTGCCGCTCCCCCATCGACTCCGCTTCCACCTTTCGATGAGGTGGATTTCCGGAGCCGACGGGGAGCGCTTTCGGGGATCGATTAATCGCGTCTAAACAAGACGCGAAAAATTGATCCCCGAAAGATCGATTGCTACCCGCCGATCCGGCGGGTAGTGAAGACAAGCCCTAAGACATAGAGTTGATGCCAGCCTGGTTCACCAATGTAAAGTGACTTTTGATAGTGATCGTTACATTATCTTCTGAGGAATGGCTCTTCTCTATATACACTCTAGTTAAAAGTAAATATTGGTCATGATAATGAGAAGTTGCTATGTTTCATCATCTAATATAGCAGTGATATGTCAGCCAGAGGTTACCCCATGTTGTCTTCTTTGAGGTTCAGCTTCGGTGTAATACTTTGTGGGCATAATGGACTGTGAAATCAAGGTTGTAGCATGAAACTGCAGCTCACTTTGATATTGACTGGGGGTGCTGAGAATGTTTTGAGGGGCTTGTTTGGAAATGCTGCCTGGTTGGGTGTTTATCTATGAAAATATTGAGGCAGGCATTTACCTAATTTACATGCACATACAGGGTTTAAAGCACGGAGGTGGTGTGAGGTGATGTACTTGCCACCTGTAGCACCCTCTTCCACGGCTCAGGCCTCCAGCCAAGTCACCTAAAGTTCAGTCCCCTTCTGGGGTAACAAAAAGGTCCAAACTGAAGGCCTAAGAAATCCATAGTAATAATACTTCTTCAACCTCTGTCAGGTCAAATTAATAACTACTTCTCCAGGAGGAATTCCCAGGCTATCCTCCCCCAGGGATACTGGCAGTTTCCCTGCTCCCCACTCATGAGCCCCATTGCAGAAATTCTTCCAAGCCTCACCTGGTCCCTGTGGATTTCTTCTATTCGTGTAGGCCCTAACTCAGGGCTTCTCCACATGAGCCTACTCTACTCCCTGTAGGTTTCTTCTACCAGACAACTCTCCTTTTTCCTCCTTTCCCTGAAACCAGTTTCCACCTCTAGCAATCTCTGGTCTGGAGACCTACACCAGCTCTCTTTCCAGAGCCTGATCAGAGGAATTCCATCACTGTTTCTCTTCCCCTGGGACCCTTGGAAAATCCACTGACCACTCTGTGCCTCCCATCCCCTTCCAACCTATAGAAACTGCAGGACTTCATTCAAGGCACTGCTTTTCTCTCCCCCTTCTAGCTAAGAAACTTTTCTTTTATATTGTTCAAGCAACCTCTTTCTAGCTCAGCTGTTCCATTACTAATTAGTTAAAGGGCACCAGCTGGAGCACTTAATTGCTACCATGTGTAGCCTATAGGGTCAGCATGGGACAGTTAGGACCTAATTTTTCTGAAGGGCCATTGGCCCCATGACAAGTGGTGTTTGTGTATTTTCTCCCTGTACATGGACTGTGCTCCTGTTTGAAAATGTGGGCTTATACATTTCATTGCGAATTTTAAGGTTATTATACCGTTGTGTACTTTTTAATAGGAAATAGTAAAAATACCCCACTGATTATCAGCCTGAGCATATGAAGATATCTTAGTATCTCACAAATCCAAGACAGAGGAGTAAAACAATGGGTGGTTTGTGTTTGTTTTTTTATTAGTGAAGAGCTTAAAAAGTGATTGGATCCTGATTTTGAACACACTGAAACTGAAGTTCAAAGATACGTGGATCCTAGGCTTTTGTGTGGCTCATTAGAAGGACAGGAACGACAATCATCTCAGATCAGATTTCCACTACTTCAAACTTCACATCTGGGATTTTAGTTTGGGTCAATGTCTCATTTTTTATTTGCATTACAGCAGCCTCTTTAGATCCCAACTGAGGGTACGTCTACACTACAGAATTAGGTCGAAATTATAGAAGTCGATATTTTAAAACCCGATTTTATGGAATCGATTGTGTGTGTCCCCACTAAAGAGCATTGAGACCATGAGGTCGACGGACTGTGTCCACAGTATCGGGGCTAGCGTCGACTTTCGGAGTGTTGCATTGCGGGTAGCTATCCCACAGTTCCCGCAGTCTCCGCCGCCCATTGGAATTCTGGGTTGCGATCCCAAAGCCTGATGGGGCAGAAAACATTGTCGCTGGCGGTTCTGGGTACATGTCGTCAAGCCATCAAACGTCCCTCCCTCCCTCCATGAAAGCAATCTTTTTCGCGCCTTTTTTCCGGGGTTTCCGGGTTTGCTACGGAAGCCTGCTCAGCTCACAATTACCGTACATCTCCAGCGTACGCCTGGACATTAGGTCTAGTGGGGATTCAGTCGCACTATAATATGAGCCAGAGGGATAGCTCAGCGGTCTGAGCATTGGCCCGCTAAACCTGGGGTTGCGAGTTCAATCTTTGAGGGGGCCAGGAGAGGATGATGGATATCAAGCCTACTGAACCATCTGCAGCTAGAAGGGAAGGCACCTAACCCTTGCTTCCTGGCATATTGTACCATCTGCTGTTAGAAGGAAAGGAGCCTAACCCTTGCTCCCCCCTCCCTCCGAGAAAGCAACAGAGGGGGGAGCCCAAAATCCTTTCGCGCCTTTTTTCATGCGGGCACCATATTGCTGACACCATTGTTATCCACCCGCCACTTTTGCTCCCACTCTGCTGTCCTGCAGACACCATACCAGGGAAAGCATGGAGCCCGATCAGATCACCGCAGCTGTTATTGCCGTTATGAACACCACGCGCATTGTCCAGGAATATATGGAGAACGAGAACCAGGAGCTGCTACAGCTACAGCAGGCGAGGAGGTGACAGCAGCGCCCTGAGGACAGTGATGAGGACATGGACACAGACCTCTCTCAAAAAAGGCCCCCCCGGCAAGGTGGACATCATGGTGGTAATGGGGCTTGTTGATACAGTGGAACACCGATTCTGGGCCCGGGAAACAAGCACAGACTGGTGGGACCGCATAGCGCTGCAGTTGTGGGACGATCTGGGATGAATCCCAGTGGCTGCAAAACTTTCACATGCGTAAGGGCACTTTCATGGAACTTTGTGAGTTGCTTTCCCCTGCCCTGAAGTGCCAGAACACCAAGATGAGAGCAGCCCTCACAGTAAAGAAGCGACTGGCGATAGCTGTGTGGAAGCTTGCAACGCCAGACAGCTACCAGTCAGTCGCGAATCAATTCGGAGTGGGAAAATCTACAGTGGGGGCTGTTGTGATGTTGGCTGTTTGCATCTCTGGTTTTTTGGTAGGCTTGCCTGAGCTCCTTAATTTTAACACGGCACTGTTGCACGTCCCTGTTGTAGCCTCTGTCCTGCATGCCCTTGGAGACTTTGGCATATGTATTGGCATTTCACCTTTTGGACCGTAGTTCTGCTAGCACAGTTTCATCTCCCCATACAGTGATCAGATCGCGTACCTCACGCTCGGTCCATGCTGGAGCTCGTCTTCGGTTCTGGTACTCCATCATGGTCGTGGGGCTTTTCCTGTGTACCTGGGCAGAGCATTTGAGCTCAGACTGCTGTCCAGAGTGGTCAAATGTTGCACTGTGGGATAGATCCAGGAGGCCAATACTGTCGAATTGCATCCTCACTAAGCCTAGATCGATTCGGCAATATCGCTTTAAGCGCTAATCCCCTTGTTGGGGGTGGAGTGGTGAGATCGATTTTAAGAGCCCTAGAAGTCGATGTTAAGGGCTTCGTCGTGTGGACGGGTGAACGGATCAATCGATATAATGCTAATAAATTTGACCGAAACTCGTAGTGTAGACCAGGGCTGAGAATGGGTCCCCATTGTGCTAGGAACTGTCGAAAGATGGAGTCTGAGCTAGAACTCTTCAGTTCTAAATAGACAAGGAAAGGCAAAGCCAGAGGCATCTCTAGTCTTCCTTGTAAAGCCGTTGCTGCATATTTACAGGTTCCCTATCAGCCACTCTGATTCACTGGGCAGAGTCCGGTGGCTGAGCCACTTCCTTTGGAATGTAAAGTACCGTGCAACTTTTCAAAGGGTGTACTTTGAAAGGAAGCAGGCTGGAGAAGAGGAGGAGAAAGTTGGATTTCTTCTCTGTATTTTCGAACTGGCTTTCCCTATTTGAACTCTGGCTGCGGGTGATTAAAAACAACCAACTGATCATGCTTCCAATCCGTTACAAGGCGTGACTCTGAGCTGCCTACTCAAAATGTTTGTTCGTGCTCCGAAGTGGGGTTATTTGCAACAAGGTCAGCCAACCTGTCGTGGGAAGTGAATATGTTTGTGTCCTTGCCCCGGCGCTCAGTTTGACCTGTTAACAGAAAGCCGTGGTGCCCATTTGCTGAGATCGCACCTGCGCGCTGTTCCCGTTTGCGGGCAGCGAAGTGGCGAGCGAGATCCAAAAGGAGCACAAGTATGTAGAGAGCTGTTCATCCAGCCAGGAGCCCGAGAGCTGTCCAGAGTTTCAGCACCTCTGCGCTTTCGGGATCGCCAGCTACCCGGGCAGCCTTCAGCCCGCAATAACTGCAGAAGGACCCGCAGAAGGACCCGCAGAAGGAAAGCGGATCCTAGGAGCTAAGGTAAGGAGTAAGAAGGAATTTCAAAGCTCATCAAACACAGAAACAGATCCGCTATTCCAGGAGTGTGTGAGTGAGTTAGATTTGGGGAGAGAAGGGGGGGGGGGGTGAGAAAGAGAAAGGAATCCGGTAGGATCCCCTTTAGATGACCTACCCCGAGGTCTGCTGCTCTGCATTGTCTCTTTGTAAATGTGCTTCATAACTATCTGTGTGTGTGTGTGTGTGTGTGTCGCTGCGTTACAACGCAACCCACCCCAAGAGGTGAAACGGAGCACGTGGAATGTGCTTGGGCTGTGGGGTGCCTATTTCCATGTTTTCTGACAATGGGCATGTCTCTTGGTGAGGAAGCCCGAACTTAAGTGTGTGTTTTCCATTGTCCCTGCAAGGAGCCCCGGTGAGAAGAGGAGTGATGGGCAAAGAGGCGGGATGACGAGAGACCTGGCCGGTGCAGAGCCAGAATTAAAGGTCTAAATCCAAGCAAAGCAGCGGCGCCTTCCAGGTTGACCCCGGGCAGCCGCCAGCCCGGAGAGCTGAAGCGGGCTCCGGTGCCAGTGACAGATCCCTCCACCCGGAGTTTGAGCCGAGCTGGGCTAGCTGGATTCAGCCCTTGGGGGAGCCGCGGCTGCTCTTTCTTTCCCACCGCAGCCCATGGCTAACTTCTCCTCTCTCGCCGAGCCCAACGCGTCCTGCGCGCCCTGCGCGGGCAGGGGGCCCCCCTGGCCCAACGCCTCCGCCCCGCAGCTGCTCCCCGACTTCTACCTGGCCGTGCCCATCATCTACTCCCTCATCTGCGCCGTGGGGCTCACGGGCAACACCGCCGTCATCTACGTGATCCTGCGGGCCCCCAAGATGAAGACGGTCACCAACCTCTTCATCCTCAACCTGGCCGTGGCCGACGAGCTCTTCACCCTGGTGCTGCCCATCAACATCGCCGACCACCTGCTGCGGCAGTGGCCCTTCGGCGAGTTCATGTGCAAGCTGATCATCTCCATCGACCAGTACAACACCTTCTCCAGCATCTACTTCCTCACCGTCATGAGCATCGACCGCTACCTGGTGGTGGCGGCCACGCTCAGCTCCGCCAAGGTCTCCTACCGCACCTACCGCGCCGCCAAGCTGGCCAGCCTGGCTGTCTGGGCCTTGGCCTCCATCGTCATCTCGCCCTTCGCTGTCTTCGCCAAGCTCCACCGGGAGCAGGGGCGCTCCCAGTGCGTCTTCGTCTTCCCCAGCCCGGAGAGCTTCTGGTGGAAAGTCAGCCGCCTCTACACCCTCCTGCTGGGCTTCGCCATCCCCGTCTCCACCATCTGCGTCCTCTACGCCGCCCTGCTGGCCAAGCTGAGACGCGTGCGCCTCCACAGCCACGCCAAAGCCCTGGACAAAGCCAAGAAGAAAGTGACGCTGATGGTGCTGGTCATCCTGGCCGTGTGCCTCTTCTGCTGGACCCCCTACCACCTCAGCACGGTGGTGGCCCTCACCACGGACCTCCCGCAGACCCCCCTGATCATCGGCATCTCCTATTTCATCACCAGCCTCAGCTACGCCAACAGCTGCCTCAACCCGTTCTTGTACGCCTTCTTGGACGATAATTTCCGGAAGAGCTTTCGCAAGCTGGTTGAATGCAGGGCACCCCCCTAGAGCCCCCAGCCGTGGCTGCGCTCCTTTGTCATTTTCAAAGGGGGAAAGCGCATCCCGGGGGGACAATACCCGGGCGCCGGTCTGTGAACCGGCCTTGATCAAGCTATAGATCCACTGTACTCGTGAAATCAAAGCACAGGCAGGGTCCGGTTCTTTTCGGTTTGTTTTGCAGCCAGTGGCACAGTGTTCATACGGGAGGAGGAATGGGGCTTTTTAAATCCACACTAGTTCCTGGGCCTAGTCTTACCCATCACGCTCATTCTTTTTCCTTCAGTAGGGTGCTCTAGATTCCTGGGGGCTGTATATTGTGGAGCAGGAGCAAAATCCAACATTTACAAGATTTTAGTGAAGAATAGCTAAGTACTTTGACATCTCTCTCTATATATATTACTGGAGATCTGTAAAGCCAAATAAAGATATTTTACTGGGTGCCTTGCTTAATGAATCTTAAGCCTGCTAGTTTTATATCTGCAGTACTTACATTTTGTAGCTCAGTTTCACTCCCTTACTCCATTCTAAACAAATAAACCATAATTAAAAGAGCCTATGCTTTCATAGAACCGGATATCCCCCCTCGCCCTCTGGTCTGAGACACCTTGTTAGTCAGAATCAGATCTCATTTTTCAGTCCAAAAGCAGCAGAAATAATGCAGTGCTCAGTGTAAAGGCTCAGAGCCTACCATGTATACATCTCCTTCCCTACACATGAATGACTGTTAAAATCGTTTTGCATGGAATACTATCCTGCTGGATAAAAATCAATCTGCCCTTTCTGAACACATCTGGAAGAAAAAAATCACTATCTGGCTTTAGATCTTGTAGATTACGCTATAATTCTACATCTTTAACAACCTTGGAAAGACAGATCTCCCAAGGAGAAGGAATGAGGGAAAGTATTTAGTAACACCGCTAAGCTTATTTCCTTTTTATGTGGGACCTAAATATGCCTATTAAAATCTCCTGCAATCCCACTGCTTTCTCTGCATGGAGCAAGGAGCCCTTTAACTGGCTTTAAGACAGAAGAAAAGAGGAATCATAGTGTGTAGAAATATGGACGTGTGTTTGGAGCCACCTTCTGTAGGAACGGGCATTTTCAGCCCAGCAAACCATTCTATAATATAAAGTTCTCAGTTCCTATTAGTACCAGACTATATGGTTAGTTTTATGTGCAATACATATATTTATGATAGGTTCCTACATCTTCTCAAAAAATGCTCAGACTTCCCCCCCCCCCCCGCCCCCCGTAGCTACTTAAGGATCAGCTGTTATTTCACTATAAACCCTCACTTCAGAGTTAACACTTTTAAAGGGGGTTCTGACAAAACCAACCAACCAACCAACCAACCAACCAAAACCCTACTTCCACCCCTTACCAGTCACATGTTAGCTTAATACTACTTTCAAAATAAAAAGCTAACATATTATTCTCTATTTTGCCTTAAAAATCCTCTTGATCTTAACTTGGACAATGAGACTATAAAGATGAATTTGGCTCTTTTCAGTGTCACCCTTGTTCACATGCCTAAACAGTTCAGGGGAAGGTTTCATTTTTCCCCCACACTTCATTTCGCTCCTACACCCACAAGGAAAATTGACAGACTTTAATATAGTTTGTAAAAATATTTCCAGGCACATAAGATTTTGAAACTACAAAACTTTGTGGTCTTGTCTCCTATTATTAATTCATATTGCCGTAGTGCTTAGGAGCCCTATCCATGGACCTGGACCCCATTGTGTTAGGCACTGCACAAACACAGTCTTGTCTGCTTGATTTTTATGCAAATGAAACTTACTATATAAAAATATAAAATAGTCAAATGTAAATATCCAGATCATCTTTTGTTTCTAAAACTAGGATATATAAATAAATGTAGATTCTCATTAGACAAACATCAACTAATAACACTCTTTATCTGAGGAATGGTGAAGATGATCATTTTTCTTGTTGTGAATAGTAGTGGAGATATAACTTTTTTAATAGCCCTAGTGAAAAAAATGGCTACACTTCAAAAGTTGACAGTTTTGAAAACATGTTGAGTCAAATCTTCTGAAGTTGGTATTTACAAGACCTAGTCATACCTTTTCCATATGCTTAGTGACTAAGATATACTAATAACAAATGCTCAGTTAAAGTTACAGTGCATCATTTATATACATTTTCCTGTTAGTTGGAAGTGTAACAGAGCTGGTATGATTAGCTGGGTTACAATTGTGTCATTGCTACTGTTGTATTAAGAGATTATTGTATATGTGCACTGCTTTCAAATGATGCACTCATTAAAAATCATGGTATTGTACATTTTACAGATGCTCCAACTTCTTAAATGTAAACACATATAACATTAGCACACATATAGTTTAATCAGTGTAATACATATTCAGGCCTAGATCCAGATGCTGCCTACACAGGTGCCTGACAGCAGAAGTGATGCATTACCACTGTGCAATAAGGCAGGTCTGGTTTCCTGGGCTATACAGGGGTCTGCGCAAGACTTGCACAGAGCAGAGCTCAGGTCTGCAAATGCCCTCTGTATGGCAGTGCAAAGGGGCCACCTCCAATGCAGCACCAAAAAGTAGGTGGTCTAATTGAGGGCTGGAGGATCTGCCACTGATGGAGACCTTCAATCTTCCCCCTGTGAACAGGACACAATATGGGCCTCATATGCTAATTCAACCACTGGGGTGAAGTGCCCCTTTTGAAGCCACTCTTCCACCATGGGCTGGTCTGGCTTGATTACCTGGGCTGGTGCTGGATTAGCACAGGACGAATAATACAGAAAAAAAATAGCTTTCCCCAAGAAGACTCTTTTGGAATGTGGAAAAAAACCAAGATTAAAATATCTGCACACTTTGTGGTGTTTTGTTCTCTCTGAGCATTACAGTGCTCTTGAAAGTCTGGGATTTTCTATACTAACTATAACCAAGCATTGTGTAGTCTTTCCCTGAGAACATGGCCATGTCTTAGCACTGAGTAATGGCATTCCTGCTACTTCAGTCCTTGGACTTTACCAGAGTAAAGTATAAAGAGCTGTCAGATTGTGTGATGGGACAAACAACCACTAAGAACTAATTTCGGATCATCAGCACCTTTACCTTTTTTGGAGCATGATTTGAACTCAAATCAGCAAAAGCAAAAAAATCTAGAGAATACTACACCATTTTGGTCATATTTGATCTTTAATTTAAGGAGTATGTGTGAATGTCAACACTTTGATAATAAAATATTTGTTAGTGTAGTATAGTTATAGCTCAATACAGTGTCAATAATTCCTTATGCACAGTAAACACATACTAGAATATCATTCCATTGGTATTCATAGTTGCTGCATGTCAATGGAGGACAGAAGTATGAAATTCCATTTTATCACAGGGATCACAAATAGCATGTACATCACAAAGGGATTTGTTTTGGTTTGTTTTTGTTTTTTGCTGTTTGTAAAGGGATCCTAGGATAAGTGTCTTGCTGCAGTGGCTGGGTGAGAGCTAAATGACCATTTCCATTAGAAACGTCTCATCAATGTGACCGCTGATCCTTTCAGTAATCTAAATTGAACATCTTAAACTACGCTCAATAGGCATTTTGAAGCTCAAAATTTAACTCGTCCCTTTACCCTGTGTGACAGTCCTTGCTCTGGGGTTTGTTGGTTGGGTATTGTAACCTAGTGGTTAGGGGTTAGGCCTGTGACCTGCCAGGGCAGGAGAGATTGTTGGTAGGGGATCCAAGTCCCTCACACTCCACCAGGGTCTGACCCAGGGCCCTTTGAGGGCTATCAGTGATCTGACAGCAGGGGATGCTTAAGGCTGCCTTCCCTCGGCCACTCCCTATCACCATTCCCCTCCACCCCCGTGATTGTCTGAAAGTCGACATCTGAGTTAAGGCTGCATGAAGGATGTCCACTCACCCCCAGGCACTTCCTGGCAGCTGCTTGTAGTGTGGTAGCTCTTTTTTGTTCTTGGGCAGCAACTGATTTCTCCTGTGGTATGGCCCACTTTCCTGGGTCAGATCAGTCAGAGGGCTTTCCCCTGCTGGGGCAGTCCAAACCAAACAAAGGGAATTACCAAAGTCTGGGGTTTGTATGAGAGCGGGAGAGGGGAATGTTTCCCTCTCAGGCTGTTTCTGCAGCAGGTTTTCCCTTCCCTCGGGGAAGGACCTATGGGCAGTTGTCTTAGGGAAAAATTCTACCTTCCCTTAGCTCTCCTCTGTTGAGGTGCAGGTTGCAGGTCTACTCTCTTCCCTGGGCTGCCAGCAAATGAGCTGCTCCTCTGCCTTTTAGCTCTTCCTTCAGTTGGCGCATTTCCTACAGGTGTGGTGGGGACAGGACTGGCTCAACCCAGAGGAGTTCCTTATCCCCTTGTTGCCCTGTGTGGAGTTTGTACACTCCATCAAACCTTGCTAGCAAAAATTGACTTCACTCTGGTTGCATAGGTATAGCTAAGTATGGAATGTCATCCTTTGATACTACAATCCATTTTTTAAATGGAAAGGGTGGTGGTCAGCCATGTGCTGAGCTTGTGAATTATGAATTTCCATTAAGAGCTGGTTGGAAAACCAAATTTACATTCCATGGGAAATTCTGACATTTTGAAATGTGTTTTCATTCTGCATCAGAACAAAAAGTCCAAATTTCACATTTCTCACAAAACAGAAATTCTGAGAAATTTTGATTCAGACGAATTAAAAGGTTTCATTTTGATAGCAGCAAATTGACATTATCAAAATGAAATGTTTTGTTTTGATAAGGTAATTTTTGTATAGATAATGTCAGCACATTATGTATACTCTATCATAATTAATACTGTATAACATAACATTTACGATTTCAATATAATACAAATAATATTTTAAAAGTCTAGATGATATGAGAAAGTGAAACCAATTAATTTAGGCTTTTTCTTCATTGAAAAATCAGAGTCTCACCAGACATTTCAATAAAACTGCTTTGTAAGTAAACAACATCATTCAGAAAAAATTCATATTTTACTAGGTCTATTTTAAAAGCATTTCCCCTTACAACTTTATCAATAATTGCTGAGACATTCAAAGTTCATTTGAACAGCCATTCTAGCACAGCTAAGATAGACACTGAAGGAATTTGTTTTTTGGGGGGGAAGACATCTCTTAGAGCCTGATTCTGCTTCATTCAAGCCAATGTGGGATTCATGACTGACTTCACTGGCCATCTATCAGCCATCCCAGGAGGTATGGAGTACCCATCTCTATCCTATACACATGGGAACTTGCCCTTATCAGTTAGCCTTGCTTCCTGGAACAAAATGTAAGTGGAATGTCATGTAAATTTAGTACCAAGAACATGTCATCTCAACTAAACTTGTAAATTGTGATTACACTTCTCTTTCGAAAATGTTACAAATAGACTGGAGTGCCTCAGCAAATTAGTGTCAAATCCATTTCATGGCATGCTGCAATTTATGTTCCAGGGAAAGTGAAGAAAAAGACAGCTTTGTAAGTAAATAGCATCATACAAAGAAAAGTCATGTTTTACTTAATGATCATCAAGTGTGGCTTAAAGAACACAAGAGGAACATTCTTTCTGGCTAATAAAGTCACGAAAACAGCAGGCGAGTTTAAGACATGAATGTGAGTGTTGTCCATGATGCTAGTTGCCTGATGAGTTTGTTTAAACTGATGTGCAGTGATACTTGTCTCATCCCCTGCTGGGACATCTATTAACCCTGGCAATGTGACTTGGATTTAAACAGCTGTACAGTGTTTCTGTGAAGTTTGACCTGGTTCTGTAGAGCAAATGCCCTAGTCAGCTGCCCAGTTTATACTAACAATAGGTGAAAATATGTATTCAACCCCATTTTTATTCAGTTTTGGATGCCTGCATCTTAACCGATTTCTGGGGCAGTGTGATCTGGATCAGAAGGAAAAACCCTGTGACTATATCTATTTAGGGGCTTCTGTTTGAGGAATAACTAAAGAAACCATTTTGAGGCATTTCCTTCCCTAGGAGACTGGTGTTTTCCCCTTTCCCTTCCTCTAAACACATTTCTCACTGCCCGGGGAGACACAATGGGATACACCCTGGCATCTGTCACCAGATAAACATTATTTCACAGTGCCTATTATGCATATTCAGCAATTGCAGAAATATCATTTGGCTTGTCTGTCATTGTGCTGGAATGTAAACATACATTCAGAAAAACACTATTACTTGTGGCAAATACAATCCATCAATACCTTCTTTGCTACCTCTGCCATGCTAAATCTATTTCTTACCTCTCCTAAGCATCAAGATAACCATCCAATCATCCAATTTGGCCTTCTTTTTTTAATTCATTTGTTGCAAACTGTTCTAGCTATATGTTTCCCATATGTATGTAAACAAAAAACTTACTATTCACTTCACTTGTATGTGCATCTTCTTTTCTGAGTATGATCAATGTGATACTTCCCAGGGGTTTGGGATGAGGTATCATAGAATCATAGAATCTCAGGGTTGGAAGGGACCTCAGGAGGTCATCTAGTCCAACCCCCTGCTCAAAGCAGGACCAACCCCAACTAGGTAGCAGGATGATTTCCTTGAAAGTCTGGTGCCATGGAAATGTTAATACCATCCCTCCCACAACCGCTTCAGCCATGATTTTGGTAATATTTTTTAAAATAATCATGGCAATGATGTATGATGTGAAATAACTGTTGCTGGCCAAAGCACTACCATGAAAATCAGAAGACAAGCTAACCGAAACATCATTATGGCTTTGTTTATAATTAAATGAGAATACAGACGAAGGAAACAAAAAGTATCAGTGAAGATACCTAGCACTGAGAGCTTTACTGACTCTCCCACTCCACCAAACAGTTACCACTGGCAGCCACAGGAGTAGTCATGCATGGGGCGCAATCATGCATAGCACCTAATAAGAGCTCTGAGATGCTGTCAGGTGGAATTGTAAGGATTGTATTAAGTCCCTCCCAAAGCCTTACAGAACTGTTTTTGATTTATCCTAACAATGCTTAAGTGCTCCCCATAAACCAATCTGAAACAGAGCAGTTAACATGAAATGAAAACAATGATCAATGATGGCATAAAAATTCTCCTTAGCACAAAACCATGCCCAAAGGTGTTAACCTGGCAGGTCCTCTCCCCAGTTGCTTTTGGTTAGTACATTCGTTACAGGGGATCAAAACTCACCGAGGTTTCTCACAACAGAAGTATGTGGCAATGGTCTGTTATGCTTGCCAGGCAGTATCACAGTGTCACAACAGTGTGCCTCAGCCCCGTCCCAATTCACCTTCCAGCTGCATTTAGGAGAAAACTTGAGCTGCCTAGTTCTACATGATGTATGCAAAACATTAAGAATAAAAACAGTTTTTTCTCCGTCAATAAAAACAGTTTTTTCTCCATCTTTCTTATTTGCTCTTCACTAAGTAGTTCAGAATTATGACTTGGAAGAAAGGAATAAAAAGATTAGTAGGTATTGGGTTTTAGTATTCAAATAATGGATTCTTGCTTGACCTCCTCCAGACAGCATTTGTCTTGACAGTGGCCTCAGAAACTGTTCTGTGCACAAGGTGGCAGCAGACAAGCTTCTAATCCCCATGGTATATTCAGATGGCTCCTTGATAGGTGCCTGTTTCCAGGATCACTTGGGGAAAATGTATATGTTTTTAATTTCATGAGAAATATTTTGCCCAGATCTACTCTGCAGGCTTCCAATTTATTCTCCAACATCCTGACTATCTGAAAGTTCCCACAACCAAATCTACTTCCTTACCTGGATAGAGCATTTTTATTGCTACTCCTTTTAATGAGTGAATTCACAATTTTTTGTAGATCAGTCTTTTTGAGAGCAAATTTTATCTATACCCTGCTGGTGCTTAATTTTACTGGGAGTTTTACTATTCATCTCTCCTTATTTGTTAGGAGAGATGAATAGTTTATCTTAAATCTTTCTGAAAACATTTGAGTTTTCTAGATACATTTCCAAACAAGAAGGATGGCACGTATTTTTGTCCGATTTATCTTTCATCAAATGGACCTCACATTATTCTTGTAATTTGAAGTTTGCATATGGAATTTAATTCAAACTCCTAACCAGATGGAGTTTCTCTCATTAGGGGTTTCTGGATTTCTCAAATCCTGGTTGCAGAGTATACACAGAAGGATGCCAGCTCCATAGTGAGCAATCTTATGAGACATAAATGGTCTTATTACATAAATATTTCAGCAGAATAATATCCCCTATTTTAGAAGTGACAGGTCTGTTTAGATTAGTTTCCCTGAAGAGGAAAGAAGATTCAGGACCTGATTTTAACTCAGCAAAGACAGAACACAAAGCAGTACATACATTTCCACAGTTGAAGTTTGTAGATGACACTGAAATCTGAGTGTCAAATTCTTTAATTGTAATGTTGTAGTATTAGAACATACATATTCATTGTACATCCAAACTCTCTGGCAAACTCTCTGTTCATTCAATTTTATGTGCAGCATGAGGAAATTTTCATTGAAGTAATAATTACTCACATTGGTAAGCACTCACTGACATAAATTCAACCACCCATTGTTTAACTGTTCACCAAAGCGAGGAAAGATCTCACAAAACTGGCCCATAAAAGTTTGAAACAGTAGTATCCTGACTCCTTAGGTCATCTAGTTTCTCTCTATTTTACTAGATTATCATAATCCAGTTGTGTCTTGTGAAAAACTTCTATTATCTAATTATTTCCCAAAACAAGGCTGTCAAGCTGTCTGGAGAGGCTCTCAACTGCAAATGCCAATCTTAGGGCAGACTGTCAGAAAAGAAGGGCAGACACCCCAAACTGGTGATATATTATATAATTAGATTTCACCGAGCCACTAACAAAATGTGAACTCCTGGTCCTGGATCACTATACCAGTCTTACCATGGAGTCACAGGCCCATTAGCCTCTCCTTGGCACCCAGACAAACTGAACATTGTGATAAAAGGTTATTAACCCCCCCCCCCCTTCAAAAAAATCATACCACATCAGGTTTCTTCTAGTCCTGAGAAACCAGTCACATACCCCAGATCAATTGATACTCCAGATCTTACACCAAAGACAATGCTGGCAGTCAATTCTATAGTAAACTAACTACAGGTTTATTAGCTAAGAGAACGAGAGTTATTGAGAGGTTAAAGTAGATAAAATATAACAGCATCTGAGTCAAAGTTTGTAAGTCCAAAATGATAGCAGAGATGTAGTAATCTTCCAGTTTCCCAAAAGTCTTTTCAGGGCTACCCACGATAACTCTGTACTTTGCATCTGGTACACTTCCCTGTAAGAGTCCAAGATTGTTCAGAGATAAAGGAACTTCCTTTGAATCAGTATTTATAGCTTCTTTTTCAGACAACTGTCTGATAAGTGTTTTTACTCACACAATGGCCAATTGCTTTGAATTAAGCACTCTTCTTCATTTGAGGTCAATGAGTATTTAGTCACAGGGATACACATAATATAAATATCTGCCATTACATTATAATAGGAATAAATAAGTGAAAATAATACAAGTAACTTTCCATTAGTTTTCATGAAGTTCTAACACCTGAATATACATTTACATTAACGCACACTTTGATGTAGGTTTCAGAGTGGTAGCCATGTTAGTCTGTATCAGCAAAAACAATGAGGAGTCCTTGTGGCACCTTAGAGACTAACAAATTTATTTGGGCATAAGCTTTTGTGGGATATAACCCACTTCATCAGATGCATGATGTAGGGTTATTTAATTACCAGGCATGCATAATGTAAATGTAACATAATAGTAAATAACAGGATAGAGATAGGCAAAAACAATACAATTAACATCTCCTTTGATCTCTATTAGCACACAAGTGAATTGGCCTGAATATATATACTAATACATTTAACTCCTTTGATATTCACACACAAGTGAATTGGCCTATGGCTCTGGCCTGAGCTAGTCTGTCAGTGTCACAAAGACATGACCACAATGGAAGATAATACCGAATTGTCATTCAAATGAAAGAAACCAAAATTTCATTCTCTCTAATATGGAAACAATTAAACCTTTGCCTAACTTTTATACTTTTATAATTATACTTTGTATAAGTATACTTTGCCTATCTTTTATAACAAACTTTTATACAATAAGGCCAATTTAACAATCCACAAATGTCCATTCTAGTTCTGGAAAATGTATACCACCAGAGGGAGTTAGGAGACAACTTTTTCAGAGAAAATACTGGATACAAAACTTTTGTTAATACTATCAGTCATGCCACTATAAGTTTTCTTTTCCACAAAAAAATCTTATTTTTTCAGATTTTACTAATCAGCTTAATTAACAAACATTGATTTTCTGTTAACAGTGTAAAGTATATCACAATAACATTGGGAGTCTGATATAAACCTCTCAGAAAAAGGATATTCAGAGTTTAGGACAGAATAATTTTCTTCCAAGATGTTTCAGAGGATGGGGTGATCTTAAAAAACCCTTAACTCTTCTATGCAAGTAGGATCAAAGGCTATTTTAAAAACAAAATAGGGAGACTAATGTTAGATTCCTAAATCCACACTTAGGTACTTAAGTGTGTGGCATGATTTTCAGACATACACAGTACTCAGCAGCTCCCACTGAAATCCCAGAGTGTTTGAGGAATCTTCCCCACTGCAGCACACTTTACAAATTAGGGGCAGTGACCCCTTGAAGATCCTGCATTAGGACATTTGGAGAAGTCACCTTGTGCCCCCAAGGACAGGAGAATGGCTCATCTGGCTAGGGTGACCAGATGAAAAGAACAAAATATCGGGACACGTGCGGGGCACAGGGCCAGAGCTGCCGAAGCCACAATATTGGGACGCAGGACATACAACTAAATATCGGACAGTCCCGATTTTATCAGGACGCCTGGTCACCCTACATCTGGCTCCAGGATGAAGAGTGGATAGGCCGATGAGTGCGACCTTGAAGACATCTTTGTTAAACTGGAGGGCTACTTGGGTCTGTGGAAGACAGGAGGGACTGAATATGAAGTTAACATTTTCCCCTTGCATGTTCAAATTAATTTCATTCTCCCTCTAAGTGAACGTAGAGGGGTTGGATAGTTTCCAATCCTTGTGAATCAAACCTACGTAGTTCATTTAGTAAACTTCTCATGAGCTGAAACTCACAGGGCTTGCACATGTCCAATTGGACCCATCCTGAGCCTTCATGGCTGCTGCAGAGGCGGACCAGACAGTCAGAAAAGTTAAAGTGACTAGCTTAAAAATATGTAGCTACCGCTCTCCTTTCTGTGGAAACAGAGTGGGCTGATATTATATTATTAAAGTAAGAAATCTTCTAATGTTTGTCATGAACATTGATAGAGCTTACATTTACTTCAATTTAATATCCAAATTAGGGCTGTCAATTAATCACAGTTATCTCATGCGATTAACTCCAAAAAATTAATTGTGATTAATTGCAGTTTTAATCGCACTGTTAAACAAGAATAGAATACCAATTGAAATGTATAAAATATTTTGGATTTTTTCTACATTTTCAAATATATTGATTTCAGTTACAACACAGAATGTAGAGTGTACAGTGCTCACTTTATATTATTATTTTTGATGACAAATATTTGCACTGTAAAAATGATAAACAAAATAGTACTTTTCAATTTACCTCATACAAGTACTGTAGTGCGATCTCTTTATCGTGAAAGAGAAACTTACAAATGTGTTTTTGTTACATAACTGTACTCAAAAACAAAACAATGTAAAATTTTAGAGCCTACAGGTCCACTAAGTCCTACATCTTGTTCAGCCAATTGCTAAGACAAACACGTTTGTTTACATTTACGGGAGATAATGCTGCCCATTTCTTATTTACAAATTAAATTACAAATGAAATTAATTACCTGAAAGTGAGAACAGCTGTTCGCATGGCACTTTTGTAGCTGGCATTGCAAGGTATTTATGTGCCAGATATGCTAAACATTCATATGCCCCTTCATGCTTTGGCCACCATTCCAGAGGACATGCTTCCATGCTGATGACACTTGTTAAAAAATAATGTGTTAATTAAATTTGTGACTGAGTTATAGCAGTCTCGGATGATGACCCACCATATATTGTTCATTTTAAGAACACTTTCACTGCAGATTTGACAAAATGCAAAGAAGGTACCAATGTGAGATTTCTAAAGATAGCTACAGTACTTGGCCCAAGATTTAAGAATCTGAAGCACCTTCCAAAATCTGAGAGGGACAAGGTGTGGAGCATGCTTTCAGTGTTAAAAGAGCAACACTCCGATGCAGAGACTACAGAATCTGAACCACCAAAAAAGAAAATCAACCTTCTGCTGGTGGCATCTTACTCAGATGATGAAAATGAACATGCATCAGTCTGCACTGCTTTGGATCATGATCGAGCAGAACCCATCATCAGCATGGACGCATGTCCTCTGGTATGTTGGTTGTAAGTTCAACTTTCATGATAAAGAGATTGCACTACAGTATTTGTATTAAGTGAATTGAAAAATACTATTTCTTTTCTTTTTTACAGTGCTGATATTTGTAATCAAAAATAAATTAAACATGAGCACTGTACACTTTGTATTCTGTTTTGTAATAGAAATCAATATATTTGAAAATGTAGAAAAACATCCAAAATATTTAAATAAATGGTATTCTATTATTAACAGTGCGAATAATATTTTTAATCACTTGACAGTCCTAATTCAGATCTTAAATAAAATTGCTACACATTAAAATCATGTCATTTGGTATAATTTAGAATGGTGACACAACTGTTTTTGTTAACTAGCCCCTCATAAAAGGAATTCATTTTCAGCTAGGATTTGAAAAAATATCAATTTTTGCATTCCAGGATCTGAACTGCAATCTTTTAACATTACAGTTTACTTACAAGTATAATCATCTTTTTTCAGTTTGCTAAATATGTCCACCAGATGGCACTGATTGCCTAATGACACATTTAGCCTTAGGAAAAATTACAATTTTCACATAACAGCTGCTTTGAAAAAAACCTGAGAACAGCAGCGTTCCACACATCTTCGAAGGGTACACGGAAATTAATATGACTTTGCCTTCATCCTCCCTTATGGAAACAAACAACATATATAATCATTATATCTCACTAACTTTAAATTATATAAACATACAAAGAAGGTATACATGGCATTTATTTTCTTGGTGTGAATCCAAACATGGCGGCAGAATTAAGTTCTAAGTGCTCAGTAGAACAATTTGGAGATTCCTGTAAACAGAGATGTGTGAATGTGGGGGGAGGTCCATAGCTCATGGAAGGCTGAGCACAATCTTAGTGATGAAGACCCTGACTCAGCACATAAGCACATAGCTTTGAACACATGCTTAAGTCCCCAGGAAGCTACTGGAATTATTTGTATGACTGTAGTGCTTAGTAGCCCTAGCCATGGAGCGAGACCTCGTTGTGTTGGATGCTGCACAAGCACAGAATACATAAAAAAGGCAGCCCTTTATGAAACTAAAGCTGTGCAAGTGCTTTGATCAATCAGAGCGTATATCAACTGCCTACTCCGTATAAGCAGAACATGGTGAAAATGAACATAGTCATTTCCTCTCTGTACAAATGTTGTCACCTGTGTGTGGCCCTTGTTTGACAGTGTCTTAGATGGTCTCAAAGATGGCAATAACAAAATAGTCCTTTTGAGTAAAAGAGAAGAAGTTAGGATGGGTTGGAGCTGTTGTTGCAGCTGTTAGCCTTCGATCCCGTTTCATCCCAGGTGGTGTTTGGGTTTCAGCTGAAGCTGGTAGGGCTGGCAGTGTCACCTGGGTCTCTCTCGCTCTCTCTCTCTGACCTGGTCTGGTCAGGACATCTCTCAAGATCAGGATGATGAAGGTCTGGGGTCCCAGGAAATGGTGAAGGTGGCAGCCATGGTGCTGAAGCTCACTCCAATAGCCTCCATGTGTTATTTTTGTATTTCCCCTCCAAGGTCTCCTTTTTTCAGGACCCCAAAAGGGAGTGATGGGTACAAGAGTACAACCCCTCATTATTTTGTCTGCTAATTAGGCCTAATATTGGACACACATATTTTGGTTCATTATGTGAAAGTCATAAGCTACGGTGAACCCCCTTAACAGCCAGCAGCTATGGCAACCAGAGGCCACTAGGGGGAAGTAGATGCCTCGCCTACGCAAGACCTTGCATTTTTACAGTTGTCCTTCGCTTACACAAAAGTAGTGTTTTTTCAGCTGAGACAACTATCCTAAACCAGTTTTTACTGACCAGATAGCAGACATCCGAGGTCTAGCATGCACCAATCAAATGTTAACACACCAGGGCTTTGTCTAAGTGTGTATAAAAGACCTGTAATTTCTGTGTTAATTAGAGTCCTGTATCAAGATACAGTCTCTCCTTATTCTGCAGAATAAAGTAATTCCTTATCCCTGTCTGGCTGTTATTGGCTCTCAGCTAGGCGGACCCGATATTTCGGTAACAATTAACATCTGGTTCCACATCTTCTGTTTTTAGCAAGCATGATTTTAACAAAGTCCTTGAATTAGATTAATGTGGTATTTTTGTTTGGACTGATTTAGTCTCTCTGTCTGATTTTCTAGCACTTGCTAATAACATTCATTTATTGAAAACAACTTGACCTATTTCCCATGGTTAATTTCCAAGCAGGCAAAAATTGTAGGTTATTGTGACATTTTATGAACATGCACATACTTTTAACATTTGAGCTTACAGAGGGGGTAAATTTTTAGGTCCAGTAATCACAACAGGACATAAATATTAATCTGATTGCTTTTTCTATATTGTTTTTAGGATCAAAGAATGAATCTATCCCTCCAATTTAAAAAAAGGCAAATATTTAATAGTTTGTCTCTCCCTCATATTCCCTCTGGCTCTTTCTATAGGTCCCTCCCTTTCAATAATGCAGTGTCCTTATTCATTTCTTATTACGGCAAAATTCCCATTGAAGTCAGGAGGATCTAGTACATGGGTCATAAGAGAGCTTGTCAAGAAAGAGATAGGGTTTTGGTAAAAACAAAAATTGACCCAGAAAAAAATGTTGTTTTCCAAAGATAAACCAGAAACTCAACCCCGTTGTATTATTGTTATTTTTTTAACTGAAAATTATTTTTCAACCAAAAATTGATTTTGAAACCCTCAATGTTTTTAATTGGAAACCAATTTTTGTAGCCCTCGTACCCCCACCCCTATTTTTGTTTGTTTGACTGTTTCAGTGAGAAAAAAAAAACATTTTAAAATGATGGGAAATGTCAACAAAAACTAACATTATTTCCAATGAAAAATAATTGGCGTTGTTACTAGCTCTAGTCACTAACCTTGCTAGTCAGTAGTTAGGAGACCTGGCTTCTTTTCCTGGTTGTGCCACTGACGAGCTACATGACCTTGGGCAAATGTTTTCACCTGTCTATTTACGGTTCACTCTTGCTGACAGGGACTATGTGTTTGCATAGTGTTAAGTACACTGGAATCCCACTCTCAGTTAAGGCCTCTGGGTGCTACTGTCATAAACAATAATAATAACAACAAAGTCAATGGGATTTTTGCCTGAATAAGCCGAAAGAACTGCAGGATTTGCTACCACTCGAGGACCTGGTTATTCTGTCAGTTGCATGTGCAATTCCCAATAATGTTAATAGGAAGTGTATCAGCTCAACCGAAGAAATAATCAGGAGAAGTTTTCTTTCCTATGCCAAACCTATTGACCCAACTAAGCATACTTTCATAAGTAATACTTAGGCTGGGAAGCTCATGGCCAGTATTAATAAACTTTTTAAAAAACTTTGAGATCATTAATTTTTAGCAGGCATTTTTGGAGGGAGGGAGTAAAGTTTGCTAAAAAGTCTCAGAGCATCTTCATTATAAAACTAGAAGACAACTGCTTTTAAGGCATCTCTTTCCTCTGGTGACACAATTATGATATCATTCTGAAGGCAGCTACCCTTTTCTCCTGCCAATTTTCAGTCATTTACGACACCAGGCAGAGCATTAGGGAAAATGAAAGTCAAGTCAATTTGGTCAAGTCAATTTCAGGTACTAGAAGACAAAATATATTCTGTCTCTAAGGAAAGTACATCAGAAGTCCTAATTTTTAGTTTAACAGAAAAGTTAAAATGCCCTGCCAGTGTAACACCAACAGACTCTGGTCATCAGCAGGCAGAATTGAACCTGGGACCTCTGAAGCTTAGTTCATGAGCCACATGGCTATTAGCTAAGGCTGTAGCAGGCTCATTAATCTCTAAGTGGTCTCAGTGCCACTAGAGGGGACAGAGCACCACACCCAGGAGGTGTGTGGGCTGCACAAGGACTCAGGAGAATCTAAGTTTTTCCTTCAGGAAAGGGTAACAATTAATGAATATAACAGGGTTGTGGGTGATCTAATATTAAAAATGGAATCTGAATAAAATTACTAGTGTTAATAGTTTGGGTGAATAACCTGGTTAATTTGGGCTGTTTTCAAATTGTCTCAAAGGTTAAGAATAGGGCTGTCAATTAATCGTAGTTAACTCACACAATTAACTCAAAAAATTGATCATGATTAATCGCAGTTTTAATCACACTGTTAAACAATAATAGAATACCAATACCAATTGAAATGTATTAAATATTTGTGGATGTTTTTCTACATTTTCAAATATATTGATTTCTATTACAACACAGAATACAAAGTGTACAGTGCTTACTTTATATTATTATTTTTGATTACAAATATTTGCACTGTGAAAATGATAAACAAAATAAATAGTATTTTTCAGTTCACCTCATACAAGTACTGTAGTGCAATCTTTTTATAGTGAAAGTGCAATTTACAAATATAGATTTTTTTGTTTGTTATATAACTGCACTCAAAAATAAAACAATGTGAAACTTTAGAGCCTACAAGTCCACTCAGTCCTGCTTCTTGTTCAGCCAATCGCTAAGACAAACAAATTTGTTTACATTTATGGGAGATAATGCTGCCAGCTTCTTATTTACAATGTCACCTGGAAGTGAGAACAGATGTTTGCATGGGACTTTTGCAGCTGGCATTGCAAGGTATTTACATGCCAGATATGCTAAACATTCGTATGCCCCTTCATCTTCAGCCACCATTCCAGAGGACATGTTTCCCTGCTGATGACACTCGTTAAAAAATTAATGTGTTAATTAAATTTGACTGAACTCCTTGAGGGAGAATTGTATGTTTGTTGCTCTGTGTTTTACTTGCATTCTGCCATATATTTCATTGTATAGCAGTCTCGGGTGATGTGTACCAGAACAGAGGGGAACAAATTTCACCAAGATGACTTTTCATTGTTACATTAATTTGGCTTGAAAAGGTGTATGTTTGCTTTCACTCCTTGGTTATCATGAAAATGTTAAAGTTAGGTCCTTGCTTATGGAAACTTGCTTGCATATTTAACAAAGGTAATTTCTGGTTGGCATAGTGATTCATCAGCAATACACTATATAAAGCTTTGGTGAGCATTTTATTAAGTTTCTATAGAAGCTATTACCTTAGTGTTCTTTATGATAAGCTAAAGCTACCCAATTATCAGTGATATCTAACCCAATGGGTCATCATCACTGATTCCTTGGGGTGAGATATATTTCCCCATATGCTGAGTTAAAGATGAGTGGGATAAGGAAATATAGTAAAGAACATCTAGAAAAAACTGGAAAAATTTTGCTTCAAGAAACAGATTATTGCCATACTTTGTTAATGCTCTGTAGTGTTGAAAAAAAGAAAGGAAATGAGTCAGTTCACAGCTATTGTCATAAAGCTGAGATGGCTTTTTTCAAAATCATAAATCTATCCTTTAATTTTTATTGTAGGGTCAAAGTGACAAATCTCAAGGGAAAAACAATAACTTTAATCTTTAAAGCCTTGGATACGTGTGGCAATATACTTTGTGCATATGCGCCTCAAAAGCCAGATGAAAGTAATCTATTTTCCTTTTATAAAGAAAAATCAACTATCAAAGCACTCAGAATAAATTTGAACCGAGTTAATTTTGGCAGGATGAGGGATCCCAAATAATTCTTGGAGAATTCACTTGAAGTTCCATGAAAATGTCTTTAAAAAAGACCTGGCACATGTTAGCTAATGGGTTGGATTCTGGGTGAGGTCATCTTCTCCTATAAGATGTGGTTTAATATTAAACTAGATTCCAGACCTTGAGCATGGAACAAAGAACCGAGCAAAGAATTTCAACAGGTTAGTTTTGTTCTCTTTGTTAAATATGCAGGAATATTGTCCTACAATCAGTTTATGGATATTGCATTCTGCTGTACTACTATTGGCTCTCACTCAGTGCAGGCTCCCTCTCAGTCTCCCATGGGGGGGCGTCATTAGGCATTCAGAAGTAGTTTTCTTCCTGTACAGATCATCATTAGATCATGTTCTCTTGCAAGGAGATCAGTGGGAAGCATACAATTTAGAGAAGCAGTTCCCCAGCCTCCAGTCCCCCTTAAACAAATAACCTGTATATTTAGTTAAGGGTACGAAGACAGGTGTCCTTGGGAGGACGTCCTGTATGATTGACTTTTCCCTTCCAGATGTTCTCCTGTTGTTTTATAGTAGGATTAGTCCCACTCCTCATAGTCCAGAGAAAGAGAGCGCGCGCGCACGGGAGCAAGGGAAATAAAAACAAACATGATTCTACCTTTCATTCACATGTTCTTTGAATGTCAAAATCGCAATTTCATTTGCATTTTTCAAATTTTATTCAAAATACCTTAAAACAAGCCAAGCTTAAAACCATTCAGATTGGCATAGCACATATTAGGCATCTTTCTGCCTGAATAGAGGTAGTTTCCTGGAGAAAGCTGATTGGGAGATCTACGATAAACCTGAAGGTATATTTCTGATATTTTAAGGCCACACTATTCTGGAGGTGATGTAACACAGCAAACTGTGAGGTACTGCGTGATTGCTTATCAGCTTCACCCTCAACTAAAAATGGAAGAAATGTTGATCAATGACTTGTTCTAGTGTAAATCAATTACTCAATTAATACAGTCAAACTAGTCTCTGATAGGTTCTAACATGGCAGAAATTTCAATATGCAAGTATGCTGGACTTGATTCTCATTTAATTGCAGTTGTACACCAACGTAAGTCCATTTATTTAGCATTTCTATTAGAGCTGGTCAGAAAATAAAATCTCTTCCTGTGGAAAAAAAATCATGTTGCTGAAATAAATTCATCCTGAACTGTAAAAAATTTTGCAGGACTCTTTTTTGCAGGAAGGGATCGCTTAAAATAAACATAGGAACACAGAGATTGCCATGATGGATCAAACTAGAGGTCCATTTAGTCCAGTACCCTGTCTCTAAAAGAGGCCAGTACCAGCTGCCTCAGAGGAAAGTGCAAGAAAGCCTGCAGAAGACAGCTGTAGAATAACTTTCCCACTAGGAATACTTCTTAACTCCAATTAGATAGAGATTGGCTTATGGCCTGAAGCATGATGCACTGTCTTAAGTGATATTGCTTGCTACTGTATCCAATAACTGTTTCTAGGGACATTATTATACTATGTATGTGTAGGTGGCATATATATCTCTACCTGTCAGAACTAAATAGCCATACAGCAGAAATAAAAAATTATAAATGGTTTCTCTTACCTGTATTATGATTGCATGCAAAGGCCCCAATCAGAATGGTGGCTCTATTGTGCTAGGTACATGGGAAACAGAATAAAAGAAGGTCTTCTCCCCAAAGATATTAGTCTAATTAAGACAAAATACAACAAGTGGGTACAGCAAACAATTGGAAGGAACAGGAGAAGACGACAAAAAATAGTGAAAAGTACTGTAATGTTTTGATCATTTTCTTAAGCAGTTACAAATGATTCCAACTTGTTTTTCTAAAGTTATTTGGGAGAGGAATTATAGTAGAAGTAGAAAAGGTTCTCAGTCAAGTCAGAATTGCTGCCTAGGTAGCCTGGCCAAGAAACCTATGCAGTGAAGCCAAAGAAAGAAGCAAAGTGAAGCAAAGAAATGAACACCAGTTTTTCAAGGACCAGAAAAGGAAATGTTAGGAGCATAACAACATTTCAGCTCCTTTCTTATTAAAATTATTTGTCCTGTAATAATTTCTGTGCTGGTGCCAAGCTTTCCTCAGGACACCCTGAACCATAAGTCACTGTGTTACCCCTCTGCCTCAGGAAAGGAGAGTTTTGTTGGGGCTTAACCTGCATGTCAGTTCCCTGCCACACCAGTCTGTCCATGTCACCAGCAAACTCCTCAAGACTCTGCCAGTCTTAGTCTTGCTTTCCTAGTAACAATCAGTGAACCCCAGTTGCCTAGGTTCCCAGGGATGTCTCTCTGCATTGTCCAGTCCCTCTCATTGGCCCCTCACAAAAATTAATTTTGCTGCCTCCAAAGAGAGAGTGAACACACCAGTCTGTTAGTTTAGCCAAGGACTAATCTTTACTACAGGACAGCACTGAAATGGTTTATAGTAACACAAAAAATAAAATACGTTTATTAACAAACAGAGATTTAATTGATACCAAGCAAGAGGGAGAGACAGGTATGGTTGCACACAAAACCAAACCAAACCACGCTTTCTAGTGACTAAAACTTAATGTTATCTATTTACAATCTTTGCCTAAGCAGTTTTCTCTCTCAGATCAAGTTACCAGTATCTCCAGCCATCCAGGCCAGCAGGGCCAGCTTTAAGCCGATTTTGGCGGGTTTTTTTGTTTGGTTGGTTGGGTATTTTTTGCTCCGCTGATCAGCGGCGGGGCCCTGCCATCGTTATTCACGTGGGGCCCTGCACCCGCTAAAGCCGGCCCTGCAGGCCAGAGGATTCGATGTTCACAGTATCAGAAGGTACTATCCCTTAAGTGATGGATAATTAGGATGTCTTTTTGCCCCCTTATATTTCCCAAAGTCTATTGTCTTTGACTCAGAGCTAGGAATACTTCCTGGAGTACAGACTCTGTCCCCAGATATGCTCACTAAACTGTTTCCTCTGTTGCTTGTTAGCTTAATTGCTTTGTTTACCTTATATGTAAATGCACTTCCATTGTCCTCTGCCTGTAATCAATGCAGTCAGACAGATAAACCCACATCCCTTTGTGTAGGGCAGGCTTGATTTATGCACTGCCTCCAAAACATATTTTAAGACTATGTTTCCAGCACACATACATAACTCTTTATGCTCAACCCGTACTTACGTCACACAATGATATTCCTAATCAGTGTGTCACCAGTTTACATACGATACCTCATAAGATACCTTTGGGAGCAGTGAGTGGGCCAGGCCTGATGTGAGTTGCAATATAGTGGACCCTCTGCCAGTGGGCAATGAGGGGCTTTTAAGGTCATAGCTAGATTTTTTTAATATGGCCTGATCCAAAGCAAGCAATGCCAATGGGACCAGAAAGAAGAACTACTCTCATTGAACTACTGCTCACACCTTGCATATCTCCATAAGCCTAGCACAACAGAACTACACTATTTTGAGAGCTGCCACATTCTGAGCAGCTGCATGCGTGCCATTTAATACACATTATTTAATGAGCTCAGTTACATATTTGAAAATACTTTGCATACAACCATAAACTTCATCCTTACAATCTGCATGGATTTAATGTTGGTGCAAGGAATTTTCTCAACAGACCTGGTGAATGAAGTAATCTGTTACATCAGGGCAAACTTTCAAACACACTCACTGTGCCATGCCAGAATGCCTCAGCATTGGTTTGGGACAGGGAGACTTCTGGGCATAATTGGAGTATTTCAGTCTCTATGGCTAATGCCGGTTTTTGGCCTCTTTGCCAAGTCTGCCAGTTAGTGCAAAGCACGGTCACAAGTTTGTGACATGGGAACTGAAACTAAGGACCACCAAACTGATCTTGAATAGGGACCACCCAAGATCCATTAGATTCAAACCGGAGACCCACAGGTGAGTGAGGAGCTTTTCCTGGTGAATGGGGGTCATGAACCATCTTTTTCTACAGAATTTGAACTTTCATATAGAAATAATTCATGGTCTAGACTTTCTGGTTGTAAAGATAATCTTCCAAATTGTAAACCAATGCAACACTGACTCATTGACTCTGCAAACAGTGTCTCGGCCAAGCAGCAGTAGAGTTAAATTATGACAACTCTGGTCAGTAGCTGAATCACATGGCAGCAAAAGCATGCTGAATAACTCATAAACAATTCATAAGGTGGGGAGAGGAAACTATAAATCACTTGACAAAGGTGCTAAATCAAACAAGTGAAAAACCATTTCAAAATGAAATCTGTATTTGTCTGCCGTGATTTGTGTAAAGCCTCACTGGATGCATGTTGTTGCCTACTCTTATTTTTCTCAGCTATTAAAGAAAGTTTAAGAACATAAGAAAGGCCGTACTGGGTCAGACCAAAGGTCCATCCAGCCCAGTATCTTGTCCACCGACAGTGGCCAATGCCAGGTGACCCGGAGTGAGTGGACCTAACAGGTAATGATCAAGTGATCTCTCTCCTGCCATCCATCACCCCCCTCTGACAAACAGAGGCTAAGGACACCATTTCTTACCCATTCTGGCTAATAGCCATTAATGGACTTAACCTCCATGAATTTATCCAGTTCGCTTTTAAACCCTGTTATAGTCCTAGCCTTCACAGCCTCCTCAGGCAAGGAGTTCCACAGGTTGACTGTGCGCTGTGTGAAATAGAACTTCTTTTTATTTGTTTTAAACCTGCTGCCCACTAATTTCATTGGGTGGCCCCTAGTTCTTTTATTATGAGAACAAGTAAATAACTTTTCCTTATTCACTTCCTCCACACCACTCATAATTTTATATACCTCTATCATATCCCCTCTTAGTCTCCTCTTTTCCAAGCTAAAAAGTCCTAGCCTCTTTAATCTCTCCTCATATGGGACCCGTTCCAGACCCCTAATCATTTTAGTTGCCCTTCTCTGAACCTTTTCTAATGCCAGTATATCTTTTTTGAGATGAGGAGACCACAATTGTACGCAGTATGCAAGATGTGGGCGCACTATGGATTTGTATAGGGGCAGTAAGATATTCTCCGTCTTATTCTCTATCCCATTTTTAATTATTCCTAACATCCCGTTTGCTTTTTTGACTGCCGCTGCACACTGCGTGAACATCTTTAGAGAACTATCCACGATGACTCCAAGATCTTTTTCCTGATTAGTTGTAGCTAAATTAGCCCCCATCATATTGTATGTATAGTTGGGGTTATTTTTTCCAATGTGCATTACTTTACATTTATCCACATTAAATTTCATTTGCCATTTTATTGCCCAATCATTTAGTTTTGTGAGATCTTTTTGTAGTTCTTCACAGTCTGCTTTGGTCTTAACTATCTTGAGCAGCTTAGTATCATCTTCAAACTTCGCCACCTCACTGTTTACCCCTTCTTCCAAATAATTTATGAATAAGTTGAATAGGATTGGTCCTAGGACTGACCCTTGGGGAACACCACTAGTTACCCCTTGCCATTGTGAAAATTTACCATTTATTCCTACCCTTTGTTCCCTGTTTTTTAACCAGGTCTCAATCCATGAAAGGATCTTCCCTCTTATCCCATGGCAACTTAATTTATGCAAGAGCCTTTGGTGAGGGACTTTGTCAAAGGCTTTCTGGAAATCTAAGTACACTATGTCTACTGGATCGCCCTTGTCCACATGTTTGTTGACCCCTTCAAAGAACTCTAATAGATTAGTAAGGCATGATTTCCCTTTACAGAAACCATGTTGACTTTTGCCCAACAATTTATGTTCGTCTATGTGCCTGACAATTTTATTCTTTACTATTGTTTCAACTAATTTGCCCGGTACGGATGTTGGACTTACCGGCCTGTAATTGCTGGGATCACCTCTAGAGCCCTTTTTAAATATTGGCGTTACATTAGCTATCTTCCAGTCATTGGGTACAGAAGCCAATTTAAAAGACAGGTTACAAACCCTAGTTAATAGTTCCGCAATTTCACATTTGAGTTCTTTCAGAACTCTTGGGTGAATGCCATCTGGTCCCAGTGACTTGTTACAGTTAAGTTTATCAATTAGTTCCAAAACCTCCTCTACTGACACTTCAATCTGTGACAATTCCTCAGATTTGTTACCTACAAAAGTCAGCTCAGGTTGGGGAATCTCCCCAACGTCCTCAGCCGTGAAGACCGAAGCAAAGAATTCGTTTAGTTTCTCTGCAATGACTTTATCGTCTTTAAGTGCTCCTTTTGTATCTCTATCGTCCAGGGGCCCCACTGGTTGTTTAGCAGGCTTCCTGCTTCTGACGTATTTAAAAAATGTTTTGTTATTAGCTTTTGAGTTTTTGGCTAGCTGTTCTTCAAACTCCATTTTGGCTTTTCTTATTACATTTTTACACTTAATTTGGCAGCATTTATGCGCTTCTCTAGTTACCTCACTAGGATTTGACTTCCACTTTTTAAAAGATGCCTTTTTATCTTTCTCTGCTTCTTTTACATGGTTGTTAAGCCACGGTGGCTCTTTTTTAGTTCTTTGACTTTGTTTTTTAATTTGGGGTATACATTTAAGTTGGGCCTCTATTGTGGTGTCTTTGAAGAGTGTCCATGCAGCTTGCAGGGATTTCACTTTAGTCACTTTACCTTTTAATTTCTGCTTAACTAACCCGCTCATTTTTGCATAGTAGCCCTTTTTGAAATTAAAAGCCACTGTGTTGGGCTGTTGATGTGTTCTTAGCACCACAGGAATGTTAAATGTTATTATATTATGGTCACTATTTCCAAGCGGTCCTGTTATAGTTATCTCTTGGACCAGATCCTGCGCTCCACTCAGTACTAAACCTAGTATTGACTCTCCCCTTGTGGGTTCCTGTACCAGCTGCTCCAAGAAGCAGTCATTTAAAGTATCGAGGAATTTTGTCTCCGCATTACGTCCTGAGGTGACATGTACCCAGTCAATGTTGGGATAATTGAAATCTCCCACTATTATTGAGTTCTTTATTTTGATAGCCTCTCTAATCTCTCTCAGCATTTCATCATCACTATCACTGTCCTGATCAGGTGGTCGATAATAGATCCCTATTGTTATGTTCTTATTAGAGCATGGAATTACTATCCATAGAGATTCTATGGAACATGTGGATTCATTTAAGATTTTTACTTCATTTGATTCTACATTTTCTTTCACATATAGTGCCACTCCACCACCCACATGACCTGTTCTGTCCTTCTGATATATTTTATACCCTGGAATGATTGTGTCCCATTGATTGTCCTCACTCCACCAGGTTTCTGTGATGCCTATTATGTCAATATCCTCCTTTAACACGAGGCACTCTAGTTCACCCATTTTATTATTTATACTTCTGGCATTTGTGTACAAGCACTTTAAAAACTGGTCACTGTTTAATTGTCTGCCTTTTTCAGATGTGTGAGATTCTTTTTTATGTGAAAGTTTCTCGTCTGATCTGGCCCCTCCTTTATCCTTTTCCACCCTCTCCTCCTGACTAAAACCTAGAGAATCTCTATCAGTAGACGCTCCTGTAAGAGAAGTCTCTGTCCGATGCATGTGCTTCTCTGCAGCAATCGGCTTTCCCCCCATCTCTTAGTTTAAAAACTGCTCTACAACCTTTTTAATGTTAAGTGCCAGCAGTCTGGTTCCACTTTGGTTTAGGTGGAGCCCATCCTTCCTGTATAGGCTGCCCCCATCCCAAAAGTTTCCCCAGTTCCTAATAAATCTAAACCCCTCCTCTCTACACCATTGTCTCATCCACGCATTAAGACTCTGAATCTCTGTCTGCTTACCTGGCCCTGCGCGTGGAACTGGAAGCATTTCTGAGAATGCCACCATAGAGGTCCTGGATTTCAGTCTCTTTCCTAGCAGCCTAAATTTGGCCTCCAGGACATCTCTCCTACCCTTCCCTACGTCATTGGTACCTACATGTACCACGACCACCGGCTCCTCCCCAGCACTGCTCATAAGCCTATCTAGATGCCTTGAGAGATCCGCAACCTTTGCACCAGGCAGGCAAGGCACCGACTGGCTCCATAAGGTTCCATATTCAGCTCTGCCCATCAGAAGGCAAGTCACCACTCTGCAGGATTTCTGTGGAAGGGGAAGGGAGACTGGAGAATTTACCCCGAATAAAACAGTAGGGTGAAACTTACTAAGCAGCTGCTGCTGCCACTGTGTTCAAGATTTGTTCCTAGCCTTAAAAAGTTTCTTTCCATATAACTCTTAATTAGTCAAACATTCCAAAATAACTGAAGTGCTTCAGTAATTAGAACATGTGACAGACAGCGTGAATGTAAAATGTTTCCTTAGTAGCCTGGCATAATATTACTTAATTCTTAAATTACCTCGCACAATTCAGGCTGCAAGCTTAATGCAGAGCTCTATGGAAGCACCAAGCTGGAGCCATGGTGTTACAGAGCACTACACCACACTCTTGATAGGTCAGTCCTGCTCCCACTGCAATCAATGGAAAAACTCTTCTCGACTTCACTAGATGAAGGAGCAGCAGGCCCCTAGTAACCTATATTATCCAAGTGTACTGTAGGAATGGCACCGACTGGCTCCATAAGGTTCTATATTCAGCTCTGCCCATCAGAAGGCAAGTCACCACTCTGCAGGATTTCTGTGGAAGGGGAAGGGGGACTGGAGAATTTACCCCGAATAAAACAGTAGGGTGAAACTTACTAAGCAGCTGCTGCTGCCACTGTGTTCAAGATTTGTTCCTAGCCTTAAAAAGAATAAAGGAGTGGTTAGAAAGGAGCAGCTCCCGTTGTTAAATTCAAGCCCTTTGTGTACTAGAGGACTCGGACTCGTCTCTCTTTGCTGAACGTACGCTGTAGGCTCCTGGGTTGCACTGGGGAACAGCCCGACAAACCTATCACTACCTGCAAATGCAAACACGATGCTCTCCATAGATCCCATCTTTTAATGTCACTCTCTAAGTCTAAAGTAAATAGTGGTTTTAAACTTAGGTTCAAAAAGGCAGTCACCAAGCAGGTGGGGGATTAGTAATGCTGTTATGTTAGAAACCGGGCTCTTCAGAGATTAGAGTTCATGATGCCGTTATCCATAACTCAGAGCAAGTAAAGCCTATAGTATCAGCTTGCAGGATTTTACTGTACCAGACAGAAAACAGTTCTGCTTGGCTACCAGAGAGGAGGCAGACAGGTTATATTCATCATCCTATTCTACAAGTAAAAGGATATAACTATTTTATGCAAGGTGAAAAATGTGTGTTTAAGTGTTTCAGTTTAATGTACTGCTTGCACCAGTTTCTTTTACCTGTCTCGAGTTCTTCTTGTCCTTAAAGAACAACTACCAAAGAAATATAGAAATTGATTAAAACATCAAAATGCCAGTATTTATAGATTTTTTTCCCAAGTTTCGACAATTGCCATGACATCTGTATGTAAAAAGCTTTGTCCTTTAGTAATTATCTCCTTCCTGCTTGACTGCTTCAGGTCACAACACAGTCCAATGTTTTGACACCACAGTTGCTTTCTGCTCCTGACTTGTGATGTAACAAATATTAGATTGTGGCACAATTGAAGGACTCAGGAAGGATTATTCTAAAGAAGAGAACTTTCACTTACACACAAACATTTGATTATCAATGTTTTTGTTACCACTGATGATTATTACTAGCTCTGATATAATAATTATTATAGAATCATTATAATTACTAGCTCTGATATAGATCTCAAAGTGCTTTACATAAAAAGAGGCCCTGATTATACCCATTTTATATATTTGAAATCTGAGATACAGAAAGAAGTGGTCATGGTCCCCCAGCAGAGCCAGGAATAGAGCCCAAGCAGTCTATATCATAGTCTCATGTTGTTTCCACTACACCATTCTGCCTAGTAGATTGCTGATTACAGGTACCTTAGTTTTAAGAGGAGGGGCAGCATGTTCCAGTGCATAGGACAAGGGACTAGGAGTCAAGAGGCTTGTGATGTACTCCCAGTTCTGCCACAGATGTATTGAATGATCTTGAGCGAATCAATTTGACTTTCTGCCTCAGTTTCCCTATCTGAATAGGATGATTTTTCTCACCCACATTTTTAAAGTGCTCTTTAGCCATAGACCTAAGTGATATTCACACACACACACACACACTATTCATTTTTAAAAAGTTAGCATGAGCAAGGCGGATAGCTAGCACTTCAAACCAACCTACCAGTCATGAAATACTAGGGTAAGCATTTCTTACAAAAAGCCATAAATGCAGAATAAAAACACATTTTAAAAAGTATAAATATCCAAGAAAAATATGCACTGTTAAGAACATAAGAACAGTCAGACCAAAGGTCCATCTAACCCAGCATCCTGTCTTCCAATTGTGGCCATGCCAGGTGCTTCAGGTGGGATGAACAGAACCAGTAACCATCAAGCAATCCATCCCCTGTTGCCCATTCCCAGATTCTGGCAAACAGAGGCTAGGGACACCATCCCTGCCTATCCTAGCTAATAACCATTGATGGACCTATCCTCCATAAACTTATCTAGTTCTTTTTTTTTTTGAACCCTGTTATAGACTTGGCCTTCACAACATCCTCTGGCAAAGAGTACCACTGGTTGACTGTGCATTGTGTGAAGAAATAATTCTTTTTGTTCATTTTAAACTGTTCATTTGTTGCTGTTTAACAGCCCATTTTGATCTACTCTTTGCTAAACTTCTGTACAAGTATGGAAATCCTAGCAATGAAAATACAAAATTACTGGTCATGTGCCACCTTTGATGAATTAATCTGACTTATGTTTGAGAAAATTCTTAAATGAAGAGAAATGGCTATAGAAATAAAGTATGCTAACTGATGTGCACTAAGGGGCAATTGCTCTTGCCTGAAGAGCTAGCACAAGACTTATGCACACCTCACCTGTTTATTTCTGGGGGAATTCTGCACTACTGTGTGGGCATTATTAATGAGCCACACATATATTTTTGTGTGCAGAAAAAAGCTTCTGCTGAAATGTTGCTGCAGTTCCATATTTTGCCTACTACAGGGCACTGTGATGATGGAACACAGCAGCAGTTCCTGGCCAGGGAGGGAAGAGAAAGAGCCTGCCTTCTTCACAGCACCTGTCAGGCCAGGTCAGGGGACAGGGGCTATGGAGGGGACGACAGACAGGGGCTCATAAAGGCAAGTCGGGGAGGACAGACAGGGGCAGGGACTCAATGGTAGTGGAGGAACAGGGCCATGCGGGGGAGGGAGGTGCAGGGCCACTGTCCACATGCTGATGGGGAAGGGGATGGAGAGCTACATAGGGAGAGGGGAGTTGCTAGGGGGGCACAGAGACACATGGGGATGGGAGGAGTGGGTACAGGGACACATGGGAGTGGGGGAGGTGGAGGATGGGTATCTGAGTGGGGATGGAGGGATACATGTGGACAGGGGGTGCAAGGACACATGGGGGTGCAGGAACACATAGGGACTGGGGCAGATGTGCCTGACTGAATGGGAGAGGCTAGGGGTCAGCCAGGATCTGCGTGGGGGAAGCTCCCTAAGACTCCCTCACCACCCCGTCAAAAATCTTGCTCCATACTTTTCCCACCCATTCTTAACAACCCTCCTAATTCACACCCAAGCTCCTTCCCAACAATTTACTTCCCTCTCCCTCAGCTCCTCCATTATCCCTGACTCTCCCAAGCCTTTGCACTGCTTCTCAGGGGTATGGGAAATATGGTTCTGTATTGTAGTTCAAATGAATTATTACTCAGAGTTCTGTATTAATATGCCTAGTAAGGAATCTATTTGTCAAAAAACATTTCCTGAATCTTTTTTGGTGTCTGTGTTGTTACAGACGTACTTGCTGACAGGTATTTTGAAATAAATGACCAAAAATAATTGAAACTGGTGTGATTATATTGTGTTATTTTGACAAATAAAATATGCAAAATTTTAAAATATTGTGCGCAGAATTCCCCCAGGAGTAACAACTTAAGCCTCAAACAGGACTTAAGTTTTACTTATGCGATGCATAGGCCTTGTACAGTATTTCTGCATTGGGGTGAATTTTATCCTAATAGTTGATTCAATGCCTGACAACACCAAAGTAAAGCAGTTCTCAGATATCATCAGCAGAGATGTAAATCAGTTAGGTGAACCTCTCTAGCATTTGTTGACGTTTTCCCCTAATATGAACATGATGCATATGGTTTAGCTGAAATGGTCACTCCCCCGCCCCGCAAGGAGTTTGTCACTGAGGCTCCTGATTGTAGGAACAAGAGCTTTGACAATGGTTACAGCATGTCAGAAAAGTTACTGGCTTGCAGGCAAGGAATAAAGCAATAAAACTATGGACCAAATGGTTTCTGTGGTGACTCCATTCTCTCAACTTAGTTGAGTCTCATGTTGATGAACTCCCTGTCAATGCATTTTCATTTTCAATAGCCTTCAAGTCTATAATAGTTTTGTTCCTTGGTACACACAACAATGAAAACTCCCTCTTAAAGGGAAACAAAAAATGTAATTTGAAAAGAGTGGGGGGACACAATGTCAGCTGAAGTTAATGCCACAGAAGGAGGAGATAAAAAAGCCTACTCAGAAAAAACACTGAACAGAAGTTGGTCTCTTAATTCAAGGCTTAGGAAATGTGGAACTGCAGTGATGACTAATGTGGCATACAATTCCTCACCAAACAATAGCAGCAAAATACTGTAAGTACTGGACATCTTGAATGCTTTTTATAGTTCCTTCATGTAGTTTGTTTGGTTCACTAAGGATAATTATTCTGAGTATGAGGTTAAATCACAGCAATTTGATGGTGAAGACATTGATATATAAAATTGCAGAATCAAAACAGCACTAAGGAATAGACTGTTGGAAGATTTAACCAATCCTGATGTTTTCCCAAACAGTCAAGATGGATAAATCACAAAATTACCCTGATAGGTAATGGGCTTTCCAAATGTGTTCCAACAGTTTTCCCAACTGAAATAATTGGGTTCACTGTGAGTCCAATACTGCTCCCCTTAAAGTTAATAAAAGTTGTGCCTGTGCAGGATTCCAGGATTGGGCTCCATAACTGCTCGCTGCGTATTATAAAATGTAACCAGAGAACTGTAGTTATATTATAAATTACACTATATCACAGTATAATTTTAAAATGGCAACTCTGGTCATTTCCTATTGCAGGGGTTTGTATTAGCTAAATGTATAAAAAAAGTAATTACAGTATAACAATAAGTAGGAAACTACAGTATAACATATTAACTAAAACTACAGAGTAATAATGATTCCTTTATATAGTTAACCTTCTGGATATATGGTGTGTGTGTGTGTGTGTGTGTGTGTGTGTGTGTGTGTGTGTGTGTGTGTGTGTGTGTGTGTGTGTGTGTGTGTGTGTGTGTGTGTAGGCCAGAAGAAATGTTTCAAAGACTCCCTCAAGTTATCTTCAGTGTTTCAACATTGACCCATATATACACACACAAATATATATATATATATAAAATTATGACACAAAAACTAATTTCAGTATAACTAAAGTGCAGTTATAGTCTGTTTTATAATGTGCAATACTTTTATTTCCATGTCTTTTGTTTTAAGTAGTGCTTAGTCTGAACCAGTTTTCCTCTGTTCAGTATGTTATCAGCACATTTTCCAACTGGAGATTTGCCTAGAACTTTAGCGTCAACGTTTGTTCTGCTGGAGTATGCCTTTCCCAAGAACAGTTTAGAGGCATATTTTTTTCTTAGCAATAAGTATGTGCAGTACTGAAAAAAAGAATTATATTCCAAAATCCAGCACATGACAGGCCAGCGATGAAGATGTGGGTAACTCAAAAAAGCTGCTTGCAGGGAATCTTAGGCAATGGACAGAGAATAGTGAGAAGTTACATGCCTTATTTCTTCTGAAGGGAAATGTCAAGCCATATAAAAATAGCTTCCTATTATTAAATAGCAAATCATTATTTTTCAAAAATATGGAGTTTAAAGACTTCCTAGCAGAAGGCCCATGGACCCTTAAGCACAGCATTTTCCATCCTTGATAGTACATTCAAATTAAAGATGGGTCTGAACAGAAACACAACTACAAACATCTCCAAACAAATTGCATGAGCTGAACTTGTGGCTTAAACATAACCTCTTTACAAAGCAGACTAGAAATGTCAATAACAACATTAGAAATCTTTAAACAGAAAATTCTGAGCGGAGGATATATTCCCCAGTGCAGAGGGTCAGCAAAAGGTCAATGCACCTGTGACATATTGGGAAATATCTTTATTGTTTATTAACATGGCTGCTTGTGTGTGTACTCACATTTATTTATGATGGGTTACTTGCTATGGAGTTGGTGCAAAAGGGGTTGTTAAAAAGAACCAAGCAGGAAAAAGTAATAACACAGATAAGAATCCTTGAGGAAACAATGGGAAAGCTGTTAATTGGGAAAATACCCTCTACCTGGTTCCAGCCAGGCTAAGGGTTCACTCTTCCAAAAGTTAAACCTAGGATCAAAAGGCAGATATCAAACAAGTGGAGGACCCCAGGCATAGAAGAGGGTGGGGTTTGAGTGAGGGGAATTCATCCCATCTCCCTGGAGGATCCATCTCCTTGGAGAAATTAATCGCAATGGTTCAGCAGTTCCATGATGACATGCTCGCTTGCGTTATGGATGACGATGAGTCATCTGAACCATTTCCAGTCACCAATGGAGTCAAGCAGGACTGTGTGTTGGCCCCAACCCTCTTCAGTATGATGTTTTCTGCCATGTTTACAGATGCCTTTCATGACTGTGATACCAGGATTGGCATCAGATACCGGGACTGATGGCAATCTTTTCAATCTGAGGAGACTACAGGCAAAGTCAAAAGGTACAAGAAATGACTGTTTGTGATCTTCTGTTTGCTGATGGATGTTTCCTGAATGCCAAATCTGAGATTGACAGGCAGGGGAGTATGGATTATTTCTCTTTGGCTTGTGACAATTTTGGTCTCACAATCAACATCAAGAAGAAAGAAATGATGTATCAGCCTGCACCAGGAAAGTCTTACATAGAGCCTACTATCACAGTGAATGGCCAAACTCTCCAGGCAGTGGATAAGTTCACTTACCTCAGCAGTACACTGCCACGTGCAGTTCACATCAATGATAAAACCAACACCAGATTTGCCAAAGCAAGTGTGGCCTTTGGCAGAATGTGTGTAAATGTGTGGGAGCATAGAGCCATTTGTCAGCAAACAACACTGAAGGTCTACAAAACCATCATGTTGTCAACTCTTACGGTGTACAGATGTCATGTTATGATGCTGCATCACTTTCAGATGGTCTGTCTGAGGAAACTGATGAGGATAAAATGGCAAGACAAGGTTCCAGATACTGGGATTCTCATACAGGCAGGCATTCCAAGTATCCACACTCGGTTGATGAAATCACAGATGAGATGGGCAGGCCATGTCACCAGAATGTCAGACAAGTGACTGCCAAAGAGAATCTTTTATGGTGAGCTAAGGGAGGGAAAGCACTTTCAGGGAGGCCAGAAGAAATGTTTCAAAGACTCCCTCAAGTTATCTTCAGCGTTTCAACATTGACCCAGAGTTTTGGGAAGATCTCACTCATGATCATTCTACCTGGAAAAATCTCATCCATACTGGAGCTACAGTCTATGAGCAGAGGAAAACTACTGAGGCAGAGCAGAAGTGCCAGAAGCATAAATCTCACAACAGCAGCAGGTCTGCTGTTAATCAAGTAACCCATAGCAGCATCTCTTGTTCAGTGTGCCGGAGACAGTTAAAAGCTCAAATTGGCCTGATCAGCCACTCATGTGTTCACAGAAACCTAACCTACCAGTGATGTCATGGTCATCTTCAAACTCGAAGAACAAACAACAACATCTAAAGCACAATTGTATGTCCCGCAGCCTGAGCCTACTGACATGGGCCAGCCAAAAGTGTAATTGCAGTGTAGCCGTGTCTTGAATGTCCAGAGGCTTGCCTAGGGAGTGTCAGCAAGAGCTGGCAGGCTGGAAAGGAGATAAAGAGTATGTCTACATTTTGAGCTGGGAGGTGCGATCCCAGGCTAGGTGTACCCACGTTATCTCTGCTTGAGCCAGCACACTAAAAATAGCAGCATAGCTGGGCTAGCACAGGCGGGGGCTTGGGCTTGCCAAGCTGAGTAAGCCCATGGGAACCCAGCTGGGTACGTACTCAAGCAGCTAGTCCAATGTGCTACCTGTGCTACTCCAGTGGTATACTCCTCTTTTGAGCACACTAGCTTGAGTACAGCTAGTAAGCATCTCTCCTCAAGCTGGGAATCACATCTCCCAGCTCAAATGCAGATGTACCCAAAGAGAAAGAGGCAGAATCAGTAGCAGGGGCCATCTGCTTCACACAACCCGGAGACAGCAGTAACTGGGCTAGGTGAAATGCAGGAACACTTGCAAGGGGAAATTAAGGATTCCGTAAAGGGAAAGGTGTGTATTGTTTTCACCCTTCTTTGTGTGCGCTTCGTACCTTTGGGTGAAATTATATATATCAGGAAGCTGGGTTTTGAGTCGCTTTAGCCACCATGCTGTTCACACGTGCCCAGAGTGTAAAGATGCACAACACAGCAAGGCCTGTCCTACTAAACACAGTTGGGAAACTAAGGGGCTGTCGTTCAGAGATTCAGTCGAAGAGTGGTTGGACTGTGTGAGTCCACCCAAAGTCAGGTGCAGGAAGCCAGGCCTCTTACTTAAGGGGAACATTTGAGAGGGACTAAAAGGGTCATATCTTTCAGTTTGTCCTGTAACCATGACAGCACCATTTAAGGGGGAATGCTATTGGAATTTAAGTGGTGCAGAAAGAAGTCTGCACTGGCTCTCTGAAGGGGGAACTAATTTCATGCAATTGGCACAAGTGTAATTCCTCAGATACACCTTCTGGGGATTAATGAAATATCAATACATTTTCAGCTGGAGAAACATACCCCACACAGTGAGCTTGTGCAATCAGGTTTAAGTGGGAATTAAGTGCTGTGTAGATAGGTCTTCTGAGGGCTCTATACACAAGAGGTGAATTTTATCCTGGGAGAATAATGATGGCTGATTGAAAACACTGAACTCTGATGATTGCCTAATATAACCAACTAACAAACAATAGACATTACAGGGGTCTAATGAATGTCACGACTGAAGTTGAAGATTCTCAGCAAACAGAAATGTAATCATTTACCATCTAGCATTTGGGAAATGAGCGGTCATAGAAAATTCTGTCTAGCATTGCAGCTAATCAAGGTAGGTCTGGCATCATGTACAAATTTGATAATCCTTTGCATCTCCTTTATATAATCTTGTCACACAAGATTCTTGTATCTTTTGTTTTTTTATACAACAGAAAGAAAATATAAAGAGCCACATGAACACAACTGAGTCCCAAATAACCATGCTTACTAAATATACATGTAGCAGACTCATTCCTCTGTAGCAGGGATCGGCAATCTTTGGCACGCAGCCAGCCAGGGTAAGCCCTGGCTGGCAGGGCCGGTTTATTTACTTGCCGCGTCCACAGGTTCGGCCGATTGCGGCTCTCACTGGCTATGGTTCACCGCTCCAGGCCAATGGGGGCTGCGGAAAGCAGCGGCCAGCACATCCCTTGGCCTGCGCTGCTTCCCGCAGCCCCCATTGGCCTGGAGCAGTGAACTGCGGCCAGTGGGAGCTGCGAACCCAATCGGCAGAACCTGCGGACATGGCAAGTAAACAAACCCGTCTGGCCTGCCAGGGGGCTTACCAAAGGTTGCCAAAGGTTTGCCAAAGGTTGCCAATCCTTGCTCTGTAGACTGGCATAGAGTGGGGGGGGGTCAATAACACACTCTCACCACTGGGTTACATAAGAAATCATAGCAGGCCTACATTCTGCTACTTCTCTGGCTTCTGAAACATAGTGAGTGCCACGAGGGGGGCTCACAAACTATTCCTATACACTACGTTAACCCCTTTACTGCTAGAAGCAGCTAAAATCTCAGAAGTGGAAAGTATTTTATTTGTGAGCCAATCCCATGCATCTTTCTTTTCCTTGTGGGAAACCATATATTGATTTCCCCCCCCCCTCCCATACAGACTAAGTACTTTCAATTTATGCTAATTTTTTTTACAGACAGCTAACATGATACAAAAATTCTTCTCAGAATGCAATCAAATAGGTCATTTTCACTCATTTATACTGCTCCAGGTTTCAGAAATGCTCCTAGTAAAAAATGCTCGAGGTAAGAAATGAGTTATGCATGTCTGAAATTCTAATGTGGTGTATTTTCTAAAATTATATTCATGTTCCAGGGCATCTCACAGCTGAACTATTGCTCAGGGTTAATGACATTGGAGTGAATGAACCAATGAGGATCTGCAAATTATTTTGCTTGATTGATGTCTAATGCTTTGGCTTGAAACTGCTATCTTTATTCAAATGAACTTAAGGGGGGAACTCTGCCTGAGTCAGAACACCAGCCTAGATTCTGACAATTCAATTGTTTTAGCTACAATTATGGTGTAAAGGTCTTTCGTTGTCACCCTACTGTGCTTAAATGCTTCAGTATTTAAGTTATCTGATATTCCAAAACCCCAATGAGAGGGGCAGATCTATTTTTAAAATGGTATACCATTTCTCATTATACTATGCTTTAAGGGAAGGAAGCCTAAGATTAAATAGGACAGTAGCAAGGGGGCATCATTTCTCAAAGCATAGTGGTTGGGAAGCAAGAAATATTCCCCCCATCTGTGGGGACAGGAAAAGTGCTTGGTCAAGGTCAATAGCAATGTTTAATAGCAGCTAAGGCCTAAGCTTGAAAACCTATATGCATATACTTAACTTTATCTGTGTGTGGTCCCATAGTTCCATTGACTTCAGTGCTATTGAGTGTCCAAGCACCATCCCATTGAATTGAATGAGACTGTTTAAATGTGTCATTAAGTACGTGCATAATGGCATGTCGAGTCTAAAAACAAAACAAAACAAAAAACTGCAGAATAGGTCCAGTTCCACAGTCCTTACTTAGGCTACACTCACATTGACTTCTGCAGGCGTTTTGTCTAAGTACTTTAGGATCAGGCTATATATCTATATATCGATATATAGCTATATCTCGATATATTGATATATATGCGCACACGCACACACATGCACACACCCCCTCCAGAATTTGCTTAAGGAAGAGCTTCACACAGCATTTTATCTTTTAATGAGGCTTTTATTTCATGTTGTGTTCTGCTGTCATACACAGACCCTGTCAATCTCTGACCCTTTGCTGCTTCCCTCCTCTGTCCGTCATTCAGTTCCCAACTGTCCCCATTTCTTCTCTCTGCCAGACCACATCCCTTACCACCAACACCACCCCCATTCTATACTGGCTCATGCAAGGGTCTGAATATAATCTTAACACCAGAACCACAGTTTAATTGCATACAGCATCTTTTGCATTTGAAAAATTTGTATGAAAACAGAAAATCTGCATAAGACACCTCGAAATAGTTTTAATTTTTGTTCTCTCAAGTATGAATACTTAATGCTGACACTAGTGGTAACATTTTCAGAAAAGCTTGAGTCCCATTGTAGGTTACCATTGACTTCAGTAGAGCCAGGATTTTACCCTCAAACTCTTTTCTTGAAACTAGTGACCACACCACTTAACTAGTACTACAAGAAAAGAGAGATCTCCCGTAGATAGATATATAAAGAAGTAATACCCAGTAAAAAGGAAGGTCAGATTCTTCTCTCATGTGTTCCTTTAACTCTAAGCAGAATACAGCATTTCTCATGTCATAATATAGTATTAACCTTGCCCCATTGAATTCAGCAGGCGTAGAATTAAGCCCATAGTTCATGCTGAATTGCAATATCATTCTTTTCCTAGAAAATAATATTGTGGTCAAGTGAAAAGGAGAAAAAACAACCACCTTCTTCCTCTTTAATGAAATCTCTTTTGTTGCCTTCCACTAATTGTAAAATGTGTTCATTTCCAGATATTATTGGTAGAGCTGGTCAAAAGGTGTGTGTCAAAAAACAGTTTTCAATGTGAAAATACTGTTCTGATATTTTTGTGTGGAATTGTGTACTTTGACAAAATTTCCTGTGAAAAATATTTTAACGATTTTTTTTCATTATGATAAAACTTTATTTTTAAAAAATACAAAATTTCTTCTTCATTTTTATTATTTTAAATTATTACATGACCCATCAGTAGTAGTGCATAATATGACATGACTTGATATGTAATAATATAATAGTAAAAATATTGTATCTGCCTTATTCTTGCATTTGCAGAGTTGTGTTTGTTTAGGATGTTTCTTTTACGTGATTTGATAATTTCTCCTAGTGAATGCAAAAGTTAGAAAGACATATAGTTATCTAAATTACATAGAACCAGGTCATGCTAATATTGAAATTAGTGGGTATTTTACCACGGATTTCAATGAGAGTAGGACTCAGCCCATAGTGTGTATCACAGGTAATCGATATTCATGCAGAGTTCTTTCTTCCAGTTAATAAATGGTAAATGTACCAACTTTCAGCTACTCGTGCTTTTATAATCACTGTATGAAAAACAAAGAAGCTGCCAAGGACAGGTCTGGATAAAGAGGGATCTTGAGTGACAAATCAACTGATTCCTATTGCTATTGTTTCGGAGTCTCAGGAAGGGAATGAGGGTAAACACAAAGGATATGTCTACACTGCAATTGAACACCCGCAGCTGGCCCGTGTCACAGTGACTCAGGCTGTTGGGGCTTAGGCTGCAAGACTGTAAAATTGCTGTGTAGATTTTTGGGCTCAGAGACCCCCCCCACCCTACGGGGTTTTAGCTTGAGCCCAAACATCTCCACAGCAACGGTACAGTCCCGTAACCTGAGCCCTGCCAGCCTGAGTCAAGTGACATGAGCCAGCCACGGGTACTTAATTGCAGTCTAGGCATCCCATAAGGGCCTGACCCAAGCCTACAGAAATCAACAGGTATCTTTGATTCACCTTCAATGGGATTCTTATTAGGCCCTAACTCAGTGTCTGTGTGTTCTGCTGCAGATGCTGTAGGGACACAGCTTGCTCTACTCTACAAAACCAGCCATATGTTTGTCCATTGGAGCTAGTAAAACATGGCATGTTAAAACAGCATTACAATATTTATCATACATGGAACTCAACATGCTGCAGCTCTGTTGTGCCCAAGGCAATAGCATGGTTTGGGGCTGTGGTTATAAACATCCTTCAGTCACAGAGCGGAATCTTGCCCTACCCTAGAAACTGCAACCTCATTTAGGACAGGATGCAGTGCCTGAGGCAACACCATTTGATGGCAGAGATTGGCAGCTGTGTCATTTCATTCTGCTGATACCGAGGTTCAAATCTACAAAATATATTTGCACTTACAGTAATTTAGTGGAGTCTTACACATGGTTTCCATGGAAACATTACAAAATACTAAACCTTGAGCATTTAGCAAGAGTTCAATCTGCCAGTCCCTTTCATCCTGCTATTATTTCTGCTGGGATGAGTCTTTATTTAAGGTATTTGGGTTGTGAAGACAGCTTGCCACCTCACTGCCCATCTTCCCCGCTAACTGATCTTTTACTGAATTTGTCAGACGTCTGTTTTGAAATCTCTCTTTTGCCATAGAAACTGTGACTACATTACAATTGCACTGGAGGAGATGAGCGACAAGGGTGAAATCTCTTAATGGACATTTTCAGTAGCTAGAGAGATAAGGTGGGTGACGTAATCCCTATCATTGAACCAATTTCATCAGCTCTGTTTAGCTCAAAAGCTCATCTCTTTCACCAACAGAAGTTGGTCCAATAAAACAGGGGTTCTCAACCTTCTTCTTTCTGAGCCTCCCCCCCCCCCCCAACATGCTATAAAAACTCCACTGCCCACGTGTGTCACAACTGCTTTTCTGCATATAAAAGCCAGGGCTGACATTAGGGGGTAGCAAAATGGGAAATTGCCTGGGGCCCCCATGAAATTATATTGATCAGGTTTCGGCTTCAGACCCAGATGGCGGGTTTTAGGGCCCCGGGCTTCAGCCCCATGCAGCAGGGCTTCAGCTTTCTGCCCTGGGCCCTAGTAAGTTTAATACTAGCCCTGCTTGGCAGCCCCCCTGAAACCTGCTCGTGGCCCCCTGCCCCGGGGGCCCTGGACCCCTGATTGAGAACCACTGCAATAAAAGATATTACCTCTCCCACCTTCTATTTCAAATTTCCTGGAAACAACACAGCTACTACAAAACAACTTGCAATACTGCACCACTATGGGATATTCAGGCTTTGTCGTACGTAAGCACCTATTACCCCCCACTCTCTGTTCCAATTTTTCACACTTGCTATCTAGACACCCTACTCAGGGCAGACTGTTAGACTCCAACCTGGTGGTGTGACCTATAATTAGATTTCACCAACCCAATACCAAATGTGAACTCCCAAAGTACTACTATAGTTTTACAATGAAGTCACATGCAGTCCTCTTTGACACTCCAGTCTATCTTGCTGCCCAGGCAAGCTGGACTATATAAAAAATGGTCACTTATACCAAAAAAATCACATCACACTCAGGTTGCTCCCAGTCCCAAGAGACGAGTCACTTATTCCACATCAATTGGTACCCCTAGATTTTACACCAAAGACAATGCTGCTAGCCAAATTCTATAGTAAATTAATTAAAGGTTTATTAGCTAAGAAAAGGAAATAAGTTATTGAGAGGTTAAAGTGGGTAAAATATATATACAGTTGAGTCCTATTCTATAATTTCAAATGGTAGCAGAGGTGTAGTAATCTGCCAGTTTCCCAAAAGTTACTCAGAGCTACTCAAAGAACTCTGGGGATCGCTATCTTCTGTTAAAGATCTTCATTTGCATTCCACACGGCTGCTTTCTCATTTGATGGGTTATTAAGTTACAGAGGTATACACAATGTAAATGTTTGCTACTACCTTATAATGGGATACAAATAAGTGAAAACAAAGCATGTAACATCCCATTAGTTTTCATGAAGTTTAGACACCAAATATATTCTTACGCATTTAAACAATCACTTTGATCTATACTAATACACAGTGAATTGGCCTGCGGCTTTGGCATGAATTAGCCATGGTACAAAACCACTTTTTAAAATGTGTTACTTTTACTTGAGTAAAAAGACGAACTTACAAATAATATTCCCTCTAAATTTTCTTTGTACTGAGCAGGCTACAAACTCCACTGAGCACTTCATTCTTGTCCTTGGGCAAGCTTACACTTGCCAAAGGACAAAATGTAAACGTTATATGTGTGAGAGAGGGGTGTCCGTGAGAGGTGATGAGTCACCCTTGAATTAGGAGTTTGATTAAGCCACATCTAGGGATGAGTCATTCCAGCCAATCCAAAAGCCAGGAACTGGTCTGGTGACTCAGGGCATGTATATAAATCTCACAGAAGAAACCATTCAATTTATTCAAAATCACTTCATGGCTTGGAACTCTCCCCTGTGTAATAGTGGTGATAGACTGCACAGGCCCTGGCTTGCTCTGGCCCTGCTCAGATCCAGGCTTATTCCCAGTCCTGTTCCAGCTCCAGCCTTGCCCTTCCTCCAATTAGCTCCTGGCCCTAAGCTTGCTTTGTTCTAAGCCCGCACTTGATTCCCGAGTCCAGCTCCGGTTCCTGGCCTGGCTGTCACTGCACTGATCACTAGGCCTGTGCCACTGTTTGAGCCACTAGGCATGACCCTCCATATCTCAGTTTCTGACAATCCAGTGGGTGGGCATGTGTGAGAGGGGGTGTCTGGAAGAGGTCCAGTCCCTGTCCCCATCAAGTATAGCTTCAGTGGCCCAGAAAATAACCCGTGCAGGGTGTGGAAAGTGTTTGTATGGGATGGGGAAGGTTGTCACCTCCCCCCAAAGCTAGGAGTACTCCGCCACCTGCTGAGTACTCCCAGGAAGGGACCCAGACTGCAGCTCCCTCCCCTTCCACCTCTCGGTGGCACAAACTGCCACATCCCTGGAAATCAGCATCCAGCCAGCAGGCTGAGTGGGGAGATGTGCTCTGGAGCTTCCTCTGACCTGGGTTGGCACCACAGAGCCCAGCCAGGCCCCTCATTTGAGCTCCACCTCAAGGTGTGTCCTGGAGCTACCTACTTCCCAGCCAGGTCAGGCATCTCCCTGAGACCAGTAATGCTACCACTCTCTTCCCCCCTCATCCCTCAGTAAGGGAACAGGGCCACACATGCCCTGTCATGAGGGGAAGAGAGAAGCAGAGAACAGCAGGCTCTGAAATGGCCACACCGTGTCCCTGATGGGGATGCACAGAGAAAACATGAGCTACATGCCTTCTGGCCAGTGCCGTATGTACAAGTCTGTTACCCAGCCAAACATGCATGTAGTTTACAGGAAACATTTCAGATGTGTGAGCAAAGTTTCAAACAATGATCTTCTCCCTGGGTTTCTTGAAATGAATTCTTAGGCAACCTCTGTAAGCTAGTGATCATCAGGTTTGTCCTTGTGCACGTATAGAGCATATGCCAGTTGAGTTGTAATGGTCCCACTGTGGATCAAAGCCATGTTTTAAAGTGGCAGAGCACAAACTACGTTCACTTACACAGCATTAGTTGCCAGTTCCACCGAAATCATTTTTTTCTATTTCACCACTTTGGAAAAACAGCTGACATGCAGTATGGCTGAGCAACTGGAGATACTGCTGAACTGACTTCAACAATTTTTCTGTGAGCCGACAGTTGGGTTGCAAGGCATGGCTGAGTAATCAGTTGATCATGATTGAAATCAGAATCACACACCTGATGTACATTTTGAATTCCAAACATAACAGATGCGAGTTAGGAGAGTTTTAAGATTGTGAATCATTTTGTAGCCTCTGTTTAAATATTGATTGAATGCCAGACATTGTAAAATCAATTACTTTGAAGTAGATGTTCTTATAAAACTCCCTTGATTAGCTGGGTTCACCTGTCCCAACTTACGTTTTCTTGAGACCTTCTCTTCTGTGGAAGCTCAGGCATTCTGAATGAACAGTTTCAAGAGTATCTCTTAGGATAGTATTCATATCATCCTGACATCCAAATTCAAAGCATGCCCATAACAATGAGTATACATGTAGTTCATAGTTCTTCCTGTTGCAGTCTGGTTGCTACACCTAATACTATTGTTTCCTCGTACTTCCCCCCCGTCTGTGTCCATCTGTTGTTCCTTGTCTTGTGCTTATATTGTAAGCTCTTTGGGGCGGGGATCATCATTTTGTTCTGTGTTTGTACAGACCCTAGCGCAATGGGGTCCTTGGCCATAACTAGGGCTCCTAGGCACTATGATAATACAAATAGTAAATATTACTGTTCTGGAACCTCAGCAGCACTGTCAGAGCATTGTCCATGACCGTTGTTGCTCCTTAGAGCTAGATGCAACTTATTATCGATACCATTACCTCGGATGATGTACAGGCTACATCAGGGGTAGGCAACCTATGGCATGCATGCCAAAGGCGGCACGCGAGCTGATTTTCAGTGGCACTCACACTGCCCAGGTCACCAGTCTGGGGGGCTCTGCATTTTAATTTAATTTTAAATGAAGCTTCTTAAACATTTTAAAAACCTTATTTACTTTACATACAACAATAGTTTAGTTATATATTATAGACTTATAGAAAGAGACCTTCTAAAAACATTAAAATGTATTACTGGCACACAAAACCTTAAATTAGAGTGAATAAATGAAGTCTCGGCACACCACTTCTGGAAGGTTGCTGACCTCTGGGCTACATTGTATAATCCAAGTAACTCTTCATGACCATTCATGTCATCAGCTAGACACTGCAAGCATAAAATCACTTGCTCTTTGGAAAAGTCTGTTTCATCTAACATAATTATATACCACTTTTCAGAAATATCCCTCACGATTCTGAGAATCATGATTTCCATTATCTCATTCTGAATAACTGGATTTGTCCTGACTCTCTGTCAACCACTTTGATGTATCAGGGTCATATTCTGCCTGCAAACAACAGTTGAATAAATTCAACTTCTCCACTTAAGAATGTATTTTCAGTTTCTTAAGTATAATGGCTTCCATAGTGCACTTTCTTGTCTAACAAGATAACTTATACTACTTAGCATTTTCATTAAGATCTTCCTGTTTTCTTTTTTCTCTTGAGAGTACTGAAAACTCAGTATGTTAACAATATTCTTTATTGGTTTTTGAAGAATATTAATTGATTTCTGGTGCCACAGAGATGATCGGCGCCTCTCAAATTTGTCTCAAGTCATTTTCCAGTTACAGAATCCAGACTGAGTGAAAGCTTCAGCTGTATATTTACTCAAAAGTACTTTGTGCCCAAATACACCTATACAATGGCAGAAAAAAAGTATGTTGTCACTACCTTCAGAATAATGGAGCCACTAAACATCTTGGTTTTATATAGTCATTGCAGTCTAGAATGTGGCAGAATGAAGAAAAGGAATACATGATATCCATCCTATTTCCATCTATACTAGAAAACAATTCCTTTTTATGTTTTGCTAATGAGACCCCCTTGGTTCCTCTCCAACCCAGAGGCTCTGTCAAGGAAACGGCTACAAATAAGACTGCCGTTGGAAGCCCTTTGACTCCCAGACATGATGGGACTAGTGTCAGAGCCTGTGTGAAAAGACAGCCAAATAATTATGGTGTCATGTCTGGCCTTCCCATTCCCTTTGTGAAAACAGCTCATGGAACTTATGCAGTGTAAGTAGAGTCTTGAATGAGCTGCCCGCTGACCTCTAGTGATAAGCAGTGAAAGAGGACTTCAGGAGCTGATCTCATTTGCATGAGCACACCCACCCTGCCTACATGCTTAGCATGATGGGATTGCTTGCCCAAATTATCACTTTTGGCTGGTGTTGGATCCCCAGTCTCCTTGTTATTGGGGCAAGAGTAATAAAGCATTGTTATCCTTGTGTGAATTGAGGGCTGCAGAACTGTACTTGGCATACCCTGACTGAGGGACTCACCCTCAACGAAACGCACTTGCTAGGCAGGGGACATGGGTTCCAAAGCACAGTGAGTTGAGAGAGGGTGGGGTCAGATACTTGTACTTGGTGATCCCTTTTCTCTCCACTGTGTAATAACAGAGTTAATTTAGACCCAATTGAGAGTCTTGTTATATGCTGCAGAGCTGAAATCACTGATAGCTAGGTTTAAGTATTAGACCTGCTTTGGGACAGTGTCTCTGATGTAAGAGACGGCCTAGTGTGCACCAGCAGTGAGGCTGCCCCACTAACACCTGAAATCACTGAGAGCTGTGTTAAGTGGTGGAAAGGCACAGTAAGTGGGGAGCTTGCAAAGAGGGTTAGAACAACCCTGCAAGGGGTGGGGGAAGTTAGTGAGTGCCTGAGCAGTGGAGCAAGTAAGATGCCTCCTTCCTCCCCCCCCCCCCCCCACTCCACCCAGGGTGGGAGGCGAACTCTGCAGATACACCTCTGAACTCTGGGTCTGCACTGTCCAAGGACAGCAACTGTGAGTGGGGTGCAGAGAAGGGATGGGCACATTAATGGGACTTTTGGGTTGCTGGACTTAAGAACCTGAGGGGAAAAGTACACTGCCCAACTTACTTGGAGGTGGGACTTTTGCTCGTGGTTCATGTTTATGTACCCTGTTTGTGATGTTTCCACAAAATTAATGCTGTTACTTCCCTCCTTTTATTAAAAGTTTTTTGCTACACTCTTGCGAGTGGGGAAGTATTGCCTCTTAGAGGCACCCAGGAGGTAGTGTGTAATTTTAGCAGGTCACTGGGTGTGGGCTCAAGCCAGTTTTGTGTAGTATTGTTGAAAAGGAACCTCTAGATACTGAACCCAGCCCTTGTTGCTGCCAACTCTGACTGGTGGAAGGGTTACAGCAGGAAGGGATAACGGGAAGAAGAGCCAACCTGGAGGCTCTTGGAATCAGCCTCAGAGCAGGAGTGGCATCTGGTTGGACCTATGCCAGGTCTCCCAATAGAGAGGGGGATCAGAAGCCCTCTTGCTTGCCCAGAGAGAGTGGCTCAATAGTCTTTGCGGGAGAAGGATGGAAATGCATAACCAGGCTGCAGAAAGAGTGGGAAAAGCAAACAGGTGAGTCTCATTGCAGTAGGTAGAATTTCCCTTCTTAAAAGAGAACATAGGATCAGGCCAAAGGTCCACCTAGCTCAGCATCCTGTTTCCCAACAGTGACCAATGCCAGGTGCTTCAGAGGGAATTAACAGAACCAGTAATCAAGTGATCCATCCCCTGTCGCCCATTCCCAGCTTCTAGCAAACAGAGGCTAGGGACACCATTCCTGCCCATCCTGGCTAATAGCCATTGATGGACCTAGCCTCCATGAATGTATCTAGAGGATAAACTGTTTGCTGAGCCATTTCCCAGTCAGGGAAGAAGAGAGCCATAGCTCCCAGAGAGACCTTCAATCCAGTGCCAGCTATCAAGAGTCACCTAAGACTCTAGGGAAAATGTGGAGACTTCAAGCAGCTGAGACAAGAGTATTGTACATTTCCTGGGCTGAAGAGAACAAACTGAGTTATCAGGGGACTGTTCTTGCTTTAATAACTACATAGAATTTAATAAAATAGCTCTTGAATATAATGTTTACACTATCTCATCCCCCGCCCCAACCAAAATTTTAAAAAAGTCATCTATAACCCTGCTCTGTGGTAACTATATGGGAAAAAATTATGCCAATTTTTTTCAGTTGTGAATTGTTCATTCCAGTTTACACATAAAGATGTGTAATATTATTATTACTATCCTGGTAACTCACTATCTGTTTGTAAAGTGCCTCTTCTAGGAAGAGACAGTCTCTGCCACAATGAATTTACAATCTAAAAAGATAAAAGCAGAGGAGGAGAAAGGAAATGGGACACACACAGTAGAGAGATCAGTGTGATAGAATGTTAGGGTTCTAGATAGATCTATTTCGCCCTTTTGACCCAGCTGTCTTTCCATATATATAACACAGAACTGGCAATTTTTAAGTGTTGACCCAAAAGGTAACATAGCCCGATCAATTAGTATACTTAAAAGATTATTTATTAAGGTGCAACATGTACTTGTCAGAAACAACAGGTTCTTTTTCTAAATGGCTACTTAGAGTTATCTGAAGATAAAATTTGGTGAAACACATACAGAGCCTTATTTGATATGGACATCTACAACTGAAGTAACAGGAAATCAATATATATAAATACAAGAAGTACAGTAAAGTGGTTTCTTGCATTGTGTATACTGTGTATCATGTAATCTGTCGGATATCTAACCACATTTGTCCACCTTCTGTGACCGTGATAATACCTGCCCATTATCCATAGGTGACATTTCAGCGGGTCACAACTACATCTCTAATCATCTAATCTAGCCCATATCACTCATTTCCTAATAATTCCTATACTTTATTGTGGACTAATTGCCTAGTAAGCAGATTGCTAAAGCCCCCTCAAAACAACCTTCTTGCAGAATTCTGCAGTGTACTGTACCCTTTGTGGTCACTTGGTTGTTTTCTCAGAAGGAGAGTGCAGAATCTGTGACTTAGGCTTAGGGTTCTCTCTTTAGGCCTACAATAGTTCAGACAAATCCCAGCTTTTATCATAACTACTCACTCAAGGCCTCATACTACTATAACAGGACCTTAATCATAACAAGACTAATCACTGCTCTACAGCCAAAAGGCTTCTGAAATAAATGTAGTCAAACTTTACTAATTCTGGGTCACGGAGAACAAAAATGATGCTTAAAATTGTTGATTGGCTCTAGTTTTCAAGACATGCTATTGGGTCAGTATATACGACCCTTGACTTGGGAATGGCGGAGGATAAGTGAGTTATAAAGGGAAGGGATCTCAATTTAAACCAGAAATGACTCAAATACATCTTTGACTGGATCTACGAATAAATCTATGACTGGGTTTGGACAGTACTTGCTTTTTAGGCAAAACAATGAATGATGCAATCTGAAGCTGGTATTGCGTCATACATTATATGAATTGCGTCATGTTATTCCTAGACGTCATGAATGATGCAATCATAACGAAGCTTACATCACTCTGCTGAACAAATTGCCCTATATCAGCTCTAGAAATCATACAGTGTCATGCTTTCTTATTTGTCAGTTTTTGATTTTGCAAAGGGACACATTTCTGTTTAGCCAAAGTGAGCAGAGATGCCTCGTTCTTGTGTGAACAGTGCAGATAACTTCTGCTATGGTTGTGGTGAAGTGACTTTTGCATCACAAAAGCGCAGTATAACCACTATGGTTAAGAAAGCCTATCACCTTTATTTTGGCTGCAAAATTGGAGATCAGGACAAGAGGTGGGCCCCACACATGCTGCAACACTTGTGCAACAAATCTTCGCCAGTGGTTGAAGAGGAAAAGGAAATCTATGCCTTTTGCAGTGCCAATGAGTTGGAGAGAGCCAACAGATCATACCAGCAATTGTTACTTCTGCATGGTGCCTCCAGTTGGGAAAGGTGTGTCAAAGAAGAAAAAGTGGACTGTGCATTATCCAAACATTTCATCAGCTATACGCCCAGTACCCCACGGAGAAGGACTGCCGGTTCCTGATGCACCAGAATCATTCTCCCTTGAGTCAGATGAGGAAGAGGAAGAGGAAGAAACTTCTGGTTCTGAACCATCAATGTCACAGGACCCACATTTTCTCCCATCCTCCTCCTCTGAACCACACCTCATAACACAAGGTGAACTTGTCAGGGATTTGGAACTACCCAAGAGTAAGGCAGAGCTTTTGGGCTCCAGACTACAGCAGTGGAATCTCCTGGCAGGTGATGTTAGGGTTTCCATGTTCCGTGACCGTCAAAAGGATCTTGTCCCATTCTTCTTCATGGAAGGTGATCTTGTAGCCTGCAACAACATCGATGGTGTGATGGCAGCCCGCAACATCGTTCACGATCCAGATGAGCGGAGACTGTTCATTGATTCATCGAAGACGAGTCTTAAAGCTGTTTTACTGCATAATGACAATGTTTTGCCATCAATTCCAGTTGGTCATGCAGTCCATATGAAGGAAACCTATGACAACATGAAACAACTTTGGAGGTGCATAAACGATGACCAACATCAGTGGCAGCTTTGTGGCGATTTGAAGGTTGTTGCTCTCTTGCTTGGTCTGCAGACTGGATACACAAAGTACTGCTGTTTTCTCTGCCAATGGGATAGTCATGCAAGAGATTCCCACTACATCAAGAAAGATTGGCCACTCCGACAGTCATTGGAGCCTGGGAGGAAAAAAGTGTTCAGCATCCACCACTTGTTGAATCAAGGAAGATTTTGTTACCACCCTTACACATCAAGCTGGGTCTGATGAAGAACTTTGTCAAGGCCATTGACAAAACACAAGCAGCTTTCAAGTATCTCCGTGGAAAATTTCCAAGGTTAAGTGAAGCTAAGATAAAGGAAGGTGTCTTTGTTGGTCCTGAGATTCGTGAACTTCTTCGAGATGATGCATTTGACCATGCACTGCGTGGCAAGGGAAAAAAAAGGCATGGAAAGCCTTCCAGTTAGTGGCAATAAATTTTCTCAGAAACAACAAGGCAGACAACTACAGGTTGTTGGTGGAAAACCTCCTCAAGGCATACAAAAGCCTTGGTTGCAACATGTCACTAAAGATACATTTTTTGCACTCTCATCTAGATTTTTTTCCACCGAACTGCGGACAGTGAGCGATGAGCACGGCGAGCGATTTCACCAGGACATTGCAACAATGGAGAAACGCTATCAGGGCAAATGGAGCCCATCAGTGCTTGCAGACTATAGCTGGACAGTGACAAGAGATGCTCCATTTAATGAATACAAGAGACAAGCCAAGAAGCGCCGAGTAGACACTGAATAGGACTAAACTATGTACATAATAGTTTTTTGCCTTTTATTTCATAATACATTTTATTTATATACCCCCTTTGCTGATTTTTAAAGTGTTACATAAACAGGACAGGTGAAATAGTATCATGTAAAGCAACCATAAACACATGAAAAGACCTAGGTTTACAATTTATGATTAAAACTCTACTATCTACACAATATACATAGACATAAAATGTAAAAACTTAAATATCTTAGAAACAGTAGTCAGTTGTTTTAATTGTCATATTTGAATTCAGCACATCAAAATACATACTAAATAGCACATTTTATCTCTGAAGCAGACGACTTCTCAAAAATTGTAGACCAGTGAAAGATATTGGTTCTCCTACTTGCCCCCATGCGCATTCCAAACTAAGAAGTCAATTTTATACTCCTATAATATCTTTCTACCTCCAGCAAGTATAAATCACTCACAAGAAATGAGACAGGGTTATAGGTCATAAGATCAAGTTGGGGGTCAACAGTCTACTCTGGCCTAGGTAAAAGAGAGGCGAAGGCATGTGTGTGCATACCCAAGAAAAAGAAATAAGGGATAGAGAAGCAGGAAATCAGGAGGTGTGGCAGTGTGTGGTTTGGGATTGATTGATTGTTTGACCTTCTTTCCCCTTTTTCTTCTTTAAATTAAAATGTTATTTGATACATATGTCAAGACCAGCAAAAGAAAAGAGATGGGGTGGAGGAGCCCTCTCAATCTTGATTTACCTTGATTTCCAGTATCCATGTTCCTTAATAATCATCTACTAAAGTGGCCAGAGGGTGGGAGCGGGAGGGAGAATGAAGTGACAAGCTAGGCAGCTTTATCACAAATCCTATTGAAATGCAGAGTTTTCAATAGCTACCCATAGGAGGTTCAAATGTACACTAGGTGACTCTGTCCTGAGTCACCTGAAGGCTGGGTCATACTATTTTGGAATTCTTTGTTGCACCAAGTCAGCCCATTGGAGCTTTAAAATGGATAGTCCAAAAAACAAATTTAAATACAATTGTTAACAGAGAACTTTTCTAACCAAACCAGAATATTCTGAATTAGGTATTTGGGCTCTAGTTCTACCTTAAACCTCTGTGCCAAATTGTTCCCTCAGTTGTCTATTTTACCCTACTGAACTGAAGGAATTACACAGGAAAATTCAGTGCTCCATATGACATTTAGAATCCCTTGAGGTACAAAACTAGGTTGTCCTCATGACTTAGGGTAGAAGAAAGAAGACTTTCCTTTTGGGGCCCCAATCAAACAAAGCAATTGGTACTACTCAAGTACTCAAAGCTAGATAAGTGCTTTGCTGGATTAGGGCCAATAGGCTAAATATTCAAAAATATGTACCTACACCACTCAGTATGGGTACAATTTGTAACATAGTAGATTTTCTTTAAATATGAAAATAAATCAAGAGTATTCTTAAAAAACAGAATTTACCAACAGTAAACACCCCACCCCCAGAAATTATGACTAAAACTGCCTTTACATTGTTACTAGATATGTTTCCAACTAATATGTAAGTTTGTGTGCAAATAACGACTTGGAAAAACAGTGACTTGAGGGAAAAAAACTATGGTTGAGAAGTTTTTTTGTTTTTCTTTTTTTAAACTGTTATATTGACAAGATACTTTTGGAAGTATGAAATAAACTGTACACAATTCAAAAATCTTCCAGGGTGCTGAACTCCATAGAGTGTTTTCCACATTAACTATTTCAGTAGCACTGAAAGACAGTTTAAGTTAAAATTATAGCTTAATTGGTATTAATGCACTTCTCAGAAATTGTAAGAGAACAGTGTTTTGTCTTTTTTACCTGGGAGCTGGAAAAAAGGATATTTGATTTCTCTAAGGGAAATGACTGTTCCAGTTTGACAGGAAAATTGAACTAGCTACTATTAAGGATGAGTGAGTTTAATTTTTACAGTCAAGCTTTTGCAGGCTTTACTGTCAGATAATAAAATAAAGTTAAACTTTTTGCAGCTCGAGTTCTAATACATTAATATTTGCACAAGCGTATTTTATGAAAGGCAGACAAACATAGGGCTAAGCAAAATGAAAAGAGCCTGGAGACACCTCACCAACCACTGAAACCCAGACATTTTAAGAAAGAAAAGGAATTGGAATAAAAGTTAGACACCAAGTCCTATACCCCTCTCTGTGTGTATAACCCTGACCCATGTAAGTAGCCTCATTGATCTTAATGGGACTACTTGAGTCAAAAAGTATTGCTCATGATTAAAGGGAACAGTCATCCCCCTAAGTGTTTCATACAACTCACACAAGTCATTAGACTTTCCAGTGACCTCAACAGTCTTTTGAATCAGACCCTTAGTGCCCAGCCCAGTACCGCAGTCCTTACTCAAACTAGCTTTCCATTGATTTAAAGAGAGATTTTCCTGAGTAAGGACTACAGAATTGGGTCCAAATTCTATATTGCCTAATACCGCTCACTTGTGGAGTCTTGACACTGGAGCATGGAGTTTCTTATCTCAAGATCTCAGATTCTAATCTGACTAGGTAAATATTACGTATTTAGAAGCAGCCTGGCTAAAGCACTCAGTCTGAACCCTCACTCAACTCCTTTATGAAAGTCAGAAGACTTCACTTCGCATTTTTTAATTCCCTGCATCCCCCCTCATTTTTGCACTTGGCTACACTACCTGGTACCACTGAGAAGTATTGAATTAGCATGAGAGAGAGAGAGACTAATCTGCTTAGAAACAGGAGGCACCAAAAATCCCTAACACCTATTGCCAAAATGTCCAGCCTGATCTCTAAAAAACTAAACATGATAACTTCAGAATAGCATCCAATACAAAGCTTTTGTAATTTGCTCCTCTTTATGGTGATGATACATTAGAAATGCATAGATATGTCTTGGATTAGATAGCTGTTCAGTGACAGTGGCATGGTCATGTATCCAAATCACAGGAATGATCTTTATAATTACTGTCAAACTCAGCAAGACAAACGATGAACCTAGTTTGTTTTGGGCTGTGGCCCTTCCAGGTATGAGCTGGCCTGGCACACGTACCTTAGGGGAGGTGGCGTAGGGAAGCTTGCACTGACATTACTGGTGCTGTGCTGTTCTAGTGATAAATTGGAACTGGTCATATAATTCATGGAGAACAGTTTGCATCTCAGATTAAAAAAATAAAAAAAAAACAACTCATGCTCTATTTTTTGATAATTCATAATGCGTTCTTCCTTTGTAATCGTTCAGCAAATAGCTGTGGTCCCTGTTCCTCTGTAAATGGTGGTGCTGGCTGTCCTTCTCTTCCCCAGTGATGCTAGTAGGCTGATGCACCTCTGTATGCCAGTTTGGGTCCAGTTGCCTATTGGCTTAGATCCCCCTTCCCCCATCACCAGCTTTTGTCCACACTTATGATTCCTTGCTCCATGCTTGAGCTGAAAGATAGACAGTAAGCCAGATCCTCATCTGGTGTGAATCTTGATAGCCCCTGTTGACTGCAGTGAAGTGTGCAGATATATACCAGCTGAGGATCCAGCCAAAGTATCTACAGGCAAGCAACCTTTCTGCTTCTAGAGCACAGCATCCTCTCTTTTCCCATCTTCTCTTGTGATCACCAAGCAGGTTGTTTTGTGGAATGTTTTGTATAATCAGTTGCTTTCTCTTCACATTCCATCCCTACCATCCTCTCTTCCAACCCTCCACAGGGAATAAGTGCAGGATGGCTAAATGACATTGCAAATACACATCCTCACACAGCCACACAAAACTGTAATTTTAAAAAGATGTTTATGCATATATTCACGGGAATACAACTTCCCGTCAAACACCCATAGAAAAATATGAACATTTGAACAACTCTTTATGGGGGAGCAAATAAAAAGCAATGCAAGAATTGACAAATGGAAATGGGATCTAGAATTTGAAAAAATGTTTCCTAGTATTTTCCCCCCTCCATTATTCACCACTCTCCAAGACAAAAAAATAAATAAATCTACCAACCTCCTTAAGCACTAAATCCGCTAAGCCCTCCATAAGGTACTATAGGTACAAGATACTATATGGGGTGGGAGGGGGGAGAAACATGGGAGGGGGAGAGAGAAAAAACACAAGCCATACATTCCTGTAGACTATTGTGAAGAATTGAAGATCTACAGTCTGAAATGTGAGAACTCCCCAGGCACGCACTTCAATTTCAGTTTTGTCTTAACCCCAAAAGGAAAGGTTTGATTTTCTGTGCTGAAATTAAAGGCTATCACAGATCTATTTTTTTCCCAAAGAAACAGTTGGCATTTCTATTTATTAATCTTCTTTCAAATATTAAATAATGGCTGTTGAAAAACACTATATGAAGGCAAAATTCAATTTTATGAAATGTTCTGGGACCGAATGGCTGGGCAGTGGTTCTGCAGAAAAGGACTTAGGGGTTACAGTGGACGAAAAGCTGAATATGAGTCAACAGTGTGCCCTTGTTGCCAAGAAGGCTAACGGCATTTTGGCTGTATAAGTAGGGGCATTTCCAGCAGATCGAGGGACGTGATTATTCCCCTCTATTCAGCACTGGTGAGGCCTCATTTGGAGTACTGTGTCCAGTTTTGGGCCCCACACTACAAAAAGGATGTGGATAAATTGGAAAGAGTCCAACGGAGAGCAACAAAAATGATTAGGGGGCTGGAGCACATGACGTATGAGGAGAGGCTGAGGGAACTGGGATTGTTTAGCCTGCAGAAGAGAAGAATGAGGGGGGATTTGATAGCTGCTTTCAACTACCTGAAAGGGGGTTCCAAAGAGGATGGATCTCGACTGTTCTCAGTGGTAGAAGATGACAGAACAAGGAGTAATGGTTTCAAGTTGCAGAGGGGGAGGTTTAGGTTGGATATTAGGAAAAACTTTTTCACTAGTAGGGTGGTGAAGCACTGGAATGGGTTACCTAGGGAGGTGGTGGAATCTCCTTCCTTAGCGGTTTTTAAGGTCAGGCTTGACAAAGCCCTGGCTGGGATGTTTTAGTTGGGGTTGGTCCTGCTTTGAGCAGGGGGTTGGACTAGATGACCTCCTGAGGTCCCTTCCAACCCTGAGATTCTATGATTCTCTGGTTCTTTTCCTATAAAGATCCATTTTTGATCAACACAGCCATTGACTGGCAATCAAGTTATCATAATAACTGAAATAGGGTTTCCCTTGTGGGTGGAATTACAGTACCAAACATTTAATTGAATTTAAATGTAATTTGTTTCCTATGATCAAAACTAACAACCCCCTTTTCACAAAATACGAGACTGGAATGCTGTATGAATGTGATGAAAGATTGAAGTTTTTCCCTTGGGGTTTACAGAGTGAAGCAGCCACACAACATTTTTCTGTGACAACAGAGTCCATGCAGGCTACCCTTTACTGTATATTCAGTACTCTGATACATCAAAGACTTGATAGCCACAACACAGCATTACTTATCAGTCCTTTCCATTCTAATACAAGTAGCTGTCCCAGCATTCCAGAGCAAAATTTTACAGTCTTCGCATTAATATCAATGGGAGTTTTACCAGGATAAAAGCTGCATGATATGATCCACACACAAGCAATTTTTTGTTTATGATCTCAAATTTTAAATTCACCATTAGTAATGATATTTAGTTTGTTCCATTTATATTTTTGCCTGAAAATATATTAAATAGTTTCCAACACTTAAAGAACACAATAATAATGAAGTGAGTGTTGATTATATAGTAAGGGTTTTCAGGAGATATGACATTAAAAAATACTGGATCTGTACTTGCATAATAATTAAGGACATAGGACAATCCCATCACTCAGTTATTTCCTTTAAGGCAATCATTTTATGCACATTAGACCAAGCAATGAGCAGAAACAGAACCATGTGACACATGCGACCAATCACATACCAAAAAATATTGAGTAGTTGAAATGACCTGTTCAGGAACAATTTATAGATTGAAAACTATTGATCTAAAGTATTTGGTGGAATCTTACAAATAAATGAATATATTTTCAGAACTCAGGTTTAGTTTTTAAGAGCAGAATAAGATATGTCACTTGGATAATATATTTGTAACCTATAACTCAACCATCTCTAGTGTTACTACAATATGGTGCGGATGTGAGGTGTGTGATTAAAGGGAGATGGGGGCATGGGATTAGAGATTTTAGTTATTTGGAGCTAGATTGTGCCTACCTCTGTGTCAGAGGGGTGAGAGATCAACCATTTTGCCCTCCCCAAAGCCTGTGGTGTTCCTTTCACAAATTAGGGGGAAGGATGAATTATTTCCACTTGACTAAAACAGGAGTGGCCTGATTCTCTTGGAGAATATTTTAACTGACAGAGGCACCTGTACAGAGCTTGATTGCAATAAAAAGTTTCCCAGGAAGCCAGTGTTGATTTAGTATGTTTAGTAATGAACATTGATGCAGCCTGGAGAGAGAGGGGGGGTCTCATTGATCTATGTCTAGCATTAAAGCACAAATGTCAAGTGAAACTGCACTGAGAATAAATTCTCTCTCATTTGGCCAGTAACAAATACAGCACGACAATTAGCTAAAAGTAAAAGAAAATGAAATTCAACTACAAGGAAAGTTTCATGAGGGGGAAAAAGCAACATTTTTCAGAAAATGAAGCTTTAGTTCCTTCCTATGCATATTTCTCCTTGATTAACATATGTCATTGAATGTGCAAAATTAATTTAATAAAAACAAAATGCGAAATAAATACATTAATCTAAACAGAAGTCCTGGTAGATGGGAAAGAAAGGCATTTGACCTACCTTTTTGGCACTCCTATTGCCAAACCCATTTGGGAGACCCACCTGATCGCTCCCATAAGGTTAAATACCACCAAAGCACTGTCATCCTGCTGCTCGCTGTAAGTATCAACAAAATCCACACACTGTCTGAAGTGGCTCACGAGCCAGAATATCAGCCTCGGGGCAGATTGTTAAGAAGTAGGGCACAAACCCCAAAATGATTGTGAGTTGTATACTTAGATTTCACCAACCATATTGTGGCATTATGCCCCATATTCTTCATAGATATATTGTTATGATATGATCATGGCATAACTATGATGTATTTGATACAAGATAAGGCATGTGAGATATCATTGGAAAGATTATGATTTACTGAATATGATTATCCTAACTGTATGCATGTATCATTTTGGTATCTGAAGTTAGGAATATTGGACTATGCATCTATTACAAATGTGTTTACACTGAGGGAATGCCCTCTAGGCAGAATGCGATCAGTCTCTGTCTAGCTGGAAAGAGCCATTACGGAAAACAATAGGTCTTTGAAGATGCTAATCACCCACTGAGAAGTCTTCCTGGGGATGCTACAAATAGCCTTTGAGTTATGGCTGCAGGGTCATGTGATCAAGTCACCTGATACTGGACACCATAATACTAGTATTTTTCCTGACCAGGGGTGGGAATCACATAAGACAAAGGATTCCCGCCATATGCAAAACCTGCTTAAGGCAGGGGAGTGACATAATCAGGGTTCGTTCTTCACTGCATCCTCACCCAAGATGACTTTTGTAACCATCTAAAGCCTTGTCTACACTGCCACTTTACAGCACTGAAACTTGCAGCACTCAGGGTGCGTTTTTTCACACCCCTGAGCGAGAAAGTTGCAGCGCTGTAAAGTGGCAGGGTAGACAGTGTACCAGCGTTGGGAGCAATGCTGCCGCACTGGTAGCTATTCCCTTCGTGGAGGTGGGGTTTTTATAGCACTGTGACTACACAGCCACGTTAAAGCCCTGCTAGTGAAGACATGCCCTAAGAAACAAAGACTGAATGAGGGGAGGACGACTGAGCCCAAGCTGGAAGGTTGTCTAACCTGTGAGTTAAATATCTGAAGTTTTAAGCTACAGGCAAGTGCAGCTGGCCTTCAAGAATCTCTGCAATCTGCCTAAGACAACATTTAGGGTGAGAAATTACTACTTGTAACTTTAGTATCTTAAGCTTGGATTGCGTTTTTGTTGTATTTGCTGGGTAATCTGCTTTGATCTGTTTGCTATCCCTTATAATCACTTTAAAACTATCTAATGTAGTTAATAAACTTGTTTTATTTTGTTTTAAACCCTGTGTATGAAATTCAGAACTGGGGGGCAAAAAGTTGCTGCATCTCTCTCTCCACATTGAGGGAGGGGGCAAATTTCATGAGCTTACACTGTATAGTTCTCTGTGCAGTACAAGACGGTATAATTTTGGGTTTATACTCTAGAAGGGGGTGTGCACTTGAGTATCTGGGCAGGTCCTTAGCTGAAGTCTTCCCATGCAGGGGCTAATCAGAAAGCCTGTTTGCACGTTACAACAGCTGGGTGTGTCCCTACCTGTATGTGTGCTGGTGAAAATGTGAGACCGGGAGCATGTCTGCAGCTTGTCACAGCAGTACAGTTAAATGGAGCCCAGGCTTGTGGGTCAGGCAGGCTCAGTGGTACCCCACTTGACAGTGCTCCTCTGAATGGGGGGAGATTTACAGCTTTGGCAAACATTTTTATAATTACAGAGCAAATATTTAAACATTACCTTATAACACAGGATACAAATATTATAAGTAGTATTAATACATGCAGCATCCTACAAGCATTCCATAGAGTCTAAACATCTATTTTAAACTATACTGACCCACAAATAATCCAGACTGGTTTCCAGCTATGCATGTCATGTGTCAGTGTTCAGGTGTCATCGCATGCCAAGGCCTCAGAGGCCTCACTGGTCTGCCAGCAACACAAACTTATCTACTTTAGTCTCCTGGCAATGGTAGGATTGATCCTTACTCTGGAGGATGGAACATGCCTCCTCCTAATTCCCATTCACTGTAAAGATGAGAGAAAAAACTGCCACAACACCGATAGCCATCAAGTATGGATCTCTGCCAGCAGTGGCTCCCTGGAGGACCTTTGGCTCAGACAGTAGTTCGGCGAATTTTGTCACTTCAGGATTTCAAAATGAAAAACACTGTGCATATTTATTTGGCTTTAGATACAGTGCGCTAGATTCACAAAGAGGACTTGGACACATAACTGACACTTTAGGCACCTACCTGCCAGAATGAGATTGGGATTCACAAACCCTCCCACTCAGCTGCCCCTGAAACATGTAGGCACCTAATAATTGCTCAGTAAAAGTTACCTCGGCACCTCTGTTTCTGCCTCTGAGCATGACCAGAGAAGTGGCTCAGCAGGGGAGGGTGACTAGGGGATAGAGCAGCCCTGTGCTCCCTGGGGGCAGGACCCAGGGCGGTGAGAATGCTAAGCCCCTGCCCTGGGGGCTGCTCTGGAGCCTGCAGGTTTGGGGTGGGAACAGGCTGGAAATCACTCTCTCCTACCCCCCTCCACTCCAGAGCCAGCACTCAGCGGGGGGTGCGCTGAGGGCCCAGCAGGGGAAGCGGCCTGGCCCTGCATGCTGCAGCTTTACCCCGCTACCAGCCTTGCACACCCACCTCCATCATCAGCCACTGGACTCCCCCCAGTCACCGCTGGTGGGCGGATGGATGTAGAGCAGGGATCCGGCCAGCAGCAGGTGGGGGGTACTGGTGGGGGAGAGGCAGAAAACAAATACAGAAAAATTTGTCCATTTTTAAGAAAAAGTTGGGACACCTGCAGGTGGGCTTAAATATGGGACTCTACCATTAAAAATGGGACTCTGGTCACCCTATCTAGGTAAGGATCACTTTCCATAAATTAAAAGTCCAATATAGAAGGCCAAAGCACCAGAATATTTCTCCAAACAATCAGCACATAGGGTGGAACTAAGCATTGCGACACTGAGCATCACAGCACCGAACTTTGATGTGCGAAGAAAAAAAAAAAAATCACAGGAACGACATTGTGATCCACAAAAGGCTGACTTAGGCCCCTAGAAATGAGAAGTTGGTCCACAAAAGCCAGCACGGTAGGCAGGAAGTTGCCTAAACTAGCCAATGGGGGTGGCCAGGGAGAGGAACGTGTGCCAAGCTCCGCCCCTCTCACTCATGGAGCTAGGCACCTAAGTCTCGGCTCTGGGGTGGGGGAAGTACCATTGTCAGTTTAGCAATCCACAAATGGGAATCTGCTGCCTGGAGTCAGGAGGCTTAGGTGCCTAAACTGGTTTTGGAGGGAATGATGGCAACAAAAATGGTAGCAGCAAGAGCAGGAGGCGGAGAACGAGGAAAAGGTAGGTGGCAGTTCAGGCAGGAGACAGGCATCCAGATGCCTAGAATGAGGCATCAGTGTGCATGCTCAGAGCCAGAAATGTAGGCGCTAAAGGAACTTTTACTCTGAAAAACCAAAGCTACCAATGGTATGTCTACCCTGCAATTAGACACCCAAGGGTGGCCCAAGCCAGCTGACTAAGGCTTGGGCTGCAGAAGAGCTGATTAATTGCAGTGTAGGCATTTGGCTGCAGCCCGAGCCCAAAAGTCTAGCCTGAGCCCCATGAGTCTGAGTCAGCTGGCATGGGCCAGCCACTGGTGTCTAAGTGCAGCATACAAATACCCCAAGTGAATTTAGTCACCTACACGATTCAGCAATTTTGTGGATAGCAACGGAGCCAGAACTCACGCCTAAGTACCATCATGGATCCCACCCATAGTCACCACTCAGCAAGTGGTACAAATCAATAGTACTCTTCAATAGAGTGAAACCTGATTCTGAGATAAAGAACAAATATTTGGGTTTATTTTTCTTATGTCTCTACAATATGAGAAAGGACCACATAGTCCGAAATCCTGGCTCCCCTGTAGAAGCTTTAGGTACAGAGTGTATTATATTAAAATCAACAAAAGAGGTAGAAACAATCAGGGTCATATGTAAAATTAACTTCTAATGTATAAGTGTAATATATATATGGGTAATACAAAGTTATTCACGTGGCTAATAATAAATAATACATCAGGCATGAATTTGACCCATCATCTGTAACCCCAGAAAGGTTCTTTTAAAATATCTGAATATATTGATTGGCTTGTGTTCTTCTTGTACAAATGAGCACAGCTCTCATCTGATGTTAGAGAAATGTGAGATTCTTCTGCAGTCTTTTACTTTTGAAATTATGACGAGGTCAGGTGAAGGAGCTGCAGATGGAATTGTTCTGTATACTGTACAAACTGGGAGGAAAGATTTATTTTAAGAAGCGAGAGAGAAAAAGCCATACACAAAAACTGTGTTACTATATGTTGTGTACAATGCCTAGAGCTCTGTGATATTAATGCCCTGTGACCCACTGCTGGTTCCACAAGTGTTGTCAGTAAACAGCAAGCTCAGTACAGAGACAAACATGCTCTTTATGGGGTACAAAATGATAGTGATTACAGGAACAAGGTGGTTGAGGTAATATCTTTTATTGGACCAACTTCCATTGGTGAAAGAGAGAAGCTTTCAAGCTACACAGAGCTCTTCTTCAGGTCAGGGAAACAACACTGCAAACAATGATTACAGGGTTATTGCCACTGAAAAAAATCCATTCCCTCTCCACCACAACAATATTTTCCTCAGAACATTTGAGGTGACAAATCTATTGTACAGTAATAGCATATTTCCCCTGGCTTATTTATTTGAGGAGCAACAATTCATTGCCCTTTTTGAAAGAGACAAGTAATGTAATAGGAATTGGAATTAATACAAAATGATAAGGGGACAACCTTTCAGCAATTACTCAACTTCCATTTGTGAATCTAATCCTTGATGTAATCTGTGTTATCTCACTGCTTTACAAATTTAGGAGGAATAAAATTCTTAATGGTACTTTCAGACACTTTAAAAAAATGTTCCTATGGGGAAGTTTGTTAAATGTATGTTTACTGCCATAGAGATTTACAATGATATACAAGGATTATATATAGATCACAAACTATTTGCAATTCATCTATATAATACAGCATCTTTCATCCAAGTTTCTCAACATATTTTACAAACAAAACTCCTGTTCCTTCATACACAAACTGTTATGATAGAGTACTGCTTTTAGGGGGATGTGGTGTTGCACTTCAGGTTCTGTGAGCACTCACTGAGGCCTAGATTGCACTGCTAGGCAAAGGGTTGTGTGCTCCACTCCAGAACGAACCCATTGGAGGGATTGTCTCTCAGAGAGACCCCTCTGAGCTACACTTCACTTCTTGCTTCTGTTCCAAAGGCTGCCAGCCTGACATTCCCCCAGTCACCAAATGCATTGAGGCCTGGAGCCAAGGCTTCCCCTTTCCTTGGGGAAATATTATGGGTAATATAGCAACTTATTCTTGCATACTCACAGCCAGTGTCTAGATAGCCCAGTTTGAGGTGTGTAGTTCAAGTCAATCTAGCCCAGCAAGGCTAATGAACCTACTCTAGGTAAACAGAAGATCTCTGTCCATTCATGTATTGGAGATCTCGGTTTGTAGGCAAGCATTCCAGTCTGGGCTCCCCAGGGCTGAGGGTCTGATTTATCCACTAACTATATTTTATGCAGATGACTTTATTACAATCTGGTATCTGACTGTTGGATTTGACTTCCAGTGAACCTCTATCTAGGTATTTATCTCACACCCCTCATCATGCTATCCAAGTGCTTGAGATACCTGCTATGTAAAGTGCAAAGCAAGCCTTTGGGATGAAAGGCACAAAGGGCCAGTCCTGAAGTCCTTAGTCTGTGTTTACTTTGTCCTTACTTAAGGCTTGTCTATACACGAACATTGCACTGGTACAACCTAATGTCTGAACTTAAGCCAATATAGTTACATTGGTACAAACCCCTGCGTGGGCACTCACTTTGGTTTAAGAGGAACAGTCCACTTAGAACAAGTTTAATTTAAACCAAAATAGTCTACAATCTTTACTCATCTTGAGCAGAACCATTGATTTCCAAAATCAGACTCCAATGTGGACTGTTCAAGTTTTAGGGCAACATCCTGACACCCTTTCTTACTTCGACTAGCGCTTACATTAAAATTAGTGAGACTTCACGCCAAGCAAGATGTTAGTCTGCTTGATTAAGGATACCGGAATCTGTCCATTACAAATCCAATCATAGATAGATTTTAGCCAGGTAGCGCTATTAATAGTGATTAAACTTTTCCACAGCTCATTCGTTTATAGCCCTGGACATACTTACTGTCTCCGCTGAGGATTTGCCATCTATTAAGTGATTCACCAGCACATTTCCAATTTTATTTACTTTCTCACAGTACTTTTTAATCTCATCCCACTGTTATTCAGGAACTTCTCCTGCAGTTCTTTAATCAAAGAGTCAACATTTTCTTTCCCCTCTTTTAGATGGTTCTACTTTAGGGTAAACGGTTTGTTTGGGTTTCAGCAGGAAAGGAGAAAGAATGAAGGACAAACTGCCCTCGTTGTTGTGCAAAGATGTTGCCTGCTTTTCCATGGTGGGAAACCACTGTCATATTGCCATGAACACTCTGCTTCTAAGTGATACTTGACTGTGTTGTCACATGATAATGGTAAAGAATCACAGACAAGTCACTTCTAACTCTGAACAAGGAACTTTATTAGAATAATTGGAACAATGTTATCCCTATGGTCTCTTTTTGTTTCACTACAAATCTTTTGCCTAGAGCCTCCCCCGTACTCCCCATCTCCTCTTCTACTGATATTCCTGCTATACATTTAAAGGTACAACCACATATCTTTACACTGTGGATGCATCAACAGCAGGACCAGCCATGGTACTTAGCCTTGAATGCATTGAGACAAATTCATGCCTTGGGTAACTCCACTGATTAAAGTGTCGATAGGGATTAATTTAGCTCACTATCTGGATAAAAAGATAACGCCATGCAACAGATGTCTGGAGCTTTTGCTGCCAGGTACTATTGTCTTTCTATACAACTTAGTAGTGACGCTAGACATACTGTATTGGGGCGATAACACTGAAAGACTGCAGTAAGTTCAGCATGTGTTAACATTATGTGTAATGGCTCAGTGCCATATTTCCCCACAGGTGTCAGAAGACATTTTCAAATAGAGAAAGCAAATATTAATCAGAAATATCACCCTGCAACACAGCTGAAAAACACTTTGTTTTCCCCCAGTAATAAAAATTATAATGTCACTATTTAGGCAGAGACAGTAGTAGATGTCTATAACCCAATCAACTGAAGCTACTAGATTAGAGTATATTAGAGATAGAATCCTGGTTGATTTGAGAATCATATCTAGTTTATGTGATGCAATTACTGAATAAACCCATTAGATCTGCACTGGTTTAACAGAGCAGAACTCAATCCTCTCCCCTTCGTAATTTTGCCTTTTTCATTTGTTTTACATGAAAATGAAACTTAATTTCCTTGAATTGATCAAGAATTTAGAGAACAAAAACATTAAACTAATTAAATGCACTAATGTTAGAGTATCCTTCTGAATCTTGAATGCTACACTGGTCAAGTTTCTGTACCCCTACTCTTGTTGTATAGTACCTTACTTTGCCAGTAGCCCCACTGGCATCAGTCAGCCTGCTTATGGAGTAAGGTTTTATTTAAGAATCTGGTCCTTAGTCACCTTTGCTTTAAGTATTACTAGAAACTCTTTGCACAACAGAACAGAGCAGACCTGCTTTGAGATTGGGATTTTGGTTGCCTGACCTTTTACATTCTGGCTTCATTGAATTATACTCCCTTCCCTTAAACCTATACCAAACGCTATCGTCCCAGTTCTCCTCTCACTGGCACCAATTTTACAGCAATTTACTTCCGTGCAGTTGCTTCTTATTTACAGGCGTATAAGTGAGAAGGGAGTGAAGACCTTGGGCCAAATTCTGAGCTGGCACAACTCAGCATAGCGGATCATTTTGAAGGGACACATAAAAAGAGCTTTATAAAGCTGGTCATAAATCTATAGCATTTGACTCATCTCAGTCCACTGAGATTCCAGAGGCCCTAATAGTAAATAGGTAGCATAATAATAATATTTTGGACTTCTGTAATACTTCTGATGTGAGGAACTCAAAGCACTTTACAAACTGTAAAGCCAAACCCCTGTGGGGTAGGTAATTTTACCAATGAGGAAAATATAAAGCAGGCAGATTAAATGACTTTCCCAAAGTCAATACAGCAAAGCCTCAATCCTGCAGTTTGCAGCATGCCTTCACGGGGCCACATTTAGGTCAACAGGGCTCCATACAGACACAGCAAATTGCCTATGCACAGTTGTTTGCAAGACTGGATGCCGAGTCAGCAACAGAATCAGTCAAAATGCTTACGCCCAGAACCATGCTTCCTCCCTGCTTAGGCTGCATTATCTGTGAGTAGTAGTTTGAGATCTGGGGAGCTGATACATTTGTAAATCCTAGAGATCAGACATTTCCATGAGTCAATTATTATTTTCAGAAAAGAGTTTCACACAAGCTGTGGGAGTCTTTCCTGTTCTTCAATATTAATTGTAACAAAGTATCTCACTCATCAGTAAGAAAAAATGCACTTCGGTATCCCAAGCTTCTCTTTAAGTGCCTGAGTGACATCATCCTATCTGAAGTTAAACAAGATTTTTCTTCTCCATAGGCCTCACCCTCATTTCCTTCAGTTTTTTTTTTAAATAGCTCCTCAACGGAGTTCAGGGGAAAAGGAGAAAGATTCACGCTCACAAATACCAGCCATTCAGGGTCACCTTGTTTTGTAGCATAGTAACAATTATCTGAGGTTGAGATAGGGGCAGATCCTCAGCTAGTGTTAATTGCCATAGATACAGTAAATAGCATTATCTTCTCTCTCTCTCCCTCTTTATACTCATGGTACCTAATTCATTATACTAGTAAGTAATTGTTTACAGCAGGCAAATACAAAATACACTGATACACCAACACAAGAGTTGGAGTTTTCAAAGGAACCTATGGAAGTTAAGCACTGAACTCCCTTGAGTTTGTTTGAAGATCCCAGTAGAAATTACTCATCTTTTAGTGGTCCAATTCAATACCTACATATGCTTCCAGCAAACTGCAATTGGTCTCTTATGATATTTTAAATCTCTAGGAGTCATTGACTTCCTCCACTCAAAACAACCTTCATTTAGTGACTTAGTATGAATACACATTCATTGCTGATCAGTAAAATGTCCTTAGTATTCTGACTCACCTTTTGGAGACCTTGAACAGCACTTCCATTCTTCTCAAACTACTCAGGATAAATCAGCTTTAACACTATAATGTCAGAGGTCTTTTTTTCCCTCTCCTTTTCTCTCTCTCTCTCTGAAAGTAAATATACTGAATAGAGAGAAACTGGAACATTTACAGGCTCTATTCTAGCCCACTCCAGTTTGAGAGAAAGCCTCTTTTGTTAGCAACAGCCTGTGATTGGATGGCTATCAGTATTTCTAGCAGCCAATAACAAATATCAATTCCATCAATTACTGGTTTGATTGAGGAAATTGAAACAGCTTCAGGTTTCAGTGGCAGGTAGCAACTTTTTACACTGGTACTGAAAAACTTGGTGCTGTGCAAATCATTTTTGACCACTGCTTTCTGTTACTTTCCTCAAGAATTGTCCCTTCTTGCATGATACTTATGTTAGAAGCTACTACTTTCCATTCTCCACTTAAATAAAGTAAAAATTAAAGTCGTGCATTTTAAAATATCATTAAGCTATGGTTATTTTCTCCTTTTTCTGCATTTTAGAAAAGGGTGGGAAGATGAGAAGTTTCTACTGTAGTTCTGAACAGGGGTATGGGATTAGTGGGGAAGAAGTGAGTAGGGAGTCACTGTGCTGTGCCCAAGCAGAGGACTTTCCCATCTGCTCTACAGGACAGCCTATATTTCTTGATCAGGGTCCAAATGTAGCACTCTACTGGTGTGTGACTTTATTACCAAACAAATGAACAATGAGACATAGTCCAGTCCAGTCCAAGCTTGTTCCCTAAACGTGGCTGCTCCTAGGACTGCCTCCCCTCTATATCCTGTCTGCCTCAGACCCAAGATCTGTCAACCACCTCATCACAGGCCAGAAGAAGCAGGGTCAAATGGGCAATGTTCTGAAGCTTCCCGGTGCTAAAGGCCTATGCTAAACCACCAATGATATTTCTGTGTGAACACCCCACCATTTTGTTTATATCCACTTCATGTCATTTTTATTACAAATCAAAGTTTCAGGAGCCCGAAGTATTTGCATATGTTATAGCTCCAACAGCAATTATGGGCTTGGAGCAGAAATTACTGTGAACTTTCTTTGAAATTACTGGTCTGTGTCATGCCGGAGGTCAGGCTAGATCAGTGGTTCCCAACCTTTTTGTAGCCAAGAGCACATTCATGTTTTCAGAAGAGTGGGGCGGGCGCCAACAATTTTTCAAGACTTATTTTGTATTTGTACATTAAAAAATATGAAAACCATCATATTTAATATTACATAATATATGAATCCATAAGATAATAAAGGTAATTTTACAGGTAAAAGGTATTAATTAAATTATTTGGCAATTATTCTTTCACCTTACCATGTGAATTTGCTCTTTTTTATTTACCTTTTTTGGGGGGGGTGGCGCAGTTCTGGGCAGCGCCGAGGGAAGCCGCGCCCCCACGCCTGCCGGGGACAGAGAACACTGGGGCCTGCAGCCCCGGAGTTATCTGTCTCCGGCAGGCATGGGGCCGTGGGGCAGCGCCGAGGGAAGCCACGTCCCAGCGCCTTCCGGGGATGCAGAACACCGGCGCCTACAGCTCCGGAGTTCTCTGTCCCCGGCAGGCACGGGGCAGCGCAGAGAGAAGCCCCGGCCCCATGCCTGCTGGGGACAGAGATCACCGGGGCCCACAGCTCCGGAGTTCTCTGTCTCCGGCAGGTGCAGGGCCGTGCGGCAGCGTGGAGAGAAACCACGGCCCAGCGCCTGCCGGGGACAGAGAGAGTAGCGTAGCGGGGGGGGGGGGGAGCAGGGGGAGCGGCCACTCCCCCTATGAGGAAAAGCGGCGCTAAGGCGCCGCCAGAGCCTCGCTAGGGCGGCGCTTTAAAAGGCCCACAGCTCCTGCCGCTGCGGGGAGCCATGGGCCTTTTAAAGCGCCCCCCCATCCCCATCCCCGCTGCCAGAGCCGGGGGGGTAGTGGGGGGTGGGCGCTTTAAAAGGCCCGCGGCTCCAGCCGCAGCAAGCCGCCCCTTGTCTCTCTGCTCAGCAGCTCAGCGGGGAGACAAGGGGCAGCCCTGGCAAGCCGCCCCTTGTCTCCCAGCTCAGCGGGGAGGCAGCGGGCAGCCGCAGCAAGCCACCCCTTGTCTCCCCGCTCAGCCGCTGAGCAGAAAGACAAGGGGCAGCCGCAGCAAGCCGACCCTTGTCTCTCTGCTCAGCAGCTCAGCAGATCAGCAGGGAGACAAGGGGCAGCCGCAGCAAGCCACCCCTTGTCTCTCCGCTCAGCAGCTCAGCCGCTGAGCGGGGAGGCAGCGGGCAGCCGCAGCAAGCTGCCCCTTGTCTCCCCGCTCAGCCGCTGGGTGGAGAGACAAGGGGCAGCCGCAGCAAGCCGCCCCTTGTCTCTCTGCTCAGCATTTCAGCGGAGAGACAAGGAGTAGCCGCAGCAAGCTGCCCCTTGTCTCCCTGCTCAGCAGCTCAGCGGGGAGACAAGGGGCAGCCCCGGTGAGCCGCCCCTTGTCTCCCAGCTCAGCGGGGAGGCAGCGGGCAGCCACAGCAAGCTGCCCCTTGTCTCCCTGCTCAGCAGCTCAGCGGGGAGATAAGGGGCAGCCACGGCAAGCCGCCCCTTGTCTCTCCGCTCAGCAGCTCAGCCGCTGAGTGGGGAGGCAGCGGGCAGCTTCCCGCCGCCCCCCAAATCTTGGCTTCTCTCCACGCTGCCCCGGCCTGCCGGGGACAGAGAACACCGGCACCCGCAGCCCAGCCTGCCAGGGACAGAGAACTCCGGGGCTGCGGGCACCGGTGTTCTCTGTCCCCAGCAGGCCAGGGCAGCGCGGAGAGAAGCCGCAGCCCCGCGCCTGCCGGGGACAGAGAACATAGGCGCCCGCTGCCCCGGAGTTCTCTGTCCCCAGCAGGCCGGGCTGCGGGCGCCGGTGATCTCTGTCCCCTGCAGGCGCAGGGCTGCGGCTTCTCTCTGCGCTGCCCCGGCCTGCTGGGGACAGAGAACACCGGCGCCCGCAGCCCCGGAGTTCTCTGTCCCCAGCAGGCCGGGGTAGCAGCTTCTCTCCCCTTCTGGGCACTAGTTGGTGGGCGGGCGCCCACATGGCGCCCGCAGGCACCGCATTGGGGACCACTGGGCTAGATCAACATAATGGACCATTCTGGCCTTTAAAAAAAACAACCCTGAATTTTAGTGTACTTGTAAAAAAAATATTTCAGTGGTCTCAGGACTCTTTTGGAGCCTCAAAACTATATGGATGGCCCAAAAGCTATACTCCATTGGATCAGTAGAACATGAAGCTCTACATACCTCACATAGTCTCATGCTGTGTTTTGAAGCTAATCCAATTACATATCTCTATTGACCTGATATGATCAATATCTTATACTGTCAGATTGAATTAGGACTCAAAACTCACAAGACTCCAAAATATTTCTTCCCCACTATACAGCTAGCTCCAGTAATGAGCCAGTGGGCCAAATTCATTGCTGATGTAAGAGAGCACAATATCACTGGCTTATGCCAGAGGTGATTTCTCCACTGTGTCTAATGTGAGTCATATTAATTTTAAAAACTATGTATGACTAACAGCTTTAATCTTTAGCAGCAGTTCTTAAATACAAATTGTGCATTAATATTGAACATTATAGGCCAAATGAATCCCTGGTGTAATTCAATTGAGTTAATGGAATTATACCAGGTATGAATTTGGTCTAACACTGTATCTTTTTAAAATCCTTCTTTAACACCTGGTTTAATATGTGCTGCATGTGACAGTCAAATAATTTAAATTACTTTCTCTCTTCACTAAAGAGTGCTCTCCTAGGACTTCAGGCTTCTACATTCTATGGGTTCAATCCTTCATTTGAAAATGAATGACATTTTACTCAGCCCTCTAGGTGTGCTGAAAGTAAGGTCAAGAAACTGATTTTAAATTATTGAATGGTTTTATATAGCAAAATCAAGTTAAATCTGCCAGCTATATCACAAACTTCAGTTGTGCACTACTTTTTAGCTAACACCTCATCTAGCCTTGCAATAAAACAGTAACACGGAGATAGTTTTATGAGCAGCAAGAAAAAGTGTAATATCGCAATCTGCTATAACATCAGAAAAATGAGCACATCTAAATATGTCTAGATATTTGGGACATGCGTTTTTGTGCTTAAATGGATCACAGTCCTTCCACTCCCTCCCCCAATAATTTTCACCCACTTGTCCAGAATTTACATTGTAGCAATCATTGCTCCACCCAATGACTGACTGGAATTAATAAATGGTGTTTTTTATTTGGCCATAGGAATGGCAAATACTGAGTGACAAGAAAAGTCCTTTTCCCTGCCTGAAATGGGGAATGGGAAACCAAGAATACTGTGGTCCCCCATATGGCCATGCAGAGCCACTCTACTGGAGAAAGACTAAAAAGAACTATTGTTGTAATGGGGGCCACTCTCCTGGTAAAAGAGACTGGTGAAAGTCAGCAAGGCTCAAGAAAAAGCCACCAGGAGAAGAAGAGAGACAGACTAGGAGAGATGTGGCAAAGTGGAAGAGAATGGGGTGGCCAGAGTTGGATAAGAATATGGGCAGGGAAGACTGGGGTGGGGTGGGGGGAAGATAGGGAAAGCATGAAAGTGAGAATCAATGAAAGTGAGTCTAAAAATAAGTGATCTCTATACCTTATAGCAGTGGTTCTCAACCTGTGGCCAGTGGGCTGCTTGCAGCCCCATCAGCACACAGCTGCGGCCCATGTGACACCCTTAGGGCCATACAGGTAGTATATATATTGTGTGGATGCAGCCCACATAACACATAGAGAGCTGTATATGTGGCCCACAATGGTAAACAGGTTGAGAACCATGCCCTATAGTAAGTGCTGTCTCTCTCTGTTTGCCAGAAGCTGGGAATGGGCAACAGAGGATCAATCACTTGATGATTACCTGTTCTGTTCATTCCCTCTGGGGCACATGGCATTGGCCACTGTTGGAAGACAGGATACTGGGCTCGATGGATCTTTGGTCTGACCCAGTATGGCAGTTCTTATTTTCTCTCTTTGGATACACCCTAAAAGGTCTGTTGATCTCAGTAAAACATTCTACAAACAGAAAGGTGCGGCTTTGACAGCATTAATTGACCTGTTTCATGTACAAGAACCCATCAGCTTCTGAAGGCCGTCAGCCCCTTTTTATCTCTTTCTGCACTATTGCAATACTAGCAAATAAGACATTTAATCTACAAAAGAACTCTTCTTTTAACTAAGTGATGGTAATGTTTCTGTAGAGAATTCTTTTCAGAACATGTTTCTCTAAAGCAGGCTAGCTATATCTTTATATCTTGAAGCTGGATTTCAAAAAGATTAGAGAACATCATACGCTTGATTAGGGAACAGAACAGGCTCACTCTGCAAAGGAAGAATCTTGTTTCCTAGTTTTAAATGTTTCCATTAATGTAATAAACTAGTCTTTTTTTAAAAAAAAATGTTCTACACAGGATTTTATTTTACTCCCCTCAGAGCAGCTTGTTATCACTGATAACATTCTTCTAATTCCAAGATGCAGAATTAATAAGGACACCTTTGTACCATTTGTATTCTCCTCTTTTGACCTCCTTTATAAAGGATACTTCAGAATCTACATAGAGAACTATTCATTTGCCAGATTTACAATTGTTAATGATAGATTTATTTCAGATTTGTTCATCACAATAAATTAATAGGCATTCCCCTTTCATTTGCTAAATAATGTAGGACTCTCTCTGGCACAGCGAGTCAGGAGACGCAAGTTCTGTTCTTGCCTATGACCTGCCGTGTGGGTTTGGCCAAATCAGTCACTATGCTTCTGTTCCCCACTCTCCCTCCCTTTGTCAGACTGTAGGCAGGGCCAGGAACTGTCTCTCCTTGGGTGGAGCCCCATCATCCTAGGCACTGTATAATCTCAGTTAGGGCCTCTAAGGTTATGAGTATACAGCAAAGAAAAACCCAACTTGGGTTTGCAGAGCTTGGGCTGCGGGGCTGTCTCATTGCTGTGTAGACTTCTGGGTTTGGGCTGGAGACCGAGCTCTGGGACTCTGTGAGGGGGGAAGCTGAGTAGCACATATCACCTCCTCAGCCACTCCCAAACCTGCATGGCACAAATAAAAAGCTCAGGTTTTACAGGGAGAAACACGCTTTTCCCATAAGGCAGCTTGGGGTCTCAGGAGGGGAGGCATGGTGTGGCATGGCTCGGGGGGGGGGAACTTCAGACAGCTAGCCCGGTACACCTCTGGCTGTGGTGGGGGGCTAGCCTCTGCAAAGGGGGGCTCCAGCCACTGCTGAGAGGCCCCAGCTACCAATGTGTATCCACTATTGGCGGATTGTATCCCAACTCCCTGGCATCCCTTCTTCCTCCCCTTCTCCCCGCCACCACGTGGAGTTCAAAATGGCAACCGGGAATTGCAACCAGTAAAGAATACCTTTAAAAAGTATTTTTACTTAAAAAGGCACACATTTTGGCTAAAGCCATTTCTGTTTCTTAAAAATAATAACCTGACATTGCCACGCCTCTATGTCTGCTATTCTGTAACCACTCAGCAGTCTATGGAGCTGCCTGTAAACAGCGAATGCATTTTGTGTGTTTGGGAAACTGTGTTCCATTTCCAAATCCAGTCTATTTCAGTTAGAGGTAGTCCCTGCTGTCCCTGGGTGACAAAACTGTTTCTCCTAATGACTGGGGTGTCAATTTTTGTCCAAAAAATGTGCCGTGAGAGGGAGGAGAAAGGCTGTGGAGTTCTGCGTGATTGCATGCAGCCATAACAGAGTAAGCCATGTGTCAGCTAACACAGTATCCGCTTAATTCCCTCATGGATTTGGACCCAATTGTGCTTGCTGATAGCTGCAAACTTTTCCTGAAGCAGAATAGGTAGTCACATTGCATGGAAACTTGCAATGTTTAGCTGACTAGCCCACTACACTCAGAGATGTGCTGTTCACATATATGTTTGAATACTTTGGCTGCATACACTGCAGCAGTTTGGAATAACATCTCCCTTTGCCAATAAGGCATCACCAGAGTGTGAAAGGCTCCAAAGTGTGAAAGGCCTGAAATGATAGAAAAAGCACTTTGTTGCAAGGCCACTTGCCATCTCCCACCTCCCCTACCCACCCTCAGCAACCCAAGTAGTTATGCAATGTTTATAAAACAGAAAAAGCTTGTCATTTGAAACTTACCATTGTCTCTGCATTTCTGCAGCCACGATTAACCAGGCTGTGTACAGAGAGATGCTGCAGGCTGAAGCATCCCTTTCACAATATATTTTGGTTCAGTTTTGAAATGTAACATTTTAAGTCCTTGAGATTCCACAAGAACTAATTCTGTGCTCCTCTTCTGAGCTACTTTAGGCATTAACCCTCTGTTTCTTGTCCTATTTCAGGCCCCTTGACCTCTGCTGGCTACTGTACATCCAGAATTCGACCCCGGCCCAATGTACCTTCATGGACCATTTCAAGCAGAAGCATTTCCATGATGAAGTTATGTTTGAAGAAGTTCTTAAGAGGGCTGACAAGCAGATCCAGATCCAGAAGCAGAGGGGCATAAGACAGGTGCAATGGCATGCCGAGTGGCAGAAGGAAAGGCAGAGCCTCTCCATGCAGCTGGAGGCCTGAGTTTCAGCAAGGTAGCAGGCACTTGCAATGCAGTTCCTGGAACAAGAATTGTGTCTAAGGGAGCTGGACAGAACTCAACAGAGAGAACTGTTTGAGCAACTCACCTCCATCATAGCTAAAAGAGCACCAGTTTTTGCTACCTCTCCCACACCATGGCCTGATCCCCCTGCAACATATCCTCAGTCCAGAATTAGCTTGGACAACTCATGTCAGCCAACCCGTGCATTGAAGCCCCATGAGCAGCTGAGCAGGGCAACCAAACCCCATGAAGCCTTCCTTCTTAAACTCTTCTCCTGTGGATACCTTCACACCCTTCCCTCTAGTGCCAGCTGAGCAGGAAATGGGGCAAGAAGAACATGGGGCATGGGGACATGCAGCAGGAAAGGGGAGGGTTGTCTCATTTTTAAACTGTTTCCAGCACTTTTTGTTTTGTTTAGTTAATATTCTTCTGTGGTTTGTTTTGGGGTGTTGTAATGGCAGCTGGCCTGACTGTTGTACTGTTTTGACACGTTTACAAATAAAGCTTTTAGGTCATCAAGAAAAAGTCTATTGCTTTCCACTGCATCACATCATACAGTGATGATTTGAGATAATACAGCTGAAAACATGATCAGGAACAATTATACATTGCTAATCAAACACTAATCCTCTATGCAGTTAGGTACAGCAATACATACTTCAGTAACTTCCTTATATGAACCCATACTGTGATTCACACACACACACACACACACACACATTATTTATCATGTCATTCATAAGTACACTACCATGCAATCAGGATCACACCCCTCCCAAGTACTGGACGCCTCCCTCCCCATCAATTAGCTCCTTTCCCCCCACAAGCACATTCTTACAGGTGCTATTCCCCCTCTTCCATTGCTCCAAGACATTAATAATTGAGAGAAATGGAATCTGTGTATTTTCAAAGGACCTGCTTCCAAAGATTCTAAATCCTGCAGCTTCCATTGACTAGATGCTCAGCAGCTTTTAGAATCAGGCCCCATCTTTGTAATCTCAGGAGACTGTGTCATGACTCATAAATTGTGGAATTAATTTTGATAAAAATCACAGTGTAATTATATATCTGGAATATCAGAATTCAATTTATCACAGGCTGCAAAATTAGCCTTCTGTATTTGTTCCTGTGTAAGAGATTTTTGATTTATCCCAACCTACAGTATGAAAGGGCATATTGTGCTTCCAATAATTCATTGACTAGAACCAAATAGATTTTGTGTATTTCACACAGAGTGTAATAAATCCTGTGTCTGGTCACCAGTCTGTAGTTCTACAATGTATGTTTTATAGCCCAAGGTGGTGTTTTGGCACTAGGCCTGAATCCTAGGAAGATACCAGTGTGAGGACAGAAACAGCTGTGCTAAACACTATGGGCTAAATACTGAACTGCGTCACTCTGGTGACAGAAGCAGCACAGCCAACTCTACGCCTCCACCAAACCTTATCCCCCGGGGTAACTTAGAGCAGCCTAAAGACTCCTCCAAATGGTGCAAGATACAGCAGCCCCTAGGAGCCACCCTGATTACCTCCTTTTTGTCCCTCACATGCACCCCATTCCAAGAGGGGAGGAGTGCATGGTCTAAAGCCAGCTGTGCCAGCTTTCTGCCATCAAAGGATTCCCCACACTGGGGGAACCTGGACTGCCTGATTAAGATAGCTTTAAGTTGCGCTACTGGAGCACCACAAAAGGCCCTTTGTGAGGACTGTGGATCTGGACTTAAATCCAAATTTGGATTAATTGTGAAAATGTAGAGGGCACACACTTACTGTGCATAGCTCTCAAAATTCTACATTATCTAGTTGTGGTACTGTGCTCTAATGGATACATGTTGACTTTACCATAAACTATATAGAGATGTCGGGATATTAAAGAAGGTACTGAAAGTGATTCCCCAAGTGAAAGTAACTCCCCATAATTTGTCCCCCACAATTTAAACCTCATAGCATTACCAAGTAAAAGATCTCTTGGATCCCTTGTTAAACTTACAAGCTACTGTCTGTGTAAACCATTGATTGTATCTGTTCTCAGAAAGATACTGTATTGCTATGAGAAACTTGCAAACAAGTTATTTGACTTTGTTCTTTATGCATGCTTTGTACCTAGAAACAGCATAGAAAGACCCCCACCCTCTTTGATTAAAGGGCAGGGAGTCTCAAATAAATTAGTACACACGCCGAAAGTGTTGAAGACAGTATGTCTGCTGATGAATGCTTGGTGTACATGAATGAATGAATGAGCAGGGAGGTGCCAGCCTAGGAATTCAGTGACCATTGGCTGAAGGCGGCGTCAAAGTGGGAACGACCAGACAACCCCCGGAGGGTAAACTGGGACCCACCCGATCATCTCAAAGGATGGGAAAAACAAGATAACATCTGACAGTGTGGAGCCCCCAGGAATGCCATCAGAAATGTGCCATCTGCTGATTGATTCAGCGACAGCATGATGAAGCAATTCCCATAGACTGACAGAGGAAATAATTCCTATAAGAATGGCCTCTAAATACAGAGGACTTTGAGTCTGGTTCTGCAACCGACCTCCAGGAGTATCAGATGAATCTGACAAGGACTCGGCTCCACCCTCATGCCCAGGTTACCTGGCCAGTAACTTGGCATGAGCAACTTCTAGGCTGGTAACTATGACATCTATACAGAACCTCTGTGTGTGTGTGAATGAATGTGAAACTGAATGAAATGTTATAGCTATAACTGACTGCTTACTATGATTCTTTTTGTATTCACAATAAATGTGACATTTTGTCTTATCCCCTTTAAAAAGATCCTGCTGGTTTTTATTTTATTGGTATAACAGAGAAATACTCCTTTAAAGGGCCTTTCTTACACTGTTTACACGTGGAGTAAGCTTATCTTAATCCATTAATATTGCTTCAAGTATTTATTTTCTGTTTAATGTAGATTTTACGTAGTTAGAGTAGGAAAAAATGATAGCTATGCAGCTGGGTTTAGAGAAGTCTATATGTTTGTGCTAAAAATCTTCTGAATTGATTCCACAACATTTTAGAGAGTAGAATTGTTGGGATAGTCTTTTTTCACATTTTCTTTGTTCTGAGGGTCAAATAATAATGTTAGCCTAATGGGCCGTAACTGGTCAGGTTTTTTTGAATAACCCGTTGCCATTGACCCTAAGCTTTTGCTAGGATGCTGTGCAAACCTCAAGTTCAGTCAACTGTTTAACCTTTGATACTACTGACTGAGGAGACGTTACAAGCAACACAGGAACCTAATAAAAAGTAGTGATTAGAAAATAATTGTCATATTCATTAATGACAGAGGCAATATCTTTTTTTCACACTACCACTAAAACACCACCAGGGTAGCAAAGGTAAAGAGCTAAGGACAACTCCCAAGATGTCAATAGAGAAAAATAATCATTCATCACTACTCATATAAACAACCTGCATGTCACAGTTTAAGTCATATGGAAAGTTTGCCAGTATCTCAAATAAGTAACGTAACATCTGATATTAACCACCTTTAAAATATTTTTAATCTGTTGTGTAATACAGTAATGATCTAATTCAATATTCAAAGATCAAAAAGTTTAAGAATTCCCCATTTAGTTATTCAGTCCAAAAATCTAAATAATGACTGTTGAATGATTTCAAGAAACTACTTTTTCTTATTTGACAACCTCTTTGAAAAGCTTTTCCTGCTCACCCTGCTGTCTATATTAGGCCTTTACATCATGAAGTAGTTACAAGGCAAATACCAATGTTAATTGGAACGTTCTTTAGTTATAAAAAGAACCTGTATAAAAATTAAAGATGTTACAGAATAAAAGATAAGACGTTAATTTGTCATTCTTACCAGAGATGGCCTGTCACAGACACAGTACCCACTACCTAAAATAACTAGAGCTGGTCAGGAATTTTTGTTAGACAAAGCGTATTTGTGTAAGCAGAGTCAGGATGAGCTCCACCCTGACATCTGGTGGTGAGTCATGGCAAAGCACGCCAGGGGCTGATCCAATTTGCATAGGCATACCCACCCTGCCTGGTACGAACCATAGTGACCCAAATGGGCATTTTGGGCTGCTGTAGGATCCCCAGTTTTCTGTATTGGGGCAGGAATTTCTGTTATTGGGGCAGGAAGAATAAACTGTTGTTATACTGCTTATGTAAATCATGGACAGTGGAACTGTACTTGGCCTTTTGTCATGTTAAAGGGGAACTTGCCATTAACTAAACAGCACTCACCAGCCAAGGGACATGGGTTCCAAAGCCCAGTGAATTGAGAGAGGCTGGGGATAGGTATTAATACCTGGTGGTGTAGGTGCCTTGTGAGGGTCTGAGACACCAATTGCAGCATCTCCTCTCTCCACTGTGGAATATCAGAGCTAATGTTGAGTTCCTTGAGAGTCTGGTTTCAGGCTGCTGAATTGAAATCACTCTGGGCTAATAGTGCTAAATGACCACTAGGGCTCCCCTAAACTACAAGCTGAAATCACTAAAGAGCTAAAAGTATTATGAGCTGAAATCACTGAGCACTGTGTTAAGTAGTGGGGGAGCCTGAAGATAAATTGCTGAGTGGCTGGTGGAGCAGTTGGCAAGACAGCTGATGGTGTGGCGCTGCTGGCGGAGCAGTTCGTGAGGACAGTCGGAGTGGTGCTGCTGGCAGAGCGGAGCAGTTCGTGGTTGCAGTCGGAGCAGCTTGCAGGACGGCTGGTGGAGCGGCACTGTTGGCGGGGCGGAGCAGTTCATAGGGACAGCTGTAGCGGCTTGCGGGACAGCTGGCGGAGCAGAGCGGCCTGTGAGACGGCTGGCGGAGCAGAGTGAAGCCCCATGGAGGGGTGAGGCAATCATCTTCACGCCACGTAAGGTGCCCCTTACCCCCCCCTTCCCATTGCTGCCCAGGCGGGTGGCGTGTAGCACCCTGCAGATGAACTTTTGAACTCTGGGACTGGACTTTTGGGTTCTTGGACTTTTGGGGACTTTGGGTGACTTTTGGGTTGCTAGACTCAAGAACCCAAGGGACAGGGCATGGCCCAATTGGCTGTGGTGGGTCTTGCTCACAGTTTGGCTTATGGATCCTAGTTGCAGTGTTTTCCCAATTTAAGGCTGGTGTCATTTACCTGCTGCTATTAAAGATTTCTGTTACACTGAGGCTCTGTGCTTGCGAGAGGGGACGTATTGCCTCTTTGAGGCGCCCAGGGGTGTGTATAAGATTTTCCCAGGTTACTGGGTGGGGGCTTGAGCTGGTTTTGCATTGCATTGTTGAGAAGGGAACCCCTATGTACTGAACCTGGCCCTTGCTGCTGTCAACTCGTCCTGGCAGAAGGGTTACATTTGAAAAAACAAACTTTTCATGGAAATGTATCACATGAGTGCCTTAACCACTTCTCCATATAGCCAGTCTCTGGCCCAATGATTATTTATTCAACATGAAACAGATTCAATAGGAGAGACTGACAGAGCCCACCTCTCTATAACTTGGTGGTCAGGGTACCCACCCAAGATGTCAGCGGAGCAGATACTTGAATCTGAGTGTGCTACATTCCAGCTGAGTGCCCATATCACTGGACTATTGGCTATTTTGGGGTGGGTAGGTTTCGCCATTTTGAATAGTCCCAGTGTCATTCCAAAGTGGAATGAAAACAAATATGAACACTCTAAATTTTTCATGAAGCAGAATTCTTGTTTTCTGGCCTAGGAATAACTACATTCTCTGAGACCTGAAAAAGAGCTACACCAACAGAAGTTAGTCCAATAAAAGATATTACCTCACCCACCTTATGTCTCTAATATTCTGGGACCGATATGGCAACAGCAACACTGCATACATTCTCACAGGCACTCTGACAGAACATGATTTTGTAGCATTCCACAATATAGCACTTCAGAACAAGGTACTTTCAGAAAGAGCGATGATTGGCTGTTGGGACAAGACCGAGGAAGACACTACTTCTTCAGAGCTCATAATGTCATTACTTTACAGGCTGGTTGTCACATGATGAACTTGCTGCCTAAATTATACCCTTCCTGGCACAGGAGTGACAGGTACTATATGCAGTTTCTGGGGACCCACAGATCATGCAAGAGGCAGACATTTTTAGGATCTCTATTGCCCCCTGGAAGGGATAGCTAATACTGTATGCTAATTCCTAAGCATATACCACAGGAATCCTTCTCAATATCAGCTAATCAGCATTTCCAGCACTGTCTTTCTTGGAAGTGATGCTCCCAGAGGTAATAGGGGTAGAGGTAGTATTTCTGCTAATAATGCTCAAAAACTTGCTATATACCAACCTGTAGACTTCTGTACAGCTAAGTGTGGACTTTTTCCATAGCTAGTTCAACTCATCTTTAAGGACCCAGTTCTGTACGTGGGAGAGCTCAGGGAAGAACTGTGTCTCTTGGAGGCACAGTGCTTCCCGGTGCTCCTGCTGGGCCAGTGTAGCTCCACTCAGTGATAGTTACAATATGTACATCAGTGATGACCAAACAATTGCCACATTTCTGTGACCTTAAACTATATTTCAGGGATTCCTGTCCCTTAAAAGTGCCAGAAAGACAAAAGAACTATTAAAGAGGTAGTCTTAATCCTTACCAGGAAATCATACGAGTGAGAGCATAAGCAAATTTATTAACTGTGTGGACTGCAGTAGCCTCTAACGTCAGCAGCGCCTTTGTGCTAGGCTCTGTACAGACATAAAGGTTTCTCCCTTCCCCGAAGAGCTTACCGTCCAATTGTAAGATAAGCGGTTACAGATGGATACAGACAGATGAAAGATCACATTCTAATAAGTCAAGATTGTACAATATGCTGCGGCTGAGTTTAGGAGATTTAAATGACCATTTAATGCAGTTTTCTTGTGCTATTGTGCCACTATTACAAAAACAAAGAATTTGATTTTAACTCATGTTATTCTCCTATGTCTCGCTCCTCACAGAGGTGCTCAGAGGTGCCAATTATACTCCTTAAAATAGTCTGGTCTCTATTTAAAATAGCATGATTGTACTTCCTTATCTCCTTCATTAGCTGCCAATCTCATGTCAAGAATAACTGAGGACTCAAATGAACAAGATATGACAGCAATGAGAAGAACCACAACTTCTGTGTTCTAATACAGACACAAAGGCCAGATTGAAAGAAGGTGTAAATAAGAACAGCTGCATTCCGAACTTGGCCCATATAACTTGGGTGTCTAGAAAATTTCTTGATGGAAGGGCAGCTTCAGCTGTGATCAGAAAAAAATTCCCATCTATGACAGAATAATTGCTTATGCAGCAGAGTTACAATTGATAACGAGAAAAGAAAAGACATTTTATATCATGATGGTTTTCTCATAACTGGTGAAATGGGAACATGAATGGGAAGAAGAGGAGAGAAAAGGATGCTAAAATGCCTCATTTTATGCTTCCTTGACATAAGTAAAGAAAACTATTCCTTAAATGCATTTCTGTGAGCAAAGGGCCATAGTAGTCATTGTCAGAAGGAATAGCTAGAAAATCTGGATATGAGTGATGGAACAGTCTGAGTTCTGAAAGATCAGTTTATTAGTGATATATATTTAAAAATCTAACAATTTGTATATCCTACAGGAAAAGCAACCCCAGATCAATAGGAATCAGACATAGAAACTTTGGGAAAGAAAAAAAAGAGGTGGCTACATGAAGAATGATGCCAAAAGTAAAAGATGACAGGTGCAAGGAAGGGAAAATCTGTCTTCAGAATCAATTTCAGCTATCACTTTTATATTTGAACAACTGTGACACTGATCCTGCAACATGTAGTGAGCTGGCAAGTGTCTATGACTGCACAAAGCACTATTCAAGCCAATGGTACAATGTGTACAACACATTTCAGGATCAAGGCCTTAAACTTTCCTCACAATTTTTTCCTATTTTGAGAATTACAGCTCTTTTCATAAATACTAGAGATGGTTAAATTGTTTTGTGTAGAACATTTTCCCTCAGAAGCTTCATTATTTGTGATAAAACAGCCATTCTGATGATAAAAACAATTCAGGTCGCAGGAAAAATTGAAAACAAAAACATTTTTTTCCAGATCAACATTTCAAAACAAATGGAAGTGTTTCATTCTGACATAAATGTTGTTGCATTTCAGTAAGGAACCCAAAATGATCATTTAAATTGAAACAAACTAAACGTGTTTCATTTCAAAACAATTTTAAATATTTCCATTTGAAAATGTCAATTTGAAACAAAAACCTCTTGTTTTTAATAATGAAGTTTTTGACACATCTGAAATTTCAAATGAAGATTTTTCAGGCTAAATGTTTCTTAATTTTATTTTCAAGCCTATCCTAGTAAATACAGTATCATTCAAACTTCTCTTCCAAGGGCCTTGCTTGGTGATTAAGATCTTGTATACACTAGAAACTTTGGTCGGTAAATAATAATGATTAAGGGTGTGTTTGGTTTTTTTACAATGTCATTTTTATACTGACAAAAGCCCTAGTGTACAAAAGTGCTTCTGCCAATATAGTTTATATTGTTTTGAGAACTGGTATAAGCTATACCAGCAAAAGAACATGAAGAGAGTTTGCCAGTATAGCTATTTTGGTATATCTATACCTGTAAACTGTTTTTTTAGTGTAGACAAGACCTAAGAGACTAAGTTCAACAATTAACCCCAATTAGGTATTGATGGGAGAAGTGCAACAGCTTGAGGGTATTTATATCTTCATTGAGACTATATCCCTCCAACCTCCACAAAAGTAGTGCATTGACTATGAAGTCCCCTGCCTGTGTCTTTCAGGCCTGTCTTTTTACAACCAAAAGGAAGGTGTTGCACCAAACAACTAATATAAGTGTTTCCCTTAGTTATTTCACAAGCCCACGTGAATGTGTGTAGTAAGGTGCTATTTACAGAAGAGCCCGTACAATTAGAACAATGTAAATTAACAAGGTGAAAGAAGGATGTTTTGATCTACTTGCCAAATGAAGCCATTTGTGTCTTATTTCAAGGGCATTTTGTGTGGAATTTCATTTGTGCATTGAAGCAACCATGGAATAAACTAACATGGAATCTAATAATAAATTGAAAAGAAAATATTCTAGCAAATGGTCCACCTCTAATGAGGGCAAAAGGAAAATCCCACATCCTAGTATTCCTAACCTTTGAGGGTATCTGCAGCATCATTCCCACCTGGCCTGGATCCCACAAGAGCTCTCTATATTGAAGGAATCTGCAGCTGAGGACAGGCAGGTTCTGAGGAAAGTACTTTTCTCCTCCACTCACTAGCCATCTGCCCCATGAAAAAGCTACATTCACGCAGTTTAAGTTTGTATTGATATTTCCATGGCCTCTCTGCTCTGAAAAATTTCCTGACTTGTTGAGAGCAGTTAGCATGAGTGCCCCCTTGTAGACTCCATTTTGGTGTCCCTGCTGCCTTCACTAGTACTGAGCACAGCATGTAATACAGGGAAGGCCGGAGGCCCCAGGGGCGGGAAATAGCTGGACTCAGCATAAAGATAAGGGGAATAATAGACACAAGAATTAGCTGCTGTTGCAAGGCCGAGCAAGTTACAAACTCTGCATGCTTACGCAGGAGGGGTGGCTCTGCAGAACTGGTAACAGAATACGGGGAAAGTCTGTTAATTGGCTATAACACTGCATGTGCGCAATTAATGCCCCTCACTGAACGTATATAAACTCTGTACACCCCCCTTTCGGGGTCCTGCCTTTGCTTAGCAAGGTGGCACCACGCTCGAGCGTAATAAAGCCTGTTAACTTTGTAATGCTCTGCAGTTTGATTTTTCTTTGGTTGCCTCAGCCTAGAACGAACTGTACGTGTCCTAGCAGGAATAATTCGTAACAGTTTTGGCGACCACGAAGGGACTCTAGGCTCGCCCCTGCACGCGCAACCGCACTCCTTTCCTCGGACAACTCCAGCCGGCACTGGGTGAGTTCACCTGCGAGAACTCCGAGGAGTAAGAGTGTGGGTCGGCGCATAGGCGATAAGGTGGCATATTAGGATTTTGGTAGCCCCAATATGGGCTCAGGGCAGAGTGTAAGTAGGGGGACCCCTTTGGCTGAAATTCTCGAGAATTGGAAACATATATCTGGTACCCATGGGTTAGGTAAAAAGAGAACTGTCCTTCTGTGTAAAGTCGAGTGGCCTGCGCTGACTATTCAGACGCCTTTTGAATGGCCACCCGACGGTACTTTTGGGCACGATAAATTGGCCTGCCTTCGGCAACAGCTGGAGCATAAGCATCCGGCCCAAATGGTAATTGTAACTATTGTAAGCAACCGGGGCACTGGAAGAGGGAATGCCCCCTGCTTCCACGAGGGGCCCCATGGAGCGGTCAACCAGGGGCACCCTGGAGTGGGAAGCCCGAACCGGAACCTTCCTTTCCCCCTAATGCCCCCCAGGAGTTTGTCAATTCCCAGTGACTGGAGGCGGAGCTCCTGGGAGCCTTGGGGCAATGGGAATGGGATTTGGGAGTACAGTCACAGATTTATTTAAGAATCGGGGAACAACTTGTACCTTTTTTGGTAGATACCGGAGCCACACTGTCCACTTTAACTTTTATTCCGGGCTCTCTTTCTGATACTAAAGTCTGGGTGCAGGGTATTGAGGGCCACCCGTGCCCAGCTCCTCTATCCTGCCCTGTCCCTGTTGAGCTCGGCTCCTTGAAACTGTCGCATAGGTTTGTAATCATGCCCGAGGGCCCTGCCAATCTTCTCGGGCGCGATGTGCTTAGCAAACTGGGCGCGCATATATCGTGTGCCCCTGAGGGGCTCCGTATGTCTGTCCCTGACTCAGCAGTTGCTGCCCTTATGGCTTCGCTTGCTTCGAGTCCTCCCGATGTTCCCACAGAATTATCTGATGTTCCGACGCATTTGTGGAGTGTAAGCTCCACCGACGTGGGCCTCCTCAAATCGGCCCCTCCAGTTATTCTGAAGGTAAGGGACGGACCGCCTCCCTCCGTAAAACAATATCCTTTGCCAAAGGAGGCGGAGGAAGGTATTTCCCTCCTCATCACCAGCTATCTGGCTCAGGGCGTCCTAGTCCCCTGTACGTCTCCCTGTAACACCCCCATTCTTCCGGTTAAAAAGCCACAGCCGGATGTTGATGGGCGTCCAGTGTATCGGTTTGTTCAAGATTTACGGGCCATTAATAGCTATGTTATAGCCCCCCATCCAGTAGTCCCCGATCCAAGTACTATTCTAACGCTGATTCCCCTGTCAGCTACCTGTTTCACGATTATAGACTTATGCGCGGCGTTTTTCAGTATCCCTTTGCACCCCGACTCTCAGTACCTGTTTGCGTTCACTTGGCGAGGTCAACAGCTCACTTGGACCCGCCTTCCGCAAGGGTTTTCAGGGTCCCCCACTATCTTTTCCCGGATTCTAGCCGCGGATCTCAAGGATATAATTCTGCCTGGTGCCTCTGTACTGGTCCAATATGTAGATGACTTGTTAATTGCTGGTTCTGATTACAATGCATGCTTAATGGATTCCATTGCTCTCCTTACTGCATTAGCTCTGAAAGGCCATCGTGCATCTCCAGCCAAGTTACAGCTGTGCAAAACGCAAGTAATCTATTTGGGCTTTATCATTCGGCCAGGGGAGCGTTTACTCTCCCCCGACAGGGTACGGGCAATCCAGGATTACCCGCGCCCACTTACCAAAAGACAGTTACGGGCTTTCCTTGGGGCTGCGGGGTTTTGCCGACCCTGGATAGTGGCGTTTGGAGAACTCGTCAAACCGTTAGTGCAGGCCACCGCGACATCTACCCCCGATCCGATTAGCTGGACCCTGGACATGGAAGCCGCATTCACCTCTACAAAGAAAGCTCTGCTCTCAGCACCCGCTTTGGGACTCCCAGATTACGGTAAACCCTTTTATCTCTTCAGTCATGAGCAGCGGGGAGTAGCTAGTGGGGTTCTGTTGCAATACCTGGGGGATCGACCGCGCCCCGTCGCCTATTACTCGGTGCAATTGGACCCTGTTATTCGGGGCTCGAGCTCCTGTGTGCGGTCTATAGCCGCCGCAGCTCTCATGGTGGAGCGGTCACGCCCTATTGTGTTGGGGCACCCCTTGACTGTCTGGGTCCCTCACGAGGTTGAGGTTCTTTTGAAACAGCACACAACGCAGGCGCTGTCCCCGCAGCGGGCTCATAAGTACGAGTTGATTCTGTTGGCTGCTGACAACATCACCATACGCCACTGCAACGTCCTCAACCCTGCGACACTGACGCCCCTCCCGGAGGATGGCACCCCTCATCATGTCTGCATGGACGTCGTCGCTGAAAGTGGTAAGCCTCGCCCGGACTTACGTGATTCCCCTCTCGATCACCCTGCTCTGTCCCTCTACACCGATGGCTCCTCCTACTACTTCGAGGGCCACCGGGTGTCAGGTTATGCAGTCACCACCCAGACAGCGGTCGTGGAAGCTGCCCCCCTTTCACCCTTCTTCAGTGCTCAAGGCGCGGAACTGCACGCCCTCACTCGGGCTTGCGTGCTGTCTGCGGGGAAGGCAGTGAATGTGTATACAGACTCTCGGTACGCCTTTGGGGTTTGTCATGCTACGGGTCAGCTCTGGAAGCAGCGAGGGTTTCTAACCTCCTCTGGCACTAGAATGGCAAACGGCCCTTTAATCTCTGCTCTTTTGGACGCCATCCAAGGCCCTCTCGAACTGGCTGTCATTCACTGTTATGCTCACCAGCAGTCTGACAATCCAGTGTCTCAAGGCAATGCCTTGGCTGATGCGGCTGCGAAGGCTGCTGCCCTTCAGCCCCTCCCGGTGTCAGCAGCTCTTTTTCTGGAGACGCCCTTCCCGCCGACGGATTGGACGCTGTTGTATGCTGACGTGCCACCCGACGAGCTCCAGGACTGGGAACGCTGGGAAGGCACGGTAGGTGCCGACAAGGTTTGGAGGATCGGGGGCAAACCTATCCTCCCACGTCGTTATCTGCTCCCGGCCGCCCACTATTTTCATTCCTTAGGTCATGCTGGTATTCACGCCACTGCGGCTGCAGTGCTCAAATGCTGGGCGGCGCCTCATATCTATCCCGCGGTGAAGCGCGCTCTTGGCTCCTGTTCTACTTGCCTGGCCTTCTCTGCTCGGTCTCGGCTCGCTGCCGACGCGAAGGGGGGGAGGCCTTGGGCTCACTTTCCGTTTCAGCGTTTACAGATGGACTATGCTGAAATGCCTAAAAGCTCTGGGTTCCACCACCTCCTTGTGATAGTGGATCAACTTTCCGGCTGGCCGGAAGCAGCCCCAACCCGACGAGCAGATGCCAGATCTGTGGTAAAATTTCTAATGAAAGACATTGTGCCCAGATTTGGAGTCCCTGAAGTCATCGACTCGGACCGCGGCTCACACTTCACAGCAAAGATTCTGGAGGAGCTGTACCGGTGCCTGGGGATAGTGCGCCAGCTCCATACCCCTTACCACCCTCAGTCAGCTGGCCAGGTGGAACGTATGAATCGGACCCTAAAAACGATGGTGGCCAAGTTTTGCAAGGAAACCAGATTGAAGTGGCCAGAGGTTTTACCTGTAGTCCTGTGGCACGTAAGGCGAACTCCACGCATGCCCCTGGGCTTATCCCCATTTGAGGTATTGTTTGGGAGACCAGCTTCGGTTCCGGGAACTTATATTCCCGCCCACACTAGCCTCTTGGATGGAGATGAAACGTTGGCCAGGTATGTAGCCAGATTGCAAATAGAACTTACTGATAACCAGTTTGCGGCGCAATTGTGTCAAACCGCACCTTTGGGGTTACAGGTGCACCCCTTCAAACCAGGGGATTGGGTAATGGTGAAGAGGATCCCTCGCACGGATCCCTTAGAGCCCCGGTGGGAGGGGCCATATCAGGTCCTGTTATGTACTTATTCTGCTTTAAAGGTTGCAGGTAAAGGCTCCTGGATCCACCACAGCTACGCTAGGCCGGCGCTGGGACCCCCACCTGGCCCTGATAAGCTGACGACCGAGCCCCTCCGCGAATGAATACCACTGCTAACCCGTGGACTGTGCCCTCCAACTACTGGAACCTCGACACCACACCAGGACTCCTTGTCTTCTTGTTCCTTGGACTGTTGTTTGTTACGCTGTTTTTTGCATGGTACACGAAAGGATGCAAATACTGGTATGGGTGGCCTGTGGAATCCTACCTTTACTCTCGCGTTCAGTACACGGCTGGGAGGGCAACAGCTTCCTCCATTTAACCCATGCCATCATACAGGGGGTTAACCAATCCCGTTGCTGGGTTTGTATTCATACCCCTACCTTTTGGGGTCAGGGCATCCCGTTACTTGGCGTGCCTATTCCTGTTAACCGGTCTCTTTTCACTCACTACTCCCTCCGGGCCCAATTGTTCGACGCCCATTTTGCACAAAGCCCCATATGCAACCAAACTTGGTCCCTCACCTCGGTACTCATGGACGGTTCCGCTTTGTGTCTGCGACGTATCGATCACGGAGGGGGAACCGTCTTCATGGGTGACCTCTCTCCATGTAATGAGACCCTATTCATTCCCTCCCCTGGTCAGCGTTCCACGGAACTCCGTGTAGGGGGCTGGCCGGTCCCTCGGGGTTCGGGTTGGTATTGGCTGTGCAACCGCACAGCCTATAAAGTCCTTCCAGCTGGATGGTATGGTACCTGCACTTTGGGGGCTTTGGTCCCCGATATCACGATACACCGCTCCTTACCGCGGGCGGACATTCGGAACCTGGTTTGGAGGAGCCGGCGCAGCGTGCCTTTCAATCCCCTCACTGAGCGCCCTACAGGCTTCCACTCCTTTGCCCGCTGGTTTCTCCCTTGGCTGGGGGTTAGTGAATTGGAGAAAGCTATAGTCAATATATCGGTGGCCTTAGAATCAATGGCAAATGCCACGGCGGATGCCTTGTCTGCCCTGCAGACTGAGGTGACTCAGTTGTCTCGAACCTCCCTACAAAACCGTCTGGCCTTAGATTACCTCCTTGCCAACCAGGGTGGGGTCTGTGCTCTTGTTAACTCTACCTGTTGTGTCTTTGTGAACCAGCACCGCAGGGTGGAGGCCGACATCCACACCCTTATGCACCAAGCCGCTTTGTTTCATCGCATCTCTCTCGATGACACCAGTACTGGCTTCCATGACGCCTGGAGCTGGCTCACCTCCTGGCTGCCAGACCTGGGGACTTGGGGCCGGTGCATTGTCTCTCTTATTCTCTTGTGTATTGCTGTTTTTATTTTGGGCTTTGTCTGCTTACATTGTTCGAGCATGTGCTGCCGCCAGCTTTTAATTTTGCATCGCGGTTATGCGACCCCTGTCTAGCTGACTGACGTCCAAAAGAAAAGGGGGGACTGTTGAGAGCAGTTAGCATGAGTGCCCCCTTGTAGACTCCATTTTGGTGTCCCTGCTGCCTTCACTAGTACTGAGCACAGCATGTAATACAGGGAAGGCCGGAGGCCCCAGGGGCGGGAAATAGCTGGACTCAGCATAAAGATAAGGGGAATAATAGACACAAGAATTAGCTGCTGTTGCAAGGCCGAGCAAGTTACAAACTCTGCATGCTTACGCAGGAGGGGTGGCTCTGCAGAACTGGTAACAGAATACGGGGAAAGTCTGTTAATTGGCTATAACACTGCATGTGCGCAATTAATGCCCCTCACTGAACGTATATAAACTCTGTACACCCCCCTTTCGGGGTCCTGCCTTTGCTTAGCAAGGTGGCACCACGCTCGAGCGTAATAAAGCCTGTTAACTTTGTAATGCTCTGCAGTTTGATTTTTCTTTGGTTGCCTCAGCCTAGAACGAACTGTACGTGTCCTAGCAGGAATAATTCGTAACAGACTGCATGGCACTTATGGAGATGCAATTCAAGGAGGAAGGCATAGGGCTCCAAAGGCAGCATGGAAGTACAAGGCATCGTCGTGGTAACTGTAAAGGTGACAGCACTCCCTTGCAGGCCGTTGTGGTGCTGCAGGTGTACCCCATTTGTAACTCTCCAAGAGGAGAAACAAAGATTTCAGTTTAACAAGCCCAGGGGCAAGCAGAAGCCAACATGTGTTCATGAGATTCTGTAATGATGCTGGTTCTGGCAGGACCAAACTGAGAGTGCCAATTCAGGACAAATTGCTTAAAGCAGGGCAGTTACAGCCCAAGGCTGGGGTTTTTCCACCTCTAAGGCAAATCAAACCAGCCAAACAGAGAAGACTTTGGTTTTACTCCACTGGCTAACCACAAGTCACACAATCAATTCCCTTAGACACTCCAGTTTCCCAGTATCACCACCAGTGCCACTCATTATGGGGACGAATGGTTATGAAAACCAATGCCCCAGTAAAAGAAAAAGGGTTCTCCCGATCCCAAAGGACCAAGCTCCAGACTCAGGTCAATATATAAATCAGATCTTACCCACAAATCACACTGTTGCCAATCCTTTAGAATCTAAAATCTAAAGGTTTATTCATAAAAGGAAAAAGATATAGATGAGAGCTAGAATTGGTTAAATGGAATCAATTACATACAGTAATGGCAAAGTTCTTGGTTCAGGCTTGTAGCAGTGATAGAACAAACTGCAGGTTCAAATCAAGTCTCTGGAGTACATCCACAGCTGGGATGGGTCATCAGTCCTTTGTGTAGAGCTTCCATTTGTAGCAAAGTCCCTCCAGAGGTAAAAAGCAGGATTGAAGACAACATGGAGATGAGGCAGCTGCCTTTTATAGTCTCTTCCAGGTGTAAGGACACCTCTTTGTCCTTACTGTGGAAAATTACAGCAAAATGGTGTCTGGAGTCACATGGGCAAGTCTCTGCATACTTTGCTGAGTCACAAGGCGTATCTGCCTTCTCTCAAGGGGTCAATTGTATAGCTGATGGTCCTTAATGGGCCATCAAGCAGGCTAGGCAGAGCTGACAACAACTTGTCTGGGGTATCACCCAGAAGCATAGCACAAGTTTGAAATACAGACAGTATACAGCTAATATTCATAACTTTAAATACAAAAACGATACATGCATACAGACAGCATAATCATAGCCAGCAAACCATAACCTGGTCTTAGACACCTAATTTGACCCCCTTTATACAAGATTTGGTGCCACTACAGGACCTTGGTTGCAACAATGATCTATACAGTCCCAGTTCATGTCAATAACATCACAGATGCCATGTCCCTTTTAATAAGGCTTCAGCCTAAGAATCATTACAGCAAATTGTTCATCAACAGAGGAAGCATTACAACCGTCACTTCATCAGGCCTAGTTTCAGGGCACCCAAATTTACAGTCCTCACCAATGTCTTTGAATTGGATTAGGCTTGTTTCCAGATACTTCACAGGGCAACTGCCACCATCCTGGCTTTTACTCCCTTCTTGCTCCCCTCACTTTGCTTCCTCTTCCTGTTTTATATCTCTCAGGCCCTAGTGCAGGGCAGAGCCTCATTGATTATCCCCAGATTGTAGTCTTCAGTCTGTCTCCTAAAAGGTAGTACCCCCTTTCCCTCTTTCACAGTAACAAACCACAGAAAGAGTCACTTTGTTCAATGTCAGAACAAGGTAAACACTATTACCCCTAACGCTACTCTGTCTCCCTTCTTTCTAGAACTCTCCCCAGATACCTTCTTGCTACAAAGCTAAAGAAACAGCACAGGTACACGCTCAGCCTTCCCAGGGATAGTCAGGCTCTGAGGGTGGAACTGGGGTTTATTGCACGGATGCAATCCCCACCAGCACCCACAACAACCACAGGAAAACAGCAGCAGGGCACCCTTGCTGGAGTTTTCCTTCTCTTCTGCCCCACATCAGAGTCGCATCTCAGTATTATTTCTATGGGAAGGGGCATAGTGGGTCAGTAAACACCTGGTAATTTTTCTGTATCTGATTCTTCATATTGCAAAATTCATTAAGTTTGCAGTATATTAGTTTCTAAGGATAATAACCTTTCTTTACAAATGGGCAAAATGAGAATAATCTTGGTGTCTCAAACTTGTTTATCAAACATTGGTTTATTGTTTCAGAGAACAGCAAGTCAAAAAAAATATTTAAGGTTTTAATCTTCATTATGTAGATAAAAACATCTTCAGTATTTCTAAATGCTAAGTATTTTAATAATATCCTGCTGTGTTGTAAATAAAGGTATCAATTACATCTTCCTCTCCAGCTGCTAATTAAATCACTATTATTGACGTTTCCTCATTAGGCTGTGGAAAAAGGCAATATAAAAATGTTGATTTCCTAACATGAAGATGAGATTGGCCATATCAGTTGGTACTTGGAGCAGGTTCCACTTTTGTACTCTAATTTACCTGCAAAAAAAACAAAAACAAAAACCCAACAACACCAACACCACCCACCACCACACATCCATTTTGAAGTAAAAAAAAATTATAGCTCAAAAGTAGAGATGGCTGGAAACTGGATGGAAAGTTTAAATATCAAAATTTTTAAAGAAGTGGAAAGTTCAAAAAGTTTTCAATGTGCAACTCTAAAAATGTTTCTTTCCAGTTCAGCATTAATCGGTGTCCCCCTGAACTGCCATAATGCCTCTTTGGAGTGTAGTTCCAATTTCTAATGGCAACATTGTCCTCTGTGGGCTGAGTTCACTCAATAGACTACATCTCCCTGATTCATTGTGGCTATGTGACTCCCATGATGCACCGGAGGGGAAGCTGGTGCATCACAAGGTATAGTCCACTTAGGAAGCCTCCCCTAGAGAAGAGAACAGAGGCATGAGGCACTTGAGCGACAACTCCCCTGAGATGCTACAGCACCTCAGATTAATATTGAGCACCACTGACCCAAAACAAAATATTTCATTTCAGTTTTCACAAAGGGCTGGGGAAAAAAATCTGCAAAATCAAAAACTTTCCAGCAGAAAATTTCAATGTGCAGAAACTACATTTTCCATCAAAAAAGCCCTTTGGTAGAAGATTCCTGACCAGCTGTACTCAGATTTCTGTGGAAGGTAAATAAGCAAATCCACTGTGATGATTTCTTAATAAGGAATTTTTTTTTTTGCACAAGTAAATTAAATGAAATCTACTCTTTCCTCCACAGCATTTGTGGTGTTTGGTACTATCCATTTTTAATGCACCAATTTACATTTTAACCCTAAACAAAGAAACATTGTGAGAGCCATGGGATTATTTTGAGTTCTTCTTTAAAATAAAGACCGGGATGCTAAATGGTCCCTGAAATTAATGGAAATGTTTTATTTTTATCAGAAAAAAATCACAATGTTTTTGAGTTGCAAATTCTAGAGTTTCACATGTAGGTTGTAAGCAGTCAAATGCATATACTAGGAATGATGCTCAATGGAGCAGAGAAACATAGAAAAGCAGTCACAATGCACCTGGATCAGATCTAATATTTCTTTTTAGTTAGAATTTTAAGAACATTCTTAACATAAAAGCATACTCTGAGACTAGAGCTAGAATACAAATATGTATGCAAATAGGATTATGTAAGTTCCATATGACCATGTCTTCATCTCCCAGCAACAGATGAATTCATATTTTTGAATGTTTTAGCTTCCCGTGTTTATAATACTTATTAAACTCATGATTGACATCCATACACTGGGGGTGAAGCATACGACAAAACCATTAGGTTCTTCTTTTACTCTACATAGCCATGAGGAAAGAATAGCTTTTGATAATCACTGAAAGCTTTCAACACTTTGTGAGAACATAATGCATTACTTGCTAGAATAACAGCAGTGAACAGGTATTTTCTTCTTTTGATAGTTTCTTTATGTAGTGTTGGGATAATACTGAAAATAAACTGATTCATTTACAGGTTTCCAGGAAATTCAAGCAGAAATTTCAATACCTCTGACCATGGATTATTATTATCCTTTTAGGTACAAACCATGTAGGCAATCAGCTAAATTAATTTTCGAAGGCCATTATCAAATGCTCCTTTGCTACTTACATTAATGTACCCACTGAAAATTTCTAATGCAGAGAAGCCTGATTCAAACCCCATTGAAACAAATGGAAAGGCCCCAATTGATTTTAATGTAACAAAAGTGGTTGAATAATAAGTGATTTTAGGAGGCAGAGCAAGATAAGGGGGGGAAAGTCAGACTTTGCTCCTTAGTAACAGACTTCCTAGAGACGTCTAAATATTTTCTTTTCATTTACTTTTTATTAAAATTTGTTTTCCTTAAAAGCAAGGAAGGTCCTCCTTTTAGGAGGTCTTCTACCTATACATGCAGAGGCACATTTTCACACAGCTTTTTAAAGTATTTCAGAGATTGTCTAGACCAGGGATAGTCAATAGACAGACTGCAGGCCAAATCCAGACTGCCAGAAGCTTTTGAGTGGACTGCTAAGGTCTAGTGGGCTGAAGCCAAGCCGGGGCAGGAGCTATGTGGAGCCATGCCTGCTCCCCAGCACAGGGCCCCCCAGTAAGGGGCGGGCAGCTGGGCCAGAGTGCGAGGCGCAGTGTGTAGCTGCAGCGCGACCAGCTCCATCCTCCGCTGGCCGGCAGCACCTCATGGATGGGGTGAGTGAGCCATGTGGGCAAACGAGCAGGTGCTGGCATCTGGGCTCAGTGAGTGGGTGGTGGGAGCCTCTACAGGCAGAGCAGGTGGGGCACTGGCAGGCAATCGGAGGGCTGGGGGAAGCTGGGCCACCTGGCCCACCAGATAAGCAGAGCTGCTAAGCACCTCTCGGCCAGGACACCTGCCCAGTTACGGAACCCTGGAGCCCAGCTGGGGTGACAGAGGTAGGCCCCAGTTCCCCACCCTGGGGAGGGGGAGAGGCCCACAGGGAGGAGCTGACTGATGGGCTGGCACTGTGTCCTGGGTATGCACCAGCTGCCGTGCCACAGTGACAAGGAGCAACACTCTCCCTTGAGAGTGGGGATGCAGTTACCCCCGTCAGCACCCCAAAATACCCCCTCTCAGCATGCCCCAGCTGTACCACCTCTTCAAGTTCCCCTTCCCACCCCCAACAGTGTCCTCTTTTGGGGAACTTGAAATATGGCAACCCTAAGCTGGGTGGGGAGCAATTGGGAGGGTTATGTGACTACAATAATTTTGACAAAAACAAACTTAATACTCGTTGTAAACTCAAGACAAATTCAAAATGTAAAAGAGTTGTCTGAAAGTGTTTTAATGCTCATATTTGCCTCTAGTTGACATTTTATCTATTTACTTTCTCAAAGTCTCAGATGTAATTTATGACATCTTTCTTGGAGGTTATTTTTAGGTTATGCAGTGGTTTGATTTTATTGTCATTCAATGCACTAAAAATATAAGCCTTGGGTATATTACACAGCATTGTGTGTGTTTGTTGAACAGGGGCACTTGCGGTGTGAAAAATGTTTCTTTGGTGTCTGGACCACAACTATACCTTGACCAAGAAATTTGGACCTTGACAAAAAATAATTGACTACCCCGATCTAGACTGTAAACGCTTTGGAGCATGGGCTCTGTTTTATTTCATGTTTGCACAACATCCAATAAAATATGGTCCTAACCCTGCTAAGGGCCTCTGTGCACCACTGTAATCAGGGCCGGCTCCAGGCACCAGCCGACCAAGCACATGCTTGAGGCGGCACCTGGGGTGGGGGGGGAGCAGCGCTCAAGGGTTTTTTTTTTAATTTAAAAAAAAAACCTCTTCCCGGCCCGCACTCCCCGCCAGCACCCAGGCAGTGGGCATGCCACCCTCCCTGCCGGCGCCCCGGCCAGGGGAACAGGGCGGCGGGCATGCCGCGCTCCCCGCTGGCGCCCTGGCCGGGGGAGAGGGGCTGCCGGCGGCTTTTTTGCCTGGGGCGGCAAAAAAGCCAGAGCCGGCCCTGACTGTAATACAAATAAATAATATGCAGTCTCTCATTTAATGTAAGGCAATAGAGAAAATAAGGTCAAAGTAAAAACAAGCTATAAATACATACAGATTTAAAGGTTCACATTACCACACACTACATTTGCATTCATAAGGGATGTGTGGGTGAATCAATTTGTATTGACTTTGAACTTTGAAGATTAGAATCAAGTGCTACAGTGGTAACAGGCTCAGAGTAAGGGATGCAATGCTGATAAATCATTTGTCTGTATATTTAATCATGACTTTGCTTATCTACAAGTGTCAAGTTCTGAGCCATGTGCCCACTTTACACCGCCCAGGGCTTTGTCAAACTTCTCTGTGCCATTGCTCCTCCCTCTGTCAGAGGGACTTTCCTGAGCTCACCTGCAAGCCCCCTTTCTTCTGCACTTTCAAAAATCACCTCAGAAGACCCTTCTGTTGTGGTGCTGATAATAAATTCACTGACATTGTGATTTACCTGGCCTACTTATATTTGGAATCACAAGGTGTATTTCCTGCTCTTCTACTCCCTCCTTCACTTTGTCTATTTACTTGTCTGTCTTCAGGATGTGTGCTCCCTGGGGCAAGGATCATGCCTCCTATGTTGTTAAGACCTCCAATACATTGTGGGCTCTACTAGACAGATGCCTATGCCTATCTCATAGAACTGGAAGGACCTTGAAAGGTCATTGAGTCCAGTCCCCTGCCTTCATTAGCAGGACCAAGTTCTGTCCCCTGACTGATTTTTGCCCCAGATCCCCTAAATGGCCCCCTCAAGGATTGGACTCACAACCCTGGGTTTAGCAGGCCAATGCTCAAACCACTGAACTATCCCTCCCTCCTGCTGACTGCCCAACCATTAATAAGGTATGGTGTGGGGAAGAAACCTTGGGGTGTTAATGTTAATAAGCAAAGGAGTATGCAGGTGATCCTTAAACAGGAAAGAAAAGGAGATTTTTCCCCTAGTCAAACTAATGTAGAGAGACTGCTAAAAATCAGGCAAATATAAATTCCTACAAACAATGCAAAACCTGAAATCATAACACAAGACTATGGGGGAAATGAGCCTAGCAGAACATCATCAGAATTTGGTAGCTAAGGGCTGGTCCACACTAGGGGTGGGGGAGATCGATCTAAGATACGCAACTTCAGCTACGTGAATAACGTAGCTGAAGTCGAATATCTTAGATTGATTTTTAAAAGTACTTACCCCAGTCCACACGGCAGTAGGCAGGCTCCCCCGTCAACAGCGCTTCCTCCGCTTGCCAAGCTGGAGTTCCGGTGTCGACAGGGAGCGGTTCTGGGATCGATTTATCGCATCTAGATGAGATGTGATAAATCAATCCCAGAACATCGATCACTACCCGCCGAATCGGATGGGTAGTGTGGACGTAGCCTAAGAGATACGACAGTGCCTAAGCATCAAGCATGCACGCTATAGCTCTTGCATGGAGCAAAGTTTTTATCCGTATGCAAATACTTAAGTGTTCTGCATTCATTTACCTTCTGCATTTGGAAGTTCATATTTACAACAGAGGACAAAAGACACTGCCAATTTGGCACCATTTAAGAGTATTTGGCTGCTTTAGAAAATTCAGATCCTTTACATCTTCAAAACAATGTACAAACATTAACAAGTCCTCAAAAAACCTTTGTGAAGTAGGAAAGCATTCTCATCTCAATTTTACAGATGGAGATGCTGAAAACAGAAGGATTATGAGGTCCTGATGCATGAAAGACTCCCATTGACATCATTTGGCATTGGATCATTCCCTGACGTGCCAAATACCACATAGCAAGCCAATGATTGGTGGAGTTAGGATTAGAACACAGCAATTCCTGGAACTCAATCTCAAATTAATCTCTAGATCATACTGACCCATCACTTGAAGTAGAGATCTGATAGTACGGCAGACAAACAATGAAGTTCCCAGTCCCAACTAATTACTGTCTGGTACAATGCATGCCAGAGTGAGAATGCCCTTTAGTCTATTCTCCTTACTAACATTAATAATGCCCTGACTTTCCGTGGGGGATAGATACACTATGTGGCAATCCCAGTCTGTGAAAAAGGATTATACTTACTAAATTTTGTTTTGTGGGATTTCCAAAGTTTATAGGAATATTCAACTGCAAGGTATTTATTCTAGGCTGTTGCCACTTCCCTATAAGAGGGAAAAACTGACTGGTTTGTCAACTGAATGTGCAACTGAAGATAATTGTTTTACTCTGGGAAACCTAACCCTTCATGTCTCCTTACAAGGCCTTCCACAGACATGGTATTCATGCTCTTTTCTATTCCCAAGCCTCCACCAGGACCTGCCTGAACTTGTTCTTTCCATCCATAGGGGCTGAAAGGAATTATATGATCCATACACCAAGGAAAATGTAAACTCAAAACATATTTCAGCAGATGAAACTTTCAGCCTGAGATATACTCGACTTTGTATTAAATCAAAAGCTAAGAGAGATCTGAATCACCATGTTGATTTATAACTCTGCCAGATCGTAAGTAAGCAGAATTATGAATCATCTGAGGAAAAACCTACTACGGCTAACTAGAAAACACTATTATTGCTAGTGGAATTTCTAGAGCCCATGCTATATAGCAAGGAGTTATTATTATATATATTAATTCCTTTTACGAGGCACGCATGCCAATTTTTAAAAATATTTTACTGAGCCAAACATACTGGTATTTTTAAATGATGCATATTAAATAAATTAAAGCTGGACGCCTCAGATACTGAAGCAGCTGGTTAGTTTAATTTACAATGTTAAAGGAGAATACAGTGACAGATTCAATACTGCATTTAATTTTCATATTTCTACTATGTACCATTGTTTGCAATGGCATGTAATTGTAAACTTAAGTATTTTTTGTGTCTTCTTCCCCCTCCCAAACTGGACAACACCAAGTTGAAATATAGGAAGTCTAATAGGCAGAAAAAGGCCATTGCAGCAGATGATGGGCCAGTCCCTCAACTTATGTGGACTGAGGTAGCTTCGTTCAAGTCAATTTACACCAGCTAAGGATCTGGCTAGGTGAGTGCAATTTAGAAGAAGGATCTTCTATCCAGTCAGGATTTACAGGGATAAGAAGATAGAAGGAGTCTGGGTCTCTGACAGCAGAAAGGAAATGTGAACTTAGAGAGACAGGGAGGAGCAAGTCATCTAAAGATCTCAGCAACTAGGAAATAGATTTTGTGCAAGATTCTGAGATGAACTGAAGATAGTGAAGACTTCCAAGGACTAGGCTGATATTTTTGAGTATAGATTAAGAGATAAAGGTGCCAACACTTGTGACAAGTTAGTGTGGAAAGCTGAGACTTGGCGTGGTGAAGCCATGAATGGCAGTTTCCGCATATTTGTTTAGATAAGGCCTAATTCTCCTTCCATTTATACTGATGTAAATCAGGAACAACATAGTTGAAGTAAATGGGCCTATATAGTGTAAGCAAGATAATCAAGCTCATGTTATCTTATATGGGTAATGTTTTGAAAGTAATATTAGGCATTTTTACAGACTTGGGAGATGGTAGAAGAAGATGGAGAAGGCACAGGTAGCGTTCTGGCTGACTGTGCTCTTACGAGTTATGAGAACATTAGTTTTGAGTTAAAGGAAGTAATGGCAGAAACTGGAATTGATGAGGGTAAGGCAGGCAAAATGTAAAAAAGCTGAAAAATTAAAGGCTGTATAGATTTGGGTATCATATCTAGAAGTGTTTAAGTTCAGATAGAAAGAGTTTAGGGGATAATAGAGAAAATGAATGTAGAATTTATAACAATAAACTATGTTGGGAAAAAGATTTCAGTTCAAATTCTAGTAAAGGCTCATATCAGTCAGACTAGGAAGAAAAGATAGCTGACAGAGTGCAGTGACAAATGCTGTGATAACTTCCAAGAGATCAAAAGGACATTTCCAAGTTCCTTAAAGAGCACGCACTGATTTATATTATTCTCTGCAATTTCTGCAGAAGCCTTTGCTGACTTTTTCTTGTCAATGAAGTACAGATCAGGTTTAAGACTGAAGAAGTTGAGTGAATGAAAAAGAACTGCAATGAAACATCAAATGCTTTGGGCCAGATCCAACATTCTTTACACAAGCAAAACGTCAAGTGACAACCAGTCTAAAATGGTTTTGAACTATCTGTTATGTATTATTAAATACTAAGATGAATATTTGACTTTTCTTTCAATCTCCTATAAGAACAAATTAAAGTGCGTTAAACTATTGTGTGTCATCACTTTCTCTATTAAAAATAAAATTATGAATCTGAGTTTTCTTCTGTGACAAAGCCATGAACTTCCCCCATTTTTACCAGGGCAGCCAACCAATCTGAGCTATACCTGTTCCCAAAAGTATAAAATATTGGAAGTAGCATTAACTAATAAGTGCTTCAAAGAAGCTGCAATGTCTGTTCCTGGAGACACCAGTATTGGTAAGAGAATGTTTATAAACTGGTGTGTGACATGGAGTAGGACAGAGAGGTATTCTTCCATTGTGACGATATTTTACCGTAATCCTTCAACTGCTCTGAACATACCTTGTGGCTCAATCATTTGGCACCTTAGCTCGAGAATAATGATTCTGTGACTTTAGCTGTTCATTCTCAGACTAGTTTTTACTTTGCTTGGATTTCTTTGGAAAAACTAATTTAGCCTCTCACTGTCGACTACTTACCTCCTCTGTGGAGACTGCATCTGTTAATACACAATTGTTTTACAAAAATCTAAGACCAATTCAGTTCTAATATCAGACCATAAAATTTACAACCAGCTCTAAGGGTCAATTTTTATCTCACTTACATTGCTGTAACAATATGATTCCATTGACACTGGTGGAATTATTCCCATTTTACACTAATGTATGCAAGATCAGGATCGGGCTGGCTCATAATTGAACCAATTAACTGTGGCACTACACATCAAAATCTTTGCCCTAATAAAAAATGCATTATTAAATATGTTGATACTTAAGTCGTTGTCATGATGAGGCTTTCATAGTTCATGTGATTTAATTTAAGGTTAGCATTAGTGAATCTGGATTACTATTGCCAAGAATTGAGAGTAAACAGAGCAAAAGTTAATGTTGTCATAACATCTTAAATTAATCATTTATCCTAATTTTGCACTGATTTCTTATCCAGAGTAACTTATAATGAACTATACTTTGTATTTTTAAAGCAAAATTCTTTAGACCATACCCTCAGCCAGGGTAAATCAATGTAGCTCGAAGCTACACAGATTTACACCTGCTAAAGATCTGGACTCTTAATAAATTTAAATGGGAAGCTTTACTTAAAACCTGATCATCTGATATTGTACAGTGTCTGATTAATGGTTCCCAAGATGGTTCAATTAAAAGTGAACTGGCTATTTTTCTAGTTCATGATGTCTATATTCCTCTTATTAAGGTAATCATTACAGCTAATTAGAAAATAGCAATGTTCCCTCAACCCTATAGGAAATCTTGCTAGTTTGTTTTCTTCAAAGTTTCCCATGCCATTTTATTGGTGTATTTATCAAATAAATAAAATGTAAATATTTTTATGGGGAATTTTATTTTAAATTGTTTCAAGTTTTTCTTCAAGGGAAAAACCAGAAAGTTGCCTATAATTTTTTTTTCTCTGTTGAAATGCTCATTTTGGTGAAAAAGCCAAAATTTCCAGACTTACTTATCAATATTTGGTCCCCTAAATAAATAGGCTCATTTTCAGAAGTAATGAGCACTGAGAACTCCCCTTGGCCTCAGTGGGAGCTGTAAATTCTTAATACCTCTGGAATTCAGGTCACTTAGGGCTGGTCTACACTACCCGCCGATTTGGCAGGTAGTGATCGGTCTTTCGGGGCTCTATTTTTTGCATCTAGTGTAGCTGTGATCAATCGATCCCCGGTTGCTCTCCTTTTGACTCTGGTAATCCACCCCGGCGAGAGGCGGAAGTCAACAGGGGAGCGGCGGCAGTTGACATTGCGGCCCTCACGGCACGGTAAGTCGAGTGAGGTAAGTCGACTTCAGCTACGTTATTCACATAGCTGAAGTTGTGTACCTTACATCGACCCCCGCCCCTAGTGTAGACCTGGCTTACTTAGGTTCCTAAAGTTTAGTGCCTACATGTGAAAAATTTCATTCTAGTTCTTGAGACAAAGCAGTTCAAGCTCTCTATCAGCTAGAAAGGGTTGGTGATTCCCTTCTGAATTACCTGGTTATGAATAAATATTACCTCTGCTCAAGGAAGATATTCCTGTCCTATATTTGGGCAGTTTTACACTACTGCTTGAATCAATTTAATTTATGTCGCTTCAGGGTATGAAAAAGAGACTCCCCTGAGCAACGCAAGTTACAGCGACCTAAGCGCTGTCCAGTCTGGCATTATGTCAGCAGGAGATGCTCTCCTGCCAACACAGCTTCTGCCTCTCACAGAGGCGGAGTAATTATGCCAATAGGAGAGCACTGTCCATCGGCATACAGCGTCTTCACCAGACGCACTACAACGGTGCACCTGCATCGGTGCAGTTGGGCCAATGTAGTGCTTCTAGTGTAGACCTGCGCTCAGTCTTAAAAATTCAGCATTGCAAGGAGGACAGGAATACACTAGGCCATTTAGTGGAAGAATATATAACCACCTTCTTGTTCCTCCTCTTCATTTTATGTAGAAGGATATATTTTGAACTTGATAAATGCATATTTTACCACTCAGTGCTTCCAGGAAGTAATAAAATAACTGCATAATTTAAAGCTACATCTTTTGTCTCTGCAATGCAAGCTGTGGCCATAAATATTGTAATTGAAAATTGCCTAGGCAACCTACCTAACTACTCAGGTTAAATGCACTGGTTTCTTTAAAAACTCAATATTATTATGAAGGGTTGAACTTTTTCCATTAGTCTTTGCGTTTTGAGTCACATTGTTTTGTTATGGCATCTTAGACTCCAAATTAATTTCAGATTGGCTTTGATGTGAATAACAGCATGCAGACTGGAAAATCAATTATTACTTTGAGGCAGAAGTGGATTTTCGAGGATTTATTGAAGCAAAGGAGTTTGCTTGGTGTACAAGAAGACGTGTGTGTGTGTTTACTCTTGCAACTTCACTTGCACTTCAAGGACCAGAACGTCGGCTGATGTAAAGCAGCATAGCTCCATTCAGTGAATCTGAGAGGGCGAGATTGGAAAATCTTCATGTGCCTCCCTGTATTCATTTTATAGACTCAGACTTTAAGGTCAGAAGGGACCATTATGCTCATCTAGTCTGACCTGCACAATGCAGGCCACAGAATCTCACCCACCCACTCCTGGAATAATCCTCTCACCTATGTCTCAGCTATTGAAGTCCTCAAATCATGGTTTAAAGACTTCAAGATGCAGAGAATCCTCCAGTAAGTGACCCGTGCCCCATGCTGCAGAGGAAGGCAAAAAACCTCCAGGGCCTCTGCCAATCTACCCTGGAGGGAAATTCCTTCCCAACCCCAAATATGGCGATCAGCTGAACCCCGAGCATGTGGGCAAGACTCACCAGGCAGACACCCAGGAAAAAGTTCTCTGTAGTAACTTCTAACATCCCATCATTGACCATTGGTCCTATTTACCACTGTCAGGGTTCCCTCCCCACTCTAAACTCTAGGGTAAAGACGTGGGGACCCGCATTAAGAGCCCCTAAGCTTATTTTTACCAGCTTAGGTTAAATCCCCCAAGGTACAAAATTCCCTGCACCCTGAGAAATGCTTCTTTCGCTGCCACCATCAAGTATCTAACAGGAATCCAGGAAAGGAATCACTTGAACTTCCCTCCCCCCCAAAATACCCCCTCAAGCCGTACACCCCCTTTCCTGGGGAAGCTTGAGAACAATCTCCCAACCAATTGGTTACACAGTGATCTAAAAACCCACCCCCTGGGTTTTAACACCATAGAAAACAGTCAGCTTCTTAAAAGAAGGATTTTATTAAAAATAAAGAAGGTAAAATCATCTCTGTAAAATCAGGATGGTAACTATTTTACAGGGCACTCAATTTCCAAACTCAGAGAGATTTCCCCCTCTGGACAAAACCTTAAAGTTACAGAAAACCATGAATAACCCCCCCTCCCCCCGCCCCTTCTAACACAGGGAATACACCAAGCCAAAATTAAACAGAAATCTATTCGCTATGCTATCTAAACTTACTTCAGAAAAGGGAGGTTTGATTTTCTGCAGGTTCCTTCTGTCTTCCAAGATCACTCTGACTCAGACAAAGAGACACAAAAACCTTCCCCCCTCCCAAAGTTTGAAAGTATCTTGTCCCCTTATTGGTCAGATGCCAGCCAGGTCAGGTGTCAGTCTGGCTACCTGCATTTCTTAACCCTTTACTGGAAAGAGGATTTTATAGCACTGCATCAGACCCTCTCCCCCTTCCCTTCATATTTATGACAACCACTGATGGCAATTAATTGACCTTTGACTAAGATCATGTTATCCCATCAAACCATCCCCTCCATAAATGTATCTAGCTTAATCTTGAAGCCAGATAGGTCTTTTCAAGTGTTTAGTTTTTAATCAATTTGAAGTGTTGATTCGTCACAGTGCCTTTCATCCTCTTCACTTTGGTTTCCAGTTTGCCTTAAAAGATGATGCTGTGAAGAGCATTCTCCTTTTGCATGAGAATAGTCTAGATATCACTGGTGGCACTTCTTAAGAGATCTTTCCCTTCCTGTTCTGCTTTCAGGGCAGTGCAGTTCAGACAAGTCACAAAATGTCATCCAAAGATGTGGATGTGAGAAACTTACTCTGAATCAGCATTGCCTGCTCCTTTAGCCATGACCAACATGGAGTTCTTGCCCCTTTGCTATATATCTGGCTTGATCATAGAGGATGGTTTCCCCTTGTCTTTCTATTTGGATACTAATATAGCCCCCATGTCCATAGTATCTATGAAGCTGTGCCTGACTTGGCTTAGAATTCAGTCATATAGGCTAGACACTGTACACCATGAAGTGGTTTCTGATGCTACATTAATGACATCTCCACGTAGTATAGGTAGCCAAATGTAACTTCCAAATCAGCTAATTATTAAAAGCTCCATGGGCTTCTTGTGCTCAGAACCTAGCTAGGGAATTAATGCTGATTTTTTTTGGAAGGTGTTCAATGGCTGGGAGATATTTGATTATTTCCATTTCTCCAGAGGTGAGTCCTTGACTCTTTCCAACCAAATGATCATAGCCCATTCTTATCCTGAGGCAGGAGACACTATGTATCCTTTCCATATGGTCTGCTCAGTCCGGGGGACTCATTTTAAAAAGCCACTGCCAGCTTTGAGTGAACCTCAAAAAGTTGACTTCTGACAAGTGTCCATAAGGCAATGATATTGGAAGGGGTGTCTGAATTGAGGATACATTAAGTGCATGTGATTGTACATCCTTAAAATGTAGTTTTTCTCTGAAAAGTGATGCCATAAAATTGGTGCTGTCGCTCTCTCTGTTTATTGTGTTAATATCTTCCATATCAACTGGGCTCAGGTTACCAGTAAAGAGGTGTTTTTCTAACTTCCAGGCCTGCAAATGACCTACAGTCAAAGTCAAGCTGAATTATTTTCTTCTCATCAGTAACAAAGGTCTGCAGGCCAAATTCTATCCTATGTTACAGCTGTTCAACTTTCAGGTCTTCAGTTTTTTCATTGGTCTTTACAATTCCACTGCCTGAATGTTTCACAAATTAACCTAATTGGGTCTGTGGTGGAACTTAGTAAATAAGTATGTTGATTTTTGCAAAAAGAAGACTAGAACCCAGCTCATTTCTTAGCGCTGCAGTGTTAATTGGAGTAAGAAAAGGTGAAAACTTAGGCTATGTCTACACTATGCACCTTTTAGCAACACAGCTGTGCCGCTACAGCTGGGCCACTAAAAGATGTGCAGTGTAACTGCTCTTTGCGAGCATGAGAGAGCTCTCCCGCCAACAAAAACATCCACCCCCAACAAGCGGCGGGAGCTTTGTTGGCAGGGGAGCTCTCCCACCAACAAAGTGCTGTTCACAACGGCGCTTTTCATCAGTAAAACTTTTGTTGTTCGGGTGGAGGGGGAGGAGTCACATCCCCAAATGACAAAAGTTTTACTGACGAAAGTCCAGTGTAGACAGAGTCGTCGTTTTGTTACAAAACTAAACAAATATGATTTACAATACATAGGAAACAAACTAGCTGAAGAGATTACACAGTCATATTTAGAGTAGATCTTAACTACATTTGGTTATGTTTGTTTGTATTTTTAGAGTTTTGATTTATAAGTGTGGTATATTTAATTAATGTTCAGTGCCTAGAGTTTGAGATAAGTACTATGTAAACTGAAGTTAATAGATTGCACACTGCATTACACTGATTTAAAATATCTCTTTATTTTATGATAATTTATTTTAATGCAATTGAATTAAGTATCACAAATATTTCCAGGGCAGAGGTCAAATCTAGGGCAAGGATATAGAAATTATATCAAATGGGTTTTTTATATCTAGGGATTAAGAATAAGCTCATTAGTTCAAATGTGGGAATGAGAGAAGTGAAACTGAGGTCCTGATCCTGCCAAGGTTTGCACAATCCCCCTGCAACTTCCCTGAGGGGCTCTACTGACATGATGTAAAAATTCCTAGGCTGGTTGTTGACTATGCCTCTTGAAATATGCAACGGTAATTCATTTGTAGTGAAGAATGAGCAGAGAAGTTGACAACTCCTGAGCCCCCCAAAATCAGAACTTTAATGGCAAAGATTATGGAGGAACTATTGGAGTATCAAGAGGGAACACTGGCCATCTTGGGAATGAGGCCTCCTGGTGGAAGAGAAGAGGTGTTGTGGGAGGTAGTACCCAAAACTTTTGAGTTTTAGAGGGGAGTGGGGGGAAACTTAGGCTCAAGGAATGAACAAGTGTTTGGTTAAGTACTTATTCCATCTGACCTGTTTCAAGTAACAGAGCATTATCTGAAGAACTAATATAGTGAGCAAATACATCACTGACTGGAAGGAAGAGAGCTTTTTCTATTAATAAATAATGGAGATTTCTGCAAGAAGAGCAAACAATAGAGCTTTTCCATTTATTTTACTATACTATGAGATACTATGAGATTGTTCTTCATAAGAAGAAATTGTTTCAGTTTAATGGGGAACTCAAATTATTTACCCTGTATATTGCTGAATGATAGCCTAGAATTTTAGGACTGAGCCATTGGTCATTCTACATTGTCAAAGAAATTGCATTGCAAATACATGCCAGGAAAGATGGATCATCATACAGGATGGAAATAATAGGACTTTGACTTCTGGCACAGATGATGCATGCAGAAAGTCAGTTAATCTCATTGCAGTGATGAAGTATGGCTCATTTGAAAATGTCACTCAGAGAAAGACGACTTAGAAGTGCAAGATAAAAAAATATAAATTAGAACTTTTTCCAGTATGTACTAAGAGATCCATCGATGAATATAAAATTTGTAAGCTGGATGGCAGAACTGAAACGATCAAACAACATTTATTTTCAGTCTCCCTTTCTTGGAAGTTTCTCCATATCAATTTAAGCTAGATTCAATCTGAAAGTACCTCAGAAACCCATAATAAGCACACAAGGAAATTAGGCAAGAAAGTTTAAAATGACATGGAATTAATTTTGATAACATAGAATACATTTTCTTTAACCCCACTTTTGTGACTGGGAAAGGATGCCTAGTGGTTAGACCAAGACATTGGGTCAAAGATTCTGTATTTTATTCTGACTCTGCCATTGACACACTATACGGTCTTGTGCAAGTTTCTTAGCATCTGTTCCCCAGTTCACACTACATACCTGGAGGGCTGTTGTGGAGCTTTATTAAATTAGGGTTTATATAATGCTTTGGAATCCTCAGCACAAGTGTGTTATTAAAGGGTAAAGAATTAGTAGTAAAAGCGGGGAGGGGGGAAATATTAGGTTTATTAGGAATGGAGGTAAATTTGGATTTGGAATCTGAGATCCCTTGTAATGAAGGAAAATTAAGTATATTCCATTATCTCCTTTTCCCCCCTTTTTAGAAACAAAACTTTTCTTCTATACTCTGTATCAGTGGGCTGAGATCAGTTTGGCTAAAAGTAGTAGTCAGAAAGTAAATTGTTCCACAAGCAAACGGTTGTGGCAAGCTATAATTAAAAAAATATATTTTTAATATCAATTTTGTATTGAAATATCAATTAGACCCAACATGGCTTCAGCTCTTCTTGCAATCTTCACTTTGTGGATCATAAAGTTGTCTTCTATGCAGCTAAGGAAACCTTTATTTTATTTTAATATTCCACTTGTTACAAATATCTGCAGCACCTGGAAACTGCTCTCATTGCAAACCAAGGCCGCAAGATACAAAGGATAAGATTTTCACTCCCAATCCAGCCCCTGTACACCAGGTAAAAGGGCCAGAGCAGCAGAAAGGATCTTTAAGAGTCCTAGATCCATTCAAGAAAGGATTCCACCCACACAGGAGTTGAAGGGGATAGCTTGTGGCTGTCTTCAGAGCACCCCCTCTGAACTCCTGACAAAGGGCTCACCTCATAGATATCATGACCAGAAGGAACCATTGTGATCACCTAGTCAAATCTCTTCTATAGCATAGGTCATAAAACTTCTCCAAAAGTAATTTCTAGACTATATTATTTTGGAAAAACATCCAATCTTTATTTAAAAATGTCCAGTGTTGGAGAATCCACCACGACCGTTGGTAAATTGTTCCAATGGTTAATTACTCTCACCACTAAACATTTAATTAATTCCAGTCTGAATTTGTCGAAGTTCAACTTCTTGCCATTGTGTCATGTTATACCTTTCTCTGTTAGACAGAAGAGCCCATTCCCCATGTAGGTACTTAAGACTATAATCAAGTCACTCCTTAACTTTATCTTTGTTAAACAAAGTAGATTGAGCTCCTGGAGTCTATCACTATAAGGCATTTTTTTCTAATCCTTTAATCCTTCTTGTAGCTCTGTTTCTGAATCCTCTCCAATTACCAACATCCTTCTTGAATTATGGGCACCAGAACTGGACACAGTATTCCAGCAGCAGAAGCACCAGAGTCAAATTCAAAGGTAAAATACCTTTTCTACTCCTATTCAAGATTGTCCTCGAATGCATCCCAGGATTGCATTAGCTTGGTTGGCCACAGCATCATACTGGGAGCTCATGTTCAGCTGATTATCCAGCACGACCCCCACATCTTTTTCAGAGTCACTGCTTCTCAGGGTAGAGTCACCCATTCTATAAATATGACCTAAATTCTTTGTTCCCAGATGTACATTTAGCTGTATTAAAATGCACATTGTTTGCTTGCATCTAGTTTACTAAGGGCTGGTCTACACTACGTGGGGGGTCGAAGTAAGGTACACAACTTCAGCTACGTGAATAACATAGCTGAAGTCGACGTACCTCGCTCGACTTACCTCGCGGTGTGGACCCTGTAAAGTTGAAGTCTGGCACTCCCCCGTCGACTACGCTTCCTCCTCGCGTCGGGCTGGATTACCGGAGTCGACGGGGAGCACTTCTGGGATCAATTTATTGCGTCTAGATGAGATGCGATAAATCGATCCCCAGAAGATCGATCGCTACCCGCCAAATCGGGCGGGTAGTGTAGACTAGCCCTAAGTGATCTAGATTGCTCTGAACCAGTGATCTGTTCTCTTCATTATTTACCATTCCCCCAATTAGTGTATCATCTGCTAATGTTAACAGTGTTGCATGAACAACTTTGTCAGTGACCTGGAAGGAAGAATAAATTGCATAGGGCCAAGAACCAATCTCTCAAGGACCTCACTGGAAACACACCCGTTCAATGACTATCCCCCAAAACTTGTAAGGGACAGAGCTGGATGTGGAGGGGGGAGGGTGAAGCTGTCAAGATTCTGGCAGTGCCAAGAAAGCCAGTGAAAAAACTGCAGTAACTCAGGCATCCCTAGACAAATGTCTAAGTTATGTCAGGGGCCACTCCAACTCCTTGAGCAGCCTAAAAATCAGAAGGGTGCAAAGTGTGCTTAAAGACAATTTAGCACACCCACCTCATGGGCTGAGAGTTCTGTGTTGTGCCTTTTTGGGGATTTTCACTCAAAGTCCCCAGAGAAACAAAATAACTGAATACTATTCACATTTGAAGGTTGACAGAAAAGAATTGTTCCAAACTACATAACTCATCAGCAACAGAATGAACACCATAAGGAGCATTTTAGGAGATGCATGCCTCCTTGTTTCTTATTTTGTTTAAAAAAAACATAACAAATGTCTTAGTAGTTGAAATTATGGGATATAATCCCTTATGAATAAAATAAGAACACCCTACAGAGATTAAAAGATGAATTTTTTGTCGTTTATTGCAAACATTTTCCTATGTGAAATCTCAAAAAAAATATGAATTGCTAGTTTATTCCTGTGTATCATTCTAATCCCAGATAGGAGACACTGAGGAATTTCTGCTCTAATTCACATGCTTATGAAATCTAAACATGTGTTATTTAGGGGGTTAGTTTTTCTTAAATTGTCTGGCCAGAGTTTCTCAGATACTCACACTCCTAAATCCTTAAAAGTGATATTTCATCACTTATGGGCTACATCCTGACACCAGTTCTTGATTAAATAAAGGCTACATGAGAAAATTCCATACTAAGATGTCAAAACCTGAAGTCCATTCTTTTCTATTCAGGTTCTTATATCATCCCAATCACCATAGTAGCTAAGTGCTTTCCAGTAGTGCACCAACCAACATGACTAGCATCTATCATGTGTGGTTCATGTTCTCTCTCATCCTTGCCCCAGGAAAAGAAAAAGCTGAAGAGCACCTTGCACTTGGAGCACAAGGGGATGTGATTTGTGATGAGCCTTAGTTCCTGAGGGAGTTTGCTCTACTATCTCAGATCAGACCCTGACAAAGCTCTGCCTCTTGCACAGATGAGCTTTACGCTTGTGGTAGAAAGTTCCATTGTGCCTAAGGAGAGGAGCTGTTGACCACAGACCTTATCCTGGAGCTACAGGTGATCTTTCAGGTAGCCTGGGCCCAGACCATTGAGTGCCTTGACTATAAGGAATAAGACCTTAACTCATTCTATGGGAAGCTAGTGCACTGAATGAAGGATAAGTCTGATGTGCTTGTGGCAGAAGACATCCTGCAGCATTCTGTAATAGTTGGAGTTCCCTAAGGGCAGATTGTCAGAATAAAAATTGCCCCCCCTTGGGGTCCCCTGGATAAGCACCAGCAATATATATTGCTAACGCTTTTATATGTAATGGAATGTAGGTTGGGCATTAGGCACTCTTAGGGAAAGCAACAGTGCAACTTAGTCTGTGGATTTCAATGGAGGTGCACTATGGGCATTAGGTACTCTTGAAAATCCCAATAGGTGCCTAAAGCCCATAGATACCCCTAGGTATCTATCTTCATCTTTAGATGCCTAAATACCTTTTAAAATCTGACCTGTGGGACTTTACCATCAATGTCTTTTGAGTCCTTGGGTAAGCCTGGAAGTGAACTCCAACCTCCTGAGTCCATAACCACAAAAAGCAGCATTTCTTTTCCTTGCAGAACTCACTAAAGAAATATAAATAGATTGCAAGCTCTTCAGAGGAAAGACCTTTTCTTAAGAGCACTTTGCACACCAATGGCTCTGTTAAAACAACCACTTAACTATTGGCTATTCCAGCACTTACTCGCTTTTTTTTTTTTTTTATCAGAAGCTCCATCTTGGATCAGAGATATCTTTCCCACAAAAGTTTTGTCAAAGCCAATATGTTTCTGCAAAAAGTTTTGATTTTAACTAATTGGCCTTTTCCAATGGAAAAAGAAAACATTTAGTTGAAAGGTTCCCAACCAGCTCTAATGGCTCTCTCATAATGGGATCAATAGATTTGTGGAGGCCTGTTGGTTGTTTATAGGAGTGAAAGCATAGCCACTAATTCTCACTGCTAATTACAAGAGCTGACAGAATGTTTTTGGCAAGTTGTCAGTCAGAAAATAAAAAAATGAAAAGGAGAACATAAAACTTAAAAACAACAGCACAGCATTTAGGATGGTTAATCCAGGATTTAATTTCAGTGTGCTCAGCTGCTGTATGCACAATGGAAACAAAGCAACAAAAACTGATATCTTGCAAGAGAGGAGAAAGGGGAAAGGTTAGTTTATATGGAGAAAAGTGTTTTGGGAACCTGCAAGAGACTATAAACCTCCTCTTAACTCATTTATTGTACTAAGTTGGAACTTAATGAATTTATATCATAGAAGAATCTCGCTTATTTATTGCTCCTCATGTACCTCAGGAGAAAGATTACAGATACTTATACCCTTGTTGCACAAACCTTTCTATGTCTTTTACATTGAACTGAAAATTAAACCATTAATCAGCAAGCTCTATGGTAGGATTCCCAGTAGTGAATTAGGTCACTGATCTATTAAGATTGGTATAATATTTTGGCAGAAACCAATAACTGATGCTCCAGAAGAAGAAATAATGCATAAGACACCTAGCCAATTGTGCAGTACTACACATGAGAGAATTCCTTCTTGACCCCTGTGGTGATCAAGTGTGTGAAGCATGAGATTTGATTACCTTTTCTTAGCATGGATAACTACAAACAAAACAAGTAACAGAGCAGCCACCACATTGAGCATATGATGTGTGGGTGATCCATATAAGAGCTACTCACAGAGAGTGAAGAGACTACATTTTACAACCAGTGTCACTCAAGAAGTAAAAGACAAGATACATCACACTGTAGGTATTGAGTGGTGCTTGTTCCTCTGAATATCTATATGACTTGCAATACAAATCATAAGTATCATAGGAAAGCATATAGTTTTATGGAAACACTGTTTGCACATGAATAGGTGGAGGATTTACAAAACAAAAGTCCTCCCCTGGGTTATATTGTGTCATATTCTGATAGAACTGATCAAATGGGCTGATTCACTAGGAAGTGCTGTTAGAGTATCTCAGGACATTAGAAAGACCTGACATGTCTGTTCAGTTGCTTAGTTATTTGGGATCCAGAACACCACCTCTTCCACCACCCACCACCCCCAAAGCAACTAATTTTGAAAGAGATGGGATACAGAGAGGAAATACTGTGCTAACTTTTGGAGGCCACCTGCCAGATGTTGATATCAAGTTTCGGGCATGCATATAATTCAATACCTTTCCTGCTTGTTCCTCTCTAACTTACAAAGAAAAGAAGGGAGGAGCTGTCAATAAACTAACTACCAAAAAAAGGTATAGTCCCACTTCACAGGGAAAGACTCCTAAGCGGTGCGTTGCCACCTGCAGAGTTCTGGCCATTGTGTTGTATCTTTGATGCTAATCCCAGTCTCCCCAAAAGTTGGGAATATTGTGGCTAGTGACTCCCCACATCCTGGGGTTACACAGGCTGAATCTTCTATCTTTTCGGGTTTGGCTTCCTCCAAGCATGCAAGGAATATTCATTGCTTTAGTCTCAGGATGCCAGAAGGGAGTTGTCTCTGATACAACACTTTTCTCCAGGTCCCAGGGAGTTGTATCAAAAATATGTATGCCTCTTCCACAGTTCCTCTTTATTTATAATAGTAAGGGAGGTACATTGCACATACTGTGCCAGTATACAGTGCCATTCTCAGGTTATAAAATATTTGATAGTTGTGGTGTCTGCATTTTCTCTGCTGCCAGCAGTGTCTAGATGGGATATTTCACCTGGGAATTTTAGCTATGTGCTCTTTGTGACACTGGCCAGCTGGGTGCTAGCTCATGCCAAGGTCCCCATGTCTCATTTGGATACTGACAGATATATAGCTGGAATCTGTCTCACTTGTGGGTTAATATTGATAAAATAGGTATTTGAACTATCAGAAAGTGTTTAGACTATTGAATGCTTATGAGATGCTGCATACACTTATTTTACCTATCATATCTGTGTTTCATATTATAATGTAATATTTGAGTGGTTGTATTGTGAGACTCTGTGACTGTATGAATCACTATACAGGAGAGGGACACTAGTGTGAAGAATTTCTCTCCCTCCTGAAAGAGGACACCCGGCTGTGGTTGGATCTTACAGCTGGAAACTTCCTACATCTGGATAGAGAAACTTTCAACAAAAGAACTAAAGACTTGTTGTTCTGCTCTCCCCTCCCCTGCCCGCTCCACCCCCATGAAGATAAGTCATGCAAGTGGTCTCCTCCCATCAGCTGAGATTGCAGCTCAGAACACATGGCAGGAAGAGAATAAAAACCCCAAAACAAGGAAATAAAGATCTCTATGCTGCTTGGACTTTGGGAAGCAGGTGTTTCTAGGCATAATCAAGAGACCCCTCAACTGCTTAGCATGGGTCACCCCTAGGTGACAGAACAAATAGAGCTTGTTGATTATAGAAGCCTATGTTACCTTTGAAATCCAAGACTGTAACTCATTTGTGTGTCTATATTTGATTGCTTTAACCTTGTAAATAATTCCCTAATTTCCTTTTTTTCTATTTAATAAATGTTCATGTAGTTTACAAGTGTTGTCTTTGGTGAGAGACCTAAAGTACAAATGACCTGGGGTAACTGACTGGTCCCTTGGGATCAGGAGTAACATGAATATTTCTGTGGTTCTTGGTGTAAGGGGCCATCTGTCACAGACATATGCTCACGTGGTGGCAAGGCAGACCAGAATACCTCAGGGGATTGTATGTGACTTTGGGCTGGTCTACACTAGCCCCGAAATTCGAACTAAGATACGCGACTTCAGCTACGTGAATAACGTAGCTGAAGTCGAACTATCTTAGTTCGAATGAAAAAGCACTTACCCGGGGTCCACAGGCGGCGCGCAGGCTCCCCCGTCGACTCCGCCTACTCCGTTCGTCGAGCTGGATTACCAGCGTCGACGGCGGAGCACTTCCTGGTTCGATTTATCGCGTCTACACAAGACGCGATAAATCGAACCCAGAACATCGATCCCGCGCCTCCGACCAGACGCGTAAGTATAGACGTACCCTTTGTGTTAAGGTTGTTAAAGCACCTAAGGAGTTTGCACTTGGTTGGTGGAATCTAAATGTAGAATGCTCAATCAATTTGGGGTTTGTACCCTGGTTTTTAATCGTCTGCCTTGAGGTTGGCACTCATGGTCTTGCATCACCATTGGGAGCTTCAAATCCTCTGTTTCACTTCTCTCTCCACAGTTATGAATTACATTTGATAGAGATGGAAGTAAGCTACACTGCTTCCTTCTGGCCTCACTCACACAGCTTTTCATAGAGCTCTGCTTCTTCCACATAATTTTCTGTGGACATAGGGGATGTGGTCATTCCAAAGTGCTCTGTCTGACTCTGCTGTCATAGCAACAGTGTAGTGAACCTAGTAAAGGAATAGGCTCCTTGTGGAGGTATATGCCTACCGCATCCCCCTTCAGGGTGGATCGTGGGTGCGCTGACATGATGGTTACAGTCTACCAGATTGCCCTGGGCCTCACAACAGTGTGGCCCAATGGCCAGAGTAAAAGTTGTGGCCCTTGGGTTCTGGGCTGCGTGGCCTAATGGCCTGAGACAACCTGGCCACCCACGAGCATGGAGCGGTGTGGCCTAGTGGATGGAGTCAATACGGCAGCCCTTGAGTGCAGGGTGGCGTGGCCAGAGTCAATATGGCAGCCCGCGAGTGGATTGCAGCATGGCCTAGTGGCCAGAGTCAATACAGCAGCCTGTGAGCGCAAGGCAGCATGGCCTAGCGGTCCAATCGGGGGGGCTACCACCAAAAAGGGTGGTGGCTGGGGTAGGAGGACCCAGGCCCACCCAACTCCACCGGGTTCTGACCCAGGCCCTAACAGTGGCGGAGTGGTCCGTCATTGGGTCAGCGGGGAATCCAAGTGCAACATGCTGACCTTACATGAGTGGGAGATACCACTCACTCCACCTCCCTGGGTCACTTCCTACCGGGCTTCCTGAAGCTGCAGTTCATATGAGGTCAGGGTCTTTGGGCTCCTCGGTGCAGGTTTCCGACTCCAGCTGGTCAGCTGTAGGCAACAAGTCTCCAGTCTGGGTCTCGGGATCTCCAGGTCCCACAGGCAAGGACTGTAACTGCTCCTGACTGGAGCCTCCACTCAGGGTACGTCTACACTACAGAATTAGGTCGAAATTATAGAAGTCGATATATTAAAACCCGAATTGATGGAATCGATTGTGTGTGTCCCCACTAACGAGCATTAAGACCATGAGGTCGATTGACTGTGTCCACAGTAGCGAGACTAGCATCGACCTTCGAAGCATTGCATTGCGGGTAGCTATCCCACAGTTCCCGCAGTCTCCGCCGCCCATTGGAATTCTGGGTTGCGATCCCAAAGCCTGATGGGGCAGAAAACAATGTCGCTGGTGGTTCTGGGTACATGTCGTCAAGCCATCATACGTCCCTCCCTCCCTCCTTGAAAGCAATCTTTTTCGCGCCTTGTCTCCGGGGTTTCCATGTTTGCTACGGAAGCCTGCTCAGCTCGCAATTACCGTACAGCTCCAGCGTACGCCTGCACATTAGGTCTAGTGGGGATTCAGTCATGCTATAATACGGGCAGAGGGATAGCTCAGCGTTCTGAGCGTTGGCCCGCTAAACCCGGGGTTGTGAGTTCAATCCTTGAGAGGGCTATTCCGCCTGAGGCTGGTAGTCGCGGGACTGCACAGCATAAGCTCCTTGCCTTCTAGCTGCAGATCGTGCAATATGCCATAAATGGTTGTGGTCGCGGGACCATATAGCAGAAGCTCCTTGCCTTCTAGCTGCAGATGGTGCAATATGCCATAAATGGTTGTGGTCACGGGACCATACAGCAGAAGCTCCTTGCCTTCTAGCTGCAGATCATACAATATGCTTGAAATGTGCTCCTGGCCGGCGGCCTCTGGTGTGGCTGGCCGGGGGTGCTTTTTTACGTTTTCTTTAAGGGAGATTCAGCACTGCCTGGAACACGGGCAGAGGGATAGCTCAGCGGTATGAGCGTTGGCCCGCTAAACCCGGGGTTGCGAGTTCAATCCTTGAGGGGGTCAGGAGAGCTTATTGTACCATCTGCAGCTGGAAGGAAAGGCGCCTAACCCTTGCTCACCGCATATTGTACTATCTGCAGCTAGAAGGAAATGAGCCTAACCCTTGCTCCCCCCTCCCTCCGTGAAAGTAACTGAGGGGGGGAGCGAAAAATCCTTTCGCGCCTTTTTTCATGCGGGCGCCATATTGCTGACACCATTGTTATCCACCCGCCGCTTCTGCTCCCACTCTGCTGTCCTGCAAACAGCATACCAGGGAAAGCATGGAGCACGATCAGATCACCGCAACTGTTGTCGCTGTTATGAACACCACGCGCATTGTCCAGGAGTATATGGCGAACGAGAACCAGGAGCTGCTAGAGCAACAGGAGGCGAGGAGGGGACAGCATCAGCCTGAGGACAGTGATGAGGACATGGACACAGACCTCTCTCAAAAAAGGCCCCCCCGCAAGGTGGACATCATGGTGGTAATGGGGCTCGTTGATACAGTGGAACGCCGATTCTGGGCCCGGGAAACAAGCACAGACTGGTGGGACCACATAGTGCTGCAGGTCTGGGATGAATCCCAGTGGTTGCGAAACTTTCGCATGCGTAAGTGCACTTTCATGGAACTTTGTGAGTTGCTTTCCCCTGCCCTGAAGCGCCAGAACACCAAGATGAGAGCCGCCCTCACAGTAGAGAAGCGACTGGCGATAGCCCTGTGGAAGCTTGCAACGCCAGACAGCTACCGGTCAGTCACGAATCAATTCGGAGTGGGAAAATCTACAGTGGGGGCTGTTGTCATGCAAGTAGCCAGGGCGATCACCAAGCTGCTTGTACCAAGGGTTGTGAGTCTGGGAAATGTGCAGCTCATACTGGATGGCTTTGCAGCAATGGGGTTCCCGAACTGTGGAGGGGCGATAGACGGAACCCATATCCCTATCTTGGCACCGGACCACCAAGCCAGCGAGTACATAAACCGAAAGGGTTACTTTTCAATAGTGCTGCAAGCACTGGTGGATCATAAGGGACGTTTCACCAACATCAACGTGGGATGGCCGGGAAAGGTACATGACGCTCGCATCTTCAGGAACTCTGGTCTGTTTCAGCTGCTGCAGCAAGGGACTTTCTTCCCAGACCAGAAAATAACCGTTGGGGATGTTGAGATGCCCATAGTTATCCTTGGGGACCCAGCCTACCCCTTAATGCCATGGCTCATGAAGCCATACACAGGTAGCCTGGACAGTAGTCAGGACCTTTTCAACTATAGGCTGAGCAAGTGCAGAATGGTGGTGGAGTGTGCATTTGGCCGTTTAAAGGCTCGCTGGCGAAGTTTATTAACTAGGTTAGATCTCAGCGAAAACAATATTCCCATTATTATTACTGCTTGCTGTGCGCTCCACAATATCTGTGAGAGTAAGGGGGAGACGTTTATGGCGGGGTGGGAGGTTGAGGCAAATTGCCTGGCCACTGGTTATGCGCAGCCAGACACCAGGGCTATTACAAGAGTACAGCAGGGTGCGTTGCGCATCAGGGAAGCTTTGAAAACCAGTTTCATGAATGGCCAGAATGCTGTGTGAAAGTTCTGTTTTTCCCCAGTAATGAAAAGCCCCGCCCATTCATTCACTCAACCTCCCTTTACCCAAACCGCCCTGCCCTCCCCCCCTCGGTCACTGCTTGCAGAGGAAATAAACTCATTGTTGCTTAAAAATCATGCATTCTTTATTAATTCGTAAAACACAGAGGGGGGACTATGGGGGTAACTGACACAGTCTCCCAGGATAGGTGGTGGAGGAAGGGAACCACCAGGATGGGTGGTGGAGGAGGGGATGAGGGAAGGACAAGGACACACAGCACTTTAAAACTTATTGAATGCCAGTCCTTTCTTGCTTGGACTGTTCTCTTGGCTTGAGTGGTTGGGTGCACGGAGGCCACCCAAACGCGTTCTTGGGTGTCTCGGGGATGAGGTTATGGGACTTGGGAAGGAGGGCTGTTGGTTACACAGGGGCTGTAGCGGCGGTCTGGGCTCAGGCGGCCTTTCCTGAACCCTACGCCTGTCCTCAGCCATAAGCCGGAGGATTTCCGTTTGATCCTCCAGTAGCCTCAGAATTGCATCCTGCCTTCTCTCTGCACGCTGACGCCACCTACTCTCTTCATCCAGCCGCTGTCTCTCTTCCTCATGCCACTTGTCCACGCGATCAAATTCTGCCTTCCTGGACTCCGACAGTGTCTGCCTCCACGCATTCTGCTGGGCAGCCTCAGTGTGGGAGGATTCCATGAGTTCTGAGAACATATCGTCTCGATTCCTTTTTTTTTTACTTCTAATCTTCTCTAGCCTCTGGGATGGTGATGAAAGGGGTGGTGTTGAAACATTTGCAGCTGCGGGAGGAAGCAAACGGGAGAGGAGAACTGTAAAAGACACATATCAGAGAACAATGCTCCAAACATTACATATCACATGTGCATTTGGTCCAAGGTTGCACTGTGCCTCTTATGTTGAGGGTCTGCCGGTTTGCTGTGAGAGATCACACAAGCAGGTCCGGCGGGCAACAGAATTCGGCTTGCAGACAGCCATGGTACGACACTCTATAGGCTTCTTTAAGCTTCACAACATGTGGGAATGTTTTCAAACAGCAACCCCCTCATTTCCCATAACAAACATCCCGTGGGCTGGCAATTTAAAACAAACAGGTTAGCAATTGAAAAGGGAGGGGCGGCGGTTTTCGGGTTAACATGCAGCGCGAACCTAATCACCCCCCCCCACACACACACACATCCAAGATGTTCGCTGTACCCCCTCCCCCCACCGCGTGGGTCACAGCGGGGAAGATTTCCGTTCAGCCACAGGCAAACAGCCCAGCAGGGACGGAGCCCCTCTGAATGCCCCCTTAATAAAATTCCCCTATTTCAACCAGGTGACCATGAATGATATCACTCTTCTGAGGATAACACAGACAGATAAAGAACGGATGTTGCTTGAATGCCTGCAAAAACCGGGACCATACGCCGCCATGCTTTGCAAAGCACTGATTCCAGACTACGTGCTGCTGGCCTGGCGTGGTAGAGTGTGTTACCACGGAGCACAGGATATGGCTGCCCTCCCCAGAAACCTCTTGCACAGGCTTTGGGAGCACATCCAGGAGATCTTTCTGGAGATGTCCCCGGAGGATTTCTGCTCCATCCCCGAACATGTTAACAGACTTTTCCAGTAGCTGTGGCTGTACTGGCCACGAATTAATCATTAAACACGCTTGCTTATAAAACATGTATTAATTTAACAGAGGTACACTCACCAGAGGTCCCTTCTCCTGCATCGAGCACGCCTTGGGAGGGTTCGTAGTGTACTGGCTCCAGGTTGACAAAGAGTTCCTGGCTGTCGGGGAAAAGGGCTTCTCCGCTTCCTTGCTGTGTCTGTGTGCTATTTTCAGCATCATTATCCTCATCATGCTCCTCTGTGGGTTCTGATGATCCACATACGGAGTCAAACCACATGGGTGGGTCAGTGCTGGATGCACCTCCTAGAATGGCATGCAGCTCATCATAGAAGCGGCATGTCTGGGGCTCTGACCCAGAGCGGTTGTTTGCATCTCTGGTTTTTTGGTAGGCTTGCCTGAGCTCCTTAATTTTCACGCAGCACTGTTGAGCGTCCCTGTTGTAGCCTCTGTCCTGCATGCCCTTGGAGACTTTGGCATATGTCTTGGCGTTTCTTCTTTTGGACCCTAGCTCTGCTAGCACGGTTTCGTCTCCCCAAACAGTCTCCGACCTCACGCTCGGTCCATGCTGGAGCTCGTCTTCGGTTCTGGGACTCCATCATGGTCACCTCTGCTGATGAGATCTGCACTCACCTGCAGCTCACCACGCTGGCCAAACAGGAAATGAAATTCAAAAGTTCGCGGGGCTTTTCCTGTCTACCTGGGAGGAGCATTCGAGCTCAGACCGCTGTCCAGAGCGGTCAGCTGTTGCACCGTGGGATAGATTTAGGAGGCCAATACTGTCGAATTGCGTCCTCACTAAGCCTACATCGATTCGGCAATATCGCTTTAAGCGCTAATTCTCTCATTGGAGGTGGAGTGGCGAGATCGATTTTAAGAGCCCTAGAAGTCGATGTTAAGGGCTTCGTCGTTTGGACGGGTGCACCGATCAGTCGAAATAACGCTAATAAATTCGACCTAAACTCGTAGTGTAGACCAGGGCCAAGTGTCCTTCCTCCTTGGCAGTCATCCCAGACTGAGCTGGGCTGCTCTCCTTTATACTAGCACAGCAGTTGGAGCATGCCCAACAGGGTATGAGGAGCGGGACTTCCTCCACCCATAATGTGGGATTAACCCTTTCCTGCCTAGTGTGGGGTATGCACACCCTGTCACACTCCTCTAAATCAGAAAGCTCTTCAGACCCATATATTTTGGTAGCTATTGATAGTGGGAAAGGCAATACAAGGACAGCATTGTATGCGACAGATTAACGGAGGGGATGCAAAATACACTTTCAATGTTTGGCTGAGTTTGCTAGTAGCAATTGAGAAAAAGGGTTTCAAATGATAATTCTCTAAATGGATTCCACTTTTATGCACCTCTTTAGAAACTTTGCTATCTTGCTTATGGTAAATGCCTTCATGGCTCCTTTAAGGGTATGAAAAAGAAATACATTTACCTACTTAAATTACTTAGAAGAAAAACAAACAAAAAACCACACACACACACATTATATATATATATATATACTTGAACCAAACTTTTCAACCTCTCAAGATCCAAACAAGATATACAATATATGATAAAGACCCAAAATGAGAGAGAAAATTATTCAGGAAGGAAATTTAAAAAGCTATATTAATGCCTTAGAATTTCCTGTAAGCTCAGTATATTCTATTCTATTCTACTCTATTCTATTCTATTCTATGAACTTTCTATAAGCCTCAGTTTCATGTTTCTTTATTTCTGATATAAATACTTTTTAAACAACAAAAGCAAGGGGACACACATTTGTGTCAGACTTATCTCACTTTTGGACTTAAATGAATGGTTTCCCTTGAAACAAGTGACATTTGAAAGGTGTGACCTGAACAGACAGAAGCACAAGCTCCCTTTTGGACAAAAATCCATACTACATCCATGAGTACTGAGAACTTTTCACAATGATATGCACTGTGAACATAAAAAGGCAGCATGATGGCAGCTTAGTATCCACGATAAAGTCAACCTCAGACACAAGACAAACAGAAAAGTGAAAAAAAGTTTTGAGACTATCAGGAGAAACAATAGCAGGCCGGTACAGTTACCCCAAATAAAAGTAGTGAATAGATGCATGTAAGCGGTTAAGTGTGCTTAAAGAACAGAAACATTCCTCTTTCCTTTATTAAGATTCTAGATAAAGCAGTGGTATAGAAGCCATGACAAAAGGCAGGAGGAATTTGTGGCAAGACTTATTAAATGGAATCAGTCAGAAAAAAGTTAAAAGTTTTAAATGCAGTTACCACACACACAAAAATATAAAAACAAATATACTTCCAATCCCATCTTTTATAATTTTCTAAGAATTGGCTTGGTCACAGTTAATTAAATCAGCACTATTTAAGAGTTTGCATTAATCTGATTTAACTCAATATACTGGCACCATAATATACATATGTCGTTTTTATTTCCGCTCTTTGGAAAAACAACATCCAAGTGCCTTTAATGCTCAGAGATACAAGTCACCAATGAGATACAATGAGAGTCAGAAGTCCCCAATTAGTCTGTACTAAACTAATCCCCCTCGCCCCAAGTCTGCCTTCTTAATAATGATTGGACCCCTTGCATCAGAAAAGACTGTGCAGAATAAAACAAGGGACAACCTACCTATGATGCAAGGGAAAGCTGAGTACCTAACCTGGCACTAAAACTGGAACAAGGCTTCATCTAGGGTTAAGAATTAGCTACATAACTTTTGTCAGTGAGATATCTTAAGTTTCCAGGCTCCCTTGACAGCTGTGTCAGTTTGCCATTGACTGTGTGGGATAGACTACTTAAAATAAATTTTATAGTGTTAGGTTTAGATAGTATAGCGAATAGATTTCTGTTTAATTTTGCTTGGTGTATTCCCTGTGTTAGAAGGGGTGTGTGTGTGTGTTATTCATGGTTTTCTGTAACTTTAAGGTTTTGTCCAGAGGGGGGAATCTCTCTGAGTTTGGAAATTGAGTGCCCTGTAAAATAGTTATCATCCTGATTTTACAGAGATGATTTTACCTTATTTTATTTTATTCTATTTGTGATGTGGAAAGAGACCTGACTTATTTAAAACAATTTCAGAAACTATGTTTTTGAAAGACATTTTGGAGGTACAGTAGTGGGAAGGAAGGGTTTGTGTCAAGGGAGCCAGCCAGCCTCTAGAAGTTACAACAAAGTAAGTGCTAGTAACTGAAGGATTAACTGGTAGCCAAGCAAACTTTTTCTTTCATTTCCTACTGGCCAACAAGCATCCCCTTCTTTTCGTTCTTTTCCTGCAGGTTGATTTGCCTTTTCTCCCTAGATCAGATCTACAACAGTGCAACATAGTCTGTGGATTTCAGTGGAGGATATTCATATTGCAGCAATCCACAGATATCCTTCCCTCAGCTCCCCAGGCTCAAATCTCTATTTGTGCTAACAGGATGGGGCCAATTCATTTAAAAATCCTGCTCTCAGAAAGACTTCTCCTTAGCCCCCAGGCTGGCCTCACCATAGGCTTTTTAAAGAAGTAAAAGCAGGGCAGATATGCTGGGGGCTGGGCTCAGAAACAGCACTGACTGTAAATTAAAATTCCTAAAGTAAAGATTTCAGTGAGCCAGAGTCAGGTAGGAAAAGAGGAGAAAAGGGAAACATTTCATTAATAGCAATCTCTCCTGGTTGCTCATGGCAGGAATGAGAGACGTCAGAGCCTAAGTTAGTGAGGAGAGATTGCAGTCAATTCCAAGGCACCTTTCCAAAGCTACAGCTATGAATAACTTGTTATGGAAGAAAGAAAAGGGGAAGGACAGTAAAGAATGGGGGAGTGACTAATGCCATGCCTACACTACCACTTATTTCGGTATAAATTACGGCAGGGGTGTGAATAAGCCACCCCCCTGAGTGACGTCAGTTACACTGGTTACGCTGGTGTGCATGGTGCTGTCGGCGGGAGAGCTTTTCCTGCTGACATAGCTACCACCTCCTGAGGAGGTGGATTCAGCACAGAGAGTCTTCACCAGACGCACTACAACAGCATTCGTGCAGCCGCACCAATGTAGCTTTTCTAATGTAGACCTGCCTTAAGAAGAGCATTTTTAAGTATCCCCTAAATCACAAAGTTTTGTTGAGGGGAAGGTGGTGGAGGGAGAACAATTTTTGGCCTAGGTTCAATTGTTCTTTTTGTTGCCTCTGAACCAAGCTGGCTGAATTCCTCCCTTTGTATGCTGAGGAAGCAGAATTTTTTCATTAGGGGAGAATAGTTTTGCATATGTCATTTATAACTTGGCATAAGGGTGCCACAGAACGTTAGATTGAAAAAAAAATGATGAAATGTTTCAGTGTATCTTGAAAGTTCTGCTGTGGATAAGCTAGATACTATGGAGATAGAGCAGCAAGATCTATTGCTTTATTGCATTGCTCTGGCAGTAAAGTTATATCTTGATATTAGCAATTAAATAGGTTAAAAAACAGCTTCAAAGCACATATAAGCAATGCTTTTCTTGCACTGTCACAGTAAGTTACCGTACATTCTTTTAGCCTTAATTTTCCACATTCCATTTTGTAATTCAGCTCCTCTGCCATAAGTAAATATCGATATAGGTATTTATATGGCTCATATTACCATAGTATGCACATACCTCACAATCATTTTGTCCTTCCAAAATCCCTCAGGACTACACTGAATCTGGAAGCCAGCCTCAGGCCACAGACTCATGCTAGCACTCTAAGAATAGCTGTGTAGATATTGCAGCTCAAACTGGAGCTTGGTCTCTGAAGCCTAGGGGAGTGGGTGGGCTTGAGGTCCCTAGCCACAATGTCAGAACACCGTCTACATAGCTATTTTTAAAGCACTAGCACAAGCCTCGCTAGCACAAGTCTGTGGACCCGAGCTGGGAAGCTCACTCCCAGGTGCAGAGTAGACAGGCCCTCAGCTATAGGGAAGCAGAAGCCTCATTTTGCAGAGACGAGCCAAGACACAGAGTATACTAAGTAACTTCTATAAGGTCACCCTAAGGGTGTCTGTGTCAGAGCCAGGAACTGAACCCAAGCCTCCCAAGTCCCAGTTCTGTACCCTATCCACTAGAACATCCTCTCACATGGATTTCCACATTAGACTGTACCAAAGATTAGCCCCAAGGAGGGCAAAACACACATTTTCTATAGGTCCCATTGTCACATGCAATATAAGTTCCTATGTTTTGCACACCTGAGTTGGAATTGCAGAGCACTGAGATGGTGTTGAGTTACCGACCACATGTGTAGTTATTTCTCAGTCATGCAAAACCCTGCACTATGACTAGTAGGAGGTATCAGATTTGCAAACCCCCCAAGCTTCAGTTGGCTACGGCCCTCAGAAAGGTAGTAGCCACATGCTCAATATGATCATGACCTCTTCGGCTTCTCATCCACCAAGATCCTATTATTTCCAGCTCAACCCCTCCTTACAGATCTCCCAATTCTGGCTGCTCCTTGCCCCGAAGGAAAACTAAGCCATCAAAATTTAATTTCAAGAAAGATTAAATATGTTGTATTAAAAACTCTCCCTAAGTGCTTGTGGGAGTGAGGAGCCTAGTGCCCTAAGACCCAGTGCAGTTTGAAATCAGGTTAAGAGGGAAATAATACTATTTTTGAGAGCAAGGGAAAGTGGAAGGAAGATATAATGGTGGGAGCATGGATGGGGAGCTTTTAAAGTAAATATAAAGCTCTCAGGGGGAGAACACTGATCCTTTCTGAGCATAGAAGGTTTCAGAAAGAGAGGTGTTGAAAAAGCAGGCGAAGAAAGGGCAAGTGTATTTCTTGCTGATAACTGGAAGGTACTTCCTGCTACCTCAGCAATAACTATCTTGGACTGATGATCACCTGAGTTTTGAATTCACTTAGCCCCAGATTCAGTTATTTTGTAAGCAGAGCACCTTCAAGTGTCATCTAATTAGTCAAACCCCTTCTCTAGTCATAAGCCATTTGGATGAGACGTACTGTCAGACTGAAAGCCCTGGTTGTGAGCAGTGGGTACTGTCAGAGTTTCTCTGCTCAGTGCCTCCTCTGACAGCCTTTTATTTAACTTTTGATCTCACTCCATTCCTGCTGTCGTGAGTTGTCCCCCATAAATGATTCATCACAATGTCTTTTTTGCTTTCTCCCCTTCTCTGTGGACAGGCCATTGTAATTTGCCCTTCGGGGCACTTGCCCTCACTGGTGATCAAATAGACCAAAAGCCCTTGCTGCTCATGGTCATTAATCTTCAAACACATTGACCGCACTCACCTGGCCAAATTACAAGGTGGGCATTTACATATCATCTACTGACATTCCCCTGTACTTACAATTGAAGAAAAATGTTCTCCACTTTCCTTTTTAAAATATAAAATAAGTTGCTGCATTACTTTCATGGACAAGCAATGTCTACTTACTACATGTGCTTTATAAAGCAATTTGGGAACCCATCTAGATGAAAGATGCTATAAAAAGGCACACTTATTATTTTCATTTATTTCTGTGCTCTGTGCAGTGGAAGGTACATCAAAGAATGCCTCCTGCAGAACAGCATAGAGCCAGTGCTGTTTGCAGACAAATTTTTTTTTAAAGGTCATAGGATTGAAAAATACCACTCATTACATCCCTTCCCCTGCTTTCTCCTGCACTGATAAAGGAGTCAGACTAAACAGCTGTCCATGTGAGTACACTAATCATGTGAGTACACTAATCATTAACGTTGATATAGACACTCCCACCTTTTCATGTTTCTCTGAATGTATAAATATCTGCTTACTGTATGTTCCATTCTATGCGTCTGATGAAGTGGATTCTTAACCCACGAAAGCTTATGCTGAAATAAATTTGTTAGTCTCTAAGGTGCCACAAGTATTTTTCTTATTTTCTTTTTGCTGACACAGACTAACACGGCTACTTCACTGAAACTAGTCATGTTTGTGGATTCTAACATGTTACTGTGGATAGTCCTTCATCCGTTACAACATAGGTTGTATTTTTCCTGTGTGGATCAGATCAAACCCTTTTTCAGTCATGACCAGAATTCCTATAGGTAGATACCTAAAAGTTAAGCACCTACATCTATATTTAGGAAGCTAAATAAGTGGGATGATTTTCATAGGTGCCAAGTTATAGCTCGAATTTGTACAGGGTTATAACACAGTCTTCCACTTAACATGGTTAAAAGGGTCTGATCCCATCTACAGGCTAGAACAAATGTTATTATATGGTCCTGATCTTTAGAGGGCTGTAACATGGTTATAATTAACTTTGATTGTCCACACAGGTCAGACCAAATCATGTTATACATGGCTGGAGGAACAGAAATTATTTACCAATAACTAAGTGCTTTTTGAGAACACTGCCCATGTCTATTGACATGTGTGAGGTAAATGCATATGCCTGCATGCAAACTCAGAACTCCCAAGAAAGCAACGTCGCACTTGTTTCGACTTAATCTGGCCAAAGAACCTGTCAGCTCATTGACAAGGAGGTTTAATGAATCTGACCCATATAGGGGGCGGGGAACACTGAGCCTTTTGTTTCTAAATGTTGCTAGAGGGTTGCTAAATGCTGCTGTGAAGAAAAAGGGATTCTAATTGAAGTAGTGATTTTCAGATAATAACTTAAAGCTGGGTAATAAATTCCTGAGCCACACTTTTTTAGCTATGGTTCCCATATGGATCATGTATTTAAACTCTCTCTAAATTGTCAACTTGTGTTCCCTCTGTAGTCCCACCAGCATTGTATCTGTTTTAGGCATAACTAGCAAAGTCATCCTGTGCTGGCACTTTGGGCAATTGCTGGGGTGTGGAGCTGCCCTGGCCAAGCCTTCTGTCCCAAGCCTGCCTTCATTGCCCCCTATGTTGGGGGTTTCCCTGAGGGTGACACAGGGCTGTCAGAACCATCAGGCAATGAGGAGTCTTTCCCAATATCTTCCAGTGCTCCTGACTGAGGGGTGGAATTCCACACTGTCACTTACTGAGGGCTGTGGCTTACAGCCCCAACTTAGAACTGCTGGGTGGGGGGACCATTTCCCCCAATAGATAGTGGTGCCACCCCTCTTGTGTGATCCATCATGGGCCCTTTTGTGTGATGTGCATTGTCTAAGGGGAAAAAAGGACAAGCCTCACTGACTCATCTCTGGCACTGAATGGCTGTAATAATACAACTGATTGAAACACTTTTCTGTCAGAAAATACCACTTTGTCAAAAATCAACATTTTCCAAGGCAATGTGTCAATTTTGAAAACAAACAGAAAAAACATGAAATAATTCAATTGTCCGCACAGGTCATGTTATACATGGCTGGAGGAACAGAAGTTACTTACCAATAAGTAAGTGCTCTTTGGGAGCACTGCCTGACATGACAGCTTTTACCAGGATCTAAGTTAATTACAGAGAAAAGGCTTTTGCTTTTGCTTTTTCTGGGAGAGTGGGGTGGAGGAAAGACAGAAAGGGAGGAAAAGGGGAGGAGTGTATTTCACAATAATGCTTTCTGCTGTTTCCTTACCTACATAACACTTGGACTTGTCAAGGCATGCTATACTTTCATATTATACAAAACATTTTGGCAGAAAAGTCAAGCCATTGCTGAGCAGTGAAGAATTTGAAAGTCTTATTTCAGATTTTTAGAATTAGTGAAAACTATATACTTGATACAGGGGCGGCTCTAACGTTTCTGCCGCCCCAAGCAAAAAAAACCCCACCCCAAATGCCCCCCCCAACAAAAAAAACACCCCCCCAAAAAAACAACCACCCGGTCTCTCAAAGCGTAGGCGGCATGCTCGCGGCCCCCTTTCTCTCTGGCCGGTGGGGAGGGAGCGCGGCATGCCCGCGGCCCCCGCTCTCCCCGCTGGCAGGGAGGGAGCGCGGCATGCCCGCGGCCCCCACTCTCCCTGGCCGGCGGGGAGTGAGCGCTTCATGCCGGCTGCCCCGCTCTCCCCGGCTGGCGGGGAGCGTGTTGGCACGCCAGTGGCCCTGCTCTCCCAGGCCGGAGCGCCGGCGGGGAGCGAGCGGGGCATGCCCGCGGCCCCCGCTCTCCCCGGCCGGCAGGGAGTATGCGGGCATGCCGGCTGCTCCGCTCTCCCCGGCCAGAGCGCCGGGGCGAGTGGGGCATGCCTGGAAGGGACGGGGGGACGTGCGCCGTGGCTGAGGGAACTGGGGTTATTTAGTCTGCAGAAGAGAAGAGTGAGAGGGGATTTGATAGCAGCTTTCAACTACCTGAAGCGGGGGTTCCAAAGAGGATGGAGCTAGACTGTTCTCAGTGGTGGCAGATGACAGAACAAGAAGCAATGGTCTCAAGTTGCAATGGGGGAGGTCTAAGAAATAGGAAACACTATTTCACTAGGAGGGTGGTGAAGCACTGGAATGGGTTATCTAGGGAGGTGGTGGAGTCTCCATCTTTAGAGGTTTTTAAGGCCCAGCTTGACAAAGCCTTGGCTGCGATGATTTAGTTGGTGTTGGTCCTACTTTGATCAGGGGATTGGACTAGATGACCAACCCTAATATTCTATGATTCTATGTGATTGCCTTCTGACCTTGTATTTCAAATATTTCTGCTCAGGAAAATATATTTAAGTAACAACACATTTTGAGATTTGAGAGAGCGAGCGAGAGAGAGAGAGAGAGGACTCAGTGTTGAATGGCGCGTCTGTAATAATAAGATAAATAACTATTCCTCCAGAAATTGGCATTAGAGTGACAGCCATCCAACAGTAATTCCACAGGATCAAACATTTTTCCCTGAGCTTCAAGCCCTGATTTTGAACATTAGCAACCATGTTCTATGTTCTACTTGATTTTCCTACTTTGAGTCCCTTTGATTTCATAACAAGTATTTTGAAACCTTGACCAAAGGGCTCACAGCTGCTCTTCTGTCACTAAGTAAAGTTGTACATGAACCTGAGTAGCTGTCTTGAGGGCCATTCTGCGATTTCAAAATTTGTTTCTATTCTGAATAGGAACAAAAACAAAATTTCATAGTTTTCCCACAAGGTGAAGTTTAAAAAAAATGATTGTGAGTCAATCGAAATGTTCTGTTTTGATGAAATTGAAATGGTTTGTTCCAGTTTTACCTTTTTAATTTTATAATAAAAGTTTCTAAATGAAAAGCCATTTTTGAAATTAAAAAACCCCAAATATTCCATTCCAATAAGGCTGAAACACTGGCTCATTTTTTTTTAAATACTTTATTTCATTTTTTTCTAGTCAATTTTGACAAAATTGACATGTTCCCGTGGAAAATTTTGATTTTTGACTAAGTGGTATTGTCTGACAGAAAAGTGTTTCAACCAGCTGTCTTATTAAAGCCATTCAGTGCCATAGATGAATAGCACATAAGACATTTGATCTCCAAGCCCTGCTCTCTAGGCCATATGGAAAACTTTGAAACTGTCTTAAAAAAAACAAAAAGTTTGTCTTTATATTTTACTCAAATGTTCACATTGAAACTGAACCTGACAAGGCAGATGTGAAGAAATGCCAGATCTTCAATGCTCTGACTATTTAAACCAATCACCATTCTGAGAACCATTAAAAAAAGTTTCTCTACAATATTTTTGAAAATTAAGTCCAATTTCTGAGTCTTTCACAAAGTAGCAACTGGAACCACCAATATTTCAGTTCAGACAAAATTGTTTTATTAGTAGAACTTACAAGAGTATTGGTACTAGAACACATGACAAACAATTTTTTCTGACCCCTACCATTTTTAAGAGGATTAGGACACATAAATAGTTTCTTTATAACTCCCAGGGATTCCATTTCTGCAGCTGCTGCCTACCACTGTTTTTATAAATCCAAGGGATACCAATTCAGCTGGCATTTTTATAGCATCCAGGGGCTCCAAATCTATAAGTTTTAGCACTACCAATAATTTTCTACTTTCCAAAGGCTAGTGGCAGTCTCATGATATCCAGTGACCTACAACTCTGAAATTATGAGGCCGTGTTTTTATGACTTGTACTGGCCATTCCAATGCTGATGGAGAGCTGAGCAGGTTTTGGACCTATTATGTATGAAGTAAAATCTGAAACCAAACATTTTCAGCTTGTGCTAGGGAAGACTTCATTTGCTAACAATCAAAGTCAATGTTTAAGTTACAGATGAAGCTAAACCAAAGCCTCAGATGTGAACATCCTTGTACTTAGGGAAATATGGATATAAATCCAATTCTTCTCTCTATATTAGGGCAAAATCAAGTCTGGATTCAAACACCGACAGCCATTTTGGCCCAAGCAATTAACTAATATTTGGGGTCTTGCTGTTTGTTTACATTAGGAAGAAAAATAGATGCTAGAGTCAAGTATTTCTTTGATGCAATCCTGTTTATTTACAGATAATTTACATAAAGTCCTGTTTTCCTGAATACTGTAGGAATCAAACAGCAGGAGACCGTTTCTTTGCTTGTAAGTCTGAACTTTTTTCTAGCCAGAACTCTACCCAAAAATCTCCCTCTTTTTACTTTCTCTCAGGGCCACCTTTCCAGTCCTTGTCATGCTGTCTGCTTGGGTTAGGCTATTTTTCTCTGCCTGTTTCTGACTGCAGACATACTGCTCCATCAAACAATGCCCATCAAAAACTCCTCTGCCCACAAAGCTCAGTTTCTGACCGGCCTTGTTTGTGGACTGTATATTCTTTCAGTCATCCTACCTCAGAAAGAGCTTAACTGCTTCTTACATTTATTCTGAAGGGAAGGCGGCTGTCATATTACCCAAGGTTTTCACCCATTCTTTGGTTAATGTGGATATTGTTCTTGGAGGTGGAAAAGTAGAAAACTTTGGTCCCCAGTAAAAAAGTGTACTCATCTCAGTATTTCACAATATGGATGAGGTATGCATTACCTATCTATGGACCTAATCCAAAGCTCACTGAAATCAATAGAAAGATCTCCACAGAATTAAGTGGGCTCAGATCAGGTCCTATCTTAACTGTGCCCTAACAGGATGAGTAAACGTTCATTGTTTTGATTGGTGTCACACTGGATTCCTGTAGATAAGTCAGTAAGATCCACCAGGCATATGACAATTACCTAAACTAAAGTAAACCAGCCATCATCCCCATCTCCTGTCACACACATATGGATACTAGGTACAGATCTTGTTTATTTACACAGCACATGTTATTATAGCTCTTCAGAGCAAGTCACACGACACAGTAATGGTTTTAGAACTTCTGTTCTTCATGCAGCAAATTTAAGTTAATACAGCCAGTTATCTGCCCTGCCACTTCCCTGCCATGAAAGAATATGTTAACATGCCACTTATGTCAAAATTAACAAGTGGTTAGATGGCTCCTGTTCACCTTGAGACTTTTCATTAACAGGTGCAAACCCACACTTGGAGCTTACAATGTCTTTCAGTGAAATTCATTATGGGCATGTTTACAGTGTCAGCTCCTCAGACACTGACGGCCCTCTGACATTTGGCACACAGCCACGTTGGTATCTGAAGAGGAAGGTCTGGACAGGTGATAAACTGACATAAATGTATTTATCAGCTCCTGGAATTCTGAACTGAGCCTCTAGTGGGCGGGGAGGGGGGAGGGGGGAGTCTTACTTTATGGACAACAGCAATGGCTCCCAGAGCCCTCTGACACCATTTCCCTGCATGTTTGGAATCGGGGGAGGGGGAGGGAAGGGGAACGGATGGGACAGAATGGACTGGAAACTCCTGCGGACAACAGTAGGGAGGCTTCTGTGTGGGCTGATATGGGCAAGCAGTTTGCTGGGCCAATGATGAGCCATGGCTGCGCAGCCTCTCAGTGGGAGGGGACAGTCTGACTTAGAGACAAGAAACTAGTTTGGTTTCAGTATTGAGGTTTGAGTTTGGGACCACGGACAGAAGCAGAACAGCGCAGGGAGTCTCTGATTAACGCCCCCTCTCCACAAAGGGAGTCTTTGAACTGCTGTGGGATTTAGTGCATGGGTCAGGCAATTCCAGCCCTGCTGAGACCTGCATCAAGAGAGGCAGAGGTCTGCCCCTGCATCAGCTAGTGAGAACCAGCTGAGACCCCCACAGGACTCCAGACCAAGGAGACAGGAGGGGACCCTACCTCACCCAGCGGCAAAAGCTCAGTAAGGAGATTCCTTACTTTTGTTTAAGCTAGCCAACATTCACAGTGTTGCAACACTTGTCTCCAGACTCATCGTCAGAGTACTGCCCACCTTGGAAGGGCGCTGGGGGCATGTGTTGATTCATTAATGCTTAATGCTTATTAGTTAACCTCTAACCCTTTCCTTTGCCAGCCCCTATTTGCCTGTTCTCAGTAAAGTCCCTTGATACACTTATTTTGGGGTGTAGCATTTCTTTGCTAGGATTGCACTGATGTGCTTTATTGTTTCTTGAGTACTGTGTTTTATACTCAGTGCCAAGTAGTAGCATTATTCATTTTCCCAGGGGACAGTACCCCTTGTGTCTCAGGCACAATGAGGAAACACCTTGGGTGGAGGCAGCAGGCATCAGAAAAAGAACCCAGAACCCAACCAATGTGAGGAGATGGGATAAGCCATTCCCCATAGCAAGCAGCAGGGAGGAGGCTAGAGCCATAATTCAGGAGAGGGACCACAAAAGACTGCACTGCTAGGATTTAATTTACCTGAAGATTTTAATAGGCAAGTAGTGTCAGTTCAAAAGTCGTTGCTCTGCCTGGGAGCAATGAGTCCAGTGTCACCTAGACACTCAGGCCTTACAACAGAAGATGGAGAGCACCGTGCTTTGTGAGTGGAGCAAAGCAGGAGGCTTGGAGCCCTACAAACCCTTTATGGAAATACGAATCCTCTGTGAAACTCCAAAGGAACAGATTGAGTGTTATCAACACTGTGAAGGTCTGGGGAAGAGTCACACCACACCACACCCCAGCACCACAACAGGGGGCCCCAATGCCTTGATATAGCGCTCTGCAGTACTGAATGGCCACAAAAGTACCAAAGGAGGCACTAGAATCTGAAGTATAGCCGTCCTCCAAGATAGTGGTTCAGGGTGCAGCAAGAATGGCCTTGCACCTACGGATTTTAATGCCAAGTTACAGCCTTTCCTGGCAAGGAAGGAAATACCCTAAGGGATCTGAAAAGATTTGATGTCCGGGGATATTTCCCCTGCATCCACAACTGACAATTGGTTCCAGTTAGTGGGACAACTTGTGGAGAAATGGGCTTACCTGCCAATGAGAGCAGCCACAATAGGAAATCTGGGTCTTTTAGCTTAGGCCAGTGGTCCTCAAAGCTTTTCAGGGTTGTGCCTTCCACACACACCCCAGGAGCTGGGGCTGGGAGAGGTGCCACGGAACCTGGGGGAGGGTGCAGACAGAGGTAAGAGGACTGCAGCTAGGAGCAGGTCTGGGGGTGGGGCTGAGAGCGGAGCCCCGGCTGGGGCCAAGGCTGGGTGTGGGACCAGGAGCAGAGCTGTGGTGAGCTCCAGCAGCCAGGGCCGCAGCCAGGTGTGGAACTGGATCCAAGCCACAGTTGGGGGCCAAGACTGGGGGCAGGGCCGGGCACGGGGCAGGGAGGTGGGGTCAATCCAGGGGGCGGGGCTGGAGCAGAGCTGGTGTCAGACCGGGGCTGGGTGGCATTCCCTTCTCACCCCCGTGGGGGCTGGCCCAGGTGCTGCTGCCCCCACAAACGTTCCTCCACACACCCCTAGGGAGGTGCGCCCAACAGTTTGGGGACCACTAGCTTAGGCAGTAGAGGCTGATGCTTTAAGATCCAAAGGTCCCAGTTTCTCTCTCTGCTGATGATGATCACTTGGTTTACAAGGCAGATGCCATCCCCATCCTTCTCTATGGGTGAGAGACCTGGGTAACTTACAGACAACATCTCAAGCAGCTGGAGTGGTTCCAGCAGCGCTGCCTCAGGAGGATTCTCAAGATCAGCTGGGAAGACCAACGCATGAACATCAGCGTTCTCTCTGCAGCCAACGTTAGCAGTATAGAAGCGCAGGTCATGAAATACCAAGTCCGCTGGTCTGGTGACTGTGTACGTATGCCTGACACTCGCCTCCCGAAGCAAGTACTCTTCTCTCAGTTAAGTCAGGGAAGATGCGCTCATGGAGGGAAGCAGAAGCACTTCAAGGACATACTGAAAGTACACCTTAAAAAGGGAGGCATCAACCCAACCAACTAGGAGGACTTGGCGCAGAACCAAACACAGTGGCGCCACACCATGCACCAAGCCACAGCTCACTTTGAGGAGAACAGACATGCTCAAGAGACAGAGAAGCGACAAAGGAGGAAAGAAAGGGCACAACACTCCAGCCCACAACTACATCTCCTCCAAGATCACAGCTGTCACTGACACTTCTGTGGAAAAATCTGCAGGGCACAAATTGGTCTTCTGAGCCACCTAAAAACCCATCAATGAACCGCTTTGGCAGACATCATCCTTACATCGAGGGATAGCCAGAGAAGAAGGTCTGTTACACGTGGTGCCCTGTATGGGGAACTGAACTAAAAAAACCTCCAGCCTGTGGAATGTAAGCCATATCTGCTTGGTGTAGGCAACTATCGCTTCTGGTGGTGGATAGGCCACATAGAGGTTAATAAGCCTGCTACAGCATTGACTAAGACAGCTGGGTCTTTTAGCACAGGCAATAGAGGCTGAGACCCAGAGGTCCCACATTTGATCCCTGCTGATGATGACTCAGCCAGGAGTGTCAGCATTAAGCAAACAATACAGCAAATGCTGTTTGTTTATAACAAAAAACATTGCTAGTCCTCAGGCTTGCCAAAAATCGCTCTGCTTCTGTTCAGAATTTTACATTCAGCTGTAAAAGAGGAGAATGTTTACTTCCTTGTTAGCAAAGTAACACATCATTAGGAGCAAATAATAGTGTGAATAGAAGTCTCTGAAACCCATGATAAACATTTAAGCTTTCTAATTACCAGATGCTCCACAATTCTGAGCTAGCCCAAGGAAGTTCTTGAAGCTGCCAAATTCTGATTTAGGTAGCATAACAAGGCTCATAGCACTACTAATTGGGGTTGCAAATACTGTAACAAATAGAGACATAAAAATGTTTCTCCTTTTAATGTTATTTTGTGGCATTCCATTGCCTGTGTTAACATTTGTTGTTAAAGTTTGAGCTTCAGCACTTTACCTGATGTCAGAATAAGAAGTGTCCATCTATTTACTATATCAAAGTGTCTTCAGGATTAGAGTATGGTATTAGTTAGCATGGAGCACATATGTTATAGAAGGAGTAACATGTCTAGATTTTATATTGCAAATGGTATGTGATCATTTGAGTGTTTTGGTGTGAAAAATGTGTTTCAATCATTTTGAAGATATAGACAAAAAGTTGCCTTTTGAATATAGTAATACAAAAATGTTATCTGGGGTCCCAGTTCAGCAAGTTGCTTACACACATGCCTAATTTTTGGAACTATTTGTATAGTTAGAGATAAGCACATGCTTATGTACCTTGTTGCTCAGGGCCTGAATTTGCATATTTAATTATTTACATATAAAAATAGAATTTTCATGTACATGAAAGTATTTTTGCATGACAGGCTTACAAATAAATACTGTTTGCATGTGCAAATGCTGTTATCTGAATTTGAGCTATTTTGAGAATGAGTCTTAATTATTAAGTTAATTGTGATATTACTAAGCATCTGTGACACAAGGACAAGTAGTGAAACAAAAGATATGATTTTCATCTGTTTTTGTCACCTATACACTATTTTTGTACTAAGTAGAATGACAACATGAATGGTTTTGGTAATGTGTGTTTTTAAAAACTCTGGTCTCTACATTAAAGACTGGACTATCACAATATATACAAATGTAAAGTATCTCCTGCAAAATTAGCCAGACAATAAACTGTTATTTTTTAAAAATAAAATGAAAACACCATTTCCTATCTTTGTAATTTTCCCAAATACCAGCTCTCCATTATCCAGCATGTACATAATGCCTCTAATCTCGCATACTCAGAAAAATAGGACATTAGTCCATTCCATAACAATCTCTCTGGCTTGCCATTCATTTTGAGTTTTAGTTCAAAATTAGTATCTTTATTTTAAAACCCTTGTCTAGCCTTTCCTTTCTTCCGTGTTTGCCTAGCAGAACTCTCCTCTCTCTCCTTGTACACAATCTCATTCCTTTGGGGGGAAACTGGGAAGGAGGGGAGGAAGAGGAGGATGAGAACCTTCTTCTCTGCAGCTTGTGCTATCTAAAATAGACTTCCTGGGTCTGAAACTCCTCTCTTCCTGCTGGCCCATGTGTCCTAATCTCTCTGCTTTCACTTTTTGTTTTAGTTTTGTAATGGTAAATTCTATAAGTCATTTTGGAGCAGAGTTTCTCGGAAAGACAGTCAAAATGAGTTGTGTGTTCTTTGGATGCTACTAGAACCACTTGATGGAATCATCGCCTTATCACATTAAGTTGTGTTCCTATTTGAAGGAGGAATAACAAACCCTGCACACCTTGCTCACAGAAGTCTCACATTGATTTGACTCTATATGCACAATAAAAAGATACACCACAAAATAAGTACCAAACACAAGTGTCATATAGCAAAACAGAAATGAGAGAGTCCTGCCACTACAAAGTAGCTTTTTTACCATACACGGTGGCTGAATACCTTTTATTTATAGTACATGAAGATCTCCATTTGATACACTTGGGGAATGATCTTGCAAACCCTACTTTGAAGTGGAGAGAAGTTCCACCTGGAGTTCTAGGATCAAGCTAAAGGAAAATATTTAATAATGCATGCTGGAAAAGAAAACAGCTTATAAGAGGCTGCCTCTTATAAGGTATGCTTTCTTTCCTAGCATACATTGCAGCTCAGCCTACAATTCCCAGAATACCCTGCTGCTCAGAACTGGAACTTGGAACAGAACTAATTGGACTCATTGTAAAGTCTGAGGCCTTTTTCTGCAGTAAGCAGCAACCACAGTAGAACAGCAGCAAGTCACATCCTCACATTCCGTCTAAATTGTATCAAAACAATATAATATCAGGCTCTTAAGTAGGCACTCCTGTCCTAATACTACCCACCATCACCACATAAAGAAACAGCTCTTAAGATGTTTAAAGACAACTTTGTTTGATTGTATTCTGTCTGGCAAGAAGTCACTTATCAACAGTTGTGATTGTGAAATCTCTACTTTATTGTTTTGCCTTTATGGTCCCTACTTCTCTATTGTTTATTTGTATGGTCTCTGTCTGATTCTTAATTGTTTCTGTCTGTTTCATAAATTTTGCAAGGTATAAATCAGCTAAGATGGTGGGGTATGATTGGTTAAAGAACTGTTTCGTAATCGGCTAGGATTGGTGAAAAATGCTGTTGGGTAGTTTAAAATGATTGGCTAAGGTATAGCTAAGAAGGACACAAATTTAACTATATAAACTGGGGTCCAAAAGGAAGTTCTTTGGAACCTAACTCCAGGACACAGGCCAAGGTCAGAGCTGCCAGACCTCAACACCCTGCCAATCATACTGCGCAGAAGCTAGAGTTGCCAGATGATCTAATCTTGACTGGCCATCAAGAAAAGTTCATCTGCCTTATTGGGAATAGTATGCTTAGTATGTGTATTCTGGTTTGGTAACTGTGAATAAATAGAGGTTAAGGATATTACTGTGTAAGGCTCTTTCACTGGTAAAAGGCCCCACAAACCCACATAAGGTTACGCCCTGAGCCCTAGAAACTGGGTAAGGGAGAGGGTGCCTAGATTAACTGGGTTCCACCTGGAGCCCATGGAAAAGTAAAGGTGTGTGCCAGTAACACTATGCTTACCCTTACAGCAACACATCCTATAGGTGAAGTTTCTGCTTTGTCAGTGAGGTGTTGACTTATGCCCTGAAGCATGAAGATTTCTATTCCCTTTATTTATTATCCAATCCAACCTGAATGATTAATCCTTTTCTGAATACTGCTTGTGGTGTTCAGCAATCACTCAGTGCTTAAGGTGCTTGCATGTCAAGCCAGGCCCACGCTAACATTTTCTTTTCTTTATTGACTGCCACTGCACATGAAGCAGAGGTTTACATCAAACTGTCCATACCAATGCCTCTGTCTTTTTCCTATGTGGCAGGGATAGTAAAAAAACATACATTTCTATCCAGTCAGAAATCTTGAGATTTCAAAATTTGCTTTTGCTCCAAATCAAAGTCTCAGTTTTTCATTTTAAAAAAATCTAAATATTTTGTTTTGACCTTATAAAAATATGTTTCAATTTTATCATATATTCTCAACATAAATGTTTCAAATATTATAACAAGTCAAAATGAAACATTTCAACCTTAGCAAAATGAAACCTGGTGATAATTCCTCTTAAATTTTTCAACAAAAATAAATACATTCTCATGAAGTGTTTCAGTTTTTGTTGAATTTTCAACCAGGTACTGAGGTGTTGTATTTAATTTAGAATCCAGTAAGGCGTATGAGTAGTTGAAAATATTCCTCCCAATATGCATTGCATTCATTTTTCAACACTGGGTGGAATACTAGTCCCTTTGAAGGCACTGGGAGTATTGAATTTACTTTAATGGGACCAGCATTTCACTCTTTGTATTTCGCCATTGTGTTGGTCAATGGCCTAGCTTGGTTAGGTCCCCCTGGACCAATTATTCTTTTCTCTTTGTTTTCTTCATCTGTTTCTGAGATGTAACAGAACCCTAGATGTTTTATATCAGAAACTTTATATCTTTGTAGGTAGGTGGAGCAGAAAAAAGGCTATTGCAAATAAAAGTCATTTTTTAAGTAACTTAAACCTAACTTTAAGATCAGTGTTTTGAAGTTACCATTGCAAGATAATTAGATCTTTCATTACAGAACCATATGTCTAACTTGGAAGAGGCCTTATAGCTGCATGCTACAAACATCAAATAGTCACAAAAGAGCCATAGCCCACACATCTCCTTTGTAACGAAAGGTTTTCATTTAATCTGTCATAAAAACAGCAAAGACAGAAAACAGATGAACAGCTAATTTATTTATTTTTTTGGAAGCACACACTCTTTATCCATTCTGAGAGATAATTAGCTTTGTTCAGCTGTATTTTCCCTCATTGTTAATGTAGTTAATAATGGTGAACAAGTGTGTGACTAGTATTCTTCCTAGGTGACCACAATTGTTTTGCAGGAAGCCAAACAGCAAATGATCAGAAGGTGTCTCCATGCTCCTCATGGTAACTGCAAGGCGAAAAAGGACATTTGGAAAAAACTTTAATGCCGTTTTAAAATTAAATGTATGTTATATTGACCTGGTGTGCCCTTGCTGGTACTCAGTTTTGCTCTAGCCTCAGTCTATGTCTAACTAAAGGCTGGGAGGTCTTAGGTTGCAAGTCCGACACCAAGTCTTTCTAACTTTTGGGTCAAGACAATTAGGGCTAGATCCACAAAGGGAATCTAGGCTCAGCATTGAAATGCTTAATTCTGGGTACTCTGCCACCTGGTTATGTGCCCAGACTCCCTATACAATGCATGGGGAGAGTTAGGCACCTAAGAATAGAATTCACAGAAGCCAGCAAGCTGAATGGGGAGCCATCTGAGCTAGCCAATAGGAAATGCTAAAGAGAGTGGTATGGCCTTAGGTATGGGGGGGGGAAACATCCTGTGGTATTGCACTGACACCCACATGAGTTTTTAGCAGGGTTGGAACCATAGGGCTGGAGCACCCGTGGGGGAAAAATGGTGGGTGCTGAGTACCCACTGGCAGCCAGCTCCCCCTCTCTTCCCAGAACCTCCTGCCTGCCAGCAGCCCTGCTGATCAGCACCTCCCGCTCCCTCCCAGCACCTCCTGCGGTCAGCTGTTCCATGGTATGCAGGAGGTGCTGGAGTGGGGGAGAGGCAGGGGCAAAGGCCAGGCATGCTCAGAGGAGGGTGTGGGAAGAGGCAGAGTAGGGGTGGGGGTTTGGGGAAAGGGGTGGAGTGAGGGCAGGGCCTGGGGCAGAGTCAGGGGGTTGAGCACGCCTGGCAGATTAGAAAGTCAGTGCCGCTGGTTGGAATCTTTAGATTCCCCACTTAAACCACTGTCACTTAAGCTACTAGAGCGGGGTGGCCAACCTGTGGCTCTGGAGCCACATGCAGCTCTTCAGAAGTTAATATGCGGCTCCTTGTATAGGCACCGACTCCGGGGCTGGAGCTACAGGTGCCAACTTTCCAATGTGCAGGGGGTGCTCACTGCTCAACCCCTGGATCTTCCACAGGCCCTGCCCCCTTCCCTGAGCTTGCTGGACCCTTGCTCCTCCCCGCTTCCCCCCTCACCCACCCTCCGAGCCTCCTGCACACCACAAAACAGCTGATCGGGAGGTGCGGGGAGGGAGGGGAAGGCGTTGATCGGTGGGGCTGCCAGTGGGTGGGAGGTGGTGGGAGTGTGGGGGGGAGTTGGGGGAGGGGCTACTCATATATTACTGTGGCTCTTTGGCAATGTACATTGGCACATTCTGGCTCCTTCTCAAGCTCAGGTTGGCCACCCCTGTACTAGAGGAATTGATAGCAGTAGTAGGTTGTCATCCTTTATGTGGCCCACCACTAGAATGAAATGGGACACTTTGGGAAATGCCAATGGGTTTCACAAATATGTGCTGACAGCAGAGGAATGGTGAGGCTCAGGAATCTTAGGCTCCATTCCAGGCTCTAAAGGGGAGTGTGGTCTAGTTGGCACAGACTTCTGCCCATTCCCCTCCTCCCTCAGCATGACTCCTTTCAGCCCTATCCCTCCAACCTGTCCCTGTCTCCATCCTACCTCTTCTCCATCCCTGGCTCGTTACCTAGCCAGCACCAGTGTTCACTCTTGATGCATCTCATCCCAGTTCCTATCGCCTTGCCCAGCAATTCCTAGCTTTACCTTGGTGGACTCCCCCTCCCATAGTCTCCTTACACAACCAGTCCCAATTCCCCAGCCCTGACTCATCATTTAATCTCTCACCCCTTGGCCCTGGCATCCAGTCCCTATACCCACATTCCCCTTCCACAGCCACAGCTGCCTTCCCCAGGCTCTTCACCCAAACTCAGTACCCACCCCATCACAGCTCCTTGTCCCAATCTCTTTGCTCAGCTAGTCCCACTTCTCCCCCCACACAACACAGTTCATCAAAAGATCTGCCTCCCCTTCCTACTCATGTCCTTCCCCCATCCCACTGGTTCTCAGACCCTGTCTCCTTGTCCAGCTAGTCCCAGTCTACTGTTTAGTGGTTAGAACCAGACTGAGAGAGGCAAGGAACCAGAATCAGGAACCAGAGTCAAGCATTGAAGCCAGAGTCAGGAATCAGAGCTGGGCACCAGGAAGGAAGTATAGGGCTAGAGCCAGCCAGAAATATCACAGGTGCAGTAGAAGCACTGAGCAGCCAAAAACCTGCTGCTGCCACTGAATTTTAAAGCAGGCCCACTGGATCCCATCAGCCAATCAAGTAGGCCAGTCAATCAGGCAATCCTACTGCAACCTAGCTGAGCCCATTAATAGGCCTAGAGCCTCGGCTGGCTAGTTCTCAGGCTTAGCTGAAGGCATTTAATCCTGATACTATCTACTGGTTCCCAGCCCCCCAGTTTTCTTCCCCAGCTCCAAATGCCAATATCCTTAGCCAGCCAGTCCCAGTCTCCCTCCCAGCTCCCAGTCCCACTTTCCTCTCCTGATAGTTTTCAGACTTGGTTTCCACACACCCCAAGCTCCCCTCAGCTCTGCCCCTTGCAGGTCCAGCTCATGCCTAGTGCAAGTGGGATCTACAGGGAATTTAGCTGCTAAAATCTAAGAGCATGTGCAAGCTACCATTTTCTAAGGGCTTATAAATTGGCCAAGTTGGGGTAGATTTTCATGAGGGAAAGCAAAAGGCTTCCTCTGACAAATTTCAAGTCCCTGCTCTAGGCATACTAGAACTTTTCCAAGAAAAAGTCACCAGCATTTTTAATATGGGTGAAACAAAACATTTTCCCCTAGTCTTGTCCTCAGAAGTGGCTGAACTGTTTTGGCTGAAATTTTCCAAAATAATTTAGCCTGAGGCAGACACTTGACATGAAACATTGACATCCATCCTGCTTAAATTGGCAAAGTTAAAAACATTTGAAAATAGGGACTTAAAATGGGACGTGTCAGGCAACCTTAATAATAGATAGTGCTACTAGCCCTGCTAATAATGACATAGTTTACTCCTGGGGGAATTCTGTGCCAAAAAAATAAAAATTTTGCACACACTATTTTAAAATTCTGTGAAATTCTGCATATTTTATTTGTCAAAATAACACAATATAATCACACCATTTTTAATTATTTTGGTAAGGTATTTCAAAATACCTGTCAGAAAGTATGTCTGTAATAATACAAACAACAAAAAAGATTCAGGAATTTTTTTTTGATAAATAGATTCCTTACTAGGCATATTACCACATCTATATGGCTCCACAGTGAGTAAGTGGGACAACGTCTTGCTTGAACACCCAGCCCTGCCACCCTCCCCCACCCCCCCGCATCCAGGTGTGGGGCAAACAGCCTCAGTCCAGTGGAATCCAAGCGTGGAGGGGCTTAGTGTGGGGGGATCCAGGTGTGGGATAGCAGGATTCTGTGTGGGGGCCATATGGCTGCGGGTGACTCGGTGTAGGGTCCAGGTGTGGGAGGAATCTGGAAGCACAGGGGGTTCCAGGTGCAGAGGGAATGGGACTCTGCTGGGGGTCCAGGTGAAGGTGATTGGATGATTTAGTTGGGGTTGGTCCTGCTTTGAGCAGGGGGTTGGACTAGATGACCTCCTGAGGTCCCTTCCAACCCTGAGATTCTATGATTCTATGATTGGGACTCAGTGTAGGTGGTCTGGGTGCAGGGGTGGGGGGGTCTGGCTGCAGAGGGGTGGGGATCAGCAAGGAAGTGTGGGTATGGGAGTGTGGGGGGTCCAGATGCAGGGGAGTCTGGGTTCAGAGAGTCCAGATGCAAGGACATGAGACTTGGTGAGGTCTGGGTGTGTGGGGGGGCCAGAATGCACGGGAGTTGCACAGATGGGGAGCAGCTCTCCATACAGTGACCCCTCCCCCTATGGCTGGTGAGCAATGGGGGCAGGAAGCAGGAGGGGGGTATGGAACTTCCTGCAGATGGGGGAAGTTGCTGGATGTGAGTCATACCAAGCCCCTGCCTTGGGAGCTGCCTGTGAAGGGGAAGAGGCAGTCCTGTCCTCCCCTACCCCAGCCCAGCCAGAAGCAACTGGATCCCGGCACACAGTAGGAATTCCCAGCCCTGTCCTTCCCCGGCTCTGGGTACACCATGTTAGTGAGTGAGAGGTACAGAGAGCCCTGCCCCCACCCCCTGAGGCAGTGATTTACATCTCCCCTGACTGATCCCGATGCTCGATGCTCGAACCAGACACACTCACACATTCCTGACTGCTGCCCGGAAGGGGCACGTGAATCTGTTTTTTCTGTGGGGAAAGAGTAAAACTTGCGGGGGGACATTAATTCTGTGCTTGTGCACATAATTCCCCCAGAAGTAATAATTCCAACCCCCTGTATTAGAAAAGAGGCTGGGTGGAATTAATAGCAAAATGTTTCCTCCGAGCAATCCCTCCATTTCAGCAGTGACCTCTTTACATCTATAATAATTTTAAATAGCTTTAAGTGGTCTAATGGATAGGGATATGCATGTCCTGTTTTCTTAATGCCAGCCATTTTTGGATGTCATCTCTCTTTGAGCAAGCAATATAATCAGGATGCTGGACAACTCTTTAGCAGTTGTAAAGTCAACATCAGGAGCCAGATTTTCACCAGGTTTAAATCAATATAGCTCCAGTGACCTTTTTTAGTTTTCTGTGTTTGTTTGTGAAACTCTAAGACTCTTCTTTGAAAATAATAACCATCCCTATCTCTTCCTGAAGCTAGGCATAGAAAAACATTGGGGCCCGGAGCCACAAAGATATTTAGGCACCTACGTTCCATTGATTTGAGGATCTGGGCCAGGGTGTTTGAGTCTCATCTCCCAAGTTTGGAATGAAGTGCCATATGTCTTATCATTTTGAAGGAGATTTTCTAATGCACAAATGGGAATTAGGCACCCAAGGCCCACTGATTTTCATCTAAATCCCCTTTGTGCTTTTAAAAATCTCTTCCCTGTTTCTTGGGATTTTAAATTTTACTTGAATGTGAGAATTTTGATTGGCTAATTTTAAGATGCTATGTCTCACTACCCTACTTTGAAAATTGGTTGGGCAACATGTAAAAATGATTATATCAGCAGTTTGGATAAAACCCTGCATCCATCCTTAGGCATATGCGTAATGAATGGCATTACTATTTCTGAGAAAGATAACTATAATGCTTTTGCACTTTTTTCTGACAGTTTAGCTGACCCTTTTAGGTCTGCCAAAGTCGGCTACATAGCTCCTAAGAAGTGGCTTTTCCCTTGGGATTTTCATTGATTTATGGTATTGGGTAGGCCGGAAATGCTGCAAAAGTTGCCTCTTCTCTTACTATTTTGGAATTTAATCAGATAGTATCATAAGAACAGCCATACTGGGTCAGACTAAAGGTCCATCTTGCCGAGTATCCTGCCAGGTGCCCCACAGGGAATGAACAGACCAGGTAATCATCAAGTGATCCATGCCCCGTCGCCCAATCCCAGCTTCTGGCAAACAGAGGCTAGGGACAACATTCCTGCCCATCTTGGCTCATAGCCATTGATGGACCTCTCCTCTACAAATGTATCTAGTTCTTTTTTTGAACCCTAACTACCCTATCTACCACACTAATCACCTCAAACTAGTGTGATCACTACTTGAAAGTGTGCTCAATGTTGTTGTTCACTGATGCTGACAGAATATGTTGGATTGTTTATTAGGAATAATGTATAGTCACTCTTTAAAATTTTATTTGAGCAGATGACCAGATAGGATAATGCCTGAAACTTGTTTCTTCTTCTTAAATTTTATTTATTTAGGGTGTCAGAAGTAATGCACTAAAATGGCTTTTTTAATCTGTGAGGGGAAACTTTCCCTCACTCACTCAAATGCACTTCCATAAGTGCGATCTTCTGGCGCTGTGTGTTAGTAGAGACTAGTTGTAATCTAATAATGTTTTCTTTCTGTCTCAGAGTTACAACTGGCTGGAAATTAGCTAAATAATTTCTTTCTTGCTCCGCCTTCATTAGGTTAATAAGAAAACATAACTGTGGCTGAAAAAAACAAAAATCTTCTGGCACAATTTACTCATAGATAGTAAGAAACCATGGCCCATCTAACAAATATTACTGAAGGCGACGTGACCAGTGATAGCCCCCTTGTTTCTAGTTTGGGAGTGGAATTAGAAAAGAACTAAGTCTAGGTATCGAGGTGTTTCCAGCAATGTTGGTCACTATGTCCAATCTATGTGACATACATGGCAGTAAGTAAAATGAAGCAACATATCAATGGTACTGTGACATACCTGGATTTTACTTTTTTGTGTTAATGATCATTTCTTGGGGAATTCAAAACATCATGAGAAGAAGGGTTTATCTTTATCCAAAAAGAAGGCAGAGCTGAGTAAAGGTATGGGAATCAAGGGAAGTGTGAACTGCATCTTTAAGGATTCTTGGCTTGTGTCTATACTTTGCAGTGTGCACAAAAATGACTACAGTTTGTGTGAGCAATCAGTGTTGGCTAGTGCTTATGCTTTCAGTACATGACTGTTCAGTTACTGTTAGTCATTTCAATCAATCCTGTGGGTGAGATCATTTTAAACCAAAGCACTGGGTTAGCCAAAGAAAAATCACAGAGTTTAACGCCAAAAGGGACTACCAGATCATCTAGCGACGTTTGACCTCCCGTACAGCACAGGCCACCAACATCACCCAGCCACCTACACTTAACCCAAGAACTAGCATTAGACCGAAGTATTATGATCCTCAGGAGACTAAATGATTGTGTGCCACAGGCAGAGAATAGGAGGAAATGAGGTGCACCAATGCCCAAGGAAGAAGTGCATCTGAAGGAGTGGGTTTTTTACCCATGAAAGCTTATGCCCAAATAAATCGGTTAGTCTTTAAGGTATCACCAGACTCCTCATTGTTTTTGTAGAAACAGACTAACACGGCTACCCCTCTGATACTCAATGCCCAAAGGAATTTGATTAAGTGAGATATACCCAGGTAATCCTAGCCAGCAACCCAGTCCCCACACTGCAGAAAAGGCAACCTCCCCACCCTCACAGGTCACTGGGAGAGCTAACCATGGTATCAGAGAAGGGATAGACCTAGAAGATATAAATATGGAAAACCACGCAGTCAGACCTATCTCTCCAGTTGCTATCACCCATTATGACACAGAGGTCTAGATGAGATTTCAGAAAAGAGACTAAGACTAGGTCTACACTAGAGAGCTTATAGCAGCATTGCTGCTGTAAGGTCTCGTGTAGCCACTCTGTATGGCGACGGGAAAGAGCTCTCCCATCGACATAATTAAATCACCCCCAACGAGCGGCAGTAACTATTCGGTGGAAGAAGCTCTCTCCTGCCAACATAGTGCTGTCTACACTAACGCTTATGTTGGTGTAAGTTATGTTGCTCAGGAGTGTTTTTTTCACACCCCTGAGCAACATAAATTATACCGATCTAAGTGGCAGCACAGACATAGCCTAAGTGTACGAGTTTCAATACAATTCAGTAATAATCCCTTGGAATTGTGTTTTCTGGCAGCAATACCAAAACCTTGCAACTAGTGTAATGTGTTTTCTGCATAATCCACTTTTTTCATGTTTCCTCTAAGAAATGTTTTAGCCTTTCTAATAGGGTGAAGTAAATGTTGTAGGGTCACATCCTCAGCTCTTGCAGCATAGATGACTTTCTCACCCCTTGCTGCTTTATCCAGACTGATTCATCCATTAATCTTCCAAGGGAAAAAACAACCTTAAGAACATTTGTATGATTCTTCAGCAAGTATAACATTTGCCTATCATACAAAAATTACTAGAAGCTGATACTTTTCCCCACTAAGACAGGTCAGGTGATTTAAATAAATAACCAAATCAAAACACAAATTTGATTATTAGAGTTCTATTTTACAACTTAAGAGCTACATTGATTTTTCATTACAAGGCAGGGCAATGCACATAATGCAGAGAATAAAACTTCTATTTAAACACATGTACATATATACAGTACACTAGCAAAATGGGAACACAAATACACCTTTTTTTTTTAGAACGAGAAGAACTCATGGGGTCAAGTCCATTCACTCCTCTTTTTTAACATTTCCCCACATGATGCTATGAAGTTACTGAATAACACTACATTTATTTTAAATAACTGGAAGATGCTTTACCATTCACGTATGATTTTCTCCTTTGAACAGGATTTTTGGGTTGCTTTCCAAACATTTCAATTGTTGGCTTTTGTCATACCATATTATTTAAATTAAAAAATATATAGTTATACATTGTTAATGACCGTATTAAGACGAAACCCATTTCATATCTACCCTACAGCTCTCTGATCCACAATGTGGAACCTAATTGTGTATTCTCTATCTGCACACTGCACAGAGCCTCAACTTAAGAATTCTTCATAGAGGAGGACAGATATGCAGTAGAATGTAGATCCACATTGAGATTTAGAGATTAGACCTTTGCCCTTAGTACATTAGGCACATCTGATAACTCACGGTAAAATTCACTATCTCTTTGAATGTTAGATTATTTAGAAAGGAGTACAGCCATCTAGGCAAAGTTTAACTAAAGAATTATAAGCCAGGTTTTCAGAATTGGGAATGTGCAGTTGTTGCAGGTGCCTGACTTACATCTGCAAATCACAGATGTGCACATACAAATCAAATCACAGAAGTGTAGGACTGGAAAGGACCTCAATAGGTCATCTACTCCAGTAGCCTGCACTCAAAGCAGGACTAAATAATAACTAGACCATTCTTAACAGGTGTTTGTCTAACCTGTACTTAAAAACCTCCAATGACAGAGATTCCACAACCTGTCCAGGCAATTTGTTCCACTACTTAACTACTCTGTTAGTTCGGAAGATTTTCCTAATGTCCAACCTAAACCTCTCTTCCTGCAATTTAAGCCCATTGCTTCTTTTCCTATTGTGAAAGGTTAAAGAAAACAATTTTTCACCCTCCTCTTTATAACAACCTTTTATGTACCCAAAAACTGTTATCATGTTCCCCCCTCAGACTTCTCTTCCCCAGATGAAACAAACCCAATTTTTTCAATCTTTCTTCTAGGTGAGAATAAAAGGGGAAAAAAACATGGTGATATCATGTTAGGGGTCTACTATAGACCACCTAACCAGGAAGAGGTGGATGAGGCTTTTTTAAACAACTAACAATCATCCAAAGCACAGGACTTGGTGGTGATGGGGGACTTCAACTACCCAGACATCTATTGAAGAAATAATACAGCAGGGCACAGATTATTCAAAAAGTCCTTGGCATGCTTTGGAGACAAATTTTTATTACATAAGGTGGAGCAAGCAACCAGGGGAGAGGTTGTTCTAGATTTGATTTTTGACAAATAGGGAGGAACTGGTTGTGAATTAAAAAATGGAAGGCAGCTTGGGTGAAAGTGATCATGAAATGACACAGTTCATGATTCTAAGGAATGGTAGAAGGGAAAACAGCAGAATAAAGATAATGGATTTCAAGAAGAAAGACTTTAGCAAACTCAGGGTGTTGGTAGGTAAGATCCCATGGGAAGAAAGCCTAAGGGGAGAAACAATTTGAGAGAGTTGGCAGTTTTTTGAAAAAGACATTGTTAAGGGCACAAGAGTAAACTATCCCTCTGCATAGGAAAGATAGGAAGTATGGCAAGAGACCATGTTGGCTTAATCAGGAGATCTTCAATGATCTGAAACTCAGAAAAGAGTCCTACAAAAAGTGGAAACTATGGCAAATTAGGAAGGATTAATATAAACAAACAACTCAAGCATGTAGGAACAAAATTTAAAAGACCAAGGCACAAAATGAGATTAAACTAGCTAGAGACATAAAGGGTAGCAAAAAATCATTCTAAAAATACATTAGAAGCAAGAGGAAGACCAAGGACAGGGTAGGCCCATTACTCAATGAGGGGGGAAAGACAATAATAGAAAATGTGGAAATCTCAGAAGTGCTAAATGACTTTTTTGTTTCAGGTTAGTAGTGATAAGACATCTAACATAGTGACCGCCAATGACAATGAGGTAGGATCTGAGGCTTAAATAGGGAAAGAACAAGCTAAAAATTATTTAAACAAGTTAGATATCTTCAAGTCAGCAGGACCTGATGAAATACATCTGAGAATACTCAAGAAACTTACTGAGGAGATACCTGAACCATTAGTGATTATCTTCAAAAACTTATCGAAGATGAGAGAGATTCCAGAGGACTGGAAGATGGCAAATATAGTGTCCATCTATAAAAAGGGAAATAAGGACAATCTGGGGAATTACAGACCAGCCATCGTAACTTCAGTATTCAGAAAGATAATGGAGCGAATAATCAAGCAACCAATTCGCAACCCCCCAGAAACACTGGTCTACAATTTTTGAGAAGTCGTCTGCTTCAGAGATAAAATGTGCTATTTAGTATGTATTTTGATGTGCTGAATTCAAATATGACAATTAAAACAACTGATTGGCTACTGTTTCTAAGATATTTAAGTTTTTACATTTTATGTCTACGTATATTGTGTAGATAGTAGAGTTTTAATCATAAATTGTAAACCTAGGTCTATTCATGTGTTTATGGTTGCTTTACATGATACTATTTCACCTGTCCTGTTTATGTAACACTTTAAAAATCAGCAAAGGGGTTATATAAATAAAATGTATTATGAAACAAAAGGCAAAAAACTATTATGTACATAGTTTAGTCCTATTCAGTGTCTACTCGGCGCTTCTTGGCTTGTCTCTTGTATTCATTAAATGTAGCATCTCTTGTCACTGTCCAGCAATAGTCTGAAAGCACTGATGGGCTCCATTTGCCCTGATAGCGTTTCTCCATTGTTGCAATGTCCTGGTGAAATCGCTTGCCGTGCTCGTCGCTCACTGCTCCGCAGTTCGGTGGAAAAAAATCTAGATGAGAGTGCAAAAAATGTATCTTTAGTGACATGTTGCAACCAAGGCTTTTGTATGCCTTGAGGAGGTTTTCCACCAACAACCTGTAATTGTCTGCCTTGTTGTTTCCGAGAAAATTTATTGCCACTAACTGGAAGGCTTTCCATGCCTTTTTTTCCTTGCCACGCAGTGCATGGTCAAATGCATCATCTCGAAGAAGTTCACGAATCTCAGGACCAACAAAGACACCTTCCTTTATCTTAGCTTCACTTAACCTTGGAAATTTTCCACGGAGGTACTTGAAAGCTGCTTGTGTTTTGTCAATGGCCTTGACAAAGTTCTTCATCAGACCCAGCTTGATGTGTAAGGGTGGTAACAAAATCTTCCTTGATTCAACAAGTGGTGGATGCTGAACACTTTTCCTCCGAGGCTCCAATGACTGTCGGAGTGGCCAATCTTTCTTGATGTAGTGGGAATCTCTTGCACGACTATCCCATTGGCAGAGAAAACAGCAGTACTTTGTGTATCCAGTCTGCAGACCAAACAAGAGAGCAACAACCTTCAAATCGCCACAAAGCTGCCACTTATGTTGGTCATAGTTTATGCACCTCAAAAGTTGTTTCATGTTGTCATAGGTTTCCTTCATATGGACTGCATGACCAACTGGAATTGATGGCAAAACATTGCCATTATGCAGTAAAACAGCTTTAAGACTCGTCTTCGATGAATCAATGAACAGTCTCCACTCATCTGGATCGTGAACGCTGCCATCACACCATCGATGTTGTTGCAGGCTACAAGATCACCTTCCATGAAGAAGAATGGGACAAGATCCTTTTGACGGTCACGGAGCATGGAAACCCTAACATCACCTGCCAGGAGATTCCACTGCTGTAGTCTGGAGCCCAAAAGCTCTGCCTTACTCTTGGGTAGTTCCAAATCCCTGACAAGGTCATTCAGTTCACCTTGTGTTATGAGATGTGGTTCAGAGGAGGAGGATGGGAGAAAATGTGGGTCCTGTGACATTGATGGTTCAGGACCAGAAGTTTCATCCTCTTCCTTTTCCTCGTCTGACTCAAGGGAGAATGATTCTGGTGCATGAGGAACCGGAAGTCCTTCTCCGTGGGGTACTGGGCATACAGCTGATGGAATGTTTGGATAATGCACAGTCCACTTTTTCTTCTTTGACACACCTTTCCCAACTGGAGGCACCATGCAGAAGTAACAATTGCTGGTATGATCTGTTGGCTCTCTCCAACTCATTGGCACTGCAAAAGGCATAGATTTCCTTTTCCTGTTCAACCACTGGTGAAGATTTGTTGCACAAGTGTTGCAGCATATGTGTGGGGCCCACCTCTTGTCCTGATCTCCAATTTTGCAGCCAAAATAAAGGTGATAGGCTTTCTTAACCATAGTGGTTATACTGCGCTTTTGTGATGCAAAAGTCACTTCACCACAAACATAGCAAAAGTTATCTGCACTGTTCACACAAGTACAAGGCATCTCTGCTCACTTTGGCTAAACAGAAATGTGTCCCTTTGCAAAATCAAACACTGACAAATAAGAGAGCACGACACTGTATGATTTCTAGAGCTGATATAGGGCAATTTGTTCAGCAGAGTGATGTAAGCTTCGTTATGATTGCATCATCCATGACTTCTAGGAATAACATGATGCAATTCATATCATGTATGACGCAATACCAGCTTCAGATTGCATCATTCATTGTTTTGCCTAAAAAGCAAGTACTGTCCAAACCCAGTCATAGATTTATTCATAGATCCAGTCAAAGATGTATTTTAGTCATTTCTGGTTTAAATTGAGATCCCTTCCCTTTATAACTCACTTATCCTCCGCCATTCCTAAGTCAAGGGTCGTATATACTGACCCAATAGCATGTCTTGAAAACTAGAGCCAATCAACAATTTTAAGAATCATTTTCATTCTCAGTGACCCAGAATTAGTAAAGTTTGACTACATTTATTTCAGAAGCATTTTGGCTGTAGAGCAGTGGAATATGGTGATAAGTAACAGTCAACATGGATTTGTCAAGTACAAACCATTTAAAACACACCTAATAGCTTTCTTTGACAGAGTAATAAGCCTTGTGGATGGGGGGAAGCAGTAAATGTGGTATAGTTTGACTTTAGGAAGGCTTTTGATACTTTCTTGTGTGACCTTCTCATGAACAAACTAGGGAAATATAGCCTAGATGGATCTATTAAAAGGTGCATGCATAACTGGTTGGAAAACCATTCCCAGAAAGTAGTTATCAGTGGCTCACAGTCAAGCTGGAAGGACATATCAAGTGGTGTCCCACAGGGATCAGTTCTGGGTCCGGTTCTGTTCAATATCTTCATTGGTGATTTAGATAATGGCATAGAGAGTACACTTATAATGTTTGCGGATGACACCAAACCAGAAGAGATTGCAAGTGCTTTGGAGGATAGGATTAAAATTCAAAATGATCTGGATAAACTGGAGAAATGGTCTGAAGTAAATAGGATGAAATTCAGTAAGGACAAATGCAAAGCACTCCACTTAGGAAGGCACAATCAATTGCAAATATACAAAATGGGAAATGACTGCCTAGGAAAGAGTACTGCGGAAAGGGATCTGGAGGTCAGAGTGGATCACAAGCTAAATATGAGTCAACGGTGTAATACTGTTGCAAAAAAAAAGCAATCATCATTCTGGGATGTAATAGCAGGAGTTTTGTAAGCAACATACGAGAAATAATTCTTTCACTCTACTCCATGCTGGTAAGGCCTCAACTGGAGTATTGTGTCCAGTTCTGGATGCCACATTTTAGGAAAGATGTGGACAAATTGGAGAAAGTCCAGAGGAGAGCAATAAAAATGATTACATTTTGGCCACATAGGCACAATCAGAAAGTGCTAGATTTAACCACTAGATTTAAAGTGCTAGATTTAATACTGTGGCCAATATTTTCAAGAATAGGTCCCTAAATGCTTAAGTGCCTAAGTAAGTGCCTAAGTACGTGGCATGAATTTCAAAAGTGCTGGGCACCCAGCAGTCTATGGACTCTGCACTCACTTAGGTATCTAAATATGAACTTAGGAGCCTACATTTAGGCACCCATTATTGAAAATATTGGCATGTGTATCTTTATTTAAAAGCATACATGTCTGCTTGGAGTTAAGAGGCATCTTAAGGCACCAACAAAACAGACTCCAGTTGAACTGCACTGTAAACTATGATGGAGACCTCATGACCTTACTATGAGTGATGAAAATGATCAAACAGTTGGTGTTCGCTTGATGTCTAATTCTGTTTCCAATGAACACAACAGCAACACTGGGTGGGAGACTGATGTTCTGTAGTTTAGTCTCGGCTCTGCAATAAACTTACTTTATAACCTTGGGCAAGTCACTTAAGTTCTCTTTGCCTTGGCTTCCACACCTTTACTGAAATATGGAGGTAATACTACTTCCTCAATGTATAAGACTCTTTTGAGGCTAAATGTATCAGTGTGACTAAATGTGCAATGAGAGCTTTCTCTAGCCAGTGCCATAGTGTGTACTTATAAATACAATTAACTCTCATTGATTTTTGTGTCAATTTACTACATTTTTAGTAACCAGTCCCCATATACATTCTTTGATTTTATATATATCAAGGACAGCCAATATCATATTAATTTTAGCCATGCCTGTTTGCTCTTTTACTGTTGGGTCTTGTGTTATACTGTTTTTTTAACGATTTAGTGACCAGTCAAGAATTCTTTGCATTTTTCTAGTATTTTGTTGAAAAGCAAATTGTTGAAAGGCATACTGGAATATCCACAATCAATAGATATACATCTTTTGGAGAATTACATATAAAAACAATAAACATCATATGTGACTTAACATGTGCTAAAATATATTAAGGATTATCTTTAAATCTTGACTTTTTTAAACATTGAAAAGTTTTCACAATACACAGACACAATAAAATCATTTTGGTCTGAAGGCAGATCATGCTTAAACTGGATCTCCACAATACAGACAAACATATGTTATTTCACACAAAGTAGTTAATGAGAATTTTGATTACATAGCTCTGCCATGTTTTGTAGTCTCAGAACTGATACTATTCATTGTAAAGCAGCAAAATAAGTTAAGATGCCTTCTTTTTGTTTCTGAAGCAAAGATTTTTAGGTCAAAACAGAGTTTCTGCCAAAAACTGATTCAGAGTTACCACCAAATGTTGCTTGGTATAGACTAGATGGTGGCAGATATGTACTATAAGAAGAACAGTTCAATTTTTTCTTGACCAGAGTCACCTGATACAGTATGAAGCACTTCCTACCTTGCTGAAAGTGGGTATTTTACCACTTGCTCAACCCCATTGTAAATATGGTTCCAAAATCTGGCAGTCAGTCTTCTTTTTTCTTTGAGCTTATTTTGGGGAATTCCCTGTCCTAAGCAATTAATGTATTTTAATTCAAAATTACGAGAATTCCTAAATATTATCAAAAATGTCTCAAACCACAGTGGTTATTTGAGTTAGTCCAAGATCATTTGATTCTCCTCTTCCTTGAGGACAGTAAGATGACATCTCCACGACTAGTCATACTGGTTTGTTTGTCCCATCCACTTCTCTCAGGTAAGCAGGGTCTTGAACTGTGTTTCTGACTCTGCTGGTGCTCTGCCTGTCCACCCTCATCTTAAAGGGAAAGCAGAAGTCCTTGAAACAGCGCTTGAAGTTTTCATCCAAAAAAGCATACAGGATAGGATTTAGACTGCTGTTGGTGTAACCCAAAGCAATACAGAAATAATAGCTAGAGATTGCTGCAGTGCTATGGGGCACATCCCCTAGTGCCTCCACCAGCACAAAAATGTGAATCGGAGTCCAACAGATAATGAAAACTGCCACAACTACAAGAACCAATCTGGTGATCCGACGAAGGTTTCGGTCTTTTTCTCGAGACCCTGAGAGAAGTCGTACACTTTTCAAGCGCAAAATCATCAGGGTATAGCAAACAATTATAATGAGAACTGGAATAACAAACGCAAAGACGAAGACGCAGATTTTCATGAAGATGTCCCACCACACATAATCAGTGTCTGGAAACTGCAAAGAACATTCAGTACTAGCAGTATCTATAAATGGAAGAAGCAAGAAGAAGAAGAAAATTGCTTTATTATTAGACATTCCAACTTATATATGTATTACAGTATAAGATTGCAAAAGTGATTACCATGTAATGTGATACAAATAAATGGAGTTATCATTAAATCACTCCAATAATTGCTTTCAGTTGTCATTGAAACTGGTTTTCCACTGCTGTCTTTCAGGACTAGTTGGAGAATATTTTAAAATGTATTATATGACATACAAATGTTTGATTGTGCACAAGAGTGGCATAAAACCTACAGAGGCAGAAAAATACAATCTATAGAGATGCACTGAACAGTTGTTAGGCTCTGGATCTCAGGTTGATTTGAGGCCAGGTTCCATGCAGTGGCAGAGCCAAGTTTTGCAACTGGGGGAGGGGCGATGGGTTGTTGGCGAGCTGGGGCCTGACACTCACTGGGAAGCAATGGTCCTGTCCCACGGGACTAGGTCTGGCTCTTCACTCCAGCCATTGGAGCCTGGTGCATGGTGCTGCAGCACCATTCAGGTTTGGCCTGACCACCTCTCCATCATGAAAGAAGGGCAGCCAGGCCAAATTTTAATGAATGGTGTTGTGACTTGGAGCAAGGGGTCACAGCGCCATTCAGGTTTGGCTGGGACACCTCTCCATCATTATGGAGGTTTGTGTGGGTCAAATTTAAGTGTGTGGCATTGTGACATTGCACCTGGGGTCTCAGCACCACACAAACCTGTGAACCATGTCACAGCACCCGGACTGGGGATCTGGGCCCAGCTCTGCAGGACAGGAGCCACCTCTGCCAGGTGAGAGTGGGATGGACTCAACCATAAGCCCTGTGTGAAAGCCAACACGCATATATCCAAAGGCTAGCAGGGACAGGGGAGTCTCTCTCTCTCTCACACACACACACACAAACACCCCTCCTTATTAGCTCCACCAGTGGTTCAATTGAGTTGAAATCTTGTAACTGCTTTCATGCTATTTCAACCAAAAAAGGCTTGATTTCTGCCCTCCTGAATGGTGGAAATCTCATGAGGTTAGCTGATCTCGTGAAATTTCTGCCATCTCGAGAAAAATCTTGCAATGAGACAGTTAGTTTTCAGAAATGTTTTCCCACATGCTTTCTTCAGTGCCAACGCTATGCTGTCTAAGCGCTGCATTCCCTTGGAAATAATATCTTTTAAAAATGAATCAGAGGTAAAGCAAACTGGTATACACAGAGTCTAACCAAGCTGCTCCTTTTGCAGAACACCTCATTGAGAATTCTGTCTGAGTAGGGACTGCAGGATTTGACCCCATTGACATCAGTTCACTTCTGTTCTTGCTGCAATATTATGAATGGGGGGTCACATGCTGACATTTTATTTGATGTTCTAGTCTTACTTCATCATCAGTCAGTGTGATAGTCTTGGGTTCACTTGCTTACCTCAGTGTAGTATTCCATCATATAAACCAAGTACAAGGAAAAACAAGACACAAGATAAATGGCAAAACAAGACAAAAGGTCAGATTCTCCACTAGTGTTTACCAGGCATTTTTCACTATGACTGGTAGTTTGGCTTTCATTCCTGTCTGTGGAACTCATGTGCCTACTAGGGAGTTATCTCTTTAAGAGATCTATTGAGGGGTGGGTAAGAGTGAGCTGTGTCTGGGTCACTGTTAGCCAGATGCACAATTAGTACTCCACATACAGAAGTTTCTGGAGTTGGGTGTGGTAGTTTGGGGTATGCTCAATAGGATCCCTAGCTTCTGGAGTCAGACTCCATGGGGACAAGAAGTCAGGGCAGCTGCTATACAAAAGGCCATGTGTCCTGTGTGAGTTGGGAGAAGCTGAGCACAGAAGAAAGCAGGGTGTTTTCCCTAGCTCTGAATTATTTTGCAGCAGGCTAATGATATTGTTAACCCTCCAAAAGAGAAGCATGGGCAATGTTAATTATAGAAAGGGAAAATCGGAAGGGAAAACTCATTATTTTAACTGAATACTTTGAATGTTGTTCACATTTTGAATGTAGTTAAATTGTCTCTCAACTAGTATGATTCACCAACTTTTCTTTTATTTAAATGTGATGATGTGAGAAAGTCGTTTATTTTGCTATTCTCATTTTTTTGCATTTTTCTTGGAACAGTTTTTTTTAAATCTATATACTTAACTGAGTGGTTGGTTAATCAGTTAGCTGACTGGCTACCTGTGATTTCAGCAGAGGAAGGGGAAGAGTCTGCATGGATTCCAGCTGAAGATTCCTACAAGCAAGTGGAGGGAAGATGTTGCTTTTGACTCAGCAGACTGCATAGATTTGATTATCAAAGACTCTGAGACGTGGGTGAACTCAACGTAAGCCTTTTGGGAACTCTGAGTTTCTTCTCACTGTGTTTCTGCGGCATCTGACCTGTTTAGATTTAATTTGTTTTCTTTATTTATGTACAATAGTAACGATAATGTATGTGGATTATAAAATAGACGTGTTATAAACATTGTTATTATTATTTATAATGTTTCTTTATCATAAGATTTTATACAATTGGTACTTAATTAAGTTCATTTCTTTTGGGGGACTTGAATGTGGGGAGGTTGACCCTGTGCAATCCTTACTGAAAATCCTTAGAGACTAATTCTGGGTCTCCAGCTGCTTTTCTATGGGAGTTGGGGTTTTTTAGGCATTGGAGAAGGGCAATGAAGTGAACTCTGGCCACCCAAAGGTTACATCTGTGTGTATTCATTTTCCTCCACTAGAATTCTTCTTCTTCTGCAAAATGTTATACATTAGCATTTATTGGATCAGGATTTAAAAGGAGCCAAGATTCAATGTATTATTTGTACATCATTATTTCTCAACTATCTACAACAGACTATTCACTAGGATTGGTCAGAGAAACTTTGATGGAACCATATTCTGTCAAAATATGCAGTTCTGTCAACATCAAAATACTTCATGAAATCAGGTCCATTTTGTTGCAAATTCATTTACAAAAAACAGAAGGGAAAAAACTTCTGAAAGTGTTGATACATACTATTTTAACCTTTTTGGATGAAACATTTTCATTTTGAAATGACTTTTTTTCAAAATTATTTATCTTGTATTGTATTATATATTCTATATATACAAGAATAAATATATAAATACAATATTCAATTTAATGTTGTCAAATTTTGATTGATCTAAAACTAATTTTTTTCAGACTTTTCCTTCATGGAGAATTTTGAACTTTTCAGGTTTTGTTTCAATTCTGAATGAAGCCAAATTTCAAAATCCTTTGTGAAACAGCTCTTCCTTTGTCCTCTCAGTTCTAGTATTCACCAAATCTTTGATACTGTATTGCATGTTTTTGCAAGATAAATTACGGCAAATATTTGATTTAGATGTCAACTCATTTCTTTTTACGCTCTTTCAGTTAATAAATGTGACAGCTTTATGGAGTCTGGGAAGAAGTGTCTATATTTTTTAGCTATCTCATTCTTGTGCAATGCAGTTAATGAATTTCCTAAGTAGCAGAAAGCACACTATAGACCTCCCTCACACTGTCTGTATTTAAAGAAAGAGGTGCCCTCTGTGGTTCCCCAAAGGAACAAAAAATGCAAAGGAGAATTTGATATTAGATTTAGCTTCCATTTTTTGAAAAGTTTCTAGACCTTCTCCCTGTAGTGAATGAGTAAAATGATGTTAAAATGATCATTATCCTTGAAAACAAGTCACTGCATTTCATAATGATCTCAGATTATTCACTATGTCCTCATGGTCATCCAGAGCTGTCAGTGTGTGGTCTGGAAAACCATAGCAAGTCCCTGGATTTGTTATTTTGAAGCAGTATCACAGTTAATACATTATTGCAGGGAGAGGGGGCTGAGAAAGAAGGTGGAAGCAAAATATTTTTTGTAACTTGGAAACATGCTAAGACTGGCCCTGTTTAAAGTGCAAAAGTTACTTAATGTTATTAGATTCTCAAACAAAAGATTTTAAACTAATTCATGAGCTTTGTATAGCACATGATTTACATTTTGGGAGAAATAAGAAATGTTGCTTCTATTTTACTTTCATACTTAAAATTCCCTATTAACCCCAATGGTATTCAAAAACATTTCTTATTTTTCTGGAACAAAACAAGTGTCAAAGTCATGATACTCCCTCCAAAAATAAAAAAATCCAGTTCCTACACATTTGTAATTATTAACTTAACAAAACCTATTAGAGCAACATTTGGAAGATACTCAATTTACTCCTTTCCTTTTTCATGTTTCTATGAATTATAGATGAGTTTTGTGCATGTGAATTTCAAAGCTGCCATTCTCGGATCTTTGAACTTCTAATAAGTTAAAGTCTTCTATCTTGGAAATTTAAAGAACTGGTAAAACCAATTACTTACCAAATTAGCTTTGAATATACATAGTAGTTTAACATGTACACATATCAGTAATCCACATTCCTTAATTTTAAATTAAAAATTAGTTCAATTACTCAAAAAAGTTCAGAATATTGTACATTGCTGTGGATTTAGCTCCAGTACCTTCTTTTATATTTTTCAATTACATAATAAGAAACTGTTGGAATTGACTCAGATTCCACCTTAGCTTAATATATTTTAGCAAAATATTTACTATAACTTACCCAAGGCCCCCACAATGGCAGGGAAATGGCAAAGTAAAATAACCTCAGAAAATCCTGGCCCACATCCACATGCTGCAGAGGAAGGTGAAAATCCCCCATGGTCACTGCCAGACTGACCTGGTGGAAAATTCCTTCCTGACCCCACATATGGTTAGCAGTTAGACCCTGAGCATGTGAGCAAGGACCAGCCAGCCAAGCAATTAGGGTTGCCAACTTGGTAGTATTTAAAAACCGGACACTGCAGCAGGAGTGTTGGAACTTCCCTTGCCCTGCCTCTTCCCCACAAGGCCACACCCCTGCCCCGGCTATTCCCCTGATGCCCTGCCCCCATCCACTTCTCTTCTCCCCTCCCCCATGTCGCTTGCTTATTTTCCCCTCCCGCCATCCAGATCAGGATGGACTTGCCTGCAGAGCCGTGGCTTAGAGCTGCAGCCACCCAATAAAGGTAAGAGCCGGTAAGCCCTGGGTGAGTAGGGGCTGGTGCAGGTGATGACCTGGCACCTCTCCGCCTCCCCAACTCGCAGTAACCGGACTTTGGGTATCCAGTCAATAGATCTGACCAGACACTGTCAGGTCCCCTTTTCAACTGGATTTTCTGGTCAAAAACTGGGCATTTGGCCACCCTACAAGCAACTGAGAAAGAGAATACTGAGTGCAACTTCAGAGCCTTGCCTCCCCTGAATCCATCTGATCCCCAGGCCCATGTCCCATCTGCAACTGTGGCCATCCCTGATGCTTCAGAGAAAGGAGATTTAAAACAAAAACAGAATATATGGGTGAGAGGATAAATCCCTTTCTGACCCCCTGCAGGTGGCCATTAAAACCCTGAAGCATGAGTTATTAGGAACATAAGACAAAATCCGAAAGTGAGCCCCAGGGCTGTTGAGCCCTACACCCCCACCATCACAAGAAACCCCGTTGCACAAACACACTCATAAATATGTCCAGCTCTCTCTCAAAACTAATTAAATTGTTTGCCCTCACAATTCCTAGTGGGAAGCTGTTCCAGAACCTCACCTCTGTGATGGTTAGAAACCTTTTTCTAATTTCCAGCTTGAATTTGTTCATGGCCAATTTGCAGGATCAGGACCTTGGAAGAAACTAGAATTCCACATTTTTTTAAGAGATTGGTCTGTTAGTAAAGGAGAAACTCTATTAAGGTCAGACATACCAAATTTACGCTGCAGGAAGAAAGTGTTAGCAAATACACTGTTGGGAATAATCCTGAATTAGGTGAACTACATGGGCTAGACAATCTAAGAGAATAATTTTTAGAGATGGGCAAGGTCATTTGATGCTCAGACCACACAGAGTCCTACCCAGAAATACTTTTCCCCACTGGGGAATTAGAGGTTAAACTTGAGCTTTGGTTGGAAGTGAAAAAAGTAGCATGGTCACCTCGTCCTCCGGGCCATCCCCAGTGGGGTGCAGAGCCCGGGGAATTTTTCCCAAGAACCCCTTGTAACATTTTGCAAACCCCGCAGTTCTTAGAGATATGCAGCCACTATTACGCCCCATAAGAGGGACAACATGAACTCCACTCCACAGCTGGCCAGGTCTGCTGATTGATGCCATAGCGGTGGGGTCATGGCCACGCCACATCGCTGCTCCATACTCATCCGCTTTTTGGGTGGCTCAAAGTGCTAACCCAATGAAGTTCTTGAGTAAGAGAGAGCACAAGAGCTACAATTGTCCTCATCAGATGGGGGGAGGGGGGATTATAATATGGCTTACATTTATTTAGGATGGAATCTGAAGTCACTGAATACTCACTGGAATTCATAATCTTCCAAGTGACACAAATATTTAGAGGAAAGCAGATATAGATTACAATACATGGCTTCTTGGTCTTCTAAGTAGTACTTATTCTGACTCTGCCTAATCTACTAAAATACTAATCTTATGCATTTAAACCTTTCATAGGAGAAGCATGGCATCCAAATGTTTCCACTTTTTCCTCAGATGTTCCTCCATTTGGAATATAGACCATTCTGCTTTATATGGTCTGATTCTCTGTTGCCTTCTACTTTGTAGCTTGTGCAAATTAAGTGTTCAACTCTACCTCATCAGGATGGTTGTGCTTTACACCCACTTGGCATGGGCTTAAAGCACTGATCTATTGGGCCAACAGAGTACTCAGATTCACTGAAACTCATTTGGGCATGCATGTCCAGTTACAGTGAAACTCTGCTTCTACGGGCTAATCCTGCAGTCCTTACTCAGAATGCCAGTTCCCATTATAGGCAATGGGAGCTTGGTATACCTGTCCCAAAGATGCTGTGCCTCTCTGTTGCCCTATCTTGCTCCTGCTCCCAACTCCTCCCTTGACATACTGTACTTTTCTCTCCAGCTACTATGACCTATCGTCATGGATGGATTTCCCCTCTTCTTCTCTAAGCTCCTTGAATTGGTTATTTACAACAAGCCTTTGAATTCTAATTCTGCTTAACGCTCTTCAAACACCAATCTGGCTTTAATTTTCTGATCTCCACTGAAACTTCTCTCAAGAAGTTTTCCAGCCAAATCTCAGACCTTTATCCTGACCTCTTCCTCCTTGACCTATCAAGGATAATGCATCATCAAATGTCCTTTGTTCATTTAGTTGACCAGTGTGTCTTATCTTTAACTATAATATTTCATACTATAATATTCTGTAGCATATTTAAGAATTGAAGTCTTAGAAATATGAGTTCTTAGAGAAGTATTCCACTATTACAATTTTGCTGAGAAAATGTGACCGGGTTTTTTATGTACAAATTAAATGATGCACAAATTAGTGAAGTGTGATTCAATAAGGTTCCACTCTACTCAGTATTCCAAGTTACATTTATATTATTTTAGAAGCAGAAGAATTTGAGTTTAAGTGATCAAAATTATACTCACCTTCTCTGACTTTGGTGCCTCCAAGGACTATGGCAGATATACCAACAGATGAGGACAACAGCCAGATACAGATATTGATTATCTTTGCCTTGAGAGGAGTGCGGAAGTCCAGGGCTTTCACGGGGTGACACACAGCAATGTATCGATCAACACTCATCATGGTCAATGTGAATATGCTGGTAAACATGTTATAATAGTCAATTGAAATAACTATTTTACACAGCACATCCCCAAATGGCCAAGAGTTCATCAGGTATTCAGTGCTTTGAAAAGGCATAGTCGTAGTAACTAAAGCATCTGCCATAGCCAGATTGAAAATATAAATGTTCGTTGCTGTCTTCATCTTTGTATACCTGAAGTACAAGAAAAATAAATCTTAATTATAGCAATACATTCACATATGAAGCTAGTGTATTAGGGAAACTGTGTTGTAACAATCTTTTGGACAAAAATGCAAGCACGTTCCAGACTAAGGGATTACATTAAATACGTTACATTTAGTCTCTCAGCTATATTGCTGCTGCTGTATCACCAATTAGATTTACTTGCCAGAGGCAGAAATGGATTTTTGAGTAATTTTAATGGGATCATGTAAATTAGTCAAGCCATTATAAAAATGCTAGATTTAGTTTCATCCTCTAAAATCCAACTACAAATAAATGAGAATATAATTTGCTTCATTTGCAAGTGATAGAAAATTCTAGCAGTTCCTTTCCTTACAAGCATCTGAGAATACATCTACACTGCAATAAAAGATCCATAGCATGGCTGTGGTTGGCCCAGGTCAGCTGACTTGGACTTGCGGGGCTCAAAGTGTGGGACTAAAAATTGCAGTGTAGATGTTCCGGCTCAGGCTGGAGCTCAAGCTCTGAAGCCCCGGGAGGGAGTCGGGTCTCAGAATCCAGGCTCCATCTTGAGCCCTAGCATCTACACTGCAATTTTTAGCCCCACAGCCTGAGTCCCATGAGCCTGAGTCAATTGACCTGCGCTCTGAGATTTGGTGTCATGGGTTTTTTATTGCAGTGTAGATGTACCCTTACTGCTTGTTGTTGTTTTTTTACAGAAGTAATGGGTATCCTCGTCTTACCATGCTACAGCATGAATAATTCATTAACCATTACTCTTGCAGGGCCAAATCCTCAGCTGGTGTAAATTAGCATCTCTCAATTGATTTCACTAGAGCTATGCCAATTTATACCAGCTGAGTGGCCTGTAGTGTGTAAAATAAGATACCTGATTAAATAGGCTACTAGAGTCCATAAAAATTACATTAATCATAGCAATATTTTCTCTATGTACATTCAAGCAAAACTGATATTTTATTGGTTTGTGTAACACTGATTAAGAAATGTGGCCTGCAATAGCATACAAAACTATGGGGGCCACATTTTCAATGGTGGGCCCTTAAAGTTTCTGAGATGGCACACAACAGAATATTGATTGTTTCTCATCATTGTCGATGTGAATATGCTGATAAACACTAGTCAGGCACCATTATTCTTGGGCAGTTGTGGTCTTGCTGATTGTAGAAGAGACTGTGTCTCAGGAAACCTGGATCTGCTTTTGACTCTACTACTTTTCTTTTAGAGAGTACTTTTTCCTCTATAGATCTGATAGGATAAGATTCACAACAACTTTTCCTTGTTCAAACTTGTTCTAACCACAGATCTCAAATGTGTGTGCAAACAGGCATTAATGTTCCTAACTATCTGCTTGGGTGTGTAATTAACTGATTTGTACCTGAAAACGTAGGATTTGTGAGCACCACAGTTTGTAACACAGCCACTTACTCCTGAAATCTTAATTTTTAATATAAAAGTAAATGTATAAAGTCTAGTAATGAGAAGACTTTCATGAGTCCTCCCACACAATTACCTCTCCACAAGTGCTCCCTCAAGCTAAGCCTTATGGGCATTATGGCCCCAGGATTAGTGTCCAGTCAGGTTGCAGTAGCAGATGTCTTTCGCAGATCCCCTGCCATCAGACTGTTTACTGCTGTCCGAAGACCCTCATAGATTAGAAGGAAAAATTGTCTTTTCTGCTAGTCTCCTGAACCTGCAAGTTGAGGGAACTTGAATCTCTCACCCAGAAGCACTAGTGACCATGGGTGAGAGGGCACCTGGCTTCATTGTAGCCTAGCAAACACTTTACACTGTAGAGAATTCTTGTGACTTTTACTTTGTCATCATTGTTGACAAGAGGCCTTTGATACTCAGCAGGGGAGATCCCCTTGAGTTACAAAAGTGCCTTTTCTTTATCCCATGAAATTCCATTCAGATTTGACTGAGATAGAAAGTGTTAAAATTGTCATTTTCATTTTCTCACTTGCACCCACAAAAAAAGTTTTGCAGCCTGCCAACATCACTGAACCAGTAGCGTAGCCGGGGGGGGGAGCAGGGAGAGCGGCCGCTCCCCCTTGAGCAGAAGCGGCGGAAGCGGCGCCTTTTTTTAGCAGCACTAAAAAAAGGCGCCGCTTCTTTTTAAGCACCGCTTCTTGCACTCACCCGGCGGTGCTCCGGGTCTTCGGCGGCATTTTGGCGCGGGGTACCACCAAAGACCCGGAGTGAGCCGCCGAAGTGCCGCCGAAAACCCGGAGCGCCGCCGGGTGAGTACAGGGGGAGGCACCTTTTATAGCCCCGCTCCCCCTGCGCTCCGGACCTGGCTGCGCTACTGCACTGAACATTCAAAAGTCAGGCTCATGTCTCCACCAAAGCAGCCCACACTGCAGTGAGAATACCTGAGAGCAGAGAGAATACCAGAGAATACCTGAGAATACCTGGAGCAGAGAGCCGGGGGTGGAGGGAACAGGCAGTCAACACAAGCGTCCCCACATAAGCCCTTTAACCCACCACATGGCCCCAGTGGCCCATTCTCCTCCACCTGCTGGAGTTCTCCCAACATTAGGAGCAGGAGAAAGATGAAGGCGGAGAGAGAGAAGGCACCAGTCACAGCTGGACTTCCTCTACACACACACACATCCTGGCCCAGCACCTTATCCCTTTTTGCTTTATCATTATTGATGTCGTAAGATCAGTTACCAGCAAAAAACATGGAACGGAGTTAGGTTCATTTTCATTGCTGTGACTGCCTGCTGGTTAGATTCAGAAATGCTTCTATTAGCAGCTATGGAGTCTGATTTGGAGTCAGACTGCTTCTTGGGAAGACATTTTGACAGACAATTAGTAAATGCACTGTAGAAGTAATCAGAAAGATGCCATCATGTGCTGATCCAGTTTTCAAAAATCACATATTACTTGTACTCTCCAACACATGACAAAAGAGTGAACAGATGTCTGGTTGACAAGCTGTCCTCTCTCTCCCCTGGTTTTTTATGACCTCAGACCATGGAAGTCAGTGGTATATGGGAAGCCTAGTTTTCCAAGTACCTTGCTTTGCACAGGCCTGCACTTGTACAGGGTGAAAGTATTGACTTAAAACCTCAAATTTTCCTAATAAAAAAGTTCAGGGATGCTGTAGAAAATTAAAATTATTGAACGAATAGTTTAACTTCAGCTGTGAGGAAAATATCAGTATCTGTTTTTAAATGTCAAGTACAGGACTAAGAGCAGAGTTGGATTTAATACAGCACATATAAGATGACTCACATTTACTGTCTTTCATCTAAAGTTCTCAAAGAGCTTTAAGAAAATATTTATAAACTATGGATCATATTTTACCCTCAGTCTTTGAACAACCCCGGCCTCCTTCCCCCATTAACTTCAGTGGAAGTTCTGTGCACAGAAAGAGGGTCAAATATAGCCCTTATATAATGGGAAATGTAACAGAGTGGCCGTTTTGACAATCCTACATAACAGTGAAAGGTTCCTCTCCTTAGTCAACCTAAGCTCAGGTGCTAGAAACTTGTATAAAGATGCAGAATAATTTCCACTGTGTTATATTTGTAGGTGGATCTTGTTATCTCCAGCTAGCATATAAAAGGGGTGGCTGGAGCCTCTCTAGTACTAACATACCTGGGAGGAATAGGCATATCTCACAGGAAAAACTTTGGCTTAAATATATGTTTGGATATTATTGTTTAAGTTACCAAACCCCAGGAAGAAAGATGATCTTAAAGTGTGTCCACTTTGTAAGGAGCAGAATGGAAATGCCATTTGTCTGCTTACAAATTATGGGTAAAATTCTCAAAAGCATCTAAGCAACTTCAGCACTTCGAAGCCTAAGGCCTGTTGACTTCCAATGACTTTAAATGAACATTGGCTCCTAAGTCACTTAGGCACTTTTGAAAAAACGTACCCCACTTCTTATTTCACCCATCACTAGAATGCACTCATTTCTGGAGTAGGATGTAGCAGCTATTTAATCGGACACATCAACACTTACACATGTGTTCAAGACAGCGAGTATGAGGGGGGAAAATCACAGCTAACGTAAACCTACGGGGAAATTTGAGGTTTGGTAGGCACAGTGTTATTAAGAAATTGGTACACATTCCAGAAAAGCATCAATATACTTATTAATATGTAAGGATTCTTTGACAATACTATTGCAAGCAGCGACAAAGAGAATGCGGATTTAGAAATTATAGTATTACATTAATGATTTTAGTTAAAGCTAAAAAGGTGGTGCAAAATCATTTTTCATCCAGACATAACTTTGATAAAATAACATTTTCAGGCTGAAATGTTCCACTTCAGTATGAGATCAATTTGTTTTGCATGAATGACAAATATACTACGACAACATTCTACAATAGTGGTTATTATGTGAAGTACAAATGTATTAAATAGAATGAGGCATAGCAAAGTAGTGGTATAGGAGGACAGCTGTCGCAATGAAATAAAACATACAAAAACAAACGTCAAACATTTCTTTAAGCTACAGATGGATGCTATCGTACTAGGCTCCTTTGTGTGAAATTCCATTGGATACAGCAGCAAGTGTTGCAAAGACAAGGGGCATAACTGGGAAAGGCCTCAGATCTCAATGTTATATTTAGGGTAAACTCAATACCAGTTGAATCAGAACATAGTGAAAGACTGGGACATATGAAGTAGAATGAATCTAGTTTTTATAGTCTTAAAGGTCATTTTAAAAGTTTACGTATATATGAAACTTAACACAGAGCCAGCATAGAGCGTAAAAATCAGTATGTTGCAACCTCCACATTCACATTTTAGGTCATGTGTTATCACTACATTCTGATGTCATGGCAGTCTCGATTTTATATTAGCGGGGTTCCCAGAAAACAAATTCACACTTTCATAGTAACCATTATTATTGTTATCACACAAATTCAAGAGTTGCCTGTCACTGAATTAGCTTTAACATAATAATTATAGGCTAAGACTTAAAAAAAATAGTTGCCTAAAGCTAGATTCCTAGGTCTGTATCTAGGCATCTAAATAAGTGGCTTGATTTTCAAGAGTGGTGAGTGCCCAAAAGCTCCCACAGATACAGCACTTCTGAAAAATCAGGCCACTTATTTAGCTGCCTTAATACAGACTTAGGAGCAAAACCTGAGATGCTCATTTTTAAAATTTTTGCCATAATGTTTATTTGTTTATTATAAATATTATTGTAACTAGTTACATTTTTGTACAAAAAATGTTATTAAAATATTAAACATGAATTGCAAAGGATTTTTTTAAATAGGTTAGTTCCCTTGTAATATCAGTGCTGGCTGGGTCATCTGCAGGGAGTCAACCTGGGAACTCTGGACAAAAAGCATGAATCTCAGCTGCTACAGCTAAAGGACTAGGTCTAATAGCTCAAATGGAATAATAGCTTTAACCCTGTATATATGGTTTAGGAGGATAAAGAGCCACACCATGTTGGTATGAATTACACATCCCTGATTATAGAAATTCATCTCAACTTTCAAAGGTCAACATGAGTTAAAAGCCACACATGGGCCTCCATTTATAACTACATGCCTGAATGAGACATCTATGGGGCTTGAACTCAGGTCAAAAAGTTTGAGTTTCTATGCTTGAGCTAAAGTACTGAATCTGTAACTTCAAGGACAGGACAAGACTCATAAAAGTCCAAACATGGTCTAGTCACTCACTGAGGACAAAGCCACACTGCATTATGAATCCATCTTTTTTTTTCCTCTTTGGATAAAGAAGATTCAAAGGGGTTGTTTGTTTTTAATTAAGAAGAAAGCTTCTGTTTTACCTTACAAATAGCAGTAATGTCAAGTCTGGTGCCCCATGGTTTTGCTGAGAAAGCAACCAGACTCAAAGATATTGCGACTTCTCACACTTGAAAGGAGAAAGATATTAGATTTTAAGAAACACTTCCTTTATCCAAAAACTTAGTGATTTAAGTTAAATAGGGAATAAAAACGGACAAAAATTACAATTTTTAAACCATCTAGTTGCAAATCTCTTTCTCTTGCAATAGCTGAACTTTCTCTTGCCCACATCTTGAGATGTTGCCATTTCACTAGCCTTGCAGTCGTCAGTCTTCTAGCTTAGACAGGATGAGAACTTCTAATGTAAGGCAAAATGGGGGCTCTTGGAAACAGCCCCACTAGCCCAGAACTCTGTATATAGGGAGCTGAACAACCCACTCTGATGCTCTGCACTCACATGGGTCCAGTTCACCACTTCCCTAGTGAATGCTGCTCCTCTGTCCATGTAGCATTCTTCAGCTTCACCGTTCCTCTTTCCTGCAGTGAGGTTTTGTTGCAGGACGCCATAACCTCCCTCGGTATGTGTCAGTGGCTCTGGTTCTGCCTGGCAGTTCCTGAAGAACCAGGTGCTTTGTATGCACCAGTTGTTGGTGCCACAAGGAGAGACTCTATCCTTCACTTGAATGGAGTTGTCTGTGCCGATGGATGCTGTCGGCCAGGTGTCACCCTATGCAAGGCACAGGTCTCATTGCTCATGGGGAGAAGTGATAATGGCTCCAGTAGAAGGTTGTCAGAGTGCCATTTCCCCCTTTCTTCCTTTGCAAGGGCTGTGGCGTCTGAAGGGCTAGGGAATGGTTACCTCTGAAGATCCTGGCTAGTGGCAGCCAAATCTTTTTAAGGGAACTGAGTTTGTCAGGCTGTTTCTGTGGGAGAGTAAAAGCGGGGTGGAAATTCAATACACAAAAACAGAGGCTCTGCGGGTACGCTGCATGAATACTACTCATGGGGAAACATCTTCAGCTTGTTCTCAGAGCAAGGCAAATGGCCTCTGCTGTACCGTGGAGATAGAAGAGAGCACTGGTAGCTGACATTAGGTATGCTCCATCTGATAACTGTGTAGCTGAAAACTAGGACACATGAGAGTTGCATCTTAAACGGGCATTCCGTTAATGCTCACTGGGGTGTCAGGGAGCATTCCGAGTAGTAAGGGTAAGATGCTATACATCTCAGAAGTTGTAAGAAATAAAAATCACACTATATGACATATGGGCATCCTTTGGGGGTGCGGGGAGGTGCATTGACCGGTCTGAATGGTCCAAATAGTAAACTATATGGAACTCATTTCACCTTCCCGGAGAATGAAAGACTGAACCTGATTAGATTTGAACCTGTGGCTCCAGGAAGAATATTCCAAACTTGATGGTTGGAGCAGTAAACAAGGCTTCCCAGCAGGGCCCATAAAGATCCATTGTGCCTTTTTTTGCTCCCTCCCTCCTTTCCTTTTTAAATCATTTTCTTTATGTGCAGAAATCACTTTTGTCAAAGACACCCCTTCCTCATTTGCATTCAATGTATATATCCTAAGAATCAAACTCTTTTTCCTTTCCCAAGTTTCTTCCCTCAGAGCTAATTCAGTTGGTACACTCATGTCTGCCAATAGGCTGACACCTGATGCACATGTTTCTTGGGAGCCACCTCTCCAACTCAACAAATGAGAGTGCTAGTAAATGGTGTATTAGCGTTGTTTGAAACAATAAGGCAATGGGCTGCACACCACAGTTAGGTAAATAAATAAGAATTATCCCCATTTTATAGATGGGAAAACTGAGACACAGAGGGGTTAAGTAACTTGCCAAGGAGTAGAGCTGGTCAAAAATTTTCCAGCAGAAACAATTCTAACAGAAAGTGTCATTTCATCGAATATCTAAACTTTCCATGGCAATGTGTCAATTTCAACAAAATTTCACATAGAAAAAGCTGAAACTAAGCATTTCAATAAGGTCAACCTTGTTGGAATGGAATATCTTGATTTTGCATTTCAAAATTATTTTTGCTTCAAATTTTATATTCAGTCATAAATTATAATAAAATCAAACAATTTTAAAAGACAAAATTGGAAGAAAATATTTAAATTTCATCAAAATGGAATGTTTCAGTTGACCTAGAATGGATTTTTTTTTTTTTAATGAAAAAAAAAATTGTTTTCTTTCCAATTAATTTCAAAATATTGGCATTTCCAAACTGGAAGTCGAAGTGTCACCCAGCTCCACCAAGGAGCCAGTGGTTAGATCATTAAACTAGGATGTCAGAGACTTGGCTCAAGTCCTTGCTCCATCATAGACATTCTAATGTGCCCTTGGGCAAGTAATTTAGCTTCTCTGGGCCCCAATTCCTCATCTGTAAAATGGGATTAATAGCACCACCTCCTAGGACAGTGGTCCCCGAACTGTGGGGCATGCCCGTAGCCCCCTAAGAGGCATGGAGAAACATTTGGGGGGGGCACACAAGTTAATGAAAGTACAATAAAGTAGTAAGAGACTGACAAGGGACAAAGAACATCTTTATAGCAGTAGCACATAAAAGTAATCTGAGAAAGACCTGAATACATTATGACATTTCTTAATAGAGTATTCCTGTTACACAGGATGCCATTAAATTCAATGATGCTTATTTTTTTTCTAAGACATTAGACAAACCAGAGCCGTACAAGCTCCTCTTTTCCCTGAGGAATGAACACACATAGCTGTGACACTGCCTGTTGTTAAAACTGTTTTTAATCCTAGAGAATTATTCAGACCACTGGAGGCTTGCGAAATAATTTTCAAAGAAATACAGGATTGGCTATCTTGGAGTTTGATGACAGAGGTTCTTCCGAGTAGGTGACCTCATGGGGCAATCAAGACAGAGCACATTGAAGAGGTGAATCCAGAATGAGTGAAACGACAGACACAACAGCTCCCATGGTGGCTGTGTACAACATTGTGATAGCAATTCCATAATTAAAGTTGTAACTCAGTTTCCGCTACAAATATGCCTTTTCATCCCCTCTAGCTGTCTCAAGAAAGCACCATTTTGCCTGAAATTTTTCCAGCGAACTCCCTAGTCAGAGTCGAATTTGCAGGGGGCAGGAAAAGTTTTGGTGTAAAGGGACAAAGCCTGTTTTCATATGAAATTTTAAAAATGTGTTTTTCCCTTTTAGAAGCATATTCTAAGGTCTTTGATGTTGTCATATCTCAAAAATGGCTTGCTGTAGAAATGTAATATAGACACTTGTAATGTAATATAAACATTGCTCAAGTGATTTATGTAGGCAATGGGTAACTGGACATGGGTGGAGCCTCATTTCTTGGGAGACAGTATCAGGAAGGTAAATGGATCAGTAGATTGGAAACAATGTCTGTACTACCCAAGATAAGGGGGAACACCCATGGAATCATTCAAAATGGGCAAGATAACAATGGACAAAAAAGGCCTGGAACGTAAGATGAGGTAAAAAGTAAATCGTGTATGGACAGTGTGTGGACAGAGCATGTTGTAAAGGGATTGGTTTCTCCAAAGTAACCAAGCCAATCCTAAAATGTGTAATGCAATGTATAGTAAATGCAATGTAATCTGTGTAAATGTATATAAAGGAAGAGATTTTCTGTTTAACTATGAATGTGTGGTATGCCCTATACCCCTCCACCATGCTTGAGTCTAAGCAAGTCTGTGTAGCTTAGATTCCTTTATTTAGCATACAGCAAAGAGAAGAGACTGGAGTAAAATGGAGTTCTTGGACAACTGAGTGCAAGAGGTCTTGGGGGAACCCCAACACAGTGGTATAGTGACTCAGATCCCTTCATCGGGAGCAGGTAATGTATACATCCCTTAGTGTGAGGGTAGCAACCTAGCATTAAGGGAAATGGCATTGGAAGGGTTTAAAGGTTTAAATATGAAGCACTATGCTTCCTGAGCACCATGCTGAAGAAGTGGATTAAATCTAAGGGCAAACCCTAAAGAAGTATTCGGGTGAAAAAGGAAATCCAGAGAGTGGTATTAGATTTTTTTAAAAAAAGAATGCTTAGCAGAGCACAGCAGAGCTCCGTTGAATGCCATAAATAAATAATTTTTTTGCAGAGCACAGCAAAGGTCTGTAGAGTGCCACTGAAATTTTCAAAAAATAGGACCCATTGGTAGCCATGGACAAATAGTATCTAGGTTTTTTGTTGGTTTTCTTTTGTTTTGTTTTTAATCCTCAGTCCGGATCATTGCAGCAGCAATTTTACAAAGATTATTTCTGGTGGCTAAAACTTTACAAATGAAATGCGCTACCCAAAAAAGCACAAAGAAGAAATCAGAGTTGTAGAGCAGGAAATAGACTAAATGGAAAAGATTCCAGAGAAGACAGAGAGAAAACTGTGTCTGTTACCTTTTTGCATAAATCCAAAGTAAAAAGCAGCCATCCTTCAAGGACTGTATTCCTTCAAGGACTGTATTTAGTGAGTACAGCTTCAGACAAAGTGTATTAAGTTACAGGTTAAGTGAAAAAAACATAAAAGATAAGTTCAGAGACACTGAAAATAATCAGCTGAGAAATGTGTCACTTCGAAAAATAAGTAAGTGATTTGAGGAAAAAGAGTAAGGAGTTAAAAAGAGCTTTTGCACAAATTGACACTGCAGAACTCGGCGGGGACTAGATAGTTGGGTGTAGTACAAGTAATAAAGTGTTAAAGAGGATGTTAAATGTGTTGGGGGTTTTTAAGGAAGAGAATGGTTGGTTTAATACTTAAACCCAGTTACAGCAGTATAACTTGGTGCCATCATGCCTGGCAAAATCCTTAGTAACCAAACAAATTATGCAAAATGGAGTTTAAGTGATGACAGCTACCACGACGATGTTTTTTCCCCCACTAAGAGTTTAGTATGTTTTTTCCCCCACTAAGAGTTTACTGCCCTTCTAAAGGAAATGGGTCCTTCCCAATGAACGTGTTTGTAAATGATCAGTTATGCCGGCTGCTGCAGGCACAGGGACAATCTGATTTAAATTGTTTAACTCTGGATGATTTAATTAAAATCACTTAAAAGGAAATAGGGCTTAACTGCTTCCGAATGTACTAGTGGGGATGTAACCTGGGCATAGAAAAGGGAGGTAATAAATTGTAGTACTAAGTTAAAGGAAAAAATAAATGAAATATCAGCTGAAACTCCCAGTCAGAAAAGTTCCTGATGAGGTAAAAAGGAAGTTGTGTGTGGATACAGCAGGGATTCTTTCCTATAAAGTAATCAAAACAAGTGATGCTATGTATAGTATATGTCAGGTAATGTGTAAATACATATATAGGAAAATGTTTTCTGTGTAACTTTGGATGTGTGGTACACTCTATGCCCACTCCCTACGCTTGAGTCTAATCAATTCAGCATAGCTTTGCTGTATGCCAAAAGCCATGTTGCTGTATTCGCTGTATGCCTGATAAATGATTCTGAGTGACAAGAGTGGAGTTGAACTGAGTTCTCAGGCAGTTGAGTGAAAGAGTTCTCAGGGGAACCCCAACAATTTATAATACCACCAAGCTTTTATATAGCACTTTTCATCCATTGATCTCAAAATACTTTACACGGGAGATAAATATCATCAGCCCCCTTTTATAGGTAGGGAAACTGAGGCAAAAGGAGGTTAAATGACTTGCTGAGGATCCAGGTCAGTGGCAGAGCCAGGAATAGGAACCAGGTCTCCAGAGTAGAGATGGGCAGATAATGGATTTTCCAGTTTGCTGGCAATTTAAAAAAATCAAAAGTTTAATTTTGGGTCATACCAAAAATGACATTTTTGACAAGTTTTTGAAAAGTTTTGAGTCAAAACAAAATATTTTGGTAATGTTAAAAGGAAACATTTCATGTTTCACCCTCAGTAATTCTGACAAAAGCCAAGGAAAGGTTTCATAAAACAACTGGAGGAAGAGGAGGCGGTGATGGTGCCACCCACTCACTCTTAAGCTTTAGCCCAGTGGCTAGGGCACTCACCTGGGATTTGGAAGATCCCAGTTTAAATCCCTGCACCAGTGACTAATCATTTATAAAAAGCAGAACAGCTTCAAGAGGAGAAATAGAGAAATCCTCATGTCAGAATATCCTGTAGGCCAGTGATTAGGGTATTCTTCTGCAATGTAAGACCCACATTCAAATCCTTCCTCCTCATCAGGCAGAAGAGGGAATTGAACCTGGGTCTCCCACAACCCAGCTACCTACCCCTAAGCTTATAAGGGACAAGGCTAAAGTGTACAAGGGGAGAGTAGCTGCTTCCTCTGCCTCAGTCATTTTATGAATCCTTTCCTTTGTTTTTGTTAAAATGGAAGTAAAAAGGAAACGTTTGGGTTGAAAGGAAATGTTTTGGTTCAACATTACTGAAATAGTTTGACCATTTCAACTTCAGTTAAAACTAATCAGCAAACTCAACATGAGTGCACTAATAGTTTTAGTTCACCAAAAAGTGCATTTTTGGACTAACAAACTATTTGTAGAAAAATGTCACCCAGCTCGATTCTGGATTCCCAATCCACCAGGCCACACCCCTCCACTAGTGCCACTGACTTCTTGCTCCCTCTTTATCTTCTACCTTACTTCTATCCCCCACCCCACCAGGGATGGAATGGCTGAGTTGGCGTTCTCCCTCTTCTAACATCACACCAGTAGGGTATAGAGTCCTCCAATGGTGGTGAAGGGTCTCTCTTTACTCCACTACCTAGGCTCTGATATGGCCTCTGTGGCAGGGTCAGCCTGCCCAGAACCCCTTGCCCACCATCTCTCTCAGAACATGGAACATTTAAACAATAGTCCCAAAGGAAATGTAAAATAAATGAGTCTTCTACCCTTCCTGAGCTATCCTTCTACCATGCTGTCTCACAGAGTACTGACTCTGTACTTTCTTCCTGGAGGCACAGCTCCAACCCAAGTCACTGACTCTTGGGGCTTCCTCCTTAGAGCGGTTCCTCTAATTTGGTCCTCCACAGGCTGGATCCTTATTCCCAGTCTATCTTCAGGCAGTCTAACTGGGGTTTAGCCATCTCTAGAGTCTGCCACAGACATCTCCTTTTCTCCTACTGCCCTCTCCCTTCAGGGCCAGTCACAGAAGACAACCTCCATTCTCTCTCTCTTTCCTTTAGTCACCAGTGACTGGACTTCACTTATTTTGTGCATTCCATGCCCACACCTCCCCTTTGAATGTGGTGTTATTGAAGAAGCCTGGGTATCTTTATCCTCAACCTCCTGTTCCCAGTTCTACTCCCTATAGATATAGGTTTTCTCTTCACCCCTTCTTGATACTGCCTTTTCTTCCACCTTTTTCTTCACTGTCCCTTCCTTATCTATTGAAGTGGAGATTCACTTCTCTTTCCCTCCCCATTGATTCTCACCACCTACGTTTTCTCCCCTTTCTTCTACAGCCTCCCCCATTGATGAGGGCCTCATTGAATGTCTGCTTTCTCTCACTCCTCTCTACCTTCTTTCCCCCACCCTTTCTTTACCCCAATCCCCTTCAACACAGAACAGAGCTCTCTTTTTTATCCTTCCTGGTGATGGGCCTGCAGGTGTGGGTTCTCATTTCTCCCCTTTCCACCTCCCCACCATCAGGGGTTCTTTTATCTTTCTCCCACTCTCTTCCCACAGAGTTAGACTCCCCCAGGTGGTAGGTGTTTTCTCCTCACTCTGTCTTTGCCCCTTAGTTCTTTTTTTCCTTTCTCATTGTTGTCTCTTGAGGTAGGGCTCTTCTCTACTTCCGTCTTCATCTTTGGTCCCATCTCCGAGGGGATGCAGTTCAAGAGTTCTCTTCTCATTCCTCCCTTTTCTCTCATGGGGGGATGTAGTCCCCAGGTGGGAACTCGCTCTCTCTCCCCATCCCTACTCTGGAGAGGTAAACTTCACTTCCCTCCAGTGTTACTATAGCCCGCTGAACAACTAGTGCTCAGGCAGAAGTCTGTGAAAGTCTGAATTTACTGACCAGAGGCCTAACCCAGACCAGTAGTCAGCTCAGACGCTACAGTTCTAAGTCAGGGACAATGGCTACATATTAGAGCTGGCTGGAAATTTTTTGACAAAACTTTGTCTTTTTGTTGTTGTTATCAAAGGAAAATGCCAAAAAAAAAAAAAAAAAAATTCACGGAGGCATTTTGATGAAATTTTAAAGGAGAAAGTTTCTCAGGTCTGGGATGAATGCACATAGAAGAGAGAAACTCAAATCGAAAACTTGAACTTTTTGATCCAGCAATGGACTTTTAAACAAAATTCCACCTTTTGAAAGGTTTTGGGTTTGTTCCACATTGGCACAAAGACAAATTTCAAAACCTCAGAAGTTTGCATGAAACAGAATGGACATTCTCCAGAGAGCTCAACTAGATATTCTTCTCCATTTGGGCATCTAGAAGGGTGAGGGAGAAGACAGCTAGTGAATCAAGGTCTCAGTTCCACCCCAGTCTGCTCATAAGCCAATTAAGTCAGTCTTTTGGGTTCAGGAAAGCTTAAGAGACACCTCCCTTTCTTTGTGGTTTAGCAAAAAGCTGTTTTAATAGCTCCAAGAGGGGTGAGGAATAGGGCAGACCTGCCCACTCTGCAGCTTTTGGCTGGATGTTAGCTGGTTTATGTAGCCCTAGACTGCTCCTCAATTCTTCTGCCCTTCCGCAGGTCCCCCAATGCTTCTATGGGTCTCCTGCATGTGATACAATATTGCCAACTTTCACAATCTTATCATGAGTCTCGTGACATTAGGTGTCTTATTTAAAGCCCCGCCTCCTTTAGGCAACTGATTACCAGAAGAGCTAAAAAAGTAGTAAACCAGAGTCTCCCCATGCCACCATCAATGCCTAGCAACAGTACTGGTGTTAGGAAGGGAACAGCAACATTAGCCTGAAGGAATTGTACAGAGTAGAAACAACAGTGAGGGACATCACATGAATACCCTGCCATGTCCGGGAAGTAAAAAAAAAAAAAAGAGGCACAACAGTGTATCCTCCCCCTTGAGACTGCTAGGGGCAGCAAGGAAAGGAGAAGAATAAAGAAATGAAATGGAAGAAGAAAATGACTCTCCCATGCCACTTTCTCCAAAGCTTCCCACAGAGCTGGTGTTTGTGGAGAACAGGAGGGTTTGTTGCCACATATATATTATATTTTTCACTGGATTATGAAAAATCAGATAGCAACACTCAATGCAACACCAACTGGAATATTTCAAATGAGGGTTTATTATATATTTTATATATTCTAATGATGTCAGAACATTTAAACCATTTGCCACAGAGAAATAAGGGGAGGAGGAGGGAAAAGATATTGTGAACAATCTCAGGCTTTTCTATGTAGAAATATAGGTAGGGGAGACACAAAGAGGAAAGCACAACAAAAAAGCTGGGGTGGAGAAGAGAAAAAAAATGCATAACTAGCAGAGGATGCAAAAAAAAAAAATTCAGGAGGGAAGAAGTAAGAGAGAGAGGAAATACACACGAGCCAGTATAATACATATTAGCTTGCTTTCAGGGTTGAGGCTCTGAGTTTATTTTGGCTGCCCATCTAGTTAATTGTCACTATTAGACTGACAGCTTAAAGAAGCTCTCCCCTTATGACTGAGGGTGTGTCAGGGAAAGACTCAGTCCTCCCTATACATTAGGAATTTTATTTCCTACTGTATGTAAAGGACAGAGTAGATAGCAGGCAGGAGTATCAAATTTGCAGCCTGGAGCAAACTAATTATTTCACACTGGCACACAGGCATCTTATTTACTGTGTTGATTTTTAAAGGGATTTTATTTTTATTTTTAAGGGGATTAATCTGATTGTAAATGTTCCCCCTAAAGTACATTGTAAATAACAACTACACTGTCTTCCCCTTAACTTCAATCTGAATCAATCTTGACATTTTTTCCTCATTTTGGAACTGCTTGACCCAAACGAGGCCAATTTTGTTCACCAGAACCTTTTGAATTCATGTCAGCTTAATTTTCATATACAGACTTCTTTTACTCAAGCGCTAAAACACTCCAGAAAGTGAATTTCACAGTGTTTATTGCAGGATTCAAATACATTATGAAGCAGGAGGTTTGAGTGATTTCACTCACCAAGAAGTGAGCTATAAACCTTCTGAGGTGCACTATCTGGCGTACTTTGATACAGTAATTGCACAGGGAAACGATAAAAATAGAGAGAAAAAGTCACACCCCATCATTTCCTGGGGATTAAAGATATCCATCAATACACCAGTGTAAATATGAGTGCATTTAAATGAGCTGTTTAGTGTGAACACCAATTAGTGCAAATAAATCTCTTTTGTCCTGTTATTTGGAATATGAAAAGCAACCCCTAACAATGCTTGCTTTGATTTTATCAGGCCTAAAAGCAATAATGGCATTTAATCCTGCAAACTATCATAACAGCCTAATTTAAAGAAAAATTATTCCCATCTTTATATTCAGAATTTCCAAATGTTTATAAAGTCTTTATCTTTAAAAAAAAAAGTCAGTAAAAGATAATATGATAATACAATAATGCAAACTGGAACCATAAACAATTCCCTTATTTTATGGTGCCTAGCCCAGGAAAAGGATACCTTGCAGAAGAAGTTTCTTTATTCTAGTTCATCTTTTTCTGTAACATTAACTGCTTCTGATCCTTGCAGGGGGGCTCTATCCACACATTTCCCATACACAGCCAGGCAGCACCTCCTCTCCTCCAATTCCCAGGCTACAGAATTTATAACTTTCTAATCCATTTCTCCTTTGGGTTTCTAGTTGTCCTCCCAGGCAAAAGTCAAAAATCTGAATAGCTACCAACTAGCACTTGGACTCAGCTCAATCACTTCCCTATGGCTCCTAGGGTATGCACCTTATATTTCCCGAAGAGCTTTCTCCCCACCCTTTCCCTTACGTCCCTTCCAATGGGGTATCATTTGAAGCCTCCTTAGTGTGGTACTCAAAAGCCAAACGGTTCTCCCCAAGATCCCTTACCTTATGATGACAAACATGACCAGAGAGTTGCCCACCAAGCCAACCACAAAGACCACAGAGTAGACAGCAGTGATGATAATGGGGATAGCTGGGGAAATGCTGGTGTGGTTCTGCTGCAAGTCTTCAAAGCCACCACTGGCATTATTGCCATATTCGGCCCAGCCCAGGAGCCAGCTGCTGCTGCTGGGGAGGAGGCAGGGGCCTGGAGAGCAGGTGGAGGGTGGCTCCTCACGGAAAATGTGTACGGGGGGCTCCATGGGGTCCATTGCAACCACAAGCAAGAGAGGAGGATGGGATAAGGATGGAGCCAGCAGAAGGCAAATAGGCTTGCAAGAGAAAAGAGAAAATGAAACACAATGTGCAAACTTTCCATTCAAACAGACCCGCATCGCAAAATCATGTGTGTGGGGGATAGGAGGGTCAATGGTGAGGAGGGGGAATAAGCAGAGGTTTAAATAAATACCATTTAACTAAATGCAATATTTTAAAATCTCTTCATTGTTTAATATAACAGGTAGGTGCTGGTAAATGCTCTATGAGATGCATGGCTAAAGTTTCTCCACTTAGAGATTACACGTTAGGAACAAAACAGAAGAGAGACCATAACAATTTAGAAACAGCTCAGTTCCACTCCTCTGGTTTCCCCCTCCCACCACATTTTTTAAGTCAAACAGTATCCTAATCTCTGGGTGTTCTTACTGCCGTGACTACAATGGCAGGGGTGGGGGTGGGGGGATGCATGCACCCCCTTCACCACGATGGTGTGCCTTTCTGCCCTGAGTTTTTTCCACATTCAGATGTGACACCTTTAAATTAGATCAACAAAATTTCAAAAATTACCTCTTTCAGTCCTGAAAAAGGAGCAGAGTCCCCAGCTGCTTTTAGGAGTAGTAGAGAAGCATCCTTTCAGCTGTTGGAGGTGTCACTGATCTTCTAGGACTTTTGAACCTGGAGCATCTATGCCTCTGGAGAGCTGAAAACGTGCTGGAGATGGAGCTGAATCCCAGTCTTTAGCTCCGAGGTGGCAGCAGCTGCTGCTGCTACAACTCCCAGCACTTCCCCCTTTTACACTCACACTCTCTCTGTCTCACTCGCACTCTGCCAGGTCTCCAGCAGCACTCTGCATTAACGCACACGTTCTCCTCTATCTCAGTCCCCGCAGCTCAAAAGCTCACATGACTTCAGTCTAAACACTGACAGGCAGACAAGTTGAAAGGAAAGACAGACAGTCAATTCTACACTCAATGAATGCATCATTTCTATACACTTTTCCAAGTTGCCTTTCCCCCTTTTTCCCCCTCCTAGGCAGTTTTAAGGCCTTCAAGCAATGACACTTGCTCCCTTACTGAATATTCCAAATGTTGCTAACTAGAAGACGTTAGACAAAGCAGGAATCTCAAATGAAACCCCTTTGACTTCCCTCCATTTCCCTATTAATGGAAAGTTTGCACATTGTGTTTCAGGATATATTTTGGGGAGGACAGAATGTAGATTCATGAAACTGGATCTAAACGGTTCCACATGGGAGGTTGTGTCATTATATGTATAGCAAGAAGTCAGTTAGGAGGGGTCTAGGGAAAGTTATAGGTAGAAGCTCTGCAGTGGAGCAGAAAGAGTGAGACAGTAGATTTATATAGATTATTCTTGTTCTTTTCCTCATAAGCTTCCTTGTACAGTGTTAAAAGAAAGCAACTCTTTTGTGATTCTTTGCCATTGTCACATGACACCATAATATTACATTCCACCAGAAACTAACCCCCCAGAGACCTGATATGTGTTTAGAGGGATTCCACCATAAACTATATCCCAAAGCAGCAGCACATGGGGGCAGAGGGAGGGGGTACACAACCCAAATCCCTAAAAGTTGAATATCAGATGAAAATATTCAGTCATGCAAGGATTTGGATCCTGAACATCATTCTGGATGCTATTTAATTAATCTGATCCCAGATGGGGGTGGAGAGTTTCACTGTGTTTCCTTCTAAATGACAAATTGGTGAGTGAAACAGAGGATCCTCTAGGTGCACACTCTGCAGCAGAAAGCGGAAACAGACTAGCTATCTTTGTAAGGATGCACAGTGGGGTAAGTAGGGCTTCCCCCAAGCAGACAACAGCAGATGACTGAGTGTAATGTGCTTCTGTGCATTTTGATGGAATTCAACAGGGTTCCTCTTGTTCCTTTTGTAATGCAGAGACTTCACTCCATGCTCTGATTTCAGCTGAAGAGTTACAAGTGACTAACAACAACTTAGAAAGGGGCTCCAAACCCACAGGCCGATGTGGTTTGAAAACCCAATCACAATGCTTGACGTTTTGCCAAAACCAAACCATGTGTCATAGCATACTTCTCTGCTCTCCAATACATAGACATAGCTGTGGTGTTTTAAATACATTTGAAACTACCAAAAACAACAGATGCAAGAGATGACAGAAACGTCCCTGAGTGAGTCATACGCATTTCAAAGATGTAGCATTAACTTATGGACTGCCATGAAAAAAGCTGCTCCCCACTGCTTCTCTTCTTCCTCCAGCTGCAGCCCATAAGCCAATCTTAACATATGGAAGTCAGACCTGGATTGACCAATATGCACTTGCACTGATGACCAGGAGGGGGAAAAAATTGAGTGGCACTCCTCAAATTTGGCCTGGCTGTCCCTCCATCATGACAGAGGGGCAGCTATGCTAAACCTGAGTGGCGTGGGGGTTGTGTAAGTGCAGGGCACGTGATGGGAGTGAGCAGAACTGGACCACCAGGATCAGAAGGAGCCACCCTAGCCTGGGATGGGAGCAAAGTACTGAGCCAGAGGAGTGCCGGAGAGTGACCAGATAGGTCCTGGGGGAAGCAGATGAGGAGCTGCAGGTGAGTTGCTGGTGGGCTCTGGCGTGAGTGGGGGGCTGTTGGGAAGCAAGCAGCTGTTGCAGGCAGAGGGGTGAGTTGGGGGTGCTATGGCAGGAGTGGGGGTGGGGGAGCAGTGGAGTTGAGGACTGGAATGTTGGGAGCTGTGGCTTGTGGGGCTGAGGTGTTGGGGGCTGCAATGTGTGAGATATATGTCAAGGTTTCTGGGATGTTGGTGGGGACTGGTGGAGAGTTGGTGGGATATATGTGGGTTGGGAGAGGCATTCAGGTGTCTGTGTGTGTGGTGAGGAGAGGAGAATTCTGGGGTCTGGGTTGGGTGGAGTATGTATGGAGCAGGGGCACTTTTGCTGTCTAGTTTACGAAAGGTGGGGGCTCCCCAATTTCCATAGTGCACAGGGACCCAACCTTCTTTAATCTGGGCCTGAGTGAAGTAGGGTGACCAAAGAGCAGGTGTGAAAAATCAGGACGGGGTGGGGGGTAATAGGCTCCTATATGACACAAAGCCCTGAATATCGGGATTGTCCCTATAAAATCAGGACGTCACTCTAGATTGAAGTGTTGGCTAGGGGGGAATTTACTGGCTGTCAAGTTTAATCTATAATTTAATTCAGTAATTTTCAATTACTTTTAACATTCTATTTGAACTTTTCCATATTACAGTTGTAATATATATATATATATATATATATATATATATATATATATATATATATATATATATATATATATATATGCGAGCCAGAATGTAGCAGCATCTTTAACACTCATTGGCTAACCATTTCATTGTGTGTTTTATAATAAACATTTCATTCTGACAAATATGAGGCTGCATTCTGGTCAATTTATCAATAAAGTGAGATTTACGATTGTTAAGTTGAAGGTAGGGTGGATGAGGAGGAAGTGGTTTGTTGTTCTGCAGTTACTCTAGGTAGATCAGAAATGTTCTTATGGAGAAAAAAAAAACCTGCTATTTTGGATGTTCCAGATAAATATAAAATGAAGAGGGTGAATAAATACAGTTAGATTAATTAATAACTGACCCCAAACTTTTTTAAAGTGTTCAGGTTTAGATAAGGGAACACCCTTCCTCTTCCCAACTTCCATTCTCCATCTAAGTTATATATAAGTACTGAGAATGGTTATGGCTTATAAATCTCAAAGGATCTTCAAGTACTAAAAGTGTATGCAAACAAGTATGCTCATCCTCAACTAGGGTTGCCAATCCTCCAGGATTGTCCTGGAGTCTCCAGGAATTAAAGATTAAAGATTATGTCCTGTGATGAAACCTCCAGGAATATGTCCAACCAACATTGGCAACCCTATCCTCGACTGAATGGAGTAAGTGTCCCCTACTATGGAATGGCAATTAAATGAGATGGAGTTTGGCCAGGCCACTGTGGTTCTTCCCTTCTCTTATGAAGAATATCATTTATAGGGGGAGTTAGTGACAACCTTTGTATTTAGGCTAACACTTTCCATTACAAAAGATTCTTGCAGCTCTTTTTAAGAGCTCTCTACCCCATCCATTCTTTGCTGCAGGCCTTTGAAATTCAGCAGGGAAAAAGCCTTCAGGCTACAGAAGTGCCTTTTTTTTAACCCATGAAATTACATTTGGATTTAGCTAAATTATAAACTGCCAGAAATCACCAGTTCCCTTCTCTTGCTTGCATGCCTGAGGAAAAGTTTGGCAGCTTGCCAAAATAACAACTGAACACATATGCTAAAGAGCCAGGTTCATGTCACCCAAACACTACCACAGTGGAAACAGCCCACACTGCACTGGGAAAGTTGGGAACTATCAAAGAATCAGAAACAGGGAGAGAGCCAGAACTCTCCCTCCCCCAATCAACATATAGATAGATAGATACCCTGTTCCATTCCCCTCCCAACCTCCAGAGGTCATCACAAGGGGCAGGAGATCCGTCAACTCACATGGGTAAAGGGAGAGAGAAAAAAGAGCTTAGCAATCCACCCAGCAGCCACGCCCTTCTCTGGGGACACCATATGGGACTGAAGATCCCCCTGCCTCCTGAGTGGTAGCGAGGTGGGGAGAGAGACATCCAAGCCAGGCCAAGCCCCTGGAGCCAGCAGATAGTGCCAGTAGTTAGTCTTGCAGCTTGAATCATAGTTTGTGCTACAGTAATGAAAATAAAGGGTTCCAGACCGGATGATGATGGGGGTGGGGATACAGGGCTGATATACATAGTGGAATTTGTTTTTTATTTTTTCCATTAAAAATAGGAGAATACATTCAAAATAGTATATTAAAAGATTATTTATGTTGTAAATTCAAGCAATCAAAAAGTTTTTAAAATGCCAGATTTGGCCTCCCCTTGTGCATATGTGCTATGGTATTCTATAATTACATGATCACATATTTTTTCCATAGGACCCCTGCTTCCTGCACTGCACAGATTGGATGCACAAGGTATCGAGATGCATGGTTGCCTATGCAACATAAATGTGATTGCACAGGTAGCCATATATCTGGCATTTCCTGTCAAATGCTTGACTTTGTAACCTCATTAACATATAGTTGTCCTGTATGTACTAGGATCTTTAATGAAAACAAGTAGGCAAGGCCTCAGACTCATCATCTCATTAGAAAACAAAACAAAAAGGCATATCCAGCAGCACAGTTCCCTCTAATAACATACTAGGACAGACAAAGAGTCCTGTGGCACCTTATAGACTAACAGACGTATTGGAGCATAAGCTTCCGTGGGTGAATACCCACTTTTTCAGATGCATGCGGTGGAAATGTGACTGCAAAAGCTCATGGCTGAACTTCACATTTCCACTGCATGCATCTGAAGAAGTGGGTATTCACCCATGAAAGCTTATGCTTCAATACGTCTGTTAGTCTATAAGGTGCCACAGGACTCTTTGTCGCTTCTACAGATCCAGACTAACACAGCTACCCCTCTGATACTAGGACATTAATTCAGTACTGATTCAGATGCAAGAGTAAAACCTATTGGATCACCAGCATTACTTTCTCTAGCACCTATGTGCCAGGCTGCAGCAAGGGACTGACGTCACCACCTCGGAAGAGTAGGTGTCTTTTAAGCTCTCCCATCTAAGTGCTAACCCTATTCATCTTCTGAGATCTGACTGGATCATGGCAGACAGTGGTGTTTCTGCAGGCTACTTGCTGTCTCTGTCATTTTGACAGATGTCAGATGATTAGGCTGTGAAGCCCTGTTTCTGCTAGAGTTTCGATTATCGTTCCCTGAAGATGGAATAGTCTTTTGAGGTTTGTAAGTTAAACTCTGAAGAAAGCTGAAAACTTGAAGTTCAGCCATGAGCTTTGGTGTGGGGACTATAATCATTTGCAAGGCCTCTTTTTAGTCTTCTGAGAAATAGTAAGTAGTCACACTCCCCCCTTGCCCTCCCCTCCCAAAGAAATCTGCTTGCTTGCTCCATTTTAGTCCACCTGATCATTATTTTTCTCTTTGCTACTGATTGACCAACGGCTACAATAAAAGAGAACCCGAATAAGAGAGAGTTTAAAGAGCTTTCAAGTGGCTTTGGTTGCCAAGGGAACCAAGTTCTCCTGTCTATATGCATTCAGAAATGATAGCTGTCTGTGCGAAATCTAGCTGTCAGGAATTTATATTTTATCCTGTTCCTGGGGGGAAAAAAAATATAAAATAATTATTCCTACATGGTTCATGTGCATGTAAATAGATATACTGTATTGTAAACACTCAAACTTCATTCTCAGGAGGCTCCATTTTTACCTGCCAATGAATGATGTTCAAATTCTGTTTTAAAGTAAGTCATTGGTATAGCCATCCATTGCTTCTTCGGGAAAAAAGCTCAACCAAGCATTGGGTCACCTTCCTCTTCTCTTTTCAGAACCCAGAATTCCTCCAGAAGAAAGATGTATAGGGGAGGGAGCCCTACAGTGAAACATAACCAACTAGGGAGTCTACAAGTACAATGATACAGTACCTGTCAAATATTTTCTGAATGAAGAGTGGTCAAAATGCTGAGTCAATAAAAGAGGGAGAGGATAAAGATTTGGGCACCAAATCTGACTAACCGCAACGCAAGGATTTAATTCCTAAATCAAATGGATAGAGAGGTCCTTCCCCTCTGTGACAATCTCTATGAAGTCACAACCAGTAAAACTGTTGGAAATGGCAGTCCATACAATCAATCCAGATTGCCTTCAGGCAATTTCCCAGTGGGCACTTTCCCATTGTGAGGAGTTTTCATCTACTTTCTCATAATATTAACCAGATTCAGGGCAATCTCACAGGATCTATGGTAACAATATGAAAGCAGGAGGGAGAAATGCACCTCCTTCCCTGATTGACTTTCATCCAATTTCTGCAACTAGGGATTCTAATGCTCCAGAAGAGCTGCAGTCAGCCACCTGTGGTTTGCATTCAATATCTTCATGGTGTTGGAAGCCTACTGAGAATACCTGAACCCTTCACAGGCAGAGATTTTTAGTGCCTTCCTTACAGAGAGCAACTTCTCAACCTGTGGTCAGGGAAACTCAGGAAAACATTTCTTGTCCTTAATGTTCTCCTAATTATTGTCTGGTATCTAACCACTCCTTTTGAGGAAGGCCATTGGGAAGGTAATATTACAGCATCTGATATCCTTCAATTCCTTGGTTTCCAACCAAGTAGGATATAGACCTGGACAAGATATGGCAATAATGTTAGTGTCGGTGGTTCATAATCTACTCAGGAGACCAGAGGGAGGTCAGCTGGTGGTGCTGATACTATTTGATCTCTCAGCAGACTCCTGTATTGTAGAACTTAAGACACTGTAGAAGTCACTGATGGGCTTCACAGGAACAGACAAAAATCACCTTAAAGTAGTTTTGTTAATTTCTTTTGGAAAGATCCCTGAGTTGCGCAGGCTGTCTAGTAAAATGACTACTATTCTTTCCAGATGGATTTCAGCTATTGGACTCCAGAAGACTCAGTCTTATTTCTTTTGCCGGCCTATCACTTTTTTTTTTTTAAATGGAGATATGCTTATCTCATAGAACTGGAAGGACCTTGAAAGGTCATTGAAGCCAGTCCCCTGCCTTCACTAGCAGGACCAAGTACTGTCCCCTGACAGATTTTTGCCCCAGATCCCTAAATGGCCCCCTCAAGGATTGAACTCACAGCCCTGAGTTTATCAGGCCACTGAGCTACTCTCCCTCCCTCCCCCATTTTTGTTGAATGTTTAAACAGAAGCCACCAAGAGAGATGTTGGGTGTTTTAGATTACTGTGTCATCAGTGTGTTTCTTTGTCTTTTTTTCATCAGGCTTAGATTGTTGATTTGCTTTTCAAATGTCTGACAGAAATAATGAACAGATAAGATGAAGTGAGTATACCAGATGCTGAAAAAAAAGACTACCAAGAAATATCAATTTTACTCAATCACCATCTGTCTGTTGGTTACACGAAAAATACATTGACTCTTCATGGGCAACTCACAACTCATAGAGCCTCAGCTTCTCCCACTTCCTTGTTCTCTTGTGCCATTGCCTTGCTCTTTACATCTTAATTCTTAACTAATTAATGGTATACACACAACAACAAAGCTGTTCACTTGACACAACAAAGAGCACGATTGATTCTAAGAGGGAATGGAATCGAGCAGGATCACCAATGTGGGGCAAAGATATTGACACCTGCATGAAGTGTTGGGATAGGGAAAAATTGTGAGCGAATTACTTTTTTTTAAAAAATCAGTGCTACCAAAACAACAAACCCTAGAGGTAGTGCCATCAGTAAAGAGCTACGATTCAGTGCAACTTTGCAATCACTGGTACTTCAGACACACAACTCAAACTGAATGCCAAGGTTTTATAAAACTGCATTGACACTAAGTCAGCAACACACAATATGCCAAACAAGTATCATTTAAGGGAAGGAAAAATACGTAACTGAAACTTTAGCATGCAGGGGAAAACTGCAGTATTTGAGGAATACTACCAAATGAGAAAAAGATGTTAAGGTCTGATAACCACACAGGGGCTTGGTCCTGAAATCTTAATTCTCATTGTCCTCATGCACACGAATACTGTAACAAAGCTTGCACAGGATGTACTCCAATTCACCCGCTGAAGTGAAGAATAAAGAAAGCAAAGTAAATTTAATCATTTTAATAGCTATATTCAATACAAACAGCAGAGGGTGTAGGTGCTACAACATGGTATCTGTTATAGGGATGTTAATCATAAATACAACTGCAATCTGCAAATGAATAATGGTCATTAATTGTGTGCCTAATTATATTTTAAGTACTTCAACACTAAGTGACAGAAAGGCTTATGCTCAAACTTTAATATCTATCTACAAACGCTGTGGCCTTGTAATAATGGAGCTGTTTGATTATACATGTGAATTGGCAACATCAGAAGATGAAAAAACAGAGAAGGAGATATTTCAACTCTGTATATGAGCCACAGACAAACTGCTGGTGTGCAGTGTTACACTGTGAAGTTTGCCTATTAAAGATATATTTGATCCTATTACGGATACTGAAATTAACTGTAATTATGGAAACGAGTCTGAAAAGCATATTACTGTTTTGCAGCATATGTAAATGTGCCAATGTGACAGACATTTGTTTAGACAAACGATGCAAGAAGAAAATGGGACTATGATCAATTTGTCAATCACTTAAAGAAAAACTAAAAACGACATTTGTGTATGCTGGAGATGATCACATTAGCAAGCAACTAAATGGATCATGTAAATTACTAAGGCCAAATTATGCCACCATTACTCACTCTGACTAGTACCTTACTTGATGAGTAGTCTCATTAAATCAAATGGTGCTCATCATGATGTAAGGTACTACTGTATATGGTTTTATTTGGCTGTAAGTTTGCAGTGAGGTTCTGAAAGAGATAATGGAAAACTTCATATTAACAAAACTATATAAAATTATATGGGCAACTCAAGCAGAAGAAAATCATGCTACAGAAGTGGAAAGTGTTTCCAAGGTAAAGCAAACTGCATGCAAAAATCAAAATTATATAATAAAGAAGAAAAAATAAATAAATGGTTTTCTTTTTATAAAAATATATACATTATAACCAAGAAGGTCAAGCCCCATCTAATTTAAAAGCTAACCACTGCATTCCCCACCTCCATTTCTACCACATGCTCTGTAGATTCTGCCTCTCACCCCCAGTTCAGCAGAACCTCATCAGTCCAGCTGGCTGTCAGGTAGTCAGTGCCCAAAGGAGGCAATGGGGAATCATGTATCCCTTAGTATTAAACTTTCAAAATAAAAAATAAATCAAACAAGAAATACTATTGGAGAGATGTTCACTGATTGTAATTTACTTTTGTAAAATTAGCTAAAATGGCAGTGTTACAGTTCATAATTTTGTACTAAGAGTGTTCGTTTGTTCCCCCTTTTCACTCTCCTCTTTTGTTACTAGTTTAACATCCTCCTGACTAATTTAGCCAGCCATACATGATTGGTTCCCCTTCTATGAAATGGAGGCCATCCAACCTAAACAGCTCACTCTCCCTATAGAAGATGAATTAGTGTTCCACAAAACCAAAAGCCCTCTACTTTAAAGCACTTAAATAGCTAGCGGTTCACTTCCAGAATCATCTGCTTTCTGTCTTCCTTCACTTGCAGGACAGGAAGGATCTCTGAGAAGATCACTTAGACATAGGGTGACCAGATGTCCAGCTATTACAGGGGAAGGGATAGCTCAGTGGTTTGAGCATTGGCCTGCTAAACCCAGGATTATGAGTTCAATCCTTAAGAGGACCATTTAGGGACCTGGGGCAAAAATCTGTCAGGGGACAGTACTTGGTCCTTCTAGTGAAGATAGGGGACTGGACTCAATGAGCTTTCAAGGTCCTTCCAGTTCTATGAGATAGGCATATCTCCATATTTAAAAACATATTAGGAGGTTTGTCTTATATATGCAACTATATTGCCTCCCTCCCCTGAAAAAAGTGTCCCAATTTTTCACTCTTGCCATCTGGTCACCCTGCTTAGACATTTTTCTCCTACTGCACCCTTCCGAGTTCCCTGAAGTCATTTAGAGACACAGATTAACATATGTAGACAATGACGTTGAAAACATTAATACAACTGAAAAACATCAAAGACCCATGCCATGTATGAGCTCAGTTACCATTATCCAGTCTGTCTAGACAATGACGTTGAAAACATTAATACAACTGAAAAACATCAAAGACCCATGCCATGTATGAGCTCAGTTACCATTATCCAGTCTGTCTGGACAAAACCTAGACAAATTGGAGGACTGGGCCAAAAGAAATCTGATGAGGTTCAACAAGTGCAGAGTCCTGCACTTAGGACAGAAGAATCCCATGCACTGCTACAGTCTAGGGATCGACTGGCTAAGCGACAGTTCTGCAGAAAAGGACCTGGGGATTACAGTGGATGAGAGGCTGGATATGAGTCAACAGTGTGCCCTTGTTGCCAAGAAAGCTAACAGCATATTGGACTGCATTAGTAGAAGCAATGCCAGCAGATCGAGGGGAATGATTATTCCCCTCTGTTTGGCACTGGTGAAGCCGCATCTGGAGTACTGCATCCAGTTTTGGGTCCCCCACTACAGAAAGGATGTGGCCAAATTGGAGAGTCTCCAGAAGAGGGCAATGAAAATTATTAGGGGGCTGGGGCACATGACTTAGGAAGAGAGGCTGAGGGAACTGGGCTTATTTAGTCTGCAGAAGAGAAGAGTGAGGAGGGGGAGGGATTTTATAGCAGCCTTCAACTACCTGAAGGGTAGTTCCAGAGAAGATGGAGCTAGGCTGTTCTCAGTGGTGGCAGATGACAGAACAAGGAGCAATGGTCTCAAGTTGCAGTGGGGGAAGTCTAGGTTGGATATTAGGAAAAACTATTTTACTAGGAGGGTGGTGAAGCACTGGAATGGGTTACCTAGGGAGGTGGTGGAATCTCCATCCTTAGAGGTTTTTAAGGCTCGGCTTGACAGAGCCCTGGCTGGGATGATTTAGTTGGGGTTGGTCCTGCTTTGAGCAGGGGGTTAGACTAGATGACCTCCTGAGGTCTCTTCCAACCCTAATCTTCTATGAAAACTATTTATTTGCAGATGTGATATACCAAACAGACAATTATTTGAGAAGGCAATAAAATTCTAACAGTAGTTTATTCCCTGAAGATTAATGTTATTTATTAAAAATATAGTGACACTTCCTGATGCTTTACAGGCACATATAAAGATCAGGTTCCTTCCCCAAAGGGCTTAGTGTCTCAGGCTAGATTGTTGATAGACTCAGTAAACCGTGAGAAAACTTAACAGTTTCAATTTAAGAGATGATACTAACAAGCTATTTTTTTAGGTGCTTAAACATGGATTTGGATGTCTTCTGTTAGGCATCCAAATGTGAAAATTTTGGCTGCGGTTTTTAAATGGCATTTACTGTCAATTTTGCTAAATGTTAAAGTTATGTTCAATGACGTAAATTCATATGGCAGTTTTAGAGTAATTAGAGTCGCAGTTTTAAGCTTATCAAGATGTGTCCAGATTCAAAACCTGTTTGGATTAAATTTGCTCTGCTGAGCTATCAGCCAGCAATAAATCCAGACACAATTATGGTACTTTTAAGTACTATGTTTATTATTTATGATGTTAAATAAAAATGTAACAGGGCAGGAGTCATAATAGGGCAGAGAATGTCTCAGAGATAAATGGAGCCACACTGGTGAATCTGGCCATGCTGATGAATCTAAGACCCTCTACTGGGTTAAAAACAACAGCAAAATATTTCTTGAGCAACATAAAATCTTTGCCCTATATAAATGGAAAGGAGCATCCTTCTACCTACTTATCTAATTCTCATTACACTTCTGGTACCCAGTATTGCCAACCCCAAACATTCAAAAATCAGGAGTCAGGCTCGCCAAAAATCATGATATTGGCTTTAAAATCATGAGATTATGTAAAAATAATAGATTTGGTGTTCTTTTTATTTGCCTTCTTCTGTTTCAGGCTTTCGGGTCCGCTGGGATCACATTCTGAAGCTTTCTTCACAGCCACAAGGGCTAGAGAAACTTTCTTTTTCTTTAAGAATGAAGGCTAAAATCATTACATATCCACTTGATTCCAGGAACTGGGACTGTAAGGAAAACAATAATTATCATGAGACTCATGACAAAATTATGAGAGTTGGCAACACTGACTATCAATTCTAATCCTCAAAGCCCTCGGTGACCTGCAAACTAGTCATTTCAGAAGCTGCTGCTACTTCCACACCGTAGCATATTAACAGAAATGTGTTGGGAGATTGCGACTGATGATCCTCAAGGTAAATTCTGGGTGCCAGAGAGCATAAATATCTCCATTTTAGAACCTTATCTGTGGAATTCCCTGTACTACCAGATATCACAGTGGTCCCCAAACTGTGTGACGCATTCCCCACGGGGGGCTTGGAGGAAGGTTTGGGGGGGCAGGGAGGGAGCGCCACCAGTCCTGCTCTGTCCCCAGTTCTGCTCCAGCCCCAGCACTGCCCCCAGCCTTGGCTGGGACGCCGCTCCCGGCCATGGCCCCAGACCCATTCCCAGCTGCGGCCCCAGCATCAGCCCCCTTGCCCCTATCCACGTTCTCCCTTTCCTCCCACCGGGAGCTGTGGCCCTGCTCTGGACCTGGCTCCCGGGGGGAGGCACAGACATGAGTAAGGGGGTGATCCTGAAATGTTTGGGGACCACTGAGATATCAGAATGAGTCTTTGTCTTATCAATGTTAGTGAACCATGCAAGACATCTTTTTGCATAAGCCTTTCCTCGATAATGGTGACTACAGAATGGGCTGAAAATTGCAAGACAACACCAAAAATAATCCCCCTTAAGAATACAAAGTAGAATGAGGGAGAAGTAAAGAGTCTGGTCCTTTTCTAAACAAGTGATGCTACTCTACATTTTGTATGTTACCCAGGGCAGCGCGGTCGCCTAGGATGCTGGGAGCCGGGGGGCGGCTGGCCGTGGCTGCCTCCCGGCTCCACAGCTGAGCCGGGAGCCAGGGACGGGGGCCAGCTGGTCGCGACTGCTGCCCGCCTCCCGGCTCCGTGGCTCAGCCGGAACGGGGGAGCGGCTAGCCTGCTGCCACCCCCCCTTCCCCGGTCCCAGCTGAGCCGCGGAGCTGGGAGGGCGGGCGGATGGCCGCGGCTGCCTCCCGCCCTCCAGGCTCCTGGGCTGAGCCGGGAGGGCGGCTGGCCCCGGCTGCCTCCCACTCTTCCAGCTCTACGGCTGAGCCGGGAGCCAGGGCGGGCTGCTGGCCGCGGGCAGGGGGCTGAGCTGCGGCCTGCAGGAGGTGGGGAGGCTGGCTGCCACAGGGGGCGGTGTTATGTGATGGGGGAAGGCGCAGGGGGAGGTGGTTTTAGCTGAGGGGAGAACGCGGGGGGGTGGTTTTATCTGGGGGGGAGGGTGCGGGGGGGGCAGCTTTAGCTGGGGGGGAGGGCACAGGGCAGGTGGTGTTAGCTGTTGGGGAGAGCGTGGGGGGGGAGCGGTGTTAGCTGTTGGGGAGAGCGTGGGGGGGGAGCGCAGGACTGGTGCAAAGAAGTTTCGCCTAGGGCGCAAAACTTCCTTGCACCGGCCCTGATGTTACCTGAATAATACAGTGGCGAATGTACTGCAAATAGATCCAATCAGATAGCTCCCCTGCTCAAACCACTTTGTCTTCAATAAGAGCTGGAATGCACCATAAGATTGCATTATTTGTTCTCCTAAAGAGCCATTTTGCTGAGTTACTGAAAGTGCCATGGAAAAAAAAGCTTATAAGTACTTGTCATCACCATTAGATTTTTCATCTCACGTCGCAGTAGCAACAAAAATAACCATGCTTGCCACTAGTTTCCGTCCTTGCTTCGGAGGCTACCTCAGTTCCATAAACATTGGAAATGTTTCATTCATTTAAGCAAGTTCTGTTTAGGTTAAGGTTCTTTTTCACAAATGTTGCCATGGAAGCTTGTCAGTAACTCTATGCTCTGATAAACCATTTTTCTGTATAATTGCTAACCAGCACTATGGTTCAAAAAGCAGACTTTGTTGCCTATAGCACTCTGGCTGTGTGATTAATATGAAAGCTTGTTAGCTTAATCCTTCATTGAGTATGATTTAACTGACATAAGCATTATTCCTGTTTGCTTTATCTTTTTTTTTACCTTTCATTTAAAGCACAAGTCTTCCTGAAACACCTATTACCCCTTTAATTCCTATTCTGTAGCTATCAATTTATGACCAAGGATTAGTGTGTTATGCCAATCAACTGTAGGCATTTCATAGCTTAAAGAGGAAATTATTCAGGAATGCAATAAATATTTAGCTATGAACTTTCCCAAGTCCAAGTACTTTAATGAGATTTTTCTAAAGCCAGCCACTACTACAAATTTAGGTACAATGTAACTGTTACTGCTAAGTGACAGCGCTAAAGATAATTTATTTTTAAATAGGCTGAGAATTTATCTATATCAATCAGATGTTTTTTGAAGAGGCGCACATCATTTAATTAGCTATATATATATATCAATTAAGACCAGTCTTATTTTTCATGTTTCACCTGCAGGTATAGCCACTGGAGAATCTTTTATCAGTTGTTACCATATTCAGGTTAGTAACAACTCTCCTTAGACCAAGATTCATAACAAATAATTAATATTAAAAGAAGAGCCAGCCTTATCATTTTGATCAAGCCTGTAAAATGCATAAGCAACTTATACATACCATAGGGGAAGCAAGAGGATTCTCTGGGATACATGCCAAACTCAGCTGACTCAAACTTAACTGACTCATGTTACACACAGTGTGCACTACAGTGGAGATATCTTCCCCACTCCTCAGCTTCTGCTGCAGAAATAGAGCCCAACTGCTTGTCCTGGGGCCTGTGCATCATTGACAACATTTAAATGAGTTTTGAAAAGGAAATTGTCCAAACAAACCGGGAGTGGGAAGAAGGAAGAAGCTAGATTCCTGATCACTAGAGCTTTTTTTCTTTTTGTGCTTTCTGATTAATTTTGGCACATAGTGCTTTATAAACTGCTTAAATCACCACAACACTCCTGTAAAATGGGGATACCAAGGCAGAAAGGCTAAGCTTAAGACTTAACTAAAGCTACAGAAGAAGTCTATTGCCAGAGTCAGAATTAGAATGTAGGATTCCCTTCCTTTCAGACCCATGTCTAATATACTTTGCCTCTCTAGTCCCTAACCATATGTCTGGCCTGTCTTAAATACTCCATATCATTTTACTTCCCACACTGGTATTTGAAATGTTTCCCATTGTTAGTATCATTGCCAAATTTAGGGCTCAATCCTTACTCACACCGGTAGCCCGCTTGAGGTCATGGGACTATATACATGAGTAAGTATTTCTTGTGTTAGCAAAGGTTTGCAGGAATAGGTGCCTTAAATAATGGGCCTTTTTCCTCTTCTTCCAGATCATGAATAAGAATTTGAAATAAAACTGAGCCCAACACCAGTCCCTGTGGAATCTTTTATCCTTGGCATTTTACATCACCTGCATATTCAGGAAGTTAATAGCTTTCATATTCTGAATATGGTTTTGTTCTGTGCAGGAGCATGAAAGGGGATGTGTGTGCAATCTATAAATCCCAAGGCTAATGCAAATTTAGCTAAGTCATAAAATTCATGAATTGCTTGTTGCTGATTCTGTATTTTTATGACAAGGAGAATTATTGATTAGATTGCATGAGAATAGTGTAAGAAAATGAATGATAACACTGCAGGAGGCTGACTAATGTTTCATCCAGCAGTCTAAAAAAGATTGTTGTTTTAACAAACCAAAAACTTGCTACGTAGGATTAATAAAATAAAATAATAATAAGCACTTGCATAGTGCCTTCCATCTAAGAATCTCAATGTACTTTGCTTTTGATAAATATAAAAAGCTAGACAAGATGTTAAGCTTTCTAGGTCTCCTTTCATTTCCTGGATAAAATGATCATGTGTGATCTGTTTATCAAATATAAATGACATGAAAACTTTTGTACTCCTGTGAGGCTGAGAAAGGATCTCCTATGGTGTATGAACTCCATCCATGGACTGGCTAGAAAATCCTTAAAGTGTTCCTAGTCAGGTAATCTTTTCAGTGCAACGAGGTAGTCTCAGGAAATAAAGAATGTTACACTGAAAAGATTACCGGACTATAACGTTTCAAACAATTGGATATGTAGTCCTCCTCCTAGACCTGGAGATGAATACATAAACATCTTTTGTTTCTGAAAGTGGATCTTAACTAGATGGGTCCAAAGGACCACTTGTTCCCCTTGTTGATATCTCAGAATTCTATTGGTATCAGCCCTCTACTTTTTATTATTATTGGTGTTTCTTCTCTTCTTTTGCACCCTACAGAAAGGGTACATTTCATTCTTTATGCTACCACATCTGTTTTTGAGCACATAATTATAATTAATTGTTGCTGTGCACCCATTTTCCATTTGTTCTATGGCTTTATTGCACACATACGGGATTTATAAAACTCATCTGAATACTGCAGTCATCTTAAACTTGTGAGGTAAGCAAGTTATCCCCAATAAAACCGTTATACTATCATACATCATATATTTTATTTATGCAATCTATATTACTATACTACAAACTACTTTTTATATTTTTAGAGAGCTTTAGACATTTTTATTAGTACTATCTTTCCCCTCTGCCTGTAAAGCCAAGTTGCCAATAGCTAAAAAATATCTAAATTACAAAAGAAGTTTAAGGTCAGATGATGTCTGGCCCTGCAAGGTGTATAAGGCAAGGAAGAGATCATGTGGAGACTTCCTCCTGTGCAGGGACCAGCCACAATGGGTGGGATCTTCCAAAGCACGCAGCATACATTGGCCTAACTTAGCTCCTGTTGAAATCAATGGTAAAATTCCCATTGACTTCAATGGAAGCAGTGTTAAACCAATGCTGAGCACTCAGGGTTTGAAACAACAGGCACTACAAGTAAGGATAAGGTCATTGCTCCACCAGCCCTCACTATGCAGCAGTTAACAGAACTGACCTAAATCAGAGAGGCATGGTCAACGAACTCTGGGGATAAGTGAGTAAACTCCCTCTGCAATGTAGACTACCCTGGAGCACTATGAATAAGGGAGGGGGAGGCTGGTCCTTACCATATTCCATTTACTTCAAAATATCTGTTTTAACTTATGTAGCATCTGCAGGGAAATGTTGACTTTTAATGGCAATCCCAATTATACACATAGGTCCCGATCCAGGAAAGCACCTGCTTAACCTAAACTTGTGAGTAGTCACATTAAAGATTATAATTAGGTTATAGTTATCCTAAGTGCTTTGTTGGTTTGGGGCCTTATGTCTTAGCTACGCAATTCTCAGAAGCGCATGTTGGTGTAATATTAATAATTACTGTACTGTTATTTTCAATAGCCATCCAAAAGCAAATCCATAGACTCTAGCTAAGAATAATCCTCAACCAATCACAAAGAGTGTAGGGATTTGCATAATTGCTCTCCAGTTATTTCCCAAACTAAGGCATGGGGCTATTGAGTACTGAGGGCAGCAGCCAAACAGTTCACAGGGATATATGGTAACCAGCAAAGCGCAAGAGTAAAAGAGGACTATTTCTATATCTCCCTAGTTCTTCCTGTATAACATCTCTAGGATCTGGCCTTTCTTCTCCATCCACACAGCTAAATCTCTTATCCAGGCCCTGATCATCACATGACTTGACTACTGTAGACTCGTTTTCTCTGTATTTGATAAATCCCATTTTGTTCCACTTACAGCCATTCAAAATGCTTTTGCATAGATCATGTTTCTGGCTCATTGCTTCAACCTTATAAGCCCCCTCTCTTTGCATCCCTCCACTAGCTTCCCCTTCCTCACCTTGTTAACCACAAACTTGTCATCACTTTTAAGGCCTTCACAGTCTATCCTCACCGTACATCTCAGACCTTCATTCTTCAAATGAAGCCACCTTAATGGCCCAGTGGTAACATTTGTCAAAAAGCACCTTCATGCTTTCTCCCATTCTGTTTCTTATGCTATGGAGGAGCTGTCAGGGTTCCCTCCCCACTCTAAACTCTAGGGTAAAGACGTGGGGACCCGCATTCAGAGTCCCTAAACTTATTTTTACCAGCTTAGGTTAAATCCCCCAAGGTACAAAATTCCCTGCACCCTGAGAAATGCTTCTCGCTGCCACCATCAAATGTCTAACAGGAATCCAGGAAAGGAATCACTTGAACTTCCCTCCCCCCCAAAATACCCCCTCAAGCCGTACACCCCCTTTCCTGGGGAAGCTTGAGAACAATCTCCCAACCAATTGGTTACACAGTGATCTAAAAACCCACCCCCTGGGTTTTAACACCATAGAAAACAGTCAACTTCTTAAAAGAAGGATTTTATTAAAAATAAAGAAGGTAAAATCATCTCTGTAAAATCAGGATGGTAACTATTTCACAGGGCACTATATTTCCAAACTCAGAGAGATTTCCCCCTCTGGACAAAACCTTAACGTTAAACAGAAAACCATGAATAACCCCCCCCCCCCTTGCCCCTTCTAACACAGGGAATACACCAAGCAGAAATTAAACAGAAATCTATACGCTATGCTATCTAAACTTACTTCAGAAAAGAGAGGTTTGATTTTCTGCAGGTTCCTTCTGTCTTTCAAGATCACTCTCTCTCAGACAAAGACACACACACTAAAACCTTCCCCCCTCCCAAAGTTTGAAAGTATCTTGTCCCCTTATTGGTCAGATGCCAGCCAGGTCAGGTGTCAGTCTGGCTACCTGCATTTCTTAACCCTTTACTGGAAAGAGGATTTTATAGCACTGCATCAGACCCTCTCCCCCTTCCCTTCATATTTATGATAGGAGCTCCCAGTAAATATCCACAAAACTACCTCATCATCCTCTTTCAAAGCCTGCCTTAAAATTTCTTTCTGCTAAGATGGCTACAAAAACTCAGTAGTGGTTAGTCAGCTGGTATGCTGGGACCATTGCTTTTCATGATGACTGGTGTCATCTCATTGTTTCCATGTGTTACCCCAATCTGTCTGCTGCATCCATCTCTTAGTTTATTCTCAGGTTGTAAGCTTTGTGAGGCAGAGACCATCTCTATTCTATGTTTGCATAGTGCCTAACACAATGGAATCCTTGCTGTTAGAGACTACCACAATAAAATTAACGATAATTTCAGTGTAACAAAGAAATAACAGGTGACCCTTTTAACTCAATCACAAATCTTTCTGGGACTAAGAAACACCCTGGCTTCACCTTGGAGTTCATTTCCTATAAAAACCCTTGGTCTTTAGACTTGGAATTTATTTAGTACAATTATAATACAATTATTATTTCATAAGTAAGTTAATATTCAAGTAGCTCGAAATACCGATACTAGTAAAATGTAAGATGAAATCCTGGCCACACCAAAGTCAATGGCAAAACTCCCATTAACTTAATAGACCCAGGATTTCACCTTTAATTGTCAATGCTTACAACTTTAAGGAAACTTACATTAAGCTATGTCTCTGTTTTTAAAGGAGAAAATAAAATCTGCAGATAAAACTTCTAAGAGAAGATGATTTCATCCTTTGAATTATTTAAACTACTCAAGAAAAATACCATGAGCAAGTGCAAGAACTAATGGAAATTGTCTATACTTCACTCTTAATATCCAATTCTATCATTTGCTGCCTTTTTCTTCTTCTTATGACAAACCATTTTATATCTAACATACTGGCATCTATAGTGAGAGCACTTTTCATTAGAAGTGTTTGGTAAACTGCCTCTGTGCTATTACAATTATTAATAGAACATTTTTTCAGTACCCTGAATTTGAAAAGATAATTATGCGGGCATGCCAGTGCTCATAATGAGTCCTACAATCATGAACCAATGTGCATAAATGTCAGAGGAAAATAAATTTGGGAAGGAAACATTTTAATTTTCAAGGCTGCTTCACTTATAAACAACATTGAATAAAGTTTTTAAACTCATGCTGGAGGCGGATGCCTCCAATGACATTGCCTTTGTACTACCAAAGTTGTGCAGATGGAAAAAATCACTTAGTGTGCAATAGCCAGTGAAATTTTTATAGCTAATCTGAAATGTAATGTATTAAGCTAACATTATACTGCATCCAATTTCTATAGAGAGGAGACATTTTCCTTATCTATAAGAAAAAATGTCGAGCACCATATTGTGGTTAACCAACATATAACGACCAGAGAATGCCTTTATTACAAAATGTTGTGACAGTTAAGGATTGACAAAAATGCACTGTGTCAAGTAGATAAATGCTGTTTTAACAATGCACTCCTCATATTTGGAAAACAAAAATTTATTGCACAATTTATCATAGCATAGATTTGCAAAAAAAGTATTCACTTTGGAAGAAAATAGTCATACATCACATCTATCCATTTCTGTCTGCCATTTGAAGATAATAAAATACAGCATTATGCCTCTGATAATTAGTCTGAACCAAGAAGGGGCAGTGATGAAGATGAAGACCCATCATGGAATGGAATAACTTGTATCTAGTGGAGCTAGAATTAGAAACTGCATCAAATAAAAGAATGCACACAGAAACTTGATATATACTGCTCAAATTCTAAGCATCCTACACCTATGGAGTTAATAAGCTATCACTACCAACTATGACATGATCTGCATCATGAAAATTACATGAAACTTTCCATCAGCAGTCAAAAGGAAGATTAAAACTACAAACATGTTATTGTCCAGGTAGACCTGGTCTGGAGACTGAATTTCCGATTTCCAGGAAATTGACATTTTGAAATTTCCTTTCATCCTAAATTGGAACAAAGTCGAAATATCAAAATTTTACATTAAACAAAATTTGCCAGGTATTTTATTTGGAAACATAAAAAAAAAAGTATTAAAATGTTTAGGTTTTTTTTTACTTTTTGTTACAATATAGTCCTAATTATAAATGTTTAAATTATATTATAAAAGTAAAAACATTTCAACTTTATTATAATTTGGTGTCAAATTTTTTACAATAGATACATTCCCACAAAGTGTTTTGATTTAGTCAAATCAGCATTTTCCAAACAGAAAATTGTTCTGTCAGAAATTTTTGACGAACTCTATTAGCGGGTAAATTCTGATCTCAAAATGTCCATTCCATTGAGGCTAATGAGAAATAGAGATGCATGGAAATCTCCTATGCTTCAAGATGAAAGTAATGTAGAAAGAGATGGGGAAAAGAATTTTAAAAGTTGGGATGACAGATTGGAGAAGCAGCACTGGAAAATGTTATTAGCTGGAGCATTTTGGCGAGAATGGACACAAGAGGGCTGCCAGAAAAAGAAGAGGAGGAAGCAGTATCAAAACAAGAGATAATCCAAGCATGACCAAGGCTTAGCTTCCTCCTCCCCCAATCCCCTGGGAGCCTGGATAAGAAGCCGGGGCAGCTTCCCCCTCCCCCGCTCCCAGCTGGGAGCCCCCCCGGGGACAAGAAGCCAGAAGCTTCCTTCTCCCCAGGCTCCCAGCCAGAAGCTGGAGCAAGAAGCCTGGGCATCTCACCCCACCTGCTGCCCTCCAGGGCTGGAGCACCCATGGAAAAAAATGGTTGGTGCTGAACACCCACCAGCAGTCTCCCTATAAGCTCCACCCCACAGCACCTCCTGCCCACCGGTGGCCCCACTGATCAGCACCTCCCTTCCCAGCATCTCCCACCCGATAAATCTTTAAATACACTCATCTCATTTCTAAGGGATTTGGAAGACAAGAACCCAGAGTGTCTGTAGTCTGCCAGTTTTTCATTTGGACATAAGCTCAGTGGCAAAAATACATCAGCAGCAAAAGTTAACTATATGTGACATCAAAGCCATAACAGGAGTTTTATTCCTTCCCGGGCAAGTTTAATAACCAAAAACTATCTGCTTGTTCAGTACAAACTAAATGTGTTGCCCCAAACCAAAAAAAGTTAATTTATACATAAATCATCCTATCCACGACCAACAAAAATCAATAGTGGCATCAGACTGTTTATAAATTCAGTTTCTAGGGAAAAAAAGAAAGAAAAATTCACAAGCTTTATCTATACAAATGCAACTATTTAGCAGGGAAGAAAAATATATTGCACCCAAATAATCTTTGTGGGTACTGAAGATAGTACTTATCTCCCTAAGCCTTGTGACTGCAGTAAAGTAAGAATCAGACACCCATCACAAGAACACTGCGTGACAGGCAGCACCCATGCAGTGAATGAACAGAAAGGCTGACTCACAGTAGAGTTAACAAATGCAGATCAACCAGAAGGCCAGAAAAAAATTATATGAAAGATGAAGGGTTAAGACACAAATTGCATCTTCTCCAGCAGAACAATATTTAAAGGTATCAGGAAGTGACTGCCAGAAGCCATTTGGCATTTCTCTCTCGGAGAGGTAAGGAACTGGAATGTATAGTTTTAAGTGTATGTCAACCCTTTTCACTATAGAGCTCTGTCTGGGCACTGTTCAAGATACCCAAAGAAGTTGCATTTACAATGCACATGGTACTTTAACGTACAGATGAAGCTGTTAGTCATCTAAAGACTTGATTTTCATGTGCAAAGATGGGGTTTGGTACAGACAAAAAAATTGCACATGCAACCTACAAGTCTGGGTTGAGACAACTTTAAAACTTTCACCTTCACTGTGGGATTTAGGGAAAGTCCACAGAATTGGGCCTTGGCAAGCCCCACCACCCTAAGATGAGCACTGAGATGTGGGCTATGTCTACACTACCGCCTATGTCGGCATAACTTATGTCGTTCCGGGGTGTGAATAAACCACCCTTCCCCCAAGTGACATAAATTACGCCAACATAAGCACTCGTGTGCACAGTACTATGTTGGCGGGAGAGCTTCTCCCACCAACATAGCTACTGCCACTCAAGGAGGTGGTTTATTATGCTGACGAGAGAGATCACCAGACCCTTGTTCTGCTTCAGTGAGAAGAATGGAGAAAGGATTTTTGTCCTTCCCTCTTTCCTCCCCATAAGTGCCTGACAGAATCTGGCATACGAGACAAAAAAGCCACAATTGAGAGAGGTTTGGGTGCATTATGTCATAGGCTTTTTAATTACCAGTGATAGGGTTTATACCAATATATAGAAAACCTCATGGAGGAGAAAGCTATTGATTCATCCTGGATGTCACTTTGCTACTAACCCTCACACCGATGGGGCCAGTCATCCATACCCTTCTTCAGGAGTCTAAGATCCTCCCCTGCTCCTTCATGTAAGCTGGGACCTGGGAGAGGAGGGGATGAGGCAGGGGCAGAATGGGACAAATTTAAACACCTGAAATCCAGAAAAAAACCCAAATAATTTAAGACATACATCACCCCTGTGTGGAGTGGAGGCCTGACCAGTGTGTGAGGGAGGAGCCATGTGTAGAGGAGGGACAGACTAGGTGGACCTGGAGCATGGCTGGGGAAGCCTGGCTGAAGCAGGGACAGGAGTTCCTGCTGGAGGTGGGTAGAGGGAATGAGGGGTCCAGCTCAGGGTGAAGCTCCAGTTACACAGCCAAGGTAGTGTGCAGCCTTCCAATAAGCTGCTGCTTGTGATATATGTATGCAGCAGCACAGGGCAGGACACAGCAAGCAGCAACTTCATACATATTGATGACTTCTACAGTGCCAACTAATGGCTTAATGGGATGGGAAAGGGAGGGGAGCTGGAAATGTTGGCAGGGGGATACACATTGCAGTGAATAGGGGTCAGGGGGTGAAGAAGGAGATACACACACCAGTCTCAGATGCTTAAAGTTACTGTAACAACCATGTAATAAAACCTGAGACTAAGTGGGTGAGGTAACGGTAATCCATTGCTATGATGATCAATACCCCCTACACAACACATCTTTCAAGGTCCATGCGTCCTCCACATGCCTATCACAACATGTGGTGTACCTCATCCAGTGCACTAAATGCCCCAACAACAGCTATGTGGGTGAATCCAGATAATCACTAGACTCTTGAATGAACTCACACAAAAATTATAAAAGACTAAACACCACATCACCCATGGATGAACACTTTCCATAAAACAATCGCTCCGTGATCTGAATTCTCTGTCCTTGTCCTCAAAGGAAACCTTCATGACTTTGCTAGCTATTAAAAGTCATGGTCTTAATAAAAAGACACTGGATTTATGGTTTATTACAACAATCTGTAATCTACTAATCCTCTTTTTTTGACCTATGACTGCAGAGGTGTTTACTGGCAACTCACCTTGCATGGTCCCTTAGAATGTGTGTTAATTATTTATACTTAAACAATCGGTTCCACCTTATATTTAGCTGTGATACTCTGAGTAACTTTCCCAGATGTGAAGAAGAGCTCTGTGTAGCTCGAAAGCTTGTCTCTTTCACTAACAGAAGTTGGTTCAATAAAAGATATTACCTCACCCACCTTGTCTATGTAATAAAACTGTCAAGGCTTCAGGACTTAGACTATGGATGAATTTTTTCTCAATGACCCTGTTAGCCACTACACTTTGCAAACATTTCAAAGCACGACCATTATCCCCATTCCAATATAACAAAATGTACAGGAGTGGGGTGGAGCTCTGAAGAATCACATAGCAACCATGTGGCTTACTGAAAGACTACTGTCCTGCTGGGTGTCCTTGGGCAAGTCACTTCATCTCACTGTGCCTCACTTTTCCATCTGAAAAACCGAGATAATGATGTAAAGTTATTTGAGATCTACTGATGGACAGCACTATATAAAAGCTAGATCTTTTTATTACCTAGCCACAGTTGCATATCAACTGCAAACCTCAGTGAGAATTACAACTGCCTATATGACCGCTGAAATCTACCCCCAAAAAAATATTTTTCTGTTTAAAAAAACCTAGGAAACTAAATGGCTAAAAACTTAATTAATGCAGAGCTAAGGTTGCCCAGTGACCTTCCAGAATCTCAAGTTCAACAAAACACACACACTTCTGAAAATCAGGAAATACAGAGTTAAGGTAATACCCACCACCTTAACTCTGCCCTTGGAGCCTCACAACACCCATAACACATATACTCGCACTCTGCCTTGATGCTACCTGCACTTGCCCTATGCTCAAACACTTGAGACTACTCCCCCAACCGAATGCCACACTTGTAATATTTAACAATCAGTTTTACAACTGCTTCACACTTGCACACAGAATACCACCTAAACTTTCCCTTACCCATCAGTAAAGTTTGGTTGATAAAGCTAATAGTGTTGACATAATCTACTTAGACTTCTGTGAGGCATTTATCTTGGGACCGCATGACAGTTCGATTAAAAAACGAGAAAGATAGAAAATTAACATGGCACACATTAAAAACTATCTCAAAATATAACTGGGGAATTGTCATTGAGCAGATGCATTTCCAATAGGGTCCTGTAGAGGTTAGTTCTTGGCACTATGTTATTTCTTTAATCAATAACCTGAAAGAAAACATTAAATCATCACTGATGAAGTTTGCAGATCACACAAAAATTGGGAGCATGGTACATAATGAAGATGGCAGGTCACTGATTCAGAGCAACATAGCTTTCTTGGGTGCAACTGGGTGCAAGCAAACAATATGCAATTTAATATGACTAAATTTAAATATCTTAATCAAGAAACAAAGACTGTAGGCATACTTACAGGATGGTGGAATCTATTCTGGGACCCCGTGACTGACAAAGGTTTGGGTGTTGTGGTGGAGCTAATGTGAACCTAGAATGCATAAACAGGAGAATCTTGAGTAAGAACAGAGAGGTTATTTTATCTCTGTGTTTGGCAATGTTGTAACCACTTCTGGAATACTGTGTCCAGTTTTAATGTTCACAATTGAAGAATGTTGATAAATTCAAGAGGGTTCAGAAAAGAGCCATGAGAATGATTAAAGGATCAGAAAGCATGCCTTATAATGATTGAGCTCTTTGAGTCTATTTAGTTTATCAAAGAAGGTTAAAAAGAGTGACTTGATTACAGTCTGTAAGTATCTACGTAGGGTACAAATATCTAATAACAGACTCTTACATCCAGAAGAAAATGGTATAACATGATCCAGTGGCTGAAAGCTGAAACTCGATAAATTCAGATTGGAAATAAGGCATAATTTTTTTTTAACAGCTAGGATAACTGACCATTGGAACAATTTACCAAGGATCATGATGGATTCTCCATCACTGACCATTTTTAAATCAAGATTTCTAAAAGATCTGTTCTAAGAATTATTTGGGGGAAGTTCTCTGTCCTGTGTTACATAGGAGGTCAGACTACATGATCACAATAGTCCCTTCTGGCCTTGAAATCTATGAAATCCACAGACTGCTCTCATATCCCACCTCACCATTGACAATACACATAGCAAGAAGATCCCAGTGCTCCGCTTCTGGCACAACCTACACAATTCTGTACTGCAATGATGCAGACTGGAACCTCAAAGTACATATTCTCCTCTTTCCTTTGATAACACACACAGGAGGACTCAGACCCAGATCTCCTCATGACACCAATCCCAGCTCCTCCAAGCTGCTCCAATTTATTCCTTCACGGTTCATTACAGTTACACCTAATACAGTGAATGGAGCTGGAGTGCATGCAGATAATTCCCAGTGGCTATTCCCAGTGCATGCAGATAATTCCCAGCTCCCAGGGGGCAGAGTAAAGTTTGCATGGGCATTTATCTGGTATTTCATGGGTTTCAGAAGTTTGAGTTTTACTGACCTCGATGTTATGGAAAGGCACAAGCTTTCCCCAGGCAATCTTTACTCTGCATTAATGAAGTTTTTTGCAATTTAATGATACCTGTTTTGTTTGGAATTTCTAGCTTCAAGCCTAATGGGAAACATAAAGATACAAATTACTGGAAATCTGGGGCGTAACCCTTCTAATTAATATGAAGTGACTTGCTGTTTTGTTTTACGTAGGGTTTTTTTTTCTGTTTTTTTTTTTAAATAAAATTGGAGAAGGGAATCGATTTGCCAGTTTAGATTGGTGTTTTATTAGTCTTATGTCATTAAAACTGTACCCAGTGATACATAGCCAGAATCTCTTAATGTTTGATGCTTTCTAACATGTGAAACAAAATGCCAAACTATTGTATAATTTGATCATTTCTTTGCAAAGACAGCCCCAAAAGGAGAAAGTCCCAAATGTTTCACATCATCTGCAGTGGACAGGCAATGTCACATAAAAATGTAGAATTTTTGGCAAATCGCACTGAAATTAGTCTCCACAAAGGGTGATGTATGCAGAAGATGATGGCAAAAATAAGCCATCTCCCTTAAGCCAGTGGTTGGGGAGGTGGCATGGCTTAGCCCCTGTGGCAATCCCACTATGCCAGCAAGATCCTCCTGTCGCAATTTTTCTGATTGCACAGTTTTCCATAAGAACGCATGGATTTGACAAAATCTAAATGTTTTGATTTGGTTGACATTTTTTATGAAAAATTATTGAACCCCTTTGCAACATTCCCCTTTGGTGTTATCTGGACCGGTGATCTGCTAGGCCTCTCCAATCCTTGACTCTGGGAGACAGCCTTACCCTGCTCTGCTGTGAGAACCCCCACTCCTGGGCTGTTCACGTACAGCCTCTGGCATGATGACTGGAAAAAAGCGAATGTAGTGCCCATCTTTAAAAAAGGGAAGAAGGAAGATCCGGGGAACTACAGGCCAGTCAGTCTCACCTCAATCCCTGGAAAAATCATGGAACAGGTCCTCAAGGAATCAATTTTGAACCACTTAAAGGAGGGGAAAGTGATCAGAAACAGTCAGCATGGATTCACCAAGGGCAAGTCATGCCTGACTAACCTAATTGCCTTCTATGATGAGATAACTGGCTCTGTGGATGAGGGGAAAGCAGTGGATGTGCTATTTCTTGACTTTAGCAAAGCTTTTGATACAGTCTCGCACAGCGTTCTTGCCAGCAAGTTAAAGAAGTATGGGCTGGATGAATGGACGGTAAGGTGGATAGAAAACTGGCTGGATGGTCGTGCTCAACGGGTAGTGATCAATGACTCCATGTCTAGTTGGCAGCCGGTATCAAGTGGAGTGCCCCAAGGGTCGGTGCTGGGGCCGGTTTTGTTCAATATCTTCATCAACTACCTGGAGGATGGTGTGGACTGCACCCTTAGCAAGTTTGCAGATGACACTAAACTGGGAGGAGTGGTTGATACGCTGGAGGGTAGGGATAGGATACAGAGGGACCTAGACAAATTAGAGGATTGGGCCAAAAGAAATCTGATGAGGTTCAACAAGGACAAGTGCAGAGTCCTGCACTTCGGACGGAAGAATCCCATGCACTGCTACAGACTAGGGACCGAATGGCTGGGCAGCAGTTCTGCAGAAAAGGACCTAGGGGTTACAGTGGACGAAAAGCTGAATATGAGTCAACAGTGTGCCCTTGTTGCCAAGAAGGCTAACGGCATTTTGGGCTGTATAAGTAGGGGCATTTCCAGCAGATCGAGGGACATGATTATTCCCCTCTATTCGGCACTGGTGAGGCCTCATTTGGAGTACTGTGTCCAGTTTTGGGCCCCACACTACAAAAAGGATGTGGATAAATTGGAAAGAGTCCAACGGAGGGCAACAAAAATGATTAGGGGGCTGGAGCACATGACTTATGAGGAGAGGCTGAGGGAACTGAGATTGTTTAGCCTGCAGAAGAGAAGAGTGAGGGGGGATTTGATAGCTGCTTTCAACTACCTAAAAGGGGGTTCCAAAGAGGATGGATCTAGACTGTTCTCAGCGGTAGAAGATGACAGAACAAGGAGTAATGGTCTCAAGTTGCAGAGGGGGAGGTTTAGGTTGGATATTAGGAAAAACTTTTTCACTAGTAGGGTGGTGAAGCACTGGAATGGGTTACCTAGGGAGGTGGTGGAGTCTCCTTCCTTGGAGGTTTTTAAGGTCAGGCTTGACAAAGCCCTGGCTGGGATGATCTAGTTGGGGTTGGTCCTGCTTTGAGCAGGGGGTTGGACTAGATGACCTCCTGAGGTCCCTTCCAACCCTGAGATTCTATGATTCTATGATTCTATGAAAGCTGCTCCCAGCTACTTGCAAGCAAATGGCACTAGCCAATATCTCTGGTCCCAAACACAACCCTAGGAACCTCCATCTTGCTGTGTCCAGTTATGCCCACTGGATGCTGCAAGCTTATAGTAGTTCATCAATTTAACAAAGAAATGTATATGTACCACACTTGTTATCCCAAGGGGAGCCTCTGACAGACTTCAAACCAAACGCATTGCTTCAGGTAGAATAAACAAATACATTTATTAACTATAAAGATAGATTTTAAGTGATTATAAGTCAACACACAACAAGTCAGATTTGGTCAAATGAAATAAAAGCAAAACGCATTCTAAGCTGATCTTAATACTTTCAATGTCCTTATAAACTTAGATGCTTCTCATCACAAGTTGGCTGGTTACTCTTGAGTAACGCTCTCCCCTTTGATCAGCGCTTCAGTCGTTTGGCGGTGTCTGTAGATGTACGTGGAAGAAAGAGGAAGAGCATGGCAAACGTCTCTTCCTTTTATGATGTCCTTTCCTCCCTCTTGGTTTCCCCACCGTCCCCACTTCAAAGTCAGGTGAGAATTACTGAGTCTCTCCAAGCAAGGTTGAGCAAATTCCCCTGGTGTGGCCTCATGCAGGTGAGTCATTGCATTGTAGCTCCTGGGCTGGACAATGGCTGTTGATGGGTTGTTGGATACCCCACCCGCGTGTTGGTTACTTTCCTTACAGTTGCCTCTGGGGAGCTAATATCTGGCTGATTCCCCCAACTTACAGCATGTTTTAGTGACAACCATACTACACAATTCTCATAACTTCATATGCATTAATTATACACATATATGAATAGAGAAATGACTTTGAGCAGATCATAACCTTTCCCATGATACCTTACAAGGCATTTTTTATACGTAAGATCACAATTATATGAAAATGAGGAATATGGGAGTTACAGCACTCTCCCACAATGTATAGAATGTCACACCCTTTGTTTCCACTTTATTGTTTCAACTGTGTGTATGTAATGGGCAAAAGAATAAAGTGGAAACAAAGTGCTTCAACCTTAATGAAATGAAGCTCTTTAATAATGTTGCTTTGATAGTTCCAAAATGATTTTTTTCAGAATGTTCGTTAAGCGGGAAATATTGAAATTTCAACTTTTTGTTCTAATTCAGCTGTACTTAGAAAGTTACATACCATGGCTTTAATTTATGTAAATTGTCACACCTACAGCTATTACAAAAAGACAAAGAATACCAGTGTCTCCTCATATCTCTTCTGCTTCTTTCAATGGTACAGTCAACAATACATGATCGGGATCTGCTCCCCAAGGAAGACAATTAATAGCAGACTGCGTAACTTACATAAGTATTCTCTCTATATAATAAAGATATTATTTCTATCCACTCTGAATCAGTAACAGTGTTATTGATTATTGCAGGGGTTCTCAACCTTTTTCTTTCTGAGGTTCCCCAACAAGATATAAAAACTCCATGGCCTACCTGTGCCACAACAACTAGATTTCTGCATATAAAAGCCAGGGCGTTAGCAGGTAGCTAAGTTGCTCAGGCTTTGTCTTCAGCCCCAGGTGGCAAGGCTCAGGGCCCTGGGGTTCAGCCCCAATGGGTGGGGTGGCTTCAGCTTTCTGCCCTGGACCCTACCAAGTCTAATGCTAGCCCTGCTTGGTGGACCCCCAGAAACCTGCTCATGGCCCCCCAGGGGGCCCTAGACCCCTGGTTGAGAACCACTGGCATATTGGACTTTCCCTAGTATTTCAGACCTTTCTCCTGATATTTGTGTGGCAGAAGCTTTCAACAGAACTTTGTTCGTGGCCACATTAGATCCCAACTGTAATTTTATTTTAAAATGGGAATAAACTAGGAAGTGTTTAATGAGCCATATATATATCTATTCTCATTGCACAGACAGGAATGAAAGAAAGCTGTCTCTCTTTACCATACATTACATCCAGAGACACCAAATCACTGCATCTACCACACCAGGGAGAAATAAGTAACTCATTAATAAAATATTTTCATACAAGTAAAAATGGGAACACTTTATCTAACTCCCCTCTCCCCACAGCTTTGAGAAACTTTAGATCCAAGTGAGATTTAGATGTGCATCTAAACATCACAACTCAGGTCTACCTCTTAAAACAGTGGTGTCACTTTTGAACCACTTCTAGAAGCCATGGCCTCATTTGTATATGACAGCCCACAGAAGGGGAAACAACTGTTTTGTAAAGCTAACTACTTGGCAAGTCTGTGGTTTCCAATAGCATTTCGCTCGCCCCCTGACTCACCTTCATTTTCCATCAAAGCAGTAACAGCCAGATTCTGCTACTCTTATATGAGAAATCCTTACTTCTGTGAGTAGTCATGTTGGCCTAATTGAACTATCACATAGCTAAGTATTACTCACAACAATGTAGTTGGATACAACGTCAAGAGACTTTATCGCACCCAAATGCAGGGATAATCCACCAACCGCAGGAGCACAGATTATAAAAGATAAATCTACAGCATTAAGTATTTTATTTTAATTATGAACTTAGCAGGAGATTCCATCCAAGTGTTGGCATAAAGTCAAAGAAACATTTCTGATTGTAAATAGAAAAAGTGGCATTAAGCTCTCTGAAACTAAACAGCAAGGTGTTCCTAAACACAAATTTATTATAAACAGTTCTTTTAAGAAGACTTAACTTACCCATCATTGTTGGAGTCAGAAATGCTAATAAAACACTTCAGAATTTGTGTGCTGGCTGTGAGGTATTTATCAGGAATAGGCCAATGGCTTGAGCACTGCTACCTTTTACAACATTTTAATAGCCAGTTTTAACAATGTACATTGCTCAAAATCTATGATCCAATTAGGGTGACCAGATGTCCCAATTTTATAGGGACAGTCCCGAGTTTTGGGTCTTTTTCTTATATAGGCTTCTATTACCCCTTCATCCCCCGTCCCGATTTTTCACACTTGCTGTCTGGTCACCCTAGATCCAAGTAAGACAAGTATGTTCATCAGTCCACAAACTCTCTGAGTTATAAGCCTGGCTGAGCAATAGAATTCTCTTTTATAGATGGGGAAGGGAGGAAAATGCTTGAAAGTGAAAATACGTCTTTAAAAGGAAGAATGATTTAATACGTGTGAAACTTTGGTGTTACATATGAGAAAGTTCAGAGCTACAGGACTTCCTATACAGTCCTGTAGGGAAGAATAAGGCATTATACTAGAGGTTCCTAGCAGATACTTATGTGATTTTTACTCATCCAGTTGGCTATTATTATATTTTGTCTTGGGAGAGAAAAAAAGAAAAGTTTCTGTTTGTAAACATTGTTAATTTTTATAATGGTAAATTGAAAGTTTATTGTGCTTCTTGGCTCCATGGGATCACTTCATTTCTGTTGCATATTATTTTGTCTGCAAACTGGCCCTTTATTAAGTAATGTTGACTCTGAAATTACTATTGTGTTTTATCACTCCACAATATCAGTTTATATCCATGCTTGAATATAATAAATAGAGTTTTAAATTATGGTTGTGTTCTGAGGAGATAATAAATATGAAATATTTCTCCACAGTTACATCCTTTGGTTGTATTTCAGAGTAGAAATACACTTTAAAAGAGATTATAAAAATGGCATCATGGGGTTTCATATTTGGAATTCTATATCCAAACGATTCAATTTACAAGTAAAAAGATGTTTTTCTAACCTCCAGCCTTGCAAATTCAGCCTAATCTAGAAGTCAAGCTGGGTTTTTGTTTTTCTCACTTATCACCAACAACACACATTCTGCAGGTTAAATTCTGCCCTCAGTTATACATGTGCAACCCCTTTGTCATTACAATATGCTTTCAAAGATACCTACGCAGCCCTATAGCACATTGGGCAGCGAGATTCACCAGCCCAATAGGGGTCTGTATCATGTTAGTTAACGCATGCTCTCATGTGATATTAAAAACAACTTTGCGTGGACAAGGACAATGATACAGAGAAAAGTACAACATGATCCAATGGCTGGAAGTTGAAGCTAGGCAAATTCAGGCTGGAACTAAGGCATACATTTTTAACAGTGAGAGTAATTAATGATTGGAATTGTTTCCTTGTGGCTTTGGAATCTATTAATCTAACTGACCATGATTACTCCGGGAGTCCTTAAGGTTTTTTAGCACAATGCATTTTCCCAGTCTATAGGGTTAAGCATGAACAGCTAAAACATTTTTAAACACAACTGCCATTGTCCACATTAAGAGCAAAATAGCGTGTAACACTGTAAGTTGAAGAACTGTGAGTTGTTTTACAGTAGAGCCTCACAGTTACGAACACCTCAGGAATGGAGGTTGTTCGTAACTCTGAAATGTTCATAACTCTGAACAAAACGTTATGGTTGTTCTTTCAAAGTTTACAACTGAACATTGACTTAATACAGCTTTGAAACTTTATTATGCGGAAAAAAAGGCTGCTTTTAACCATTTTAATTTAAATGAAACAAGCACAGAAGCAGGTTTCAGAGTAGCAGCCATGTTAGTCTGTATCCGCAAAAAGAACAGGAGTACTTGTGGCACCTTAGAGACTAACAAATGTATTTGAGCATAAGCTTTCGTGGGCTACAGTCCACTTTATCAGATGTATAGATGGGAACATATAGTAAGAAGATATATATACATACAGAGAATCATGAAAAGGTGGAATTTGCCATACCAACTCTAAGAGGCTAATTAATTAAGGAGAGCTATTAGCAGCAGAAGAAAAAACAGCAGTTTCCTTATCTTGTCAAATCTTTTTTTTAAAACTTTCTCTTTTTTTTTTAGTAGTTTATGTTTAACACAGTACCGTATTTACTTTTGTATGTGTGTATCTGCTTCTGCCTGATTGCATACTTCCAGTTCCAAATGAGGTGTGTGGTTGACTGGTCAGGTTGTAACTCTGGTGTTCGTAATTCTGAGGTTCTACTGTATATAAAACCTTTTCTAACCCTAAACATTTCCCTAAATATAGATAATCCCAAAAGGTGAAATCCTGGCCCCCCTAAAGTCAGTGGTTTTTTCCCACTATTGTGCCAGGCTACCGAGAAGCAGAATATATGGCTCCATCCAATGCAATGACAGTGTAGGGAGCCAGGGTGGCTTCCCTCTGAGCCAGAGGGTAAAGAGCCACTCTCTCAACCGGAGTGGGCGGGGCCAGGTCAAGCCGGCTCCACCCCTAGGAAGGGGAGGGGTGTAACAGGAAGTATAAAGGGCGGGGCCCTTAGCCCAGGCAGGAGAGCACCAGGAAGGGAGGCAGACACAGACCGCTGGCTGCTCCCTTCAGAGCCTGCTGCCAAGCCAGGGGAGGCCCTGGACCAGGCGGAGCTGGCCCCGGAGGACGGACCGGGGTTACCAGAGCTGCCAGCAGCAGAATACCCGGAGGAACGGGAGGAGCCCAGCAGTAACCTGAGGTGGGGGAAGCCTGACGCCGAGGGTGAGCTGCACCTACCAACGGCCGAATATCCCAGAGAGCTGGAGGGATTCAACCAAGGGTTTGGGGTAGGAAGTAGCCCAGGGCAGAACTGGAGTGTGGGGAGTCTAGGGGATCAGCGTGTTGCGGAGGGATCCCCGCTGACCCAGTGGCGGGACCCTCTCCCCCACCACTGATAGGGCCCTGGGCTGGAACGCAGAGAAGGTGGGCGGGCCTGCGTTCCCCTACCCTGGCCAACCCGCCTCGGGTAGGCGAGCCCCAACAGCGACACAGACTCTTGCCGGCGCTCCCCTGCCTGAGGGGCGCGCCACAGACTCTTGCCGGCGCTCCCCTGCCTGAGGGGCGCGCCACAGACTCTTGCCGGCGCTCCCCTGCCTGAGGGGCGCGCCACAGACTCTTGCCGGCGCTCCCCTGCCTGAGGGGCGCGCCACAGACTCTTGCCGACGCCCCCCCTGCCTGAGGGGCGCGCCACAGACGCTTGCCGGCGCTCCCCTGCCTGAGGGGCGCGCCACAGACGCTTGCCGGCGCTCCCCTGCCTGAGGGGCGCGCCACAGACGCTTGCCGGCGCTCCCCTGCCTGAGGGGCGCGCCACAGACGCTTGCCGGCGCTCCCCTGCCTGAGGGGCGCGCCACAGACTCTTGCCGGCGCTCCCCTGCCTGAGGGGCGCGCCACAGACTCTTGCCGGCGCTCCCCTGCCTGAGGGGCGCGCCACAGACTCTTGCCGGCGCTCCCCTGCCTGGGGGGCGCGCCATAGTCTCTTGCCGACGCCCCCCCTGCCTGAGGGCGCGCCATAGACTCCTGCCCCCCCCTACCTGAGGGGAGCATCATGGACTCAGGCCCACGCCCTGCCGTACACTAATTCCCCACTACCAGAGGGTGTGACCCAGGCCTGTACGTGAGACAGGAGCTCCCTACCGTCCCTAGCGGGCCGGCGGACCAACCGAGCTCCGTCGCAAGTGGTGGAGAATGTGGGCAGCTGCTCCCATCCCTGCAGGAAGGGATTAGAACGAGGAAGCCTTTGAAGCTCCTGTAATTGGAAGATGGAGATGGAGAGGCTTCTCAAGTTCCTGGCTGAGAGCCAGCAACAGCAGCAGCAACAGCTCGTACAACAACTGGGTGCCCAACAGCAGCAGTTGCTTCAAACTCTGGAGTCCCGACATCGCGAACAGCAAACCCAATGCTTCCAGCAGCTCGCGACGTTATGGCCGGGCCCAGGTGGGGCTCGCCCTGAGGGGACGGCCACCCCGAACCCCCCTATCCCACCGATCCGTCTGGCCAAGATGGGGCCTGACGATGACCCGGAGGCATATTTGGTGACCTTCGAGCGGGTTGCTGCCGTGGCGGGTTGGGCGCCTGACCAATGGGCAACCCTCCTCGCCCCCTATCTGACAGGGCCTGCACAAAAGGCTTACCGGGGGCTCCCGGAGGAGGAAGCCCGCATTTATGTTAAAGTAAAGTCGGCTATCTTGGATGCCTTCGACATCACCCCAGAGACATTTCGGCGACGGTTTCGGGGAAAGGTCTACCCGCCGGGCGCCCGACCCCGGATGGTGGCCCAGGAATTAAAGGACGCCGGTTGTCGGTGGCTACAACCCGAGCGTCGAACAGCAGCTGAGGTGACAGAACAGGTCATCCTCGAACAATTTATACACATCCTCCCGACCCAAGGGAGGGCGTGGGTTTTGCGGCACCGGCCACAAACCCTGAGCGTGGCCATCACGCTTATGGAAGACTTCCTAGAGGCAGAGGCCCCGATAGGACCAGTCGCCCGGCCCCCTAACCCCGGACCCAGCACCCAGAAACTGGAAAGGGGGGGGGCCACCTCCAAAGCTGACACTCTACCCCGTACCCGACGACCGGACAGCGGCGGGACTGACCTTCCCCGACGCCCAGAGCCCGCACCCCGTACTGCCTCCGGGCGCTTGCCCCGACTACCCAGTCCTAGCCAACCCCGTGGCCCCACTGATGCAACCGTCCGGCCGGGGCGGCCCAAGGTAGGACCTTGCTTTCGCTGTGGTAAGTACGGGCATCTGCAACGGGACTGCACGGCGATGGACTGCGGTTTCGGCCGGGTGTACACCGGGGAGCAGCGGGCCCGTCTTCCTTCTGCGGCCAAACTGACAGCCCCTGTGGAAGTTGCAGGGATCCACGTTATTGGCCTAATCGATTCCGGCTGTGGGCAGACCCTTGTCCGCCGGGCGCTCCTCCCGGACTCCAACCCAACGATTGGGGAGGTCCGGATTCAGTGTATTCATGGCGATGTGAAACCGTATGCTACGGTTCAGGTCCCTATCACGGTGAACGGAGCAACCCAGTTAATGAACGTAGCAGTAGCATCATCCCTTGCCTATCCGGTTATTCTGGGCCGGGACTGGCCAGACTTCGTTGAGGTGCTTCGGTCCCTACCCACCGAGGAGGCCTTCGAAGGGACTTCCTCCGAGATAGAGACCGGCCCCGCTGTGATGGCCGACCCTGGGGTTGCTCCAGCCCCTGCCCCCGGACGGGACAGTTCGGGGGCTGTGGATCCCTCTCCTGATCTTGTGGACTTCAGCCGGGATCAAAGGGAAGATCCTACGCTTCGGTTTGCCTATGAGCAGCTGGCTCGGGTAGATGGGGAGATCGTGGAGGCCCAGCGCGCCTCCCAATGGCCTAGGTTTGAATTAAACCACGATCGGCTCTACCGCATTGACCAAGACCCCCAGACCCAAGAGGCTCGGACCCAGCTTGTGGTTCCCCGCATTCATCGTCGGGCGGTCCTGAAACTTGCGCATGACATCCCGGCAGCAGGCCATTTAGGGCAGGAAAAAACCGCGGCCAGAGTCCTGGCCAAGTTCTTCTGGCCAGGCGTCCACCGGGAGGTGAAGGATTACTGCGTGTCATGCCCAGATTGTCAACATGCCATGCCGGCTGGGGTACGGAGAGCCCCCCTGGTCCCCTTACCTGTTGTAGGTGTACCATTTGAGCGGATAGCAATGGACCTGGTGGGACCCCTTCCGAAAAGTAAAGCGGGCTATCAATACATTCTTGTCCTAATGGACTATGCCACCCGCTTCCCCGAGGCCATCCCCTTAAGAAGTATCACCGCCCGCACTATCGCTGCGGAACTCGTGAAGATCTTCGCCAGGGTGGGTCTCCCTCGGGAGATACTTACGGATCAAGGGACCAATTTCACCTCTAAACTATTCCGCCAGGTCTGTGCCCTGCTAGGGATCACGAAGCTGCAGACCTCGGTCTACCATCCCCAGACGGATGGGTTGGTCGAACGGTTTAACCGGACCCTGAAGGGAATGCTGCGACGGTTCCCCCCCCAGGACCTCCGCCAGTGGGATCAATTGCTCCCTCCTTTACTGCTGGCAATTCGAGAAGTTCCGCAGGCATCCACGAAGTTCTCTCCATTTGAGCTCCTCTATGGGCGGCGGCCTCGTGGGGTGTTAGACCTTCTGAGAGAAACTTGGGAACACAACCCATCTACAACCCAGGGTCTACTACAATATGTCTTCCAGCTGCAGGAGCGGCTGGCGCGGGCGGGTGAGCTCGCGAGAGAGAACTTGACCACGGCCCAACGAGCCCAGGAGCAGTACTATAATCAGAACGCCCAGGCCCGATCATTTGAGCCCGGTGACCGAGTACTCCTCCTGCTCCCCTCGGAGGAATCAAAACTTTTTGCCCGCTGGCAGGGCCCATATGAGGTCCTCCGTCGAGTAGGACCTGTCACCTACGAAATCCGGCAACCGGGTCACCGGAAGGAAAAGCAGATTTATCACATAAATCTCTTAAAACCCTGGCGGGAACGGGAAGGACTGTTAATTGCCCCATACCCCCCTGAGCCGGACCTAGGGCCACAACCTCCCGAGGAGCCGGATAATGATGAGCCCCAGCTCGCAGAAACACTCACCGGGGAGCAGCGAGAGCAGGCTCTCTGCTTAGTAAGGGCGTTCCCCAAAACATTCACCACGAAACCTGGGCGAACTGCCCTCGCCTACCATGTGATACAAACCGAACCCGGGGTGGTGGTCCGAGAGGCAACACGGCCATTACCTAGGCGAATGCGGGAGGCCGTAGAGGAAGAAGTCCAGGCAATGCTGGAGCTGGGAGTTATCGAGCGCTCCCAGAGCGAATGGCGGAGCCCGGTTGTCCTTGTCCCAAAGCCTGATGGGAGCCGACGGTTTTGCATTGACTTCCGGAGAATAAACGCCATTTCGAAGTTCGACGCCTATCCGATGCCCCGTGTCGACGAGCTCCTCGACCGACTCGGAGAGGCCTGCTATATCACCACCCTAGATCTCACAAAGGGGTATTGGCAGATCCCCCTGGACCCTAGGTCCAAGGAGAAGACCGCGTTCGCCACCCCTTCAGGGCTATACCATTTCACCAGAATGCCCTTTGGCCTCCATGGAGCGCCAGCAACTTTTCAGCGCTTGATGGATCGGATTTTGCAACCACACACCAGGTATGCCGCGGCCTACTTGGATGATGTGGTCATCTATGGCAGCAACTGGGACGAGCATCTCAACCAGGTAGCAGCTGTGCTTCGGGACCTCCGCGCAGCCGGACTTACAGCTAACCCAAGAAAATGCCGAATCGGGCGAGAGGAAACCACGTACTTGGGGTACACCTTGGGTCGTGGACAGGTGCGCCCCCTCGTCGGGAAAGTCCAAGCGCTCCAGGAATACCAGGCACCGACCACGAAGAGGCAAGTACGGCAGTTTTTGGGCTTGGCTGGTTATTATCGGCGGTTTGTACCCCACTTCGCGACCATTACTGCCCCTCTGACGGAGCTCCTGACTAAAGACAGCCCCCGCCGAGTGGGCTGGTCCGACGAGTGCGAGACGGCCTTTCGAACCATCAAAGAACGGCTGTGTAGCGAGCCAGTACTCTTCAGCCCTGACTTTCATCGGGAATTTATCGTCCAGACTGATGCCTCAGGAATAGGGCTTGGGGCCGTCCTCTCACAGGAGGTGGATGGGGAGGAACACCCGATCGTTTACCTCAGTCGGAAGCTGTTCCCCCGAGAACGGAATTACTCCGTCATTGAGAAAGAGGCCCTGGCAGTTAAGTGGGCGGTCGACGCCCTCCGCTACTATGTCCTTGGGGCTCCCTTTATACTGGTTACGGACCATGCCCCCCTGAAATGGCTCAATAAAATGAAGGACACGAATGGCAGGCTTATGCGGTGGTATCTGGCTCTGCAGCCCTATGCCTTCACAATTCACCATCGGGCGGGAAGAGACAACGCCAATGCTGATTTTTTGTCCCGCTTAGGGGAGGGTGAGGATGCCAGCTCCGTTGAGCGGGAGCTGGATTTGAGGGGTGGGGTATGTAGGGAGCCAGGGTGGCTTCCCTCTGAGCCAGAGGGTAAAGAGCCACTCTCTCAACCGGAGTGGGCGGGGCCAGGTCAAGCCGGCTCCACCCCTAGGAAGGGGAGGGGTGTAACAGGAAGTATAAAGGGCGGGGCCCTTAGCCCAGGCAGGAGAGCACCAGGAAGGGAGGCAGACACAGACCGCTGGCTGCTCCCTTCAGAGCCTGCTGCCAAGCCAGGGGAGGCCCTGGACCAGGCGGAGCTGGCCCCGGAGGACGGACCGGGGTTACCAGAGCTGCCAGCAGCAGAATACCCGGAGGAACGGGAGGAGCCCAGCAGTAACCTGAGGTGGGGGAAGCCTGACGCCGAGGGTGAGCTGCACCTACCAACGGCCGAATATCCCAGAGAGCTGGAGGGATTCAACCAAGGGTTTGGGGTAGGAAGTAGCCCAGGGCAGAACTGGAGTGTGGGGAGTCTAGGGGATCAGCGTGTTGCGGAGGGATCCCCGCTGACCCAGTGGCGGGACCCTCTCCCCCACCACTGATAGGGCCCTGGGCTGGAACGCAGAGAAGGTGGGCGGGCCTGCGTTCCCCTACCCTGGCCAACCCGCCTCGGGTAGGCGAACCCCAACAGCGACACAGACTCTTGCCGGCGCTCCCCTGCCTGAGGGGCGCGCCACAGACTCTTGCCGGCGCTCCCCTGCCTGAGGGGCGCGCCACAGACTCTTGCCGGCGCTCCCCTGCCTGAGGGGCGCGCCACAGACTCTTGCCGGCGCTCCCCTGCCTGAGGGGCGCGCCACAGACTCTTGCCGACGCCCCCCCTGCCTGAGGGGCGCGCCACAGACGCTTGCCGGCGCTCCCCTGCCTGAGGGGCGCGCCACAGACGCTTGCCGGCGCTCCCCTGCCTGAGGGGCGCGCCACAGACGCTTGCCGGCGCTCCCCTGCCTGAGGGGCGCGCCACAGACGCTTGCCGGCGCTCCCCTGCCTGAGGGGCGCGCCACAGACTCTTGCCGGCGCTCCCCTGCCTGAGGGGCGCGCCACAGACTCTTGCCGGCGCTCCCCTGCCTGAGGGGCGCGCCACAGACTCTTGCCGGCGCTCCCCTGCCTGGGGGGCGCGCCATAGTCTCTTGCCGACGCCCCCCCTGCCTGAGGGCGCGCCATAGACTCCTGCCCCCCCCTACCTGAGGGGAGCATCATGGACTCAGGCCCACGCCCTGCCGTACACTAATTCCCCACTACCAGAGGGTGTGACCCAGGCCTGTACGTGAGACAGGAGCTCCCTACCGTCCCTAGCGGGCCGGCGGACCAACCGAGCTCCGTCACAGACAGCTCAATGGCTTTTGTGGTAGAGAAAGTCAGGCTGCTATTCTTCAAGTAGCTGCACAGGTTTAAAGTGCTTGTGCATGGGTTCATGAGTAGCGTGATAACATTCTTTATGATCAGGTTTAACTTAAATACCACTTCTAAGCTTATCTAAGCTTGCAGATGATATGTTTCATGATAGTACATAAAGCTTTCACTACATTATTTAACATGTAATTAATTTGTTCAGCCAAACTTTGAGCGGCTGTTTGAGCATCACAAAGGTTGGCGTCTGAGCGACAGAATCTCCAGGGTGAATCTAATGCACAAGTGACTATATAACTTTGTTCCAGTTTATTCTGGCTGAAGTGATGAGAAACAGAGGTTCTGTCATCTGCTGTTAGTATATATGCCTACGTTAGGCAGCTCCATGCTGAAGAGTACTGTCTCAGCATGGACAGCAGGCAACACAGAGATGCAGGCTCCTATAAACAAATGACAGTGTTTGCAATACCCTACTTGAAGGAATCAGCAATGTGACAATAATTTCATTGGCACATTCTCATTTATTCTCAGACAGACATTTTAGCATAGAGTCACAATCCATCTTGTATTAAACAGTTAATGGGGAGCTAGCTGGTTCAGTTCTCTCTGTAAACTGTGCAGTTTTGAAATAGCTGAGGGCTGAGTGCTTGCAATGGCCGACAAGCTCCTGAGTGCAAGTTATCCAGTTAATCAGGGAATGCTATTTAAACAAAAGTATCAGTAATGCAAAGCTGCCAGCTTACCCTTAACAGTTCAGCCTGTAAAAACAGTATTTAGGAAAAGATTTTTTTTTTAAATACTTGTGACTTTATCATAAGCAATGTCAGGCATTTTATATTTAATCCAGCATTTCTTTCAAACACAAGTTGCTGGGCTAGATGCAGGAATCACTGGGTGAAATCTATGTCCTGCAATAACAGGAGGTCAATTTGGATTACATCACTGTCTTTCCTGGCCATAAAATTCCATAAAAGGTGTTATATTGTCAACTGCACCACGTGTGTTTCAAAGCCAGTGTGGTGGTGTGACAAGCTGCAGACTGCTCCCAGTCCAACACTCCTACCAGCATTCACACAGGCAGGGACACACCCAGCTGCACTTGCATGCAGGCTCTGGACAGCCCCTGCATGAACCAACAATAGAGCAGCTACAGCCAAAATAACCCCCAGCTCCGCAGCCTAAGACCCAAGAGCTGCCTGGTCAAAACCTCAACCAATATGAATTTATTACTCAGTTCGCCCCTCCCTCGATGTGGAGAGGAACATGTAACTGCCTTTGCTCACAGAGCTTTTTCCCCAGACGCTTCACTCAAAGGCACGCTGGTTTAGATAAAGCAAAAAACAAGTTTATTAACTAGAAAAGAACAGAACAACTGGCTTCCCTCACTACGCCACACTGAATTTGCATATAACAATGCAATCTATGCCTCACCCCAACATAGCCCATTCTTTGCAAATAATGGCTTTCACTCCTGCTTCCACCCAGACTTACCTGTGAGTTCCCAGTAACCGCAGCTGCAGATTTGCCTCCCAACTACACTGAGTGAAATGGGAGTTCAAGGAACACCTGCAGTCTGCCAGAGAAGCCTATAAACACCATGTGGACCAAGATCATCAGGCTGCCCCGCAATTTGGCCATAGGGGACAAAGTGTGGCTCTCTGCCTGGAACCTTAAATCAAGCAACCCATCCACAAAACTAGAATACCAATACCTGGGCCCATCAAGAATATAGAATGGGTAAACCTAATGCCTTTAAGGTTAGAGCTACCCAACTCCTTGAAGATTCATCCCATCTTTAAAAACCTACATTGAAAACCCATACCCAAACCACTCCAATCCACCACCGCTACCCATAACAATCCACAGGCAGAAGTAGTACTTGATCCATCAAATCCTCAACTCCCGGTGAGTTAGTGGAAGGCTCCAATACCTGGTGGTCTGGGAAGGCTACAGTCTGGACGAGCAGTTTTTGGAACCAGTAGAGAACATCCACACCCCAGACTTATTGAGAGAGTTCCCTTGGAAGTAGCCAGAGAAACCTGGCCCTAAGGAGGCACCTTCAGGGAGCTGTGGGTGTACTGTCAAGAATCAGGTTTTGTAGCAGAACCAGTCTCCTGGCAACCTAATGAGTGCAGCTGGCCTATAGTGGCTGCTGGATTGGCTACAGCACCTGACTAATGAGAAGAGTCAATAGACCAGCTCTTAAGCCCAGCAGCAGTAGTTTGATGGAGCTGGACTCTGGCTGGCTGGCAGGGAACTCCAGTTGAAGCTGGCTTAGGCTAGCTGACCTATACTTTGGGGGCAGATGGAAGATATAATGAAGAATACTGAAACCAGTCTAGAAAGTTATGGAGAAAGCAGAGGGGAAGACTGGTCACAGGTTAGGAAAAAGAAAAGGGTGAAAATGCCAGAACTAGAAGAAGAAAGAGCAGGCAAAAAGACATGAAAGAGTAAAGAGAAAAATCATACTGCTATAATAATGAAATCACTAGTCAAGGATGCGAAGACAGTGGATATAAACCCTCTGAAAGTGGTAGAGTGGATTTAAAAGTGCTGGAGACATTGAAAGAGCTAGAAAGATACAATGAAGAGATTTATTAATTGACTATAAAGCAAGGAACAAGTGGGGAAACTATTAAAGATTACAATGCTAGGAAAATTGGAGTGACCCAACTACCTAAGTATCAGAGGGGTAGCCGTGTTAGTCTGGATCTGTCCCAACTACCTAAATATCTGACAGAAACACGACGAGTTGTGTTTGCGGTACCAGTTGAAATGACTGAAGATGAGGTAAAGCAAAGAATAGGGGATGATAAAGTACTATATGCTAAGCAGCTAATTAGCAAGAAGAAGGGAAACAAAGACTTCAACAGTTGTGCTAGTAGCATTTAAAGGAGAAACCCTTCCAAATAGGGCAACAATAGGATACCAACTTTTTTTTTTTTTTTTTTTTTGGACAAAACCATACATACCATCCCCAGTGAGTTGCTACAGATACGAAAGGTTTGGACATGTGGCAAATATATGTAAAGGGAAAACTAGATTCAGTAGGTGTGCAGGGGAGCACTCCTATGATAATTGAGTGGAAGGAACCAAATTAAAGTGTAGCAACTGTGGAGGACAGCGCTGTGCAGCATACATAGGTTGTATAGCAAGAAAGCAAGATACAAAAGAGTTACAAATAGCATGTCATATGTAGAAACTATTAGGAGACCAAAAGGGAAGAGAAAAGCAAACTCAATAAGGAGAAAGACAAATACACAGCTGAATAAATCCAAGGATATAATGAGTGATAATGTATTCTCCTATTTTCTCTGTATGTATAGACAAATAGGTTTGTAGTTTTTATAATTGAAGTAATAAACTGCACATCACAGGGGAAAAAACTGAAAATGAAAAGTATAGTTAAAGCAATAGAAAAGTACCTACGTGTTAGCAACTTCTCAGCAGAATGACTCTATGCTTTCTTAAGTGAAAAAATACTGAAGGATAAATAGAATGCTACTATTTCCTGTTGGAATGCACATAACCTAATAGCACAGGAACTAAAAAAGAATATTCTTGATAAGGCTACTAACCATGATATCGTTTGCATAAAAGAAACATGGTTAATAGGAAATTAGATTTCAAAATTCCAGGACATGGCATCTAGAGGCAAGACAGAGAAGTAGGAAGGGGTGGGGGAATTTTTTTTAAAGGAAAACTTAATTATCTTGAAATTGAGGCGAAGAAACTAAATATAGAGACTAATGCTATTGCGATTCCAATGCAAAATAAATCTGCAGCTTTGAGAATATTTAATTTATACAAGCCCCATGGAAAACTGGAGATTAAGGATTTGACAGAGATAGCTGAAGGTGAAACAGGATATATATGTGGAGACCTAAACGGCCATAACAGATTGTGGGGAAGTGGAAAATATGCTAAGAATGAGAAATGTCTAGAATAATTCATCAATAAAAATAATTTGGTAATTCTGACTGATGGTTCACCCACTAGGTTTAATGCAGTCCATGGAAATCTCTCCTGTGCAGATCTGGAAATCGTGTCAAGTAGTATAGCAAGCAAATGCAACTGGGAAATTGATAAAGAAGAGGGAATGGGAAGTGATCACTTTCCTATACTTATATCAAGAAAAAGGCAATATTGAGGATGGAGGATGATTCCTGCTAACTGGAATATAAAAAAGGCAAACTGAAAACTATGTGGAAGCAAATGTAATGAAAATATTAATGAACAATGTATAAATAATGGTATCGAGGAGTTTATTAGCAATATAACTAAAGGAATCATGATGGCAGAAAAGTTAGCTATACTTAAGATATCAAAGCACCCTAAAGGCAGAGACCATGTACCACAGTGAAATGAGGAGTGCAAAAAAAGCAATTAAAGAAAGGAACAAGATATATAAGAAAGCAAAAAATACAATCAATACTTAAGACAACGAAATATAAAGAAACAAGGCAATTGTGCAAAGGTCTTAAAAAGGCAAAAAAAGAAAGCTAGTGAAAGTACAGTGAGAAAAATCAGTAGAGATACTAAAACATCAGAGGTACATAGGCAGATTATGACAACAAATGGAATACAGAGTGAGAGCATTTCTTTACCAGGCCTTATTGTAGAAGGCCAAGGGATAAAAACTCCTATAAAGAAAAAGTGAAGTTCCAGCAGAAATATTCCACATTGTCAGTAATGGTGAAAATCAGAGTATAGAAATCCACTTGAGGAAAAGAAAATTCATTAAAGAGAATCATGAGAACTGGAAGTGGTGGGTGGAAGATGAGGCTACAATACTGAACAAAAACTTCAGTATGAGGGCACTTGGAAAAGTTATAGCTAAAAGCAAAAATCTCTGCACCAGGCAAAAATGGCATATGTAATGAAATGCTAAAAACATCTGGATGAAGGGAGTCTGAAAATACTGCTAAAACTGTACAACAGTATATGAGGGAAAGCTGAGCTACCAATAGAGTGGAAACATGTGATTGTAGTCCCAGTATGGAAGGCAGATAAGCTGCAAACAAGACCTGATGTTTACAGGCCAATTGCCCTGGTTAAAGCCATGGCAAGAATAGTGACTGAAAGATTAAAAACATATCTAGGGCTAAATGAATTTACAGATAACATGCAAAGCAGGTTCAGGACGGGAAGGAGTAAAGCTGCTCATATAGTAAGAGTAGAGATGGAAATTCAAAAAAAAAAAGGAGAAATAAAGAATGTATGATAGTAGCTTTCCTAAATATTGAAAAAGCATATGAGAGAACTTATTGCATAAAATAGGCAATAAAGGCATAACAGGACTTCAATAACTCAGCCAGAGGTTAGAGGTCTATTATAGCAGTGGGCGGGTGAGGTTCTGTGGCCTGCAATGTGCAGGAGATCAGACTAGATGATCATGATGGTCCCTTCTGACCTTAAAGTTTCTGTGTCTATGAGTATATAGGTGGATAAAGGATTTTTTTTTAAAGTTAAAGTACCATGAAGAAAAGAGAAGGGAAAGCCTATTCGCTGTCAGAGGTGATTTCTGAACATTGCTTTTGTACCCATAAGTTTTATTACTGATTTAAAACAGAAAATATAATTAAATAGAATGACCTTCCCTATAAGTGCCACTGGTGCTTGTTTTACACAGTCTTCCCAAAGAGCATTATGCAGTTGGAGGAGTAGAGCCGGAGAAGGAATTTAGGGCTTTATCTTACTCCCTTTGAAGTCAATGGCAGGACTCCCATTGACTTCCATGGAGAAAGCCCAAATGGACTAGGCAGGCAAATCAGTTCTGTCTGCTCCTCAATGGTGATAAGGAAACTAAGGTAGGAAGACAGATTTCAGCTTCAGGTTGAAAATTCTGGTCAGCCTGGGGCCACTAGACTTCTAAGTGTAAGTCAGCAGCTTGTCTGATAGGCAGTAAGTAAATATATATATCAATTGACTGGACTGGGATTTCAGTTGTGCCAGGCTGATGAACCATTAGATTCTTCCTAGCCTCTGTTAGTTGCTGTATAACCTACAGCTTGCAGGCGATGGAGAGGAAAAATCAAAACAAATGGCTCGAGTTTTTGACATGACATCTTATTATATCAGGTTAGACCATATTACTGGGCACAACTCTGACGCAATAAAATAGCTATCCAAAAGGCAAGAGAGAATAGTGACATTAATCCAGAGAATGGAGGGAAAAAAATCAATAATTATAAAACACTAGTGTGCCGTATGTCAGAAGCAGAATAGGCAGAAATATTATTCTGAACCCCACTGGATAATAAACAGAATGTTTATAGTATTAAGGCTCCATCTATTGCTGATCTTTTATGCTTTAAATTGCCAGTGTTCCATGCCAAGTTAAAGAGAAAAAAACAAAAAAAAATTGTTAATATGACTGCAGGTGTCCAAAAGAGGACGGAGTCTTAAATTTCCAGGTGTTAATCAACAGTGCCACTACAATAGTCTAGTTACACAAGGCCAACTTCTGCACGGTAGTTAATCACAAAGAAGAAAGCAAGTTACCGGTTATACAAAACAATAAATATTTCAATAAATCACTGTTTACAAATATGAACATTTATCCACATCAAATTACAACAAAATCCTTCTTAACACTTTGAGCAACAGATAACTCTTAACTCACAGTATGGATTGAGACCAGCATATGGTTATTTTTAGGTTCAGCCTCACTTTACCCCCTAAGCAATTTCCTTTACCAGTTCCTTATTTTATAACAGGGATGGCATAGATATTTTTATGACCAATTTTAGGATCTAAATGTCAATTGTCTGAGGCTCCAACTATTTTAGGCAAAAAATCATTGAACTAATTCACTGACTTGTGAATTTCTTTCAAAAACCTTTATCATTGCAGTGTTTTACTTTAAATGCAGTTTCCTTTACTTTGATCAAATGTCCCTTTTCTCACAGAAATTAGATATACAAAAGACCTATTAGATCATTCAGTCCAGCTCCCTGCCAAAGCAGGATAGTTCCATATAGTATAAGATGTGAAAGCATTCCCTTGATCTGGCCTTTTGGCTAAGATCAAGCACAGTATCTGTTCCTAGTGTTTTATTTAAGCCTGTTTTTTAAAAGTTGCAAGCAATGGAGTTTCTACTATAACTTGATCTTTAGTATACATTCTCCCTTTCTATATAATCGCCCTCTATTCCTGGTTATACCCACGTGCAGCTCTCACATAGTAAAACTAAGGGAGGGGTTTCCAGAGGAGGAAACCGCAGTGTGGTTCTCCTCACAGAGTTACTCCCACAGAACCCACTTCTGGATTCCAGGGGACCAGCAGGAGGCCAGGTACATCAGCACAGTATTTCGGGCCCCAGCTTCCCTGTTCCTTGGTAACGCTGTGAACCACAATACCATGGTCTTCCTCTGAACCCAGATGCTCCAGAGAGAGCCTCCCACTTCTACAGTGTATTCATGGGCTGTCGACACAAACATCTGAAACACACTGAAAGCTGAAAATGTGTGACAGCTTAAAATAAATTGACTATCAAAATAAATAACAGGGAATACAGTATGTAAAGTATCACTTCAGACTACTTTAGTCAGTCATTTTTATTTTTAATTAATTAAATAAGAATTATCCAATTTTAAATATAAATAAAGCTGCCTCAACATTTAGGAGGAGCTTGCCATGGATTATATGGAGCCTCAGCTAAACACAGGTAACAGGGCAGACTTCACCCCTGTCCTGTAATCCCACACAAACAGTCTTGTATACCTCTTGTTTGTTAACACCTTTATACAATTTATTATTATTACCAGCACCATCACAACCCTGTGCAGCAGCTCTATCTACGATAGTTTTCAGACATCAGCCCTTTTTCCAAAAAGGAGAAAACAATCTCACTCTCCTGAGATCCCCTTTTCCCTCAACACTGGTAGGTTTTTCCTCTCTTCTCTACACTGCCTTCCTATGCTTTTTAACTACCCCTCCCAGCTGATGGGACAATTAGCTCCTTACTGCCCCCAGCTCACAGTCTAATTAGGTAATTAAGTACTCCATTCCTCATTCAAATCTTCTCTGGGGGGTATTAAGCAGAGCTTAAGTGACCAGAGTGCTGGGACAGCAGTTTCTCTCAGCATTGTGTCACAACGCCTTAAGATGAAAACGATCTATTCTCACATCTCAAACCCTCCAGCCCACTAAACATTTTAATTAGAACTGGCTCAGACTAGGAATTCCAGGTTCATGGGAAATTTTGACATTTTGAAATTTGGTTTCGTTCTGATTCAGACTGTGGGGCTGCCCAAGAGACTTGAGGTGGGATTCTCAGGGCTTCCAGACTCCTTGCTGCATAGCTGGGACTCCCAGAATTTCTAGGTTCCCAGCTCTGTGGCAGGGAGACTGGAAGCCCTGGGGTCCCTGACACTGTAACAGTCTGCATAGCAGGGTTTCCCCATAGCCACACATTCTGGAAACCCTGGGGCACTCTGTATGGCACTGCTGCCCCAGCGCTGTGGACCTTGAAAGCCCAGGATCCCCTGCAGCCCATGAGGTGAGCTGGCAGGGAACCAGGCTGCCTGGGAGTCAGGGTTCTGCAAACATTTCTGGTTCAACAATTTGGCATTTTCTCACTACGCTGTTTCATTAAAAAATTCCCAACCAGCTCTAATTTTAATTATGCATGTCTGAACTCCTTCCAGTTTCTTGACATTGTTTTGGTAACAAATGCCCAAACCTGGTTAATAGGTACTACCTCCATACTCCATTATATGCTGTTTCTGTATATGCAGCACAAAACTACATTGGCCTTTTTGCTGCGCAGGTATGTTGCTTTGCAAATTGCAACAATATCCTGGCTTGAAGTCAGTGGCAAAATTGTCAGACTTTAAAATGAGGCAAGGAGTTCATCCTTTATGGCTTGTCTGATGTTCTCTCATATCCCTAGATCTCTTTCAGCATTAGGTTTTCACAGGTCTCTCTCTTTTATGGAGCATGAGTGTTTTGGATTAATTTCCCCCAGATATATTTACTCAAATTTTTTCTAATCTGAATCTAATTTTGTTATTTCTTGCCCCTAACTCTAATCTCTATATGTGTATTATTCCTCTGCCATGAATGGAGTTTGCAATTCCATCATCCTCATGACCTGTAGATTTTGCTAATATCTTCCAGCTCATTAACAGAGATCTTCCAAAAATACTCTACTTAATCCAGGTCAGGGTTAAACCATCACTGCAGGGAAGCACTGTTGCTATTTGTGTTCTAGGAGTTAGCTAGGGGTTAACTATATAAAACTAGTGGTTAAATACATACAACTTTTCACAAGTGCTATGTTTACTTATAAGAAGGTAAATGCTATTTTAAAAAGAGCCACACATGACAAATTGAGCTGTGTGGGTTTTGTTGTTTTGTTTCTGTTTCTTCATGGGATCAGATGTCAAAACTTACAGGATATATTCTGATCTCAGTCACACCATTTTTTACACCAGAGTAACTCCATTGGTCTCAGTAGAATTACTTTCGATTTACACTCATGTAAAATCAGAATCAGGCCCTGTGCTTCCAACTTTTAATAAGAGCAAATAAGTACCCAGAATTCATTCCTTCGGTTTTGCCTCAGGAAATCAGATAAAGCTGACAATGCAGCCATGATTGTGATATTGCTATCTAGGTCATGGAGCCACCCACCCTTGCACTTAGCATCCCAGCTGGCTCAGAACAATAGGATGACAAAGAGCAGCCACACGCCCTGTTTAGGCCCCAGTCCTACAATGAACTTAGTATAGACGAGCTCCTGTGCCCAAGCAAAACCCCATTTACTTCAGTGGGGTTCCACCTCTGCAGGGGTCATTGGGATTGGAGCCCTAACATCTTCAGGAGCTCCTGCTTCAGCCTTGAACCTCAACATCAGCCTTTTCACAGGGCTGTACCTCAAAGCCAGAATGCATCCCTTATTGCCATTTACAGTTACAATGCTCGCCGGAGGGGGTGGGGGTGGGAGGGACGGGACGGAAACTAGTCCATGTTTAACAAATCACTCCATTACTGGCAGTTATTAGCTACATTACTGTAAATGTTCTCATTCCGCTAGACTTCTTAGTACTATATCTGGAATTCATTTTGTATATATTTGAGGTGTTATTTCATTATTATTGTTGTTAATTGTCCATGAACCAAACATATGGCTTTACAAATAAAGTGATATAATGAAGATGATTAATACTATAATTCATCAGTCAGATTTTTGGGGCAGTAATAAGAGCCAGCATTCAAGTGACAGCAATATAACGCCTTGGGTCATGGGCTGGAAGTGGCTCCAACTCAAAATAAAACATCTCAAGCCCACATCCAGAAAGATTAATCCACATGCTGTGTAAGACCTGAGCTCTTGCAGGGTGAGAGCAGAATGGCTATTTCCCAATAGGATGAAAATCCTGCCGGCTAGAGCTCAGCAGGGAAGGTTTTTAGCTGAGCCACTAATGAAGCAAAGACTACTTGCTGGGCAAGTGGCTCTATTAGTCCAAAACTGGTATAGGGCTATAAAATAGTCAGACCCATACCCTGAGCTTCCCTTCATACATTATTTAGACCAGTCACATTTTGAAGTATACTAGGGCTGTGAAGCAATTTAAAAAATTAATCACAATTAATTGTGCGATTAAAAAAATTAATCACACGATTAATCAAACAATAGAATACCATTTATTTAAATATTTTTGGATGTTTCCTACATTTTCAAATATATTTATTTCAATTACAACACAAAATACAAAGTGTACAGTGCTCACTTTCTATTTATTTTGGATTACAAGTGTTTGCAATTTGCACTGTAAAAAGACAAAAGAAATAGTATTTTTCAATTCACCTAATACAAGTACTGTAATGCAATCTCTTTATCATGAAAGTTGAACTTACAAATATAAAATTATGTACAAAAAACAACTGCATTCAAAAACAAAACAATGTAAAATTTTAGAGCTTGCAAGTCCACTCAGTCCTACGTCTTGTTCAGCCAATCACTCAGACAAACAAGTTTGTTTACATTTGCAGGAGATAATGCTGCCCTCTTCTTATTTACAACATCACTTGAAAGTGAGAACAAATGTTCCTATGGCACTGTTGTAGTCGGTGTCGCAAGATATCTACATGCCAGATGCGTATGCTTCAACCACCATTTCAGATGACATGCGTCCATGTTGATGATGGGTCCTGCTTAAAAACCATCCAAAGCAGTGTGGACCGACACTTGTTCATTATCTGAGCCAGATGCCACCAGCAGAAGGTTGATTTTCTTTTTTGGTGGTTCAGGTTCTGTAGTTTCCACATTAAAGTGTTGCTCTTTTAAGACTTCTGAAAGCATGCTCCACACCTTGTCCCTCTCAGATTTTGTAAGGCACTTCAGATTCTTAAATCTTGGGTTGAGTGCAGTAGCTATCTTTAGAAATCTCACATTGGTACCTTCTTTGCAGCTTGTCAAATCTGCAGTGAAAGTGTTCTTAAAATTAACAACATGTGCTGAGTCATCATCTGAGACTGCTATAACATGAAATATATGGCAGAATGTGGGTAAAGCAGAGCAGGGGACATACTATTCTCCCCCAAGGAGTTCAGTCACACATTTAATTAGCATATTATTTTTTCAACGAGAGTCATCAAGCAGGGAAGCGTGTCCTCTGGAATGGCAGCCGAAGCATATGAATGTTTAGCATATCTGGCACGTAAATACCTTGCAATGCTGACTACAAAAGTGCCATGCAAATGCCTGTTCTCACTTTCTGGTGACATTGTAAATAAGAAGAGGGCAGCATTATCTCCTGTGAATGTAAATACACTTGTTTGTCTGAGTGATTGGCTGAACAAGATGTAGGACTGAGTGGACTTGCAAGCTCTAAAATTTTACATTGTTTTGTTTTTGAGTGCAGTTATGTAACAAAAAAAATCTACATTTGTAAATTGCACTTTCAGGACAAAGAGATTGCACTACAGTACTTGTATGAAGTGAATCGAAAAATACTATTTCTTCTGTTTATCATTTTTACGGTGCAAATATTTGTAATCAAAATATACACTTTGATTTCAGTTACAACACAGAATACACGATATGTATGAAAATGTCAAAAAACACCCACAATATTTAATACATTTCAATTGGTATTCTCTTGTTTAACAGTACAATTAAAACTGTGATTAATCCTGATTAATTTTTTTAATAGTGAAACCCTAATTTACCAGCTCAACATCCACAACGATTGACCCTGGAAGGAAAAAGATCCCTGGGACTAGGGAATCAATTCTCAGCCAAGGCTGGGTAGTGAAAAAGGATTCAGGTGAGGGAGGGGTGTGAAATTCTGGGAATATTAGATTGTATTTTCTTTAGCTAGTATCATAAAAAGTATCTTTACAATCTGACATCTAGCAAAAGGGACATTTGTTATTCACATTGGGTGAAATCATTAAAATTAAGTTGCATTAAACCAATACTACTGCAAGTTAGGCAATCCTTTATCATTTAAAACATGTGCTCACTGGAAACTTGTTCAAGGGAGAGTGACAGTAAGTAAGTGAGGAAGCAGTACACCATTGCTAATTGTCAGAGATAAGCCTGTTGTAAAGAAATTGATTCCAGATAGCATTTGAGTGATGTGATGTGGTGTGGTTAAGTCATAAATGAACGGAAAGGCTGCCAGAATTATGATAAAGCAGTAGAAAACACAGGTAATAAGGCCTTCTCATTAGTCATGATCCTCAGGGCCCATTAATAGAGACACTGCAGCTTGCTAGTGTCCTGACAATTACAAGGTAAGTCAAAATTGTATGTATTGCCATTCCATGCAAAAGCACAGATGAACAGCAGCAAATAATTCTGGGGTCACTGAGAAGTAGATTTGTATAAATAACCAATTTTTCAGTGCTTTGGCTGAACCAAAAAAGTGGGGGAAAATGTGTTTTAGTCAAATAAGATGTTTTCCTAGACCAGAAACAAAAGTTTTGTTTCGTTTGTGGGTTTTTACCTTTTTCTATAAAATAGAAGTAAAATTTGATTTTAAAAAGGCATTTTGAATAAAAAAAATAAAGTTTCTTTCAAAAATGTCTAAAGGAAACATTAAAATGTTCTGAAGGTTTTTTTGTTTTTGTTTTTTTGGCTGAAACAATTTAGCAAATTCAACATGAATTCACAAAAAGTTTTAGTCAACCCAAATATGCATTTTGGGGTAAAGAGGGGGAGAGTTTTGCCAAAAAATTTCACCCATCTCTACATTTTCATTACAATGTGTAGAAATAACCTTTTTTGGGAGGGTGGAGGCAAGACTGGCACTATGTTTACTTTCCTGCTGTACCCTAAGGTTTTTTTACCAATAATTGTCCATTGTTTGTACAGTAAGTTTATTAATTCCCTTAGTACTTTAAGATGCATATCTTCCAGCTTTGCTGACTTGTTTATGTTGAAGATTTTCATGTGTGTGTCCTTACCAGTTCCTTGTTAATACATGTTCATACATGGTTTTCCTTGCTTTCTTCTATTAGTACACATTTCTGCTTAGGTGATGGTGAAATGGCCGACTGCCTCAGCAGGAGTTGTGGGAGACATTACACCTGAATTGGGTACAAAGCTTCCTTGAACTATATAGGGTGCAGGGGGAAGTGGCCACATTGCCAGAATTTAAGAAGATGCAGAATCCACTCCTCCCTGCCTAGTTACTTCCACTGGACTGTGGAGAGGTCAAGAGCGTGACAGTTCCCTCACAACTGACCTTAAACACCAGCTTGCTCCCATATTATACATGTTTGTGACAAGTTTTTGTGACATTGGAACGTATTCGTTTATGACATAATATGACATTAGTCTATGGTTAAGTAGGAAAATAATGAAAAGTATTATTTTCAATATGAGCAAAGATGGCAGGGGAAAAAATATAAAGATGAATGGATTTCTTCTTAAATGAAAACATTTTACTTAAAATGTGCTAATCAATCAACTTAGTACACACACAATAATTATTCATAATAAGCAACTAAAAATATTAAAATAAGAAACTAGTTCAATACCCAAAGTATACAAACATTATTTAAAACTAGAACTGGTCAAAATGTTTTGACAGAAAACATTTCATGTCAAAAATGTGTTTTCCTTGGAAGCAAACATTTTGCGGGAAAATGTTATTTATGCAAATATATTGAGCTTGATGAGAAGTTTCATTTTGCTTTGAATTAAAAATGTTCATTTTAGTTTAAAAAAATTTTTTTTTGCAATTTTAAAATTTTAGGAGGATCCCTTTTTTTGCCACTGAGTGGTGTCTAGGTTCTTCTCCCACATTTTTTTTATTTTATTTTCTCCCCGACTCTAAATTTCCATAACTTCAACTTTTGAGATGTTAGAGTGGGAAAATCAAAATGGAAAATCAATTTGTGTCACTCACAGGCAAAAAGAAAAAAAGAAGGAGAACCCACGAAGAATGTGTTGAAAATTTCAAATCCACAAAAAGTTAAGACAAAAAAAAAAGAATTGTCCGGTTTTGAAGTCTACAAAACAGAAACAACTTGAAAATTTCAAAAAAATTCACAAAATTGTTTTTACATTTTCCTGCTAGTTTTGTTCATAGCCTATTCCACCTCAGGAAGTTATTCACAGAAAACATCATTTCACCATGCTGTGAAGGCTATCAAGACTTGGTTCAAGCTGACAAAGCAAAAAGCCCTGGGAAAATGTAAATGGTTGACTTGCTGTCCCTGTCCATTCTGTAAGGAGCAAATTGCAATCCTTGTCATTTTTGTTGTTGTTGTTCTCTTCAAGATCAACTTGTGTAAAATATTTGTATTTCAATTTTTTCTTACTTGCTGCTTCTTGTCTAGAATTCTGCTCTATTGTTGATGTGAAATTACAAGCCCTGTCATTGTCGCTGGTTCAGGCTTGTGTGTCATGCACAGACACATCAACAGATCCTGTTGACCAACAAATTCTCTCACTCAGACATTCACATAAATTATACATCTCAAGATACAAGATGCTTTAGATACATCTGTCTTGCTTCAGCTTTAAGCATGTGCATATCTATATAGGAAAGACTCAAAGTTAAAGAAAGTTGCAATTGCTGGACAAGAGCAGTGAGGTTTGCTTTCCACTAACCCAGAGCTTTCCAAACTTTTCATGTTGGTGACACGCTTTTTAGACATGCATCATTTCGCGACACACCGGAAGTGACGCGGAATCAATTCTGCCCGGATTACACATACTGTACATGCGCAGTACCCAGGGCTGGCCACCCCAAGCAAAAAAAAAAAACCCCAAGTGCCGCCCCCCTCCCAATGCTGGCTGAAACACTCCCCCACCCAACAACGCCGCCCCGCCAAATGCCAGGGGGGAAGGCGGCATGCCTGCCGCCCCGCTCCCCCTGCCGGGAAGCGGAGCACACCCACCGCCCCGGCCGGGGAGTGGAGCACGCCCGCCGCCCCGCTCCCCCACCGCACTGGCCGGGGAGGGGAGCACGCCCGCCGCCCCAGCCGGGGAGGGGAGCACGCCCGCCGCCCCAGCCGGGGAGGGGAGCACGCCCGCCACCCCGGCCGGGGAGCGGAGCACGCCTGCCGCCCCGCTGCCCCGGCCGGGGAGCGGAGCACGCCCGCCGCCCCGCTGCCCCGGCCGGGGAGCGGAGCATGCCTGCCGCCCCGCGACACACCTACACACTGCTGCCGACACACTAACGTGTCGCGACACACAGTTTGGAAAGCTCTGCACTAACCTATAGCAGAAGGTATAATTAAGTATGGTAGCCTGCTTATAAATGTCTCCCTCTTGTGTGCACCAAAATCCCACAGTGAACACCACATAAGAAAATGAGTGAGCAAGAAAAAGGAATTGATGAGGTTAACACAGGATGTATATTAATGGATCTATTTTGGAGTAAGGTACTATTCAGTGTGAATAAGGATGGCACAATAAGGCCCTCAATAGATAAATATATTTTAACTTGACAGTGAAAAGTTCCCTTTAATGTAATTTTAATATAGCATTCTTTTGTTTTAACGGGGTTTTACCTTTATGTCCTGAAATGTGCTGTAATGCTTGCAGGATTGAATTGAAAAGTGTTATTTCTATGGGAAATTTTTTAACCCTCTATGGTATTAAGCCCTGTAGGTTAGTGAGCAATAAACGAAAGCATTTTTGTTATTCGCTTGTGGCCTTGTTTATATTGAGTCTCATGCTTCTCAGACAGAGAGAATATTGTTTCTTTTCCTTCCCATTAGTCTTCAATCTGGTCAAATGCTTTTTTATTTCTCAAATGCATTAGATACATTTCTCTCATTTGCTCTATCTGTACTTTCTTTTAGAGGTGTGTGTGATCAGCACTCAACATTTTGCTGTACTCAAGGTATGTTGCTGGATATGCTGTTGCAAGGCTCCATTGTCCGCATAATCCCTTATGTTTTTATTTTTTTAACAATTTTTTATCTTTTCTACTTTTTTAAAAAAAGCTGCCTTGATTTTCCATTGCAAATAAGGATTAAGGCAAGATTTTTTTATCAAGCCTCTGAATCAGTGAGCCAAGTTTCCTACATGTCCAGAAGGAAATCTACTAAACAATGGTGAACGAGGTATAAGAAATAACAAGGTTCCCAGCTGGTTACTAATATGAATAACTGTAGTTTTACCACATACATTACAAGTGTTAATGGGCTTTTGCATTGGATTTAGCTAATCTGAGTATCTGTGGCATTCAGCAGAATAACCACCTTTGGCCCAGAGGCCACTATGGAGGAGAGATTATTTTTCTTCCCTCAAGGGCTTGTCTACACTTAAATTGCTGCACCGGCACAGCTCCACCAATGCAGCACCTCAGTGAAGATGCCACCTAGGCCAACGGGAGGGCTTCCCGAGAGGCGGTAGCTATGTTGAGGGGAGAAGCCCTCTCATGCACTGATGTAACTCCAGGTGTAGACGGCGCTCCCTGCATTGCTCTGGGGTGTGGATTTTCCACACCCTTGAGAGCCATAGTTATACTGACATAAGTTGCTAGTGTAGCTTCAGGTGCAGCATCTGCTTTACTCTTTTTTGGCCCGCTGAATGGTTATGATCCTATGAGTCTGTATCCACTTCATTTTTCCCAAAGCTGATGCTTCATATTATGAAAGATTTGCTCATTTGTTCATTTGAGATTAATGTGCTACAGAAATTCCTCCCACTCCTTTGTGTTAAATATAGCATGTTCACAGGGCCATTCTGGTAGGAGGGGGATGGGAAAAGGGGCAGTTTGCCTCAGGCCCCCATTTGAGAGGGTCCCCAAAGCAAATGTCATTGTGACCTGGCATGGGGGTAGAAGTGCCACTCATTTTTGGCTGGCGTCCCCTCTGTGTTAACAGAGTGGTAGCTGGGCCAAACGTGAGGGAGTCTCATTGCTTAGTATGTGGGGTGACAGGGCGAAATTTGAGTAGTGTTGCAAGCTAGCATGCAGGGTTGAAGTGTCACTCAGGTTTGGCCTGGACGCGCCTATGATGGAGAAGTAATCAGGTCAAACCTGAGTGGGCTGCTACCCAGCAGCCCAGGTCTCAGTGCCTGGAGCAGGGAACCAGACTCAGCTCCTTGGGCCAGGAGCCACTGCTGTGGGGTGAGTCTAGGGCAGGCTCGCTCTCCAGTGTCCTTTCTACTCCCAGGGCCTTCCCTCAGTGGTAATTTTTGTTGAAGGGTGAAAGAGACTCAGCTTCAGATTTTGCCCCGGACCCCCAAAAGCCTCTGGGCCTCCCTGCATGCGCCATTTCTGCCACCTGGTCACTATTGTGCATAAAACAAGGGTCCTATTGCATATAGCACAGGAACATATTTTGTTCTTTGTACAGCCTTAAATTCCATAGCCATCAAAACATACAATGTTAAGTGAGTTGTGTCAAGATCAGTGTATATGCTTGTTACATAATAACAACACATGAGGATTTTACTCTTCAAAGCATTACATTTCGATACGAATAAAAGACATGTGGCCAAACCCCATGCACCACTTTGAAAATATCAACTAGTATTTGGACCCACACAATTCATTACAATTTCAATACTGTGGGCCTATTTATTTGCCGGCGCAGACTTTCATCCACAAAAAGGGAGACTGAATTAAAGCCTAGCTAAAACTCTGGACCTTAAGGCAAATTAATAATGTATTAGAACTGAGCAAACCAGTTCAACATGCTTCGCCTCTTTCTACTCATGGAATGTCCGCAAGCAGATTGCAATTTCCTCAAACTTACTCATTGTCTAATGTTAAACAGAGAAGAACTTACAGCTAACTTTGCCTCATCACATTCACAGAAGAAAGAACATTTCCACGCCAGACTATCCACAGACAATGTGGTCATACCCTCATTAGGTTCATTTAACTGCCTCTGTGCCAGCGGCCAGTGAACTGGTGAGAGTTTTGAGTAGTCTGTCCCCTTGATGTGTCAATCAGTGTCCTATCCCATAAAAGGTTATACAACTTTCACTGCAAATACTCAAACATGTAAGCTTAAGATTCAGTTTCTGGGAGCTTCAATGTTCACCAAAGGCAAACATAAAATGGTACGTGAACAAAGACAATTTATTTTTAAATTTGACCAAAAGTCTAATTGTATGGTATTTGCCAAAATGTAGTATTATCTAAGTATTATTTGGTTTGAAAAATTGGTTAAAACCTCTACTGTGTGTTAAAGATCTCTGAAGTTTGTTCAGGGTAAAAGAAATACAGTTTCTATGAGAGTGCTAGTGTGCATTTTTCAAGCTTCAATCTGAATGCAATCACCAAGTATCTCTTGGTCAATAATTGAGGCGTTACTTTGGAATGAGTGACATGAATCAGCAGTCATGTTGCACTCCCTGTCAGTACCTGGCCCGGGGAAGCTAATGATCCCACAGCAGACCAAATTCAGTGATGAATCTTAGTCACGTGCCACTTGAGGTACATTGTGCAGACACTAACAAGAAGTTGAAAGAAAGTATTTTTCTCCACTGGATTTACTTGAAGTAAATCCATACAAAGGAAAAAATGCAATGTACTAAACATGAATGAAATCAGTGTTTGCCCAGAGCCGGCACTGTGTTATCAGCCAGGTGTACAGCAGGAGTTCTTTGCTGGCAAAGCTATGTTATGCTGGCAAAGCACACATACGGTGGACACAGCTTTTATACCAGCAAAACTGCACTTTTGCGGGTATAGCTTATTCCATCCCCCCACCCAAAGCAAAATATGCTATACTGGCAAAGCACAGTTTTGCTGAGGTAACTGCATCTGTACTAGAGGCTTTTGAAGGAACAGCAATATCAGTCAGAGGTCATATCTCTTCACACGTCTGGCCAATATAGCTTTGCCAGCAGAAGTTTGTAGTGTAGACCTGGCCTCAAACACAGTAGCGTCTCCCTTTATGTTCTGAGAAATAAGTAGAGATGAAATAACTAGAGCTAGTTGAATGTTTTACTTCAGTACTTTGACCATTATATGGCCTTTTTATAAGAAATGAGACCTGATTTTTCCCCACCTAGCCAACGTGATGATCAACAAACCTGAACCAGCACAGATGGTTCTTCCTGGAGCAAGGGAGGCACTCAGACAATTCTCTTCTTGGGTCAAGCTCTCATTGGACTTCTCCTGGGGTAACATGGGCAGATTGAGAAGTGACAATGTGGCCCTCTGCCTGACCATCTATGTGTTTTTCAGAAACTAGGAAGAAGTCATTTGGATGTCCTCTGTTCTCTGAAGAAGTCTAATCAAGATACCCATCAGGAATGTCTTTACTTCTGCACTAAAGTGATTAGAGAACATGTTCTTCTTCATGAAAGACCCTATTTGGATACAGACTGGCTAACCTAGTGAGGAGGGCTTTAAACTAGGTTCGACGGGGACAGGTGAGCAAAGCCCACAGGTAAGTGGAGAACATGGGGACCTGGGAGATGAGTCGGAAATAGGAGGGGGCGTGGGCTCTAATGACAAAGAGATAGGAGGGTCAGGGCAAAACTGGGAGGCAAGATCAAATGAGTATCTTAGATGCCTGTATACAAATGCGAGAAGTATGGGTAATAAGCAGGAAGAACTGGAAGTGCTAATAAATAAATTCAACTATGACATTGTTGGCATCACCGAAACTTGGTGGGATAATACACGATTGGAATATTGGTATGGATGGGTACAGCTTGCTCAGGAAGGACAGACAGGGGAAAAAGGGAGGACGTGTTGCCTTATATATTAAAAATGTACACACTTGGACTGAGGTGGAGATGGACATAGGGGATGGAAGTGTTGAGAGTCTCTGGGTTAGGCTAAAAGGGGTAAAAAAACAAGGGTGATGTCATGCTAGGAGTCTACTACAGACCACCTAACCAGGTGGAAGAGGTGGATGAGGCTTTTTTTAAACAACTAACAAAATCATCCAAAGCCCAAGATTTGGTGATGATGGGGGACTTCAACTATCCAGAGATATGTTGGGAAAATAACACGGTGGGGCACAGACTATCCAATAAGTTCTTGGACTGCATTGCAGACAACTTTTTATTTCAGAAGGTTGAGAAAGCTACTAAGGGGGGAAGCTGTTCTAGATTTGATTTTAACAAATAGGGAGGAACTCATTGACAACTTGAAAGTAGAAGGCAGCTTGGGCGAAAGTGATCATGAAATCCTAGAGTTCACAATTCTAAGGAAGAGTAGAAGGGAGTACAGCAAAATAGAGACAATGGATTTCAGGAAAGTGGATTTTGGTGAGCTCAGAGAGCTGATAGGTAAGGTCCCATGGGAATCAAGACTGAGGGGAAAAACAACTGAGGAGAGCTGGCAGTATTTCAAAGGGACACTATTAAGGGCCCAAAAGCAAACTATTCCGCTGGGTAGGAAAGATAGAAAATGTGGCAAAAGACCACCTTGGCTTAACCACGAGATCTTGCAAGATCTAAAAAATAAAAAGGAGTCATATAAAAAATGGAAACTAGGACAAATTACAAAGGATGAATATAGGCAAACAACACGGGAATGAAGGGGCAAGATTAGAAAGGCAAAGGCACAAAATGAGCTCAAACTAGCTGCAGGAATAAAGGGAAACAAGAAAACTTTTTATCATTACATTAGAAGCAAGAGGAAGACCAAGGACAGGGTAGGCCCACTACTCAGTGAGGAGGGAGAAACAGTAACAGGAAACTTGGAAATGGCAGAGATGCTTAATGACTTCTTTGTTTCGGTCTTCACCGAGAAGTCTGAGGGAATGCCTAACATAGTGAATGCAAATGGGAAGGGGGAAGGTTTAGAAGATAAAATAAAAAAAGAACAAGTTAAAAATCACTAAGATAAGTTAGATGCCTGCAAGTCACCAGGACCTGATGAAATGCATCCTAGAATACTCAAGGAGCTAATAGAGGAGGTATCTGAGCCTCTAGCTATTATCTTTGGTAAATCATGGGAGACAGGAGAGATTCCAGAAGACTGGAAAAGGGCGAATATAGTGCCCATCTATAAAAAGAGAAGTAAAAACAACCCAGGAAACTACAGACCAGTTAATTTAACTTCTGTGCCAGGGAAAATAATGGAGCAAGTAATTAAGGAAATCATCTGCAAACACTTGGAAGGTGGTAAGATGATAGGGAATAACCAGCATGGGTTTGTAAAGAACAAATCATGTCAAACCAATCTGATAGCTTTCTTTGATAGGATAACGAGTCTTGTGGATAAGGGAGAAGCGGTTGTTGTGTTATACCTAGACTTTAGTAAGGCATTTGATACGGTCTCGCATGATATTCTTATCAATAAACTTGGGAAATACAACTTAGATGGGGCTACTATAAGGTGGGTGCGCAACTGGCTGGATAACCGTATTCAGAGAGTAGTTATAAATGGTTCCCAATCCTGCTGGAAAGGTATAACGAGTGGGGTTCCGCAAGGGTCTGTTTTGGGACTGGCTCTGTTCAATATCTTCATCAATGACTTGGATATTCGCATAGAAAGTACGCTTATTAAGTTTGCAGATGATACCAAACTGGGAGGGATTGCAACTGCTTTGGAGGATAGGGTCATAATTCAAAATGATCTGGACAAATTGGAGAAATGGTCAGAGGTAAACAGGATGAAGTTTAATAAGGACAAATGCAAAGTGCTCCACTTAGGTAGGAACAATCCGTTTCACACATATAGAATGGGAGGAGACTGTCTAGGAAGGAGTACGGCAGAAAGGGATCTAGGGGTTATAGTGGACCACAAGCTAAATATGAGTCAACAGTGTGATGCTGTTGCAAAAAAAGCAAACATGATTCTGGGCTGCATTAACAGGTGTGTGGTGAGCAAGACACGAGAAGTCATTCTTCCGCTCTACTCTGCACTGGTTAGGCCTCAACTGGAGTATTGTGTCCAGTTCTGGGCACCACATTTCAAGAAAGATGTGGAGAAATTGGAGAGGGTCCAGAGAAGAGCAACAAGAATGATTAAGGATCTAGAGAACATGACCTATGAAGGAAGACTGAAGGAATTGGGTTTGTTTAGTTTGGAAAAGAGAAGACTGAGAGGGGACATGATAGCGGTCTTCAGGTATCTAAAAGGGTGTCATAAGGAGGAGAGAGAAAACTTGTTCATCTTAGCATCTGAGCATAGAACAAGAAGCAATGGGCTTAAGCTGCAGCAAGGGAGGTTTAGGTTGGACATTAGGAAAAAGTTCCTAACTGTCAGGGTGATTAAACACTGGAATAAACTGCCCAGGGCGGTTGTGGAATCTCCATCTCTGGAGATATTTAAGAGTAGGTTAGATAAATGTCTATCAGGGATGGTCTAGACAGTAATTGGTCCTGCCATGAGGGCAGGGGGCTGGACTCGATGACCTCTCGAGGTCCCTTCCAGCCCTAGAATCTATGAATCTATGAATCTACATAGACATAGAACTGATGGGCACCTGATGCCTATTTCAATGACAGACATTAATGGTTTTAATCTTGAGGGCCCAACTGTCTACACTTCTGCTATCCTGCTACATTTAGAGTTATTTTGCTCAATATCCAGTCAACAGATTTCTTCAAATTCAATATGCTCCAATGTGGCACTAACATTACATCTGGACAGACGTTTGTTTCACAGCACATGCCTCTCTTGTTTACAAGATTCTTGAAATGATTTCTTGTTGTCTCCTTAGGAAATCCACGGTGGACAATAAAACAAGTTTCTGACTGTCCTATTCAATGATACTCTCTACTGGTTTTCATTATCTGATTCTCCTTAATAAGATATATAGCATCAATAGTAAGTGCTAGATTCTGTCTTTGACTATATGCCTGGGCTGCAGAGTAAAGGAGACAAGAAGATTCAAACACACAAGCTTTCCCATCTGCACTTGGTCCCTGGCCCTTAAGTTCCAGTGTGCAGAGTTATGTAGGCCCTGTCCACCAGCTCACTCCCCAGCCACATGCACAGGGAGGGGCCCAGATTTAGCTCCCTGCATCAGCCCAGCAGGGGGTCTGTGGCATCTACAGGCAAGCAGCAAACTTCTACTCTTTGGAGCAGCAGGAAGCAGACAACGTGTTGAGCCTTAGTGTGTTTGAGGCACAGTGCACCCCAGAGCTGTTCATTATTCACGACTGTGCTGGACATATACTCAAGCCTTACGTAGCTTTTAGACATTTTTTGTTGAACATTTAAAATAAAAAAACCTCTCATCTACCTACCAGAAGAACCAAATGTATTTTAAACACATTCCTGGTATTCAGCATCTGTGATTTTGAAGAGACATTGGGTGGATTAGACAATGCAGTCCATAGATACACTATACACTAGTTAGCTGGTAGTTTGTATTCATAGGTATTCAGCTCTTCCATGAATAGTTCTGTACATCAGAACAAAAGTCAAGGCAATCGTATATCTCTTGGAATGCATATGAGTCATAATGTCTTAATTGCCTGCTAGATGCCCAAGGATAAGTCATTTCCCCATCTGTAAAATGGAGATAATGATACTGACATTCTTTGTAAAGCATGTTGACATCTACCAATGAAAAGGGTATGTAAGAGCTAGGTATTATTATTATTATTGTGTATGTAGCTCTGTATAATTTTTTTTTTTATTTTATGGTGTCCATGAAGGACTTATTTTTGCCCACTCTTTGTACACTCTGACTATCTCAAAAGTAGAGCCATTAAAATAGATTTTGAAATCTCAGATGTGGCATTAAAATGAGATATTGATTAAGTATTATACCAACATAAGGAGTAGACATGGAAATATTTATTAACTAGCAAATTTCACTGCAGTCTGTGTCCAAACTTCACACAAATCTATAATCACTCTACACACACACACACACACGCACACACACACACACACACACACACACACACACACACCACCAAAAGGTTCAAGGGCTCACCACAGATATGAGTATAAAACAATGGAGTGAGGAAGATCTGGCTGGGTATCTAGTTTCTAGTTTGTACATAGTTAGGACCCTACCAAATTCACGGCCATGAAAAACGCATCGTAGACCATGAAATCTGGTCTTTTGTACGCTTTTGCCCTATACTATACAGATTTCATGGGGGGAGACCAGATGTTCTCAAGTTGGGGGTCCTGACCCAAAAAGGATTGCGGGGGGAGGGGGGGTCACAAGGTTCTTTTAGGAGGGTCACACTGAGGGCCCAGCTCTGCAGGCAGCAGTGCAGAAGTAAGGGTGACAATGGCATACCAGGCCATCCTAACTTCTGCAGTGCCGAAAGTGGCGGCTCAGCCTTCATAGCTGAGCTGGGCTTCCGACCAGCAGCCGCCGCTGTCCAACTGCCCTGCTCTGAAGGCAGCGCTGCCACCAGCAGCAGCGCAGAAGTGAGGGTAGCAGTACCACAACCCCCGCTACAATAACCTTGCACCCCCTTCCCCACAACTCTTTGTTGGGTCAAGACCCCACCAATTAAAACCCCGTGAAATTTCAGATTTGAATACCTGAAATCATGAAATTTACTATTTTTAAAATCCTAGACTCTGAAATTGACCAAAATGGACCATGGATTTAGTAGGGCCCTATACATAGTATATGATAATATGGTAAAATTGAACTAAACATTCAGATAAGGGAAAGTGCTATGAAATGAGGAATTATGGAAAAGTGGAGGCTTTCATTAAATAGAATGAACACAGAGAGCAAACCAAGTCAAAGAGTATGATATACCAAGATGCTGATAGATAATCACAACACTTCAGACTGGATGTCTGATCTATCTGTGGAAGCAGGATTTTGCCAGACATCATACTTCCAATGCACCAGTGCCCCTTGAGCATCACTATGTTCCACAAACATTCTCAGCATACCTGGACTTGTAGGAGATAATGCCTTCCATAAAACACTATATAAGACAACCTTGAAATTTCTGCACCCACGAAAGATTAAAAAAAATTGGTCCTTGCAGTGTCAGATAAAGCCAATATTTACTTTCACGGGTGCTGGATCAGACCCTAAGTGAGCAAAGAGAATATACCACACATCTTCAAATTGCCCTAACTCAATTTTAATGACAATTAAAGAAGCGAGGTTATTTCTCCTCAAAGATTAATACATTAAAGAGTCATTATCTACTCAGATGAACAGGTATAGCAATATTCATGCTCATTGAATTCACATAGGAAGTTGAATCAGGGACCATATACAAACAGGCAGATATTCCCCAAAACTAAGATTAATTTATTTATCTGATGCTGTTCACACCATACTATACCATATTGACAGAAATCAGGAATTCGACTCAAGGTATAAACATATCACATTTTAGAAATTGTTCTTCCCCCTCGTCAACCCTCCTGACTACACAGTTATAACTTTGATGGGTATGAAATAGCAAATACTGTAGTCATCCTACTAGGGAACTGCAGATAGAGCTGTACAAATAAAAAATTCAGAAGGGTCCCATCTAATATAGTGTCTATCCAGGACTTACTGATTACACAGAGGGACTTTAAGAAGTACACACACAACAAAGGATCATTGATGTGAGTTCTGAAATAATTCTTATTATATTCCTGGGATAGCCAAAGAAAAAATAAATAATTTGTATCCAGAGAATGTTATAGTTAACCAAATTGTGTTCTCTCTCTCTCTGTTTAGACATTCATTAAAGTCAAGTCTAAAATATGTACCCCAAAGGAGTTTTCTTCACAAAGCAGTTCAGAATCCAGTGGTAAAACATACAGTGTGTGTTTTTCCAACAGTTTTCTATTCCTTTGAGTAAAATCTACTTTTATAAACAGGGAAGCAGGTAACAATGGTTTCTTCCCAGGTTATTTATTTACAGTACTACACATCCTTAAACTTGTAATCATATGTAAGTTTAAAAAAGCATGAGTGATGATTGTAAGTCATTTTATTTGTTCATGCCGTTTTAACCATTTCATAGTATTTGGCTTCTCTTGTGAATGTTACAAAATCCATACAGTGGAAGGATCAAGAAAATACATCATATTGAAAATATGTAAGAATAGTAACAAATAGCCCCAATGAGAGAGGTCAGAGACATTAATGTGAACAAGTGGGAAATCTCTTCAAAATAAGGTCCATGAGAGATTCTCTGGAGAACAAAAATAGTCTTGAGAGGCCTGCATCTTAAGAACCCTTACCAAATGGTTTATTCCAGCTACTAGATGCTCATGCCTTCTACAAAATACTTCTCTAGTGTTTCAGTGTCTCATAGATCATATTATTAGCTGAATTATCTTTAGCATTTACTACAAGGGTAAAAGGTGAAGAACAGTATGTACAAGAACAAATTAACAATCATTGGGTTTAGAAAGTTGCTGGTTGCTTTTGCATTTGGGGCCATATTTTGAAACATATTTAGTTGCCTTAAAATGCAGACAGATGACTAATGGGATTTTTAAAAGTGCCTAAGCGGGATAATTAATGCCTAACTCCTATTGATATTAATGAGACTGCTTAGGTGTTTTTGAAAGCCCACTTAGGTAACTTTGAAAATTTGGCTCTTAGCGACTTCTCAAAGATATTTTGGGCAAGTCCTTAGGTTTCCACCTTTACACTTATTATCTTGATGTGAGATCATTTTTTTAAAATGAAATTTATCTTCCCTAATAACTCAACCAAGTTTACAAACTATAAGTTACTTTACTAATCTTCTACTTGTATCTTAGAATATTGTGTTTTATGCTAGCAGTTAGGACTATCTTTTAAATTGCCCTCTGTTCAGACACATGGAGATAAAATTTAATTGTTATATTTAATATAACTTCATTAGGACAGCAAGTTCCTGAGCATGTTTCTAAGGTCAATTCTGAACTTCCCTCTAGCCAAGAAATCATTCTTCACTTTGCTATCCTGAACTGAGGATATATTACAAAAGGTGCTAAAATGTAAAGATTATATAATTCATTAAGATAAAGAATAAAAAATTAATTTGTACTGTAGTAACAGAGGCGAGAAGTCACCCAAAGTAAATGTGGCTTCATCATCTTTTAGTGTACATTGTCAAGCCTGGGCCATGGTACATGTCAAGTAACATTCCTGGTCATTCCACGTATATTTATATATACACATCAGAACATGGATATATATACACATCTATGTCTATATCTATAGATATATAAAAATACACACATGAGATCATGGAAAGGATGCAATCACTGAAGACTTAAAAGATGGTAGCATAACTAATGCCAATCAATAATGGTTTTATAGAAAATAGGTTTTGTGAAACAAATTTGGTATCTGTTTTATAGGAGATTACCAGTTTGGTTGTTAAAGGTAACTGTGTTGGCATAATATACTCAGACTTCTGTAAGGCATTTGACATGATTTAACTGGGTGTACCTCTTCCTTCCTGAGTAAGTGAACTGACTATATTTTTGGATCAGGAATGGGCCCCAAGCTTCCCACCTCATGAAGTAGAATGGCATGAAAAACCTTGGTGCCATGATAGTGGAAATGTTTGAGTCTTCCCCACACCTGGGGGGAAGTACCTGAAGCCCTTTGGAAACATGGCAGGAATGGGAATAGTGGAGTGTATGTTTCCTGTGCTGAAAAAACCACTATTAATTTTCAGCTAAGCATATGTCTTATACATAGGCAGTATGGCATTGATTAATCTGTGTCTTACTGTCTTTATTGAACATGTTGAAATTTGAAAACCTAAATAAAAATTTACTGGCAATATTACAGCATCTGTCAGTACCCTATACTGAAACCACCCCCTCAAAACCTTAAGCACCTTCCAAGCACACCAGGGATTAGTGAGTTCTAACAGCTGTGAATTGCACTCGGCACTGTTAACAATTCTAAATCACTACATTAACATAATGGTTGAATGTCTCTCCCCTCCCCAGGTATTCCTCAAACACATTACTTAAGGCACTGAAAATTATGCAGGCACATTAACAATAGAATGTGTCTCCATAAATGGGGGGAAAACCCCACCATGGCAGTTCTTGAAAGACTAAAATTGGGGGGTTCCATTCATCAGTGATTTGTGCTATTCAGTTAAGTACTTCAAAACCAGTATTTACCAAAAGAAGTGCAAACAAGTCCTTCGCCTTTTAAAGTGAAATCAGAACCCAGTATGTAAATTGTATGAAGGCTTCCCATACTGTTGTAACTGGGATCAAGGAGATGCAAAATAAAAAACAAGTCATATGTATCAATGCCTGAAAATGTTGCCATCAGACCTACCCCATTATTATTTTCAAAATGAATTACAACAGATGAGTTGGTTTACGTTCAAGTGTCAATAGTGAGAAGGACAAACATGTTGAATAATGAACTCATTACATCACTGCTGCTCTGCTCCACAGCAGAAACCCATCCCCATGCTGATGACACAATGTAGATGCCCAGTAATAATTGGCTTTAATGTGTGCAATGTGACCCACAGGAACAGATAATGAACTTCAGCTGCAGCACTAGCCGTCACCTTCAGCCCCCAACTAAAACCTCTCCAGCGCATCATCAAAGATCTACAACCAATCCTGAAAGACGATCCCTCACTCTCACAGATCTTGGGAGACAGACCAGTCCTCACTTACAGACAGCCCCCCAACCTGAAGCAAATACTCACCAACAACCACACACCATACAACAAAACACCAACCCAGGAACCTATCCTTGCAACAAAGCCTGATGCCAACTCTGTCCACATATCTATTCAAGTGACACCATCATAGGACCTAATCACATCAGCCACACCATCAGGGGCTTGTTCACCTACACATCTACCAATGTGATATATGCCATCATGTGCATTAGACAAACCGGACAGACTTTACGCAAAAGAATAAATGGACACAAATCTGACATCAGGAATCACAACATTCAAAAACCAGTAGGAGAACACTTCAACCTCTCTGGTCACTCAATAACAGACTTAAAGTTGGCAATTCTGCAACAAAAAAGCTTCAAAAACAGACTCCAATGAGAAACTGCTGAACTGGAATTAATTTGCGGGGGGGATAGCTCAGTGGTTTGAGCATTGGCCTGCTAAACCCAGGGTTGTGAGTTCAATCCTTGAGGGGGCCATTTAGGGATCTGGGGCAAAAATTGGGGATTGGTCCTGCTTTGAGCAGGGGGTTGGACTAGATGACCTCCTAAGGTCCCTTCCAACCCTGATATTCTATGATTCTATGATTTCAGCAGCAAGAATGCATTGACTTACTCATCTACAGTGCCTTTTGTTTTACTCCTTTCAAGTTCACCTACAAGGTTTTTGGGAGTGTTTGTTTGATCTAAGATAATCTATGGGATCTTTGGCTTTATTTCTTTGTAGCTCAGCTATGGGGTATTCAGTTGTACTGGTTTCAAGCAAAGTTTCTCTGGACATATCAGCTACTACTACCAGTGCCACTTCAGTGACACTGCACAAATCTTCTTCCCGACTAAAACCTTGATACAATGACAGATTCATGTTTGCTGAACTAAGGCAGTTCATGATTTTCTATTTCAGACTGCAGGAGCTGGTCAGGAAGTTAGTTTTTGATAGTTTTTGATAGAAAAATCTTTTTTCTTTTCATTTTCTAAAACCAGATTGTCTTTGTATTTATGGTTTTCATTTCCAGATGTCTTCCAATATGAGAATAACTAAGTTGGAAATATAGGCAAAAATAAAGTGTATTTTTATGCTGCTTACTTAGGGTTGCCACCCATACAGGTTTTACCTGGACAGTCCAGTTTTTGGCTTCTGGGTATAGTATAATGTATAGGGTTGCCAGGTGCCCAGTTTTTGACCGGAGGCCCTGACAACCCTAAATGGCACCCAAACCAAAAGTCTGGTTATTGTGCCGGGGGGAAGGTGCCAGGTCATTAACCCGCATCAGTCCCTGCTCAGCCGGGGCCACCTCCTACTTGTAGGCAGACTCCTTGAGATGATCCAGTGAGTGACAGGAGGAGGGAGGGAGAGGAGTAGAGCAAGCAATGGGGGCAGGGTCTTGTGGGAATAGGCAGAGTGGGAGTGGGGCCTTGGGGGTCCGGTTACCAGCAATTAGGAAGGTGGCAACTCTATGCTTACTTTATCCTTCAGTTGTGAAGTAATCCTAAAAAGTGTGGGGGTTTGTTTTGTGTTTTCTGTGCAGAATCTAACAGAAATAAGCACAGCTAGAGTGGGGCTGGTGGGAGAGAGTGCTGTGGGGGTGGGGAGAGGCTGGAGCAAGCAGAGGCGGCTCTGGAAACGAACATTTCCCAACAGCACCCCCTTCAGCATTAGCGTAGGCCTAGCAGCTGGGTGACCCCTGCAGTATGGGGTAGGAACCTCCTACGACTACATGATGTGACCTTTGCAAAGGCATTTCAGAACAAAATGGGGGCCAACGGCCTAGGGCAGTGTTAGACACATGCAACTGCATCAGCCCTGAGGCAATGAGGGGGCTCCTTGCCGTGGGTGACTGACTCAGTTACTTGTGAGGGTGAGGCTCTCAATGTGGGGGCAGAGGAATAGTTGATGCAGCTGCTCAGGGGTCCATATGCTTGGAGGGCCCCTAGAGGCTCAGGGCTCCTCAGCCGCACAACGTGTGCCTGGTGCATCCTGCTGAAACCTCTAGGAAGAGCAGTGTGCTGGTCCCCACAGCCCATGTTTGAATTTGCCTGGGAAGGGGGCCTCCAAAAGGATGGCTCTGCCATGAATTCTGGTTAGAGGGACCAGCTATGGCACAGCCTCCACTTTGGTTGGAGGCCCCTCCTTCCCTCACATTGCCCGGGCAAATTCAAATGCAGCAGCAGGCACTGGTGCACTGCTCTTCCTAGAGGCTCTGATTCTACTCTGGTGGCAGCAGCAGTGGTGGTTTGCAGCTTTGTTCTAGCAGGTGAGAGGCTCCAGCAGTAGCAATACAGGTGTAGGGCCCAGGCCAGAGGGATCAGATGGCATGGTGCTAGGGGGGAGGGGTAATGGGGGAGCAGAGTAGGGATGCAGAGGCAGGGACAAGTGAGGGGGATGAGGGAAGTAAGTTTATTGGGACCTGTGATGTCATGTGAGGATCCATAATAAAAACGTGCACCAGGGCCCATATTTTTATTCGTCTGCCACTAGCAGATGGGAGAATGAGACTGGGGGAGCCAGTCACATTTAGTGACTCTTAAATCTGCCACTGCCAAGTGACAGCAATAATAAAAGTGCGAGTCACAGGCTGTTTTCTGGAAGTTAAGATGGTGAATTAATTAGGGAGGGAGCACTCCTATGAGACATTAAAGACATCTATAATTTTTTTTGCAAGAACAGCTTTGTAGCTAGAACGTTGGCCTTCTGGTCAAGACACAGGAGAGGAACTAAGGATGTGTAGGCTCAAATCTCAGCTCTAACACAGGCATCCTGTGTCAACATGGGCAAATCCATTCATCTCTCTCTGCCTCTATTCTTCATCTGTAAAGTGGAGAGAGAGTTCTATTTCTCCCTCTCTGTCTGACTTGTCTACTTATATTTTAAGCTCTTCCAGGCACATGCTATCTTACTATGTGCATGTACAACAACTAGCATGATGGGGCCCTGGTCTCGATGGGCCTTTAGGCAGTTCTGTAAGGCAAATAATAAGAATCTTAAGCCCCTGCAAAGGACCGTATGAAATTCCTTCCCAGCCATTAGCTATTAAGTTCTGAACTGAAATTTCCATTGACTTTGCAGTAGGAGCAATGAACCTTTCCTTTCAGGATTAGGCCCTAAGTAAAACTGGAATTGCAGGTTTAACACAAGGTTAATTGCTGGATAAAATGAAAAAAAATATGGTATTAAGTATATACTGTAAACTTACCCAGAATCCCACTAGGCTGCTTTTAACCCCTTCTCTGCCAGCATGGGATGGATGTCCCATCACACACACTGTTATTTTGTTTTAAGCCAGACAACATTCACTCACAAGGCTGCAGCCCTTCTCTCTGGACTCCTCATCAGCAGATCATCTGCCGTGGAGGGAGTTGGGGACTGGGAAGACTTGAGTGTTAGCAGGTGGATTTGTTTGTGTTTAGTATGTATTCGTTAACGTAACCCTTTCCTTCACCAGATCCTATTTTCCTGCTCCCAATAAAATCCGTTTTGTTATACTGTTATTTTGAGGTATATCACTTCTTTGCTAGGATTGTGCTGGTGTACTTTACTGTATCTTGGGTACTGGGTTTTATAACCTTTGCCCATTAGTAGCATTATTCATTTTTCCCAAGCACTGCTTGGGTCTCGGGCACAGAGGGGCGTCATGTTGAGTGGAGATACCAGGCATCAGAAAAATAACTCAGGACCCAGCCCATGCAAGGAGAGGAGACAAGGCACTCCAAGTAGGGAGGCGGCTTGACCTCCATCTTGGGGGAGTGGCTACATACCTTTTGGTCCTTTGAGTCACATCTCTGCTGGAGAGTGGCTAGGTTCTAACAATTACTTTGGAAAGTTTATAATTGTGTGGTTGGTTGGTTGGTTTTTATTGTCTTCACGGGAACTATATAGATTAATGAAGAATCTGCTTCAACTTTACTATAGTGAAACAGAAAGCAGAATTTAGTTCCAAGATAAAAATGTCAGTTTAAACTTTGATTGTTCAGAACACTCATTTATTGGGATTAAATTTATGGGAAAATTCTGTTAGATCTGTAATATATTTGTGAATGTTTAAATTTTAATTCTTACCAGTAGTATTTAATATCAGTCTCAGCTATGCACTTTAGCCTTTGTTTCTGATTTACAAATCATTGTTTGGATGTATTTATACTTTTAAATGAGTAAAAGAACAGTAGTAAATTACAAATTGCTAAAATGAAATACGGAGCCATTAAACCTTCCCTCTCTCATATCTCTCCCCCTGTCCCTCCCCCCCCCCCCGGGGTACTGTCATTCCACAAACAGCCCCCATGACTAACAGACCCCCTGAATGGTCCAGATAGTAGCCAAAAGACTTCTGTGGGATTGGGATAGAAGAGGGAGCATACTGCACAGCCAATGTTGTCCTCCTTACATACTACTGGAGAGTTTCACCTGCTTCAGCTCCTCTCTGTTCATGTAACCAGAGGGCCCTGAATGATTTTTCTTTGGAGCTTTCTTCATTCTTGAAAGAAAGGTATGCCAGACTTTTCATTAAGTCTTAATGGAAAGACGCTGCTAAATTCTGCCCACAGAAATAAGCCGGCAACTTAACTCAATAGGAGCTACATATACATACAAGAGGGAAGAATTCTGGCTTATAATCATAAAGAATAAGTCCAGAAAGATTCTCTTTAGGACAGTGAAACTTTTGTCCTGCTCTCTTTTTTGGTCCCTGCATCTCTCAAGAATCCCAAAGAACTAATAGACTGATGAATGCCTTTGACATTCCTATCGAAAGTAAGGCTCCCTCTCTTGATTGCATTCCTGCTTGGTAATATGCACTTTCAGTGATAGAAGGAGTTTTCCCATTATACTATACCCAAGTCATTTGGACACATACACAGAAAACTCATTCTAGCTCTAATGTAGGGCTCTTTTCAAGATAATGGTTGAGTAAAGTAACTCCCTTTATTCAAATCTTGCTCATTATGATAATTGTCACATTAGAAAAATCCAGATGTGGAATTTGACAAAAAAGTTCTCCACGCAATAAAAAATCTCCTTGCCCAAAGACACCATTATTTTTTTTGCAGAAGAATAGGTGATTCCTTGAACAATGCTAATTTGTCATCAAGATACAAAGATATTAAGATAATTATATACAAGCACTGAAATACTGTAACAAATAGGGAAGGTTTTAACAAAAGGGATACATTCTCAATCCTACCTTTACTGCTCAATACATCAGCTTTCTCTCTGTCTTTTATGGTAAATTCTAATCAGAATTATATCATATACGCTTAGCCAAAGTTATTTTACACATTACATCCATCTTCAGATAGCAGTCATCTTGATCAGTGAAAACTCTTGTAATTGAGAACCTGGTGAACTTTTTAGGATAGAAAGCAAATGGTTACAACACATTATTTCTCATTATAGGTTCTCTGTATGAGGTAGCTGACAGACTATTGCTACTCTCAGCAACTTTAATATCTAAAAAAGTCCACAATATTTTTTCAGCTAACGTTGAGATTTTCAAAGAGAGTTGGGCATCGAGCGGGGGGTAGCGGGGGAGAACTCAGTGGTTTGAGCATTGGCCTGCTAAACCCAGGGCTGTGAGTTCAATCCTTAAGGGGGCCATTTAGGGATCTGGGGCAAAATTGGGGATTGGTCCTGCTTTGAGCAGGGGGTTGGACTAGATGACCTCCTAAGGTCCCTTCCAACCCTGATATTCTATGATTCTATGATCTCTTTGAAATTCAGTTCCCTTAGGCACCTTTGAAAATCCCAGTCTAAGTATATAGAGCCAATAGGTGATTTGTGTTTAGTACTCAAGGTTTTGAAATAACACTTCTTAAAAAAAAAAGAACACAGATGGTCAAACAAATAAATGTAATGATAAAACTAGGCGTGCACCTGAGAAAGATGTTAGGCTTGGCATATACCATAGCCAGAAAGTTTACAATCTAAGGTCAGGCAACCACTTAAGCACATAGTTAATTTTAAACCTGAGGCAATGGGATTTAAGTACATGCTCAAGTGCTTTGCTGAATCAGGACCTTAGGTCTCTATCCTCTAATAGATTGGTACACATGTCTCTTAGTGCCCATGTGGAGCTTCAGTGACTTCACTGGGACTCTTCACAGGGACCAGGGTCTCCCCAAAAAGGTAAGCTTACAGTAGATTCCACTTAATAGTAACCCCCATGTTGTGGCTTGGCGTGGTTCCTCCCTGCCTGCATCAGAGGGAGGCCACTACGCTACCTAACGACTGAGAGCAGATCAACAGTACTGTAAGTCAGTAATGAGTCTGTAGCCAGCCCTCTGGCTGGTGCCAAGCAATACCAAGCAGTCAGGTTCAAGCCCACTGGGAGGGGGCAGAGAAAAAGCAGCCTGTTAATAGCAACATTTTGCCGGGAACCAATCCTGTCCCATTGACTTTGATGTTAATGGGATTTGGATATTTGCAATGGCATGCTGCCTGTTAACACTTTTTTTTTTTTTTTTAAAGAAAGTGCCCAAGTACAGGCTGCTTTGCAGGGCTGCAGCTAGGGAAGAAAATGATGGGACGTGCCCCAACCAACCTGCGGCTGGCGCTCAGCATGTCCCAGTGCTTCCTGCAGGGGCCACATCCTCACATACCTGCCTGCGCACATAAGGCAAGGGGCTGCTGGCTGGTATGGGAGGGGAGGATGTGGGTAAGGCCATAAGTGTGGGCAGGGGCTGCAGCCTAGATGCCAGAGATGCACAGTACTTCTCTGGGCTGTGCCCTGCTGGGGCACTGCACAAAGGGTAGGAAGTGCTGGGGTGTTTTGGCCCCCAATCCCCTGGAGAGTGCAAGGAAAGCTACCGTGCAACTCCGTGGGCTCCCAGCGCCCCCTCTCTCCAGAGAAAGTCCCAGCATCTGGGCTGCAGCTCTCCTCCCCACTGCTTCCCTGCCCACACACAGGTTTGCAAGGCTGCTTCCAGGGAATGCTCATCCCAGTGCTTCCTTCCCTGGCTGCAGCTTTGCAAACCTGCCTTCTGCTTATTAGCAATTGCCAGATAATGGCAAGTTTTTGCTGGCAAGAAAGGGGTTGCTAATAAGTGGCATCTACTGTACCTGATCAGGGCCTAAATTACACAGGAAGAAACGGGGAGGAATAATGTAGATCAAAAATAGTAAGTCACGTGAATCATATAAGTGCTGATATTTTTCCCATATAGACTGAGAGCAATGGTGGAGGAGCGACAGTCCATGCTGGAAAGAAAGCCAAAGAAGGCGACAAGAAGGAGGAAAGTGAGGATGTCTGGCACAGGAAAGGGAATGTCATTGCAGGCATAGGGAGTAGTGTGACAAGAGGTAGGAAGGTGAAAGCATGAGCAGACGGCGGGAACAACAAGACGAGAAAAAGACAGAGCATGAGGCAAGAAATGTCAGGAAATGAAAATATCAGGCAGGGCAGTGAGGATCAGTAATTTGAACTCTACATGGAAAGCAGCAGAAGCTAGTGAATAGATTAGAGGTGGGTATGGGGAGAGAGAAATGATTTTAGCTGCTGTGCTTTGGGCAGGTAAGTCAGGAGAGTCAGGGAGGCTGGAACAAGCAACAATAAATTGATACTAAGTGCAGAGACTTGACATAAGTCTTCCCTAAGTAGCCCATAAAAAGTTGGCATATACAGGGCCAACTCTGACACCTTCCTAATTATTCTTCAAGTCCTCTTGAAATCCGAAATATTTTTACATGGAATAATTTAAGTTAGTAATTTCCCAATTTAATTGGGAAAACCAGCAGTATAAGGAACAGGATTGTTCAGTTTAATGTGGAGACTTTTATTTTGACACAATGTACATATTTTCATCTGTGTTGCTCTTTCTTTTTTTCTTTTTCACAGCAAGTGGCATTTCACAGAATGAGAAGCCTGATTAAATCACCAAGGCATTTTATGTAAAAGCTCAGGTGTTATCTAGGAGACAAGGAAAAGCACATACATGGTACAAGCTTCTACTACCTTTATTACATTAATTCTAAAGTTTAGAATATTTGCCATTTGGACAAATAGGCCTGATGAACAGTGAGAGTTTTTCTGGCTCCATTTTGTGCTTTTACCTGTTTCCCCTTTACACACATGCTGCTACGTTACCAGAACAAGGACCCAGCATGAAAAGGGAACTAGGAACACTAATTTCCATTCAATAGGAAGTCACCTTTTATTGCAGAGGGGAATCAATGTCCTTTATTATTTAGCTGAAACATTGTCCAGGTTAAAGTGATCCTCAGCTGAAAAATATCTAGGCATCCCAGCTGAAGATTTTTTTTTTAAAGTTTAAGCTTTGTAATGCAATAGTGCTCTCACAGACATGTAACCCTTCTGCCAGGTATCACTAGATGTAAAGGTCAGTTTAAAATGATATCCAAAATAAATACAATCCATAGATTCCAAGGCTAGAAGGAACCATTATGACCATTTGGCCTTCAGTATAACATAGGCCATAGAACTGGCTTCAGCCCCCATCTCAGACCTTATCTACTCCCAGGTTTTAGGAACTGTAAATTCCCTGGTCATCTTCACTAGTGGATCTTCCCTGCCAACAAACCCTCTGGAATCCTTGGGAATAGGAAACCACAAATAGTGGAAGGGGGAGGGTTAATTTGTGGGGGGTGGTGATAAGCATTTATTTACATAGTAAAATATTGTTAAAACCCAAACAGCACAAGTGGTGTGGGTGACTGCACAGTCCCAGTTATTAATTGCCTGGCTTGTTGGGGCCCAGAACTGTAAATAATATTTAATAATATCTAGCTTTTATATAGTGTTTTTTCACCAATAGGTCTCAAAGCACTTAAGGAGGTCTCCATTTTACAGATAGGGAAACTGAGGCCCGGAGCAGGTGAAATGATTTCTTCAGGGTTAGCAGTGACAGAGCCAGGAATAGTATCCCAATCTCCTGAGTCTCAGCCCACTGCTTCATCTATGAGGTCACACTGTCTCTCAACACAATCCCCAGTCCCCTTAAGCCTCGTTCACAAAGCCAATTAGACTCAGTGGCAGACAAGAAGCTGCCAGGAGATAGCGCTCCTCAGCCTCTTCCTGTGAAGTTCACACCACCAGATCCTACTCTGTTCTGCAACTTTCCAGAGCTGGTTCCACAAAAACAGCGCTACCAGACCTGCTACTGCCAGATTCTGATCCAAAGACGTCAGAGCCACTAACTCTACTAGTGCCCCATCCAGTCAGATCCACTGCTACTAGATCCAATTCCACAAAGCCAGCTCCAAACAGGGTCCTGAATCTCTGGGCAGGGAAGCCAGAGCAAAGCAAAACCTCCAGACAGAATCCTGCTCTCAGACACTCTGTGCTCTGATTGATTTGGGGCTCATTACCCAATAAGAGTCTACTACCTGTCAGCTGAGCATGTGACCCTCTTTTACAAATATATTTAAATGCTTCATTTAATATTTCCAGAAAAAGAGCACAAACTCCAAAAAATACATATTAAATGCTGTACAGAATCGCATTGGGTGAAATAGATGTAAATTAAGCCTGCTAGAGTGAGCTTCCCCCTCCCTCCCACTTTCATATATATGAGGGAACAGAGACTTTGATTCCCTTTTAAATATATAACAGTGTTCAAAAAAGAACTAAAGAAGCTCATGGAGGATAGGTCCAACAATGGCTATTAGCTAGGATGGACAGGGATGGTGTCCCTAGCCTCTGTTTGCCAGAAGCTGGGAATGGGCGACACTTTTACTTGTTCTGTTCATTACCTCTGGGGCACCTGGCATTGGCCACTGTCGGGAGACAGGATACTGGGCTAGATGGACATTTGGTCTGACCCAGGATGGACGTTCTTATGTTCAGGCCTTCTAGCTCTTTGACTCACAGTCATATAATATAAGCTAGACATTACAGGCCAGATTCTACCCATATGTTGAGTAGGACTTTTTTCCTTGAGGTGGCCTATTGATTTCAATGAGATTGTGCCACCCTTCTTATTTTACTCTGAACTATCTAGATTTATGTAAGGCTAAATCTGATTGCAGGTACCCAGTATAACCACTCATCAAATCTGTCCTCCCTAAAATCCTTTTGCATACTCAAAGGGGAAACGATAATAGGGAGAGTTGTTTCTCTGATACTCCTGTCATCATTAAAAAGAGGCAACAAAGATCTCAGGTAGTGTTGCATAATGATACCTGCAGTAAAGAACTCGGCTATCAGCCTCAATGGCTGCAATGGACAAGAGAGAGGGAACCTCTCATTTGGGCTGGCGTTCAATTCCCCTTTCCATGGAAATGGGCACAGTCACGGATTTAAACTATCTGGTTTTAAAACTCACGAGCAGCGGCACCATGTTTCTGCTGAGCCAACATCAGCTTCCATGGAAACGGAGAGAGAAACTGCAGCTAGCACTGGCATAGGGGTTGGAACTCTGATCAGATTCAGCTCTGGCTGTCAGCTAAGAGCTGCACGTGCCATTTAGCAGATAATATCGCTAGATTTTAGGATCTAGCGGTAACTGGATGCCTGTGGTACTTTACTTTTTAAAAGTTTGTCTTTATGCTTCTCATTTAATTCATCTGAATTTCCTATAACAAATGCATATTTGAAACAAAGAAACACCACACAGTCATGTGCTTATATCTCACATCCTCCAAGCAGTGTGGGGCGAGGGGTGTGGCTGAAATCAGGTCTGACAGGGGGAAAAGGTGAGATTGGAGCTCCGTTAAAATGCAGGACCAGGCAAGACTGAAGAACACACGCACTGGGATATATGAGCATCACTTTCTATTCCATTCTTTGCATCACTTCCTTCTTGTCTAAGAAAAAGTACAACAGGTTTTGTTTGTCTGGAGACTGGGCCCTGTGGAGAGATGTTTATCTCCTATTTACTATTAGCACAGGCTGAAAGCACTCTTTCCCTCTGACAGCTAGAACACAATTGAGGCAGTTACTGTTAGCTTGTTTTAACATCCAATGTGCTAAATGCTTTCCAAACACAGATGAAGGCCGAGCCCCTGTCCCGTAAAACATACAATCTATCCAGCATGGGCCCATTGAGTCAATGGCAAAAAAAAGTCACCAACTTCAGAGATAAGAGCTGAGCCCTCTATCCTGCCTAGGGGAAAATCCCTGCTATTGGATGAAAGAGATGATCACTCAGTAAAAGCTTTAATTGAATCCACTGGCAGCTGACAACCAGCTGTGACTGCAGAGGGCAACACAATTACCATGCTGTATGAATCCGCTACAGCGCAACACTCTGGAACCTGCAAAAATGTCAGTCAGAGTTTAAGGCTGGGAAGGGAGCACGAGATCATCCAGTGGGCTTGATTCTGCCTTGTGCTGTGGCTTATTTATACTGGCTTTTCTGGTGAAAACGACCTGACAAACCAGCTCCAGGGAATTCCCTGGAGGGTGCAGAGCTGGCATAATGACTTGGGCACTCCCTGTAGCAGACCATGGTGGGTGGGTTGTGGCTGAGGCATTCCTGGCTGCTGTAACAGCCCTTTGGAGTCTGGACAGTTAGGTCAGCCCTGAGCGTGCTCTGATTTGCACTGGAGTCTAAACTGGCCCTGCGCCAGCCCAAGAACAGAGGAAGAACGAAGGTAGCAAAAAGCCGGCTTCTCTCTCTTCTCCTTGGATCCTGCACTAAACTCAGCTAAGGTGTCCGGATGAATGAGGTCCATTGAGCCCACGGTGGGTTTAACATGCTGCCAAAATGACATGGGATCATTTTTCATGCCCTTTGTTTAGTTATAAGTGACCATACTCGGGGCAAGACCGTGAAACGTGACCCTGCATTGAAGTACTATCATAGTGGCAGGGAAGTGTATGCTAGAGATTGCACAGACAGTTCAGAAGCCATTTGTCCCTGCACGTTAAGGTAAATTGTTGTTGTTTGGAAAAGACACTTTCACAGTTAGGGGAATTTTTGTCATTTAAAAGCCACTTTCAAGTGGAGTTCATTTTACAGTACTGTTGTGCATGTGCCGGGGCTGCACTGAATTGTACCACCAATAGCCTCTGGTCTCTGATTCAACCCACAGAGAGAGTTCTCAAGTGGGATTTAACTTGGAAGCTTTAGAGCTACTGGAGTCTGTAGGGCCCATGTACCATACTTTGTGTAAACAAACCTTCACACAATCTGTGGCATATGCACAGAAAGCCTCATGTCACCATCAGAAGAGCTATTCCAGGCAATCAGATACCTGAGTACAATAGTTTAAGAGGACACAGCCTACCTTACTTCTACATCTTATTGATCTGCTGCCTTAAGTTGAAAAAAGAGTCAGGCCAATTAAGGGTGCTGTGAAAGAAGTGTACTACTTGCCTTGCTTACATTTTTAATTAGTTTAATTTTAAAGTCTCCATGAGTTACAATTCATTCTGTCAGTAATCCCTATCTCAAAGAGATCAGGACCAGGCCTGCATTAAGGAGCTTGCTGTACAATATATGATTGACAGAGCAGACTGATTAAACTCTGGAGTTAAATTAAACTTTGAGAGATCAATTTTCTCATTTAAAGTTACAGTGCCATAGAAGTTCTGATTTAAGATAACCAAAGTAGCTAAGTCCAAGGAGCAGGTCATCACATTGTCCTTGTGCTAACAAGGTGTTTATTTTGTTAGTCAAAAAGGAACCAAGCAAGAGCATGAGACACTTTTTCAAGGTGTCCAGAACCATAGGTCATCGTTTTTAACTGTGCTTCAGTGAGAGAGACTTGCTGGTGGTAACCTGATATGCAAAATCAGTAATGTCAGACAGACAGCCAAACTCTGCCAGCCCTTGTTTTGCCTTGCAGGTTAACCCTGGGTGTACCTCAGTTCCTGATTCCCCAGAAGCCTCCCCCTGAAGTGTCTAGCCTAGGGTTGGGCAAAGCATCCAACCCACCAGCGATTTTAATCTGGCCCTTGAGCAACCGCTGGGGAGCGAGGTCTGGGGCTTGCCCAGCTCTGGCACTCCAGATGGGCTCCTGGAAGCAGCGGTATATCCTCCCTCCAGCTCCTACACATAGGGGCAGCCAGGGGGCTCCACTCTGCACACTGCCCCTGCCCCAAGCACTGCCCCCGGAGCTCCCATTGGCTGGGAACTGTGGCCAATAGGAGCTGCAGGGGCGATGCCTGCGGATGGGGCGGCATGCAGAAGAGCCGCCTGGCCGCACCTCGCATAGGAACTGGAGGGGGGACATGCCGCTACTTCCAGGAGCTGCTTGAGGTAAACACCGCCTGAAGCCTGGACCCCTGAGCCACTTCCCTCCCCCCCCCCCCCCCCCAACTAACACACACACACACTCTAACCCCATGCCCCATCCCTGATCCCCCTCCTACACCCCAAACCCCTCATTCCCAGCCCCACCCCAGAGCCTGCACCCCCAACCATAGCCCTCACTCCCTCCCCCTGCACCCCAACCCCAATTTCATGAGCATTCATAGCCCGCCATACAATTTCTATACCCAGATGTGGCCCTTAGGCCAAAAAGTTTGCTCACTCCTGGTCTAGCCCCTATCACTGGACACACACACTAATTAACAGGTAAACCATCCCACAGAGACAGTACACCCAGCTGGAAGATTACAACTGAGGATCAGGTCTTTTATAGCAACACAACACTGGAAACTATTTGTAGTGAAAACAAATATAAGTTTGTTAATGAAGATTCCCAGATTCAGTGAGTATTGAGTAAGAATCATGGAAACAGAAATAGTTACAAATAAAACAAAAGTATAACACTTTCTAGAGACTAAAACGTACCTTTAACAAGCTACAACCCTTGTTTAAAGAAGTTTTTCACCCTCAAAGTCTTTCTGCGGCACTTGCTGGTTTTCAGTCAGACCAAGATCTAAGACAATCACAAATCACCCCCTCTGCCAAGGGTGTTTCTCAGTGAAATGGATAATAGTGTGTTGTCCTGGCATCCTCTGTCATAGTGCAGTAGACCTTTGACATGTTTTTCGTTTGTTCTTCAGTGTGCTGGGGCCATAATGAGTTCATCGCTCATTTCCCCTCCACCCCCCATCAATCTGTTTTTTCTGTTGACTTTACATGTACGTGTAGCTCCCATGGTTTTTGTCTCACAATACTTAAGTCACAGATGATGGAGAGATAACTATCTTCCCTCCAGTCTGGAAGAAACTTGTTTCTCCCTTTGTTTGGTTACAGACTTTAAAACCTAATATCAGCAGGTATATATAATGCCTCATACAGTGTTAATACATATACTTCACAATGATGTTAATGACTTGTGTGTCACCAGCTTTCATTTGATACCTCACACGACATCCTTTATAGATAAATACTATAGCAGCAATGTGTTAGGTGTAGTGAGTCTGTCAGGCCTGATAGGAGTTGCTGACAGAACAGTGAGCCTGGACATTTAATTAATCTAATATAATAATGTCCACCCAGCAGCAATGAGAAAGCAGAAGGATAATACAAACTCAGTCTACCAGGAGTATTAAACAATCAGTGGTAGTAAATTAACTCAGACAGAAAATAAGTCAAAGCAGAGAAAAACCCTTTTTCATCCCCACTCTCTTCAAGAACACACTCTGAACTAGTAAGGGATGACGTTTTTCCTCCTCTCAGAGAAATTTTCCCTTCAGAAAATGTGGTCTCATTGACTTAGAATTTTTTTTGTGGAAAAATGTCCATTTCAATGCTAGTTTTCAATTTAAAAAAAAAGAAGTCAAAATTAAGTGTTTTTAGTTCAAAAATTTTTGATAAATTTTTGAAAGGAAATTTTCCCCACAAAATTGATCACAGGAGTTTTCTGACAGGCTCTGCTTTCAACCTTCCCAAAGAGTTATCAAAGAAATGGCTTTTGCAGTGAGCCTGGAAGGTCATCAAGTCCAGGCCACTTTGGACCAAGAACAAAGGAGCAAATTCAAGAGTCCGAGGGCTCTTCCCCTGAAATCACTTGTATAATGAGGGGGATCCAGCTCAGTTGTCTCTGCTAATTGCAGCTGTTTCAGATCTTTCAACAATAAAAGATATTCAATACCATGGTCCAGAATGCTCCCTCTTGCTAAGGCCATGGAAGAAAGCCAGGCCGGGCTCTCAATCCCATGGCCCCAATTCCCATGCCCCCATCTGGGGACACCACATTATGATACACTATACCTCAAAATAACACCCTGTGCCCCCCATATTCACCACTTGTATATGGTTATGATATATTTTGTATAAAGTATGCCTTGTGAGGTATCATTGGAAAAGTCATAATCTGTTGAACATTACTCTCCTGTTCAAATGTATGTATCATCACTGTATATTAAGTTATGAGATTTTGCTGCATATTTATTCCTGAAACATGAGCGTCTGGGAAATGCCCACAGACCAGCTCCGTAGAAATAACAAAGGAACCATAAACACAAGCATTGCATGTCAAGCCTCATGTGTACAGAAGGTGCAAGAAAAAATTTGCAGTTCATATGAAGGACTGATTGTAGAGCATGTAGGCAATGGGAGCTGCCTAACCCCATAACACAAGTATTTTTTCAGTGTATAAAATAACAAACAGTGACATCATCAGATCACCTCTCCTACCCCACCTATCCTGAAGGTAACAAGATCATTTGGAAGACAGAAACATCATTGAACTGGGGGGAGTGGTCCTAACTGGAAAACTTTCCAGTTAGCACTGACTGCCGTAGGCTTTGGGTAACAGAAACCGTATTGCTTCACATTTGACTTAGCTTGATAAAGTTTAGGAATTACACTGTGATTTTATCCTTTATTTCTTTTTGTAACCAATTCTGACCTTCTATGCCTATATCACTTAAAATCTACCTTTCTGTAGTTAAACTTATTTAAGTGTTTTATCTAAGCCAGTGTGTTTTTGTTTGAAGTTTGGGGAATCTACTCAGTTTATAAAGGCTAGTGCATATTCATACCCTTCAATGGAATGATGAACTAATTAATGAGATTACTCTGATCAAGGGGGTCTTGAGCAGGATAAGACACACACTTCTGGGCTGTAAAGCTGGGATGTGGGATATATGGGTGTCGCCCTCTATGTAATTCAAGAGTGGCTGGGCATAGCACTCTGGTATTTGTCTGGGAGTGACTTGCACGTGAGAAGTTGGAGTGAGTGGGCAGCCCTGATGGAAGACAGAGTGTAGCAATTTGCAGTTGTTTGTGACAGTCATGCATCACCTTGACATGGTTGAGCACCATTTCTGGGCCCGGGAAACAAGCACTGACTGGTGGGACCGCATCCTTATGCAGCTACAGGATGACAGAACTTTTGAATGCATAAGCTCACTTTCCAGGAACTGTGTGAAGAGCTTTCCCCAGTCCCGAAGCACAGCAATACTAAAATGAGAGCTGCTCTAACAGTGGAGAGACAAGTGGTGATAGCTCTATGGAAGCTTGCAACGCCAGACTGCTACCAATCAGTGAGGAATCAATTTGGAGTGGCTAAATTTAGCATGGGATCTGTTGTGATCCAAGTTTACAGGGCCATCAACAGACTTCTGCTAAGAAGGGTAGTGATTCTGGGAAACATGCAGGACATAGTGTATGGTTTTGCTGCGATAGGATTCCCTCCCTGCAGTGGGGTGATAGCCGGAACACATCCCTATCTTGGCACCAAATCACCTTGCCAAAGAGTACATAAACCGAAAGGGATCCTTCTCAATGGTGTTGCAAGTGCTAGTGGATCATGGGGGTTTCATTGACATCAACATGGGATGGTCAGGAAAGGTGCATGACACATGCATCTTTAGGAACTCTGGTCTGTTCAGAAAACTGCAACCAGGGACTTTCTTTCCAGACTGCAAAATAACCGTTGGTGATGTTGAAATGCCAACATCATGATCCTGGGAGACTCAGCCTACCCTTTGCTCCCATGGCTCATGAAGCCGTACACAGGAAGTCTGGAAAGCAGTAAGGACCGGTTCAACCATAGGCTGAGCAAGTGCAGAATGGTGGTTGAATGTGCCTTTGGACATTTAAAAGAGCGCTGGCATTGTTTGCTTACTAGGTTAGACCTCAGTGAAAGCAATATCCCCATTGTTATTGCTGCCTGCTCTGTGCTCCATAATATCTGTGAAACGAAGGAAGAAAAGTTTCCGGCAGGGTGGGGGGTTGAAGCAGATCACCTGGAAGCCACTTTTGAGCAGCCAGACACCAGGGCAATAAGAAGAGCACATCGAGGTGCTCTGTGTCTCCATTAGGCTTTGAAAACCAGTTTCAGCAATGAGCCAGAGTAATATCACACTTATCTGTGTTGTTCCTTACCAAGCTGTCCCCTCCAGTGCATTTTCTCCCCTGTAAACTACACCCCCGCTAACCTCAGTGTGCTGAATGAATAAAGAGCTTTTTCGCCTCAATCCATTATGTTTTATTATGCACACAAACACACAGAGACAGCAAAGAAAAGTAAGATAACCTGGGGCAAAAGGGGTGATAACACTGGGGCGGGGAGAACAAGGACAGCTTGCCTACAATTGCACTGCAATAACAATCAAATGTGTGGGAATGGTCCTTGTACCCTCCCCCTGGTGTTGAGTGCAAGGAATACTGAATTTCCCCTCACCTCCCCTACTTCATAGGACGTTTGGGGGAGGAGGATGTAGAACTGGGCGATTATGGCCGCAGGTTCAGCATAGGCCGCAGAGGGACTCTAGCATCCAGCTGCCTTTCTTGAACCTCAGCCAGATGCCTCAATATGTCTGCTTGCTCCTTCATAACCCTCAGCATCTCTTCCTGTGTGGCACACTCTTGTTCCCTGCATTATCTCCTGTTCATGTCCAGGTTGTCAGACAGTGTAATCATCCATGCGCTGAACTCCATCTTGTCACTCTCAGAGGCGCACATTAACTCATTGAACATGTCCTCCCAAGTCTTCTTTTTCCGCCTTCTAACCCGGGAAAGTCTCTGTCCCGATGTGGAGGATGCGCCAACAGACAAGGTTTCAGCTTCAAAGAATGCAAAGCACAAGGGTAGCATTGACAGTGCATACATTGTTTCTGGTGCAAGGTTAATTTTTTTAAAATAAAAAACCACCTCTCAATGCATTTCCCTTCAAGCCACAACATAATCACAACCGCTGGCTACTGCAAGAGTCGGTTTGCTGCTCCAGCCATGGTGAGTAAGGCCACGAGGCATGGGTGAGCAGTCTTGTGCTGCTGCTTTTGTGAAGACATCCTTGGGATTTGAGAATAGCCCCCTTTCCCCTAGCAACCTGGCTGGTGCTTGAGGACAGGCACCGGTGTAAAACCCCCCAAATAGTTTGTTTTTTAATAATGGGAGTTATTTTAGTATCACAGAATTCCAAAGAGTTATGAACAAAACAGCATTCACCATGTTACATGGGCATCTTACCATCTATCATCAAACGGGCTAGCTGAACGGTCAATCCAAGCATTTAAAGAGGCTATTAAAAGAATACCTGGAGGGTTTCCCTGGGAATTTGTTGTGAAAGTAGGAGATGGGGTATTAATAGGATTTCAGCTATGTGAACCTGTGTGTGTCAGAGCAGAAAGCAGCCAGAAACACCAGGAGACAGTGGGAGAAGTATGGGTAGCATAACCTTGGGAGGAAGCCTGTAGCAACCTTCTTTTGGGGACAGTGCTGGCTGGAAAGAAGTTTGAACTGTGACCAAGGAATCAGCCTCGTGTGTGTACCAACTGTGTTCAGGGAAACAGGACTTTGTGTACATTCTTTGTAAATAAACAGGATTGCACGCAAGAAATACCTATCATCAATTTCCCCTCCTGATGCAAATAGCCCACACAGCCCTGAATTTTTTCTAATTGCTCAGGCCAAAAGGGGTAACAATCTCAAGCCATGGTTGAGCAAGTTGGGAATTTTTCAACACCACATTTTTTCCATTCGAAAAGGCCAATTCATTCAGAACAGAAACTTTTAGTGGAAATTTATCAGTTTGACAAAGTTTTCATTAGAAAGGTTTCTAAGGTTCAGGATGGAATTTCTACTTTAAACCAAAGACAGAGAGCATCTCCCTCTCCACACACAGACACAGACAGAGAGAGAGAGAGAATAGCCAAACGCCTAGTGGTTAAGACACTCGGAATCAGGAAGAGCAGCGACTTGAATCTGGGTCTTCCATATCCCCAATGAGTGATCCTACCACTGGGCTATTTGCTATTCTGAGGTGGGGTGCTCACTCACTCACTCTAAAATGTCTCAGTGCAGAATGACACCAAATACCAAAACCTTGAAAATTATCACAAAGTAGAATTCTTGTTTTCTGGCCAGCCCCAGTCCTGGGTTCAAGCCTTATGGAAAGAGAATATTACTCTATACATTACAAGTAAGAAGGAAAGCACTTTTAAAAGAACAAGGATACAGTTATTAAGTTTCTGTGAAGGTTTTATTGGAGTTTTCTATATTATTATTGCAATAAGAATCTGAAACTTTACTTGGAAGATCCATATTTGAGACAGCTGCTGAAAAAGAATCACTGACCAAAGAAAAATACAACCAAGAGCAACATAAAGTCTTTTTAAGTGACAGTGAATATTTAGGGGAGTCAAATGTATCTATAAATATTGTAAACGAGTATTTAAAGAGCGATATAAATTGAGTGTCCAAAGGAGAACTTTAATACTGCTTTTGTGTTAGATTTCATTATTTTAAAAATATTCCAAAATATAGAACAAAGTGTATTATAAAGGGATATTTTACAGCCCATGGCTTTCATAAAATGTATGTGAACCTATAAAATGCCCAGGAATTCAGAAGTGTATTCCATGACTAGCATTGCTTCATTTTAATGGTCAGCTACCATACAAAGAGCCATTTCTCATAGATAATCTTTTTCCAACTCAATATCAATTTAAGTTTTGCTAAAATTGAAATAGTCTTCCCTTTACTCTGTTGTCAGCATCTGCACAACCCAAGAACTTGTCACAAATACCTAATTCCCCCCTTCTTTGGAAAACCCTTAGGAAGTGTGGGTAATGAGAGAGGGAGAGAAAGCTAGGAAGAAAGATATTCTGGAAGAATCCAGTTACCGTCTTCTCACTTAACTTGGGATGGCCGTCTCACAACATTGTGAAGGAGTCCGTCAGCTGAGCAAGACATTCATAAGAAACAGACTTTAAACCTTGCAGATCAGTGTGATTTCCCTACACTCCCCCTGGGGGGGGTGTACACCCCCCCTGAATTTTCCCTACACCCCCCCCCCAGTTTTGTGAACTAGTTACATGCAGTGTTGCCAATTTAGTGATTGTTTGGGAATTTGAATTTAAATTGAAACATTAATACACACTTTAAAAGCATATAATGTATATGATGTGTATCTGAAAAAGTATAATAGATTTGAAAAGTATGAACACAGACTAGCTTCCTTATACAGCTTTTGTTTTTTGTGACTGTCAGTGCATTCATTTCAGTGATGTTGGCTAACCTAATCATTTCAAATGATGATTTGTAAGCAAAGTCTAAAAGAGCTCTCCCTGACAGCTACTGATGAGCTGGGAACTGGGGGGAAGGGCTTCAGGACCAGACTGTATTTACATTCACACTTAATCTACCTAGGTATCCAGCAAACAGAGCTGTGTTGCCCAAGTGATAGATTTTGGCTGGGGTTGGGTTACAAATCACTTGAATGCAGGCGGGGGCGGGGGAGGAAATAATGAAATGTTGTTGTTTTTATTGTACGAGTAAAGGGTAGTAGAGCTGTCCTTAGCCTGTGCTGATTGAGGGCATCAAGAGAGAGGGTGGGGACAGGTGTTTTGCTTTATGGTCTGACTGAGTCACACGTACTATTTGACCTGCGCCTCTCCACTGTTTAAAGACAGAGCTGATTAGGCTTCATAGAGAGTCTTTTGGTTTAAGTGACCACTAGAGCTGAAATCTCTGATAATCAGGTCTAAGTGCTTAGACCTGCTGTGGGACAGTGTTTCTGTGGAAGAGATGCCCCAGTCTGCACTAGCACCGAAGTTCCCCCCACCCCGAAGATCTGAAATCACTGAGAGTCGGGTGGAACCGCGAGAGACCGACTCACAGAGGTCACAGTGGCAGGTGGCAGCAGAAGGTGACACTGTAGGGCTATTGGGGCAGAGCAATAGAGTGAACGGTGGCATGACAAACAACAGCGGCCAGAGCACTGGACTTAGGGTGATCAGATGTCCCAATTTTATAAGGACAGTCCTGATTTTTGGGTCTTTTTCTTATATAGGCTCCTATTACTCCCCACCCCCTGTCCCGATTTTTCACACTTTCTGGTCACCCTAATTGGACTATGTTTTAGTGACCTTTCTCCAGAAGCTATATTTGTGACTGGGAAACTTATATAAATATGTTTCCTAGTAGGCCAAGATTTTAAAAAATGCATTATTTGCCAAGATCATTATCTCACATCATTGCTATCTCAAGAGGTCGTTATCTTGGGGAGTTTTTGTACTAAACTTTTTTATTATAATTATTTTTTATGTAAGAATGGCTATATTGGGTCAGATCAATGGTCCATCTATCCCAGTATCCTGTCTTCCGACAGTGACTGTTCCAGGTGCTTCAGAGGGAATGAACAGAACAGGGAAACATTGATTGATCCATCCCCTGTCGACCACTCCCAGCTTCTGGCAAACAGAGGCTAGGGACATTCAGATCATGATGTTGCATCCCTGCCCATCCTGGCTAATAGCCATTGATGGACCAATCTTCCATGAACTTATCTAGTTCTTTTTTGAACCCTGTTATAATTTTGGCCTTCACAACATCCCTGGCAAAAAGTTCCATGGGTGACTGTGCATTGTGTGAAGAAATACTTCCTTTAAAACTTTGTTTTAAATTTACTGCCTATTAATTTCATTGCGTGACCCCTGGTTCTTTTGTTAAGTGAAGGGATAAATAACACTTTCTTATTCATTTTCTCCTCACCAATCAAGATTTTATAAGACTATCATATCCACTCTTAGTCGTCTCTTTTCAAAGCTGAAAAGGCCCAGTCTTCTCTCCTCATACGGAATCCTCTCTATACCCCTAATCATTTTTGTTGCCCTTCTCTGTACCTTTTTCAATTCCAATATATCTTTTTTGAGATGGTGTGACCAGAACTACACACAGTATTTAAGATGTGGGCATGTCATGGATTTATATAGTAAAAGTGGAGGAGCTTGGTTTGCCACACTCATCAGCTAAGCCAATACTGACAACCTATATGAAAAGGCTGCAAAACACCACGCTTCTGGACTGCATCAACATGCAGAAAGCCTTGTAAGCCAGTCACCATCAAAGCCAATTTTAGAAGAACTTAATGAGGCTGTTAAGAATGCTGGAGACACAACTCAGTTTATGTGAACCAACATGGCTATTGCATCATACTTTCTATTTAAGCAAGAGATAACATAGGCCTCTAGTTTGTAGTGTGTGGTAAGTGCATTGTCCCTTGTTAATCCTGAAGTTGGACACTGGTTCCGAACAAGACTGGCAAATGCTCACTAACTTTCTGCAAAAAACTCAGCTGACTCTCTTGAAACATGTGGTGCAACGATGAAAGACTCAGGAGTTGAAAAAGTGAAGAAAATTCTCTCACTATATTCAAAATTTGTGCATACATGGCCAACAAATGCCCCAATGCAAATAGGCATCAAGTATTAAGTCATTACGTATGTTATCTTGATGTCTGTGGTAGGCCAGTAGATGCATTCTAGATGTTTAGTTATAGAAGACACATCAGCTGCATCTGTGACATCTTAGAAGAGTTAAATGCTTGTAAATTGAACCCCAAACATCTGTTTGTGCTGCTTGTGCATTTGATGGAGCTACAAACTTTTCTGGAAGACATAGTGGAGTACAAGTTTTGCTCAGAGAAAAGTGTAACCCTAATCTTTCCTAATACACACTGTAGAGGCCATCTACTCCAGCTAGCGCTAGTACAAGCTGCAGAATCTTTAAAAGACATTAAAAAGCCACAAATTTAATGGCTTTTTTATACTCTTTTTTTCAGCAAGAGTCCAAAAGGACTGAATATTTTGGAAACAAATAGAAGATACACTGGGATTGAAGTTCAAATGAGTCCAACCTGGGACAACCTGCTGGCTTTCTCATGAGTGATTCTTGGCAGTTGTCTTAAAATTACTGCAACTGTTATTACTGGCTTTAGAAAGTATCCACCAAGATAGGACAGATCTAAGTAGTGAGGCTGGTGGACTACGTTTGTTACTAAGTTCAAAGAATACTATCGCCATTCTCTCTCTTGTAAGTCTACTGTTGAAACCACTTGGGTTATTAAACAATGTAATCCAGGCATCTGCTACAACAGTAGTAGATCTTTGTCCAGAAATAGAAGCTATCCTTGGATCAATCAGAGATATCCATTGAAAATGTACTGGAAGAAGCAGACTTCAGTCCAGAAGCTGACTAATGAAGGTACTTATATTGACTCCATAAGTGAAGAGGACAAGAAGTGTTTGTTAAGCCACCTGAAAAAGTACAAAGACTTGATTCTTACAAATCTACAATCGAGATTTCTGGATTCTATTCAACCTCCTTGTAGCTTTTACAGATGCCTGTCTTATAAAACACCTACAGTTGAGTGGAGTGAGGCACTACCAGCAATGGGGCTGCTATGTGATCAGGGCAGAATAGAGAATTTTGAACACAGAGTGGAATATCATACGATGAACGAATGAAGATTTAACTTCAACTTCTTTATTGTCACTAATGGTTCGACCCAATCTTTGTGCTGTTTCCTGCAATAAAAGTAGGAATTCACCTCTTGCTAATCCCAGTCACAACAGCTACAGCTGAACATAATTTTTCCTCATTGATAGAATTTTGTGTTCTGATAGAAGTCGCCTTCTGCCTGATCATAGGCATATCATGAAGGACTGGAAGTAACGGACACACAAGAAGACACCAAGGAGTGCAAAATTACAACAAGAAACCAAGACTGATGTAGATGTTGTGCTTCATAGTAGGCTTGAGTAGTCAACTTTAATTTTTGTGATGGTTTTAAAACATCAGTTAAATCTAATAAAATGGTCGTGAAACATTTTTCAGTTTTTACTATACTGCCATACAGCTCACCTTTGCCCTCACGGTCTCAGCCCTCATTGGCCCTCACCCCCCCCCACCTGAATATTTCAACACCCCCCCTAATTTCAATTCCTGGGGAAGACACTACTCACATCTTTGCAGCAGTTGTCCCTGAAGGAATATCCCTCCCTCTAGAAGGTGGCTGCTAAGAAGCTGTATAGGCATTGGCATCCCTACCCTAGCTGCCCGTTGCAATCCCCTCCATGGGAAAGTTAATGCTGCTCCATGCACCTTAACCTCTGGTTACTTTGCCATATGTTTTGCTTCTAGTCACCTGGCCTGTCCAAACATTCCTCCTCTGCAGAGCCCCAATGCCAAGTAATTCTCTGCAGAGGACACTGTGGGTTGGTACAATGCCTAGCGTGGTTTGAAAAAAGTGTGGGGATCCATCTGCTCATCACCCTGCCCCCAACCCCTAAATCAACCCTGTCCCTCCTTGAGTCATCACATCAATTCTGCTCCCCCACACACAATTAATTCTGTGGTCCCTTCATCCCCTTTCCCAGACCTGGGGAAGCAGCTGCAACAGGGTCTCTTCTCCCGCTTTCCAGGCCAGGTGCTGCAGGGAGGGAGAGGGGGAAAGAGAGCAGCAGATGAGTCATCCTGCTGCTCACTGGCAGATTGAAGGAAGGAGGAAGCAGGACTTTCCTGACCTGTATGGCAATTTTTTATCCCTCTTCCCCCCTCCCCTCCAGTGACAATGGTGTCAGCTCCTGAGGGGAGGGGAGTTCTGCCTGCTTCCTGCAGCAGCTCTGATTGGCTGCTCTTCCACCAGAGGCAGGCAGGCAAGTGGGGAAAGCAGCCAATCAGAAAGGGGATTCCCCTAGGCAGGAGTAAAAATGTGCACCCCTCAGCATCCTGGCTCACTTTGTAGAATTGTATCTCCCAGATCTCCTACCCAGTAAGCACTGCACAGCAGTTTGAGAATGCAGCAGAGCCACCGCCACTTGTGCCCGCCACACCAAGCCTGCTTGGTTTTGCTCCCCTGTGATGGTGGATTTGGAGGGACATCGCCAGGACCCATCTGTTCTAGGTCGGTTCATTAACTTAAAGATTTCATTTTAGTTCTACTACTCTGGCTTTTTCTGAATGTCTATTGAGCCTGCTTTATTCAGTCACACATCACTGCAGTAATGGTACTTGATGAAAGTATACATATTGCAAAATGACAGCAGGAAATTGTCTATCGTGCTGGCCAATATAGTCTCATTGTTTCCTTGTAGTCACCTATCTTTCTGTACCCATCAGTTTTTTTCTTGTCTGATACTTGGATTGTAAACTCTATGGGGCAGGTGCCACCTTTTTATTTTGTGTTTGTACAGCACCTAACACAATGGGGTCCTGGGCACTATGGCAATACAAATAATAATCTGCATTCGGACTGAATTATGTAGGAATATCCTGGTATGGCACTATGGGGCACATAACTATTGAAGCTCTTAAAAAAAAAAAAAACCTTCCTCAGTGAGACTCAAGAAAAGGAACTTGATAATCACAAAGCGGGTTTCCCAATACTAAATTATTGCTTCTGTTTAAATTCCTAGATAAGTAGGGCTAGAAAAGATCACCTGAATAATTCACTATGATCACTAAGAATGTTGCAAGTCTAGGACCTCGGCGACATAGAAGTATTAAAATCACATTCCAGCTGTTATTAAAATTGACTTTTTTAAAAAATAAAAAAAAGAGCATTTCATCCAAATTTCAACCAAAACAATTAAGTGTTTGCAAAATGTATTATTAGAGTCAATCCTGCACAAGAAATCACATCCATTAGGTAAGCTCCTGTCTGAAGCAACAACCCTAAGTTATCAAATACATCCTAGTCCACCACCGCTAAGCAGGTACGCTTCATCCCTGTTTTCAGTTAAGTCTTACCTAAGTTTAAGGGATCTTCCTTATTGATGCTTTGCCTCATGACTCAGCAATCCAAAGTTTTCCACCAAGCACCAAAGAGGGACACAGTACCTTTCGTCCCATTTTGCACACTCACTCAGAGAGGGGGGGGAAAGAGAGAGAGAGAGAGAGAGAGAGAGAGAGAGACACACACACACACACACACAGTAAAGGGGGAAAAAACACCATATTCAATCCTCCTTCATCCTTTTTATTTCATGTTTTCAAGTGATTTGCACCCAGAAGACACTTTTTCCAGTTTCCAGATACTCCGCGACAGTTTCAATGGAGCAAACTGAGCTCTTCCTTTGCCTAACTGAATCCCTTCCTAGCCAAATAAAGTGTGGAACTCTTTCACCAAGTTCTGCCTTTCCTTTTCATCAAATTAAATTAAAATTGAGCTGGCCCCACATATGTTGGGAGGTATTTTTAATCATGTTAAAATTATTTTAAATCATTTTAAAATAGCTCTTTGGATGGCTGAAACTGAAATCCTATTTTCTAACAAAACTAAAAGTGTGTGTGTGGGGGGGGTTGTTGTGGTAGAGATGCTCATGCATAGTTGGCTTCTTTCATGGATGTTACCTTTTGAAAGCTCATGGTCCCCCTGGTATAAACCAATTAACAGTTAAATAGCCAGACTCTCAAATGTAGTGCAGGGTCTGAAAGGCGTAAATGTCAGATGTGTTCCCTCACTCTGCTGTGTTGGCAACCGAGACTTAGGGGGTATGGGCTTCAAACTTTGGGCAGAATGACAAATGTTATTCATTATTCAATGCTTCAAAGATTTTGATGAGTTCTGAGCAACATGCGAGCCTGGCATGAAATCTAGTTACCCACATATTCAAGTTAAAAGTTTAGTTTGTAAGGAAAACCCTCTCCAGTTCATTCCCAAGACATTTATATTTTGTAAAAACTACTCTTATAGAAAAGATAAGTTTATAATAAGCTAGAGTGCAATTATGCAACCTTTACTTAGCCAGATGGTCCATTGATACCAATGAGGTTATGTGCATGAATAAGAACCAGATACGTGAATACATTTTGCAGGATTGGGTCCTTGATTTCCAAATTACACTGGGAGCTGGTCACAGACAAAGGCCCAGATCCTCAAAAAGTATTTAGGTGCCTAATTCCCAACACTTAGGTGCCTAAATAACCTTTGAGAAGTTGGGACACTGTCAAATGTCAGCTGAGAAATGACATAGGACTTATTCACAGCCATTAGACACAAAAAAGGTTATGTTATTTGGTTGGCACAGAGAAGAGGATTTCTTCAAACACAATGGAAGCTTATTTGCATCCAGTTCATTCACATTGCCAAATACAAGCTTACCTTGTTATGGAAGATAATGGTGGCAACTGGCCAGCAATTTCCCATCTGATAGAACCTGTTGTTGGAAAAATAGGAAAAAAACCACAATCACCTATGCCCATTATTCTAGAACTCCAGCAGCTCCCGGGAAGGAAAGTCTTCACTGTGAGCCTTGCTGGAAGGGAGCAGACATGATGCAGAGTTCCCTAGGGCCACTTTTTCACTCCTTAGTTATTGATGGGATATTAGGTAATCATTTTCTATTTGCTAGTTCTCTGTGGGTGAAGTCTTGCCCCTACTGAAGTCAATTGCAGTTTTGTCATATACTACACTGGGGCCAGAATTTCACCCTAGGTTTCCATTCTTGATTTCAGCAGACTTTGTAAACAAATATAACCTCTGTGCTCCAAAATGTAACGGAGCCATGAAGATGTGCTCAAACCCTAAACTCAGACCTTGGCTACATTTACGAGTTACAGCGCAATAAAACTGCCTACAGCGCTGTAACTCACTAACTGGCTACACTTGCAAGGCAGCGCTGCATGTACTCCACCTCCCCGAGAAGAATAGCAACTGTTGCGAAGTGGGTGGAACGCTGGTCTTTCAGTATAGCCAAGGAACTCCGCAGTTACTGACCTCTGGAAGCTCCCTTTGTTTTGAAACGGCACTTCCGGGTTGGAGTTCAGAGCTCCGTTCTTGAGGTGCTTTACAAAACAAAACACAGCTACTGTTTGCAGGCGGGGGGGGGGGGGGCTGGCTCCGTTAGGCATGCCGGCAGCAAAGTTGCCTTGGACAGAGACGGCGGGGGGGGGGGGGGGGGTGCGGGGAGAGAAGAACGGTGGGGGGGAGAGGGAGGGGGAGGGCTCTGTTTCCCCAAGTTCTCTTTTATCTGCTCTTTAAAAACAAACAAAGCCCCTGCTGTTTCCTTTCAGTGATTGAGAGAGAGGCAGGGGATGTGGAGGTGTGTAAACTTAGGAGATAATGAGCTGACACTCTGTGGAGATTCCAAAAACCCACTCTCTCTCCCAACACACTCCCTGTCAAAGTCCCCCTCACCCCCCCCTATTTGAAAAGCACATTGCAGCCACTTGAATGCCCATAATGCACCGCTCCCAATACAGCTGCAAATGCCTCAAATGTAGCCACCTTACTGCGCTGGCAGCTGCCAGTGTGGACAGGCTGCAGCGCTTTCCCTACTCAGCTGTACGAAGACGGGTTTAACTCACAGCGATGTACATCTGCAAGTGTAGCCAAGGCCTTAGTAACAAGGGGCTGAATGCTCAAATGGAGTTAAGTGCCTAAGTCCCTATTTTAGGTGACTAAGTCCCAGTTTTGGCTCCACTGCAATGCACAACACTCCTGCCTAACCCCTGCAGGCCCCTAAACTCACTAAGCACCTAAGTGTTTAAAATTTCCTCGGTGTCTATGTTTCTGCCTCTGGGCATGCACATTGCTGCTCCCCTCTACATGTCCGGATGCTTATCTTCCTCCTAAGCCCCAGAACAATTCACAAAGCACAGGAATATAGGCACTAGGACACCTAGGTCACATGCAGGGCCCAATCCGGTAGCTTCTTGTCTTTCCGCTCCCAGCCAGGAGTGGAGGGGAAGCTGCCTGGGGCTTCTTGCCTTGCCACTCCCTGCCAGTGAGCAGAGATCCAGGACTTCGGAGTCAGCAGAGCTCCCAGTGGAGAGTGGAGACCCCTGGTGGCAGCGCAACTTGGAGCGAAGACCCAGCAGCAGCCCAGTTCGGGAGCCAGCTCTCTTGTCAATGAGTAGCTATGTCACCCCTGCCCTGTAACCTGGAGTGACCTTACAACGCCTTGCTGCTGTAGCCTCCAGCCTGATTTACTCACAAACAGTCTCCAGCAAGTAAGTCACTCCCAGCTACATCTGTGCTGCAGCCAGCCAGACAGACTTTGGCTCTTATCAGCTTTCAAGGTTACCACGTGATGACCCCAAAACACTCCCAATCCCAGATTTTCCTCCAAAAATGTATGTCCCTGGTGGCAGCCCTCTCCTGGACAGTACAAATATATTAATTCCATTATTTCTTTAAGGGAATAATATGCACACAACTTGTTGCCCCAAATGGAGTCACCCAGACACTTCAACCTGAACACACTGGATTAGGTAAAACAATAAGACAAGTTTATTAACTACAAAGAGATACATTTTAAGTAAGTACAAGTAATGAGGTATGAAAAAGTCAGAAATGGTTATAAGAAAAATAAAGTTAAAATGCTTACTGGTGCCTAACTTACACTCTATTAGATTCAAAGTAAAGTTTTCTCATCACATGCTTTCAGCAGTCTTGCTGACCAAACTCTCTAGGTCAGGACCCCTTCCCCAGAATCCACAGCTACTTCCTTTGTCTCCTCAGGGGCAGTGAATGTAATGGGCAGAGAGAAGAGGGCGGATGTCTTTTGGTGTCTTCTTTTTACAGTCCCTCACCCCTTTGAGAAGCATTTCCATCTGGGAACAAGGCAATAGTCTGTATGGAAAGAAACTTCATGCTGTTCCTTTGGAGTTGTAGCTTTTTGTCCCTGCTCCCTTTCCCACCAAAGAATGGCCACTAAGCAGGTAATGGTCTATCAGCCTTCTTTAAACCTGGCTGAGGCATCAGTTACCCTTTGTGTCTCAGGATCTGGTTTGGGCGCTTCCCAGACTTATCTGGGGAACATACTTGTAGTCATGGTTTCAATTTAGGTTTATTCCTTCACATATTACCCTGCTATGTGCATTTAACCAGGATATTATTGGTCAGCAAATGATGAGTTTTTTAAACAATAGCTCACAAGGCAGACCTTGTACAAACATTATTACAATAGAATGTAGAGTGTGAACATAGAGGTATATTCTGTCATAGTTAGATACATATGCAAGTGCTTAAGTCCCTCTTAGGCCTCTCTTCATCAAAGCACTTGCATATGTATCTAACTACAAGTGGCCTTAATACACAAAATGAACATATCCGTCCATAAACTGCCTGTGAATTTCACTAAGAAAACACCTAAAACGCTAAATGGTCCTGATGTTTTACATAAACCAGGTGGCGCGTGAAAAATAAATGGACTGGTTGGCAGAAGCTCATTACTGCTAGTTGGGACTATAATTCAAAACAGGAGAGAGAAATGCTAGGGAAATAGAACCCTCAAGAGATTTAATTCAGCAAATTTATCAATTCGGCATTTCAATGGATTTTAATTATTCAAACATAGGCTTTGTGTTTCAAGACTGAACAACTTCCTCTAGAAAAGCATAATTTAAAACATGCTTTGAAGGGCCAGTATTTGAAATGTCTCTTCAGAAAGGGGTATGCAATTACTGCCACTGAGGTTACAACTGGTAATGAAAATATCCTGTATTAAATGCATGAGATTATTTAAAAGGAGCATGTCTAAGAGCGTGGAAAAGAGATCAACACAGATCAAGAGGGAAAGGAATGTATTTTGTTCCCATCCACCAGCTGAGAGACATTATTAAATAGCAATGTAATAATTAATTATAATGATGTATACTGTCACCCATTAATCCCCGAGTTGCAAATTTCCCACCACAAAATTTCTTTGACTGCAGAAACTGAAAGATGCCATGGGACCCATTTGATTTTATGCCAAAAAATTCATCAGTATTTTCAGAAACCGCATTTGTTATTTTACCTCCGAATAAATAGTGCTACAGCTAAAACAGCCAGCAGCCACCGCTCTCCAGCTACCCAGCTCTGAAGGCAGCACCACCACTAGCAGCAGAGCAAAAGTAAGGGTAGCAATACCACAACCCTCCCTACAATAGCCTTGTGACTCCCCCACAAGTCCTTTTGGGGTCAGGATCCCTACAACAGTCCATGCCAGGGATTTTTCAAGGGACAAAAATAGAAAAGTCAATTTATTTCAATGTATTTAGTGTAAACAGAACTTTACCCTAGAGAACACACCCCATTCCAGAGCTCTGGGAGCCTTGACATACATTCAAAGATACAACAACACAGCAGTTACAAAACATAGGTCAAGCAAAACAACAAATCTTCTCCTTCCTCCCAGACATCATTCATTCGTCAGTCATGTGACCAATACAGCTTTTAACATCCCACCACCACACTCTTCTATCAGACAAAAATCCTATGCTCAACTGCCTCGGCCAGTGCCCAGTAACACAGATGCACTTTGGCGTATGACTGGAAGGTCATCCTACTTGGGGCCATTTTAGCCCTTGTTAGGGGGGAGACCATTCTAAAGGAACAAGGCCTTTCTTGAGAATGTTCTGCCTCAAAGCCCCTCCCTGTTTTAAAGGAGGTTTCATATTATGCATAGACTTTATATATTGGGGGACTGATCTTGTTAAATCGTTTCAAGGTCCCTCACCAAAGGCTCTTACATAAATTAAATTATCATGGGATAAGAGGGAAGATCCTTTCATGTATTGAGAACTGGGTAAAAGATAGGGAACAAAGGATAGGAATAAAGGGTAAATTTTCAGAATGGAGAGGGGTAACTAGTGGTGTTCCCCAAGGGTCAGTCCTAGGACCAATCCTATTCAACTTATTCATAAATGATCCGGAGAAAGGGGTAAACAGTGAGGTGGCAAAGTTTGCAGATGATACTAAACTGCTCAAGATAGTTAAGACCAAAGCAGACAGTGAAGAACTTCAAAAAGATCTCACAAAACTAAGTGACTGGGCAACAAAATGGCAAATGAAATTCAATGTGGATAAATATAAAGTAAGGCACATAGGAAAAAATAACCCCAACTATACATACAATATGATGGGGGCTAATTTAGCTACAACTAACTAGGAAAAAGATCTTGGAGTCATTGTGAATAGTTCTCTGAAGACATCCACGCAGTGTGCAGCGGCAGTCAAAAAAGCAAACGGGATGTTAGGAATCATTAAAAAAGGGATAGAGAATAAGACATAGAATATCTTATTGCCCTTATATAAATCCATGGTACGCCCATATCTTGAATACTGCGTACAGATGTGGTCTCCTCATCTCAAAAAAAGATACACTGGCATTAGAAAAGGCTCAGAGAAGGGCAACTAAAATAATTCGGAGTTTGGAACAGGTCCCATATGAGGAGAGATTAAAGAGACTAGGACTTTTCAGCTTGGAAAAGAGGAGACTAAGGGGGGGATGTAATAGAGGTATATAAAATCATGAGTGGTGTGGAGAAAGTGAATAAGGAAAAGTTATTTACTTGTTCCCATAATATAAGAACTAGGGGTCACCAAATGAAATTAATGGGCAGCAGATTTAAAACAAATAAAAGGAAGTTCTTCTTCATACAGCGCACAGTCAACCTGTGGAACTCCTTGTCTGAGGAGGCTGTGAAGGCTAGGACTATAACAGGGTTTAAAAGAGAAATGGATAAATTCATGGAGGTTAAGTCCATTAATCACTATTAGCCAGGATGGGTAAGGAATGGTCCCTAGCCTCTGTCTGTCAGAGGGTGGTGATGGATGGCAGGAGAGAGATCACCTAATCATTACTTGTTAGGTTCACTCCCTCTGGGGCACCTGGCATTGGCCACTATCGGTAGACCGGATACTGGGCTGGATGGACCTTTGGTCTGACCCAGTACGGCCATTCTTATGTTAATATCTGATATTTTCTGCCTGTACTGGAAGGAAACATTCTAATGTGTGTATGTTCTTGCCAAACTTGTGCCACAACAAAATAAGCAGATCCTTTGGATACCAACAAGCTATCTTTGATTGAGAATCATTCAACATTATGAAATCTCGCTTTTTGCCAGCGCTCTGAAGACCTAGCCTCATTAAAAGTAGAGGCAGATATATTAAGCTTCTGTAATTGGAGTAATAATGAAGAAAAATATTATCAATATTATCACTGATTACTACTGTGAAATAGATTTGTTCTATGTTGCCTTGATTTGACACAAACATGTTGTGGAGGAAAGTCTGCTAGATCACAAGCCTACAAACTGTTTCCCTTTCACATGAAACAGACACGAGCTGTTTAGTCAGAAACTCTTGTTAATTTTTAGTTCTTCTGAGCTATAATGTTTAACTCTTGGAAATATGCCAGAAAGTAGCTGCTGCCTACAAACTGAGACAAACTGTTAGATTGGTTTCAGGATGTATATCTGTGTTTTTGTGGGAGTGGAACAGTGAGAGCAGCCCTGGAGAATGTTTTTTTCCTTTGAAGGATTATTCAGATTAGTTAATCTGGAAAATCTCCTATTTCATACTCGTGACCTATTGAGTTTTTGTCAGCCAACTGACAGTAGTTCAATAGTACATAGGTTTTTAAAGTGACAGTAAAAATTGCTTGAAAGGTGTGATATAGAAAATGAATGTATTTTTGTGAGAAAAGTATGAATTGCTGAAAAATAAAAGGGAAAAGCCTGAGCTTTTCCCAGCATGCTACAGATTAGCGGACTCATACCCCCAAGCTCTTTCGCCTTCAAACGTGAGACCTAATCAGCTCCACTCCCTAATAGGAGACACAGTGAGTTCACCCAATCTCTCTATGTACTCAGAGTGATCTCCCACACTGCCTATAGAGACCCTAACACTAGAAAGAAATAACCCTGATGCTCTGATGCATTCCTGGACCTCCTCAGACAGCCCTATGTACTATTACTTTGCCCTTTAAAGCACACCCTGTGTTTCTTCTCCCTCTGTAGGAATCCCTAATGCCTCTAGTAACTCTTTGCAGATATCACTGGATCATTCCTGCCACATTGCTTTACGTCTAAGAGGAACCTCACCAGCTGCAGAGTCTGCCTACACCACTTTTTAAAAGAACTCCCATTTAGTCCTGTCCCCATTAGAAAGACCTCAACTTAGGCTCCATTCACCACAGTCTCAGACAGTACTTCACTTATATTGAAGAGCAGGCCAGGAGTAGGTATCTGCCATCCATCCTCTTTGGTAAAGACTGGTGCAAAGAAATCATATGGCTTTTCTGCACTCTGCTTATAACTCTCACTCCCTTGTGGTCCCTATTCTCCAACAGGTTTATATTGTGTGTGATTCACTTAGAGACTGTCTGGTTATGTGAGTCTGTCTTTGCTACTCTTCAGAGTCCCTCTTTGCCCTCCGACTTTCCACCTTGCATTTCTAACTATCATTGTTCACGTTCCTTTCAGTTGGTTTCAGTAGGTCTGGCTTTCCATTTTCAGGAGGGTACTGTTGGACTCAACCTCTTGATCTTTGTCATTTGACAAATGATGAATTTTTTTTCTTCCCTGCGTGCTTTCTGGGACTCTTTTATGATGTATGGTTATCTATCCTAAATGCTGAGTCTAAGCATTTTGCATCCTCAATTTTACTTTTAGGGGACTTGGCCTAGGTTTCTCTTTTTAAAAAAAAAAAATCCCCTTTCTAAAATTTAGAGCTACAGTGCTAATTTTTGGCAGTTCCCTCCCCTGAGGATACTGAACATAATTGCATTGTGATCACTACCATTTAGTGGCTCTACCATAGTTACTTTTTGAATATACTCCTCTGTGTTACACAGGACTTAACTGACTCCCTGCAGCATCTTGGCAATCAGAGGCCAGAAGCACTCACCTATCAAAATGACAATGATGAGTATGGATACAAGTATTCAGGGGTGCAGGAACAATTTGTACAGTGGGGGTGCTGAGAGCCATTGAACCAAACTGTAAGCCTTGCATATAATGGAAACCACTTCAAGCTAAGGAGTGTGGCAGCACCCCCCAGCACCAGCACCTATGCAAGTATTTGAAATGTCACAGAACATTTTGCAAAAAATTCCAGCACTGTTTTGATTCTATTAAGTCTGTAACATCAAAAGTAAATTCTTCAGAAGTCTTTGCAACTGTAACTAGTGCAGTTTGTTATTGACTTACATGCAATTTATGAAGAGACCCTTTTTCTTACAATTCCCCAACAGTATATGGTCTATAAACACAACAATCACTCAAAAATGCATGAGATGGCGCTAAGCTGTCATATGGTAACCAGGAGCCAACCGTCCTGTCCAGGTGTTTCCAATCATATTTCAGTTATAAAGCTACCTCCTGCCCCCTCCCACAAGTTAAAACAATTTTGAGTCTTGCTTAGCAATTCTGCTAAGAGTTCTCACAAGAGGCGTGATTCATTTAGTCAACACTGGAATGAAAAATGTCAGCAAGTGAGCATTCTAGAAAAGCAGCCAGATACTACAACCAACATCAAACAAAGCAGAACTGCCTGTTAATAAGGGGGAAATGTCACATGTAAGCACTTCCTGGGAGTCCACGTGAACTCATAGAGCCCCTCTGATGACTAGACCCATGGCTAAGTGCTTCCAGAACATTCAGACAAGATGCATCTTGTAGTCTGGAAGCATTTCAGAATGCTGATAAAGGCCATCAACAAAGCCTATCAGTAACACGCTGCAGTGACAAAATTCCTCCCACGCAGAGACCTCTCTATATGTAAACAAGAGCTAAACTACTCACAGATGAGAAAGTTACTTACCTTATAGTAATTGGCAGTTCCTCCAGGTCTGTGGTCCCAATGTATATTCCACTGTGGGTACGCATGTGCTCCATGCTCCTGGACCGGAGATTTTTTAAAACAATGTCCGTTGGGCTGCACGTGCACCCTTGCTCACCTGGTGCCTCCAACCAAGGAGATAAGAGCAGGGCGGATCAACAGCCTCTGCTGTTCCTTCCCTACTGTGGCCCAAAAGATGATCCGAAGCAGAAGGGAAGAAGGGCCAGTAGTGGAATAGAGATAGGGACCACACCTCTCGAAAAGCCTCCAGTTATTGTAAGGTAAGTAACTTTCTCTTCTTCAAGTGCTGGTCCCTATGTATATGCCACTGTGGGTGATTGACAAGCAATACTCAAATAGGAGGAGGGTGCAAGGACGCAGCTGGCAGAGCCAAACAAAGGTCTGCCATTCCAAAAGATGCATCAGCGGAAGAGTCCTGTACCAAAGCCTAATGTCTTGTAAATGTGTGGCTAGAACTCCACATAGCTGCTTTGCAGATATCAAGTAGAGGCACTTCTTGAAGCAATGCCTTAGACGTCACTTGCGCGCTTCTGAAATGAGCCCTTACCCCCAAAGGAGGTGTCAAATTAGACAGCTGATAGAAAAGCAAAATACAGCCAGAGATCCATTTTGTGAGTCATTGAGAGTATACAGCCTGACCCGTGACCCTTTCTACTATGGAGACAAATAGTCTGGGATACTTCCTGATTGGCTTTGTTCTCTGCAGGTAAAAGGCTAGGCTCACTGAACATCCAGGGAATGAAGCCTCCTTTCTTCTGAGGATGCATGTGGTTTTGGGAAGAACACAGTTAACTGGGTAGACTGGTTCAGGAGAAAGTCTGAAACTACTTTGGGGGTATATTTAGGATGTAAATGTAATGAAACTTTGTCCTTATGGAATATAGAAAGAGGATAGGCCACAAGTGCTCCAAGCTCACCAACCCTCCTGGTTGAGGTGATGGCTACCAGGAATGCAACCTTCATGGATAGGAGAGACATGGAGCAAGAAGCTAGTGGTTTGAAGAGAGGCTTAGTGAGTATGGAGAGAACAAGGTTCAATTCCCATTGAAGAGTCAGCTTTTTTATAGGTGGAAAGGTTCTGATTAGGCCTTTCCAGAATCTGCTAATCAGTGGGTGCGCAAAGGTCAAGTAGCCCTAAGAAGGTGGATGGCATGCATTGATTGCTGCCAGGTGAACCCGAAAGGAGCTGATGGACAAACTTGCTGTCACTAAGGAAAGAATATAGCCCAGAATGAGAGGAATATCCACAAAATCTGGGGATATACATCTTCGAGTCACCCAGTTAGAAAAAGGTTTCCACTTAGCTAGAAATATTTTCTATTGGAATTCTTTCTACTATGGGAAAGGATGATCTCTACAGCTTCAGACATGATCATTCTAAGGAGAGGCCTATGCAAAAACCAAGCCCTGTGATAAAGTGTACAGGGCATGGATACCTGATCTTGCCATTTCCCAGAGTAAGGAGATCAGAAAATGTTGGAATAATGGTGCCAAAGATGACATGCATAGTCGGTTCGGAAGCTAAACCTCTCTGGGCCAGTTGGAGGAAATGAGTATGACTAGTGTCCTGTCCCGTTAAATCTTTCATAAGACCCAAAGCAGGAGTGGTAGTGGAAAGAAGGCATAGTTCAGGTGCTCTGAAAGTGGAAGAAGTAGACCATTGCCCTGCGAGTAGCAAAATTGTTCTCCTTTGAGCAGCATATGCCACACTTCCTGGTCATTTGGGAGGTGAACAAGTCCCTAGTGTGGGATCTGCCGTACAGCAGAAATACTGTTCACCACAGAGTCGTGTAGCTCTCACTATAGGTTGACAGCAAAATGTCTTTTGAGAGTGTCCACTAGCACATTCTGGTTCCATTGGCACCGGGTTGTGATTTGGCAGCAGTAGTGCTTCCAATACCTCCCAAACCCAAACCCTAGAATCTGCAAGCACTGATGAAGTCCAATCACCAAGAGCATCGGTTACCCGTGGCATGCATTTTGTCTTCCAGAGCTGGGGCATAGATTCTCTCTACTGCAGCTCTGATGGAGGACATCTTCTGGTAGAAGACATCTTCGCTTTCCCAGATCAAGTGTCTCCTGCTTCATTGGGTCCCTCCCTTGAGAGAGGTCCTCACCAGGAGAGCAGACTTTTGGAAGGAGTCTGTTTCCTATTCCATCTTCTGGTTATGACTTCCCTCCAGCTGCACTGTCAGTACCACCGTTGGATCCAGAATTGTCTCTCTCTTTCTTCGGAGATTCTGAGCCACTCAATGAACCATTATTTCTTCCTCTAAGACATGCCTTCATGGACAGGAGGCCTGGACCAACCTCCATCTTGTCACTTGCTTCGGACCCACTGGTACCCCATGCTATGGGAACCTCAGCAAATCACATTTGAGCTATCCTATTGGCCATACTGGGAACCATGGGATCTGTATCTTCTCTCAGATCTAGTCCAGTCTGCTAGGGAGTTGGCCCATCCCTCCTCTCCGAGGAGGCAACTGGAGCTGCCTTTTGATCCAGTTGAGGAGGAGGAAGAGTATGAGTGGGATGTGGTGGTTCCTCTGGAACCAATGAGATTGTCTCCAAGGGCTTTGAAGACAGGTCTTTTCCCTCCCACATGAGGGCCCTATCCATCAGGCAACAGGTGAGGTTCTCAATCTCTCCTGTTGAAGCTGTTCCACTTTGTATAAAATACTTAAATAGTTGTGTCAGACAAAAAGCAAGACTGATGCTATGGCTCAGTGGTTAGGCCATTCACTTTAGACAGAAGACAACCCTGGTTCCAGAACGCCTGCTCCAATATATATTTAAGTAGCTCTGTAAAATGGAACAGCTTCAACAGGAGGGATTTAGAAAGACCCTACGCCAGAATGTTCATTGCTTGGGGATTACCGTCTTCTCCTCCTCCTCTGGACAATTTTGTGAATCTAGCCATTTAAAATGCTTAAACACAAAATATTTCACTTGACCCAAAATTGACTTTCAATTTTCCAAAACTTCCAGCCATGCCAGATTTGGTTTGCTCCAACAGAATTTTATTTTTCAGAGAACTGAAAAATCAGTTGTTTCTCCAGCTCTAACTGGAAGTCACGAATCCTGGGTTCCAGACCTGGCTTTGTCACTGACTTGATGTGTGAACTGTGCCTCTGTTACCTGTTGTCTGTCTTGTCTACTTAGCTCTGAGAGACAGGGGCTGTCTCTTACTCTATGCTTGCAGTGTGTTTGAATGGGGCCTTGATCTCAGTTGTGACCTTGAAACACCACAAATGAAAGTAACACTATAAGACGACAATAAAAAAAGTTTAGACCTCATGAACATTTTACATTTGCAGAGCCTTGTAAAATATGAATTAACCTAATTTTCAGTTCAAAATGGGCAGATGTGCATATACTTATTCATAGATTCTAGGGCTGGAAGGGACCTCGAGAGGTCATCGAGTCCAGCCCCCTGCCCTCATGGCAGGACCAATTACTGTCTAGACCATCCCTGATAGACATTTATCTAACCTACTCGTAAATATCTCCAGAGATGGAGATTCCACCACCTCCCTGGGCAGTTTATTCCAGTGTTTAACCACCCTGACAGTTAAGAACTTTTTCCTAACGTCCAACCTAAACCTCCCTTGCTGCAGTTTAAGCCCATTGCTTCTTGTTCTGTCCTCAGAGGCTAAGATGAACAAGTTTTCTCCCTCCTCCTTATGACACCCTTTTAGATACCTGAAGACCGCTATCATGTCCCCTCTCAGTCTTCTCTTTTCCAAACTAAACAAACCCAATTCCTTCAGCCTTCCTTCATAGGTCATGTTCTCTAGACCCTTAATCATTCTTGTTGCTCTTCTCTGGACCTCCTCCAATTTCTCCACGTCTTTCTTGAAATGTGGTGCCCAGAACTGGACACAATACTCCAGTTGAGGCCTAACCAGCGCAGAATAGAGTGGAAGAATGACTTCTCGTGTCTTGCTCACAACACACCTGTTAATGCAGCCCAGAATCAAGTTTGCTTTTTTGCAACAGCATCACACTGTTGACTCATATTTAGCTTGTGGTCCACTATAACTTCTAGATCCCTTTCTGCCGTACTCCTTCCTAGACAGTCTCCTCCCATTCTGTATGTGCGAAACTGATTGTTCCTACCTAAGTGGAGCACTTTGCATTTGTCCTTATTAAACTTCATCCTGTTTACCTCTGACCATTTCTCCAATTTGTCCAGATCATTTTGAATTATGACCCTATCCTCCAAAGCAGTTGCAATCCCTCCCAGTTTGGTATCATCTGCAAACTTAATAAGCGTACTTTCTATGCCAATATCCAAGTCGTTGATGAAGATATTGAACAGAGCCGTAAATTTAATTTATGTAAATATCTGTAGGTAATCAAGAATACTGTTTATAAACTTAGGCTCCTGGCTCACTGCCCTTGGGGTATATTATAAACTGATCCATCAGTCCTTATTTAGGCAAAACTCCCACTGACTTCAGAACTAAAAGGAGCAAGCCTTATAATGATAAACCATCAAGGCTTTGGGTAAAATTTCAAAAGGACCTAAGTCCCATTGACTTTCAAGGTGACTTGGGCTCCTAAATTATTTTTGAAACTGGTATTTAGGATCCCAAATCACTTTGATGCTTTTGAAATGTTTACTCTTTGTGTCTCTTTGGATCTACCCTTTGGTTGTTATGTAGTCGTTTTTAAGGTTGCCACAAAGTGCAAAAAATTTAACAGCATGCAAGCATAATTGCTTTTTCAGTTAGCTCACAAAAAAAAGTATTCATTGTGACAGAAAATGCTGGGAATCTGGTGAATACCCCAATCTTTCTGCCTACTCATTTCTCCCTTTAAAATTCTGACAAAATAATCACACCTAAGTTTGATGAGATGATTTTAATGCTCAGCAAAATCCTTTCATTGTTTATCCTGTTATAAATTTATTCATCAAATCATCAACTCGTCTCTATTGGGCTTGTAAAGCCACGAGACAATGCGTACATCTGCTCAGATTCAGTTTAAACAAGAGGAGGAGTCCAACTTTTAGGTAGGACTCCCGTTTTAGCTAACTCCACATTTCTCTCTGCCACTGCCATGGTATCTTTGGGAATGATGCTACAGTGCAGCAAGCTGGTGTCCTCAGAAAAGGGTTACAGTAGATTGGGGTAATGACAGCCAGTTGTGTGATGGAAATAAATGAGATAACCAGCTACCTAAATGAAAATGAAGGTATGTAAAGAACAGAATAGAGACTGCCCACAACAACTGTTTGAAAGTAAAGGTAAGCCTCATCGAAGCCATGGGACTGTGAGCACTGGAAATTGAAGTCTTCAGTTTAATTACAGAACAGGCACAGTGGGGGCTATAACAGCATAAGCCTTCTCACTTGTCTTATTCCTAGGGTATGAGGAAGGCCCAAGCATTCCTTGGTCTCTCTGTTGAGACTGACAACAAAGCTGCAAAGTAATTTCCGTTATGCTAGGTTGTGCAGTGTGGATATATTTCTATTTGGAATTGAATCTAGACCATGAGCTTATCTCAGTGGCCTACAAAAACAGCCATTCAACAGGAATATCTTCATATTAAAAAGTACTGCCTACTCGCCTTTTTTTTTCATAAGCCAGTTACATTACTGAACGAGACATTCTGGAAAGACCTAGAAGCCCTAATTTTCTAAGGCTATGGCTACACTAGAGAGCTTCAGTGGCCAGCTGTACCGATGCAACAGCACTGCTGTAAGCTCGCTAGTATAGCCACTCTAAGCCAATGGGAGAGAGCTCTCCCTTCAACTTAATTAACCCACCCCCAACGAGTGGCAGCAACTATTTCTGTGGGAGAAGCTCTCTCCCGCTGACATAGCACTGTCTGCACTGGCACTTAAGTCAGTGTAACTTACGTCGCTCAGGGGGGTGGCTTATTCACACCCTTAGCCCTGGGCTACACTAGAGGGGGTGGTCGATCTACGATACGCAACTTCAGCTACGTGAATAACGTAGCTGAAGTCGGCGTATCGTAATAGACTTACCTGGCCGTGAGGACGGCGGAGTGTCGATCGCTGCTGCTCCCCCGTCGACTCCGCTTCCGCCTTTCACCGAGGTGGATTTCCGGAGTCGACGAGGAGCACGTTCGGGGATCGATTAAGCGCGTCTAAATGAGACGCGATAAATCGATCCCCGATAGATCGATTGCTACCCACCGATCCGGCGGGTAGTGAAGACAAGCCCTGAGTGCTATATGTTGGTATAACTTAAGTGGCAGTGTAGACATAGCATAAGACATTCTGTGGTTTCTGCTGTAGTCTAAGCCACTCAGCCTTCACAATATTCAACTTTTAAAGATGGCTCAGCTTAGCCAAAGCCACTACAAAGAGAAATATCCACCCTCATCATGCTCAGCCTTACATTAATGGTCCCATTAACCTTAAAGAAAAAAAAGTTACAAGCTGATAATAGCCAACACATAGCAAATATGAATTTTAAGTCAGCGCTTCATTTGCTCCAAAGGCAGGCTAGCTCCTTCTGACTTTTATCTTCTACTCCCATAATTATCTTGTTCTTTTTTTTATATCCTTGTATTTCATTGATTTAAAGTCCTTGCTTGCTCTTCCAGGGGTGTGCCACACCGCTCCTGCTCCATCACTGAGGAGGGTCTGGTGTTTCCAGTCTTTTATGAACACCCTGGAGGAAAGCTGGTTACCAAATGTCAAAACAGCTGATTCACTGTTGCCCTGTGCAGTGTATGGTCAATTACACTAGTGCCAAATTGGTGTAAAATGCTACCTGATTGAGCAGCATTTTACACCCACTTTGCACGTTTATTGTTCTCTTATCAATCACTATCCAAGGTGCAGGACAACAGAGAATCAGGCTTTTTGCATCTGTCCACCAAGGTTATTTTCTGAAGTCGATTGTTCAGAATTGAGCTGTAGCCCACAAAAGCTTGTGCTCAAATAAATTTGTTAGTCTCTAAGGTGCCACAAGTACTCCTCATTCTTTTGGCGGATACAAACTAACACGGCTGCTGCTCTAATACCAATCATAGAATCATAGAATATCAGGGTTGGAAGGGACCTCAGGAGGTCATCTAGTCCAACCCCCTGCTCAAAGCAGGACCAATCCCCAATTTTTGCCCCAGATCCCTAAATGGCCCCCTCAAGGATTGAACTCACAACCCTGGGTTTAGTAGGCCAATGCTCAAACCACTGAGCTATCCTTGATTCTGTGAATCCAATGCTGTCATAACCACACTCTGGCTTTGGTTTTTGTGATTTTGTGGGAGCTGGAATTCCAACCTTACAGTAGAGCTGGTCAGAAATGAGAATTAATTTCCACACACAAAAAATCCCTCAAAATAATTTGTTTCCTTCTAAATATATTATGGATTTTTCTGATGTTCAATTAAATGATTTGAAATGAAAAGAGTTTCAAATTATTTTATTGAAAAATAAATCAAAATTAAATATTTTCTAATAGTTCATAAACCCATTTTTCATTTTAAAAGGCTTCAATTAAAAATTTGTGACCAACTCTACCTTTCAGCCTTCTATAACTCACTGCATCCCTAAAACATGGGAGTTGTACAGACACATCCCCTGTTGTCTATTCCCTATCTAACCTACTACCTATACAGCTACACATCTTAGCTAGACATTATTTTAGGATTCAAGGAAGCATTTGCATTTGTATAAATTAACATATCATTTCACTATTTCCAGGTAATGTAAACATGTTGATTAATTAACTTCATAGCTCTAGAAACTTTTTTTCCTCCAATGCCTTCATGGTGCCCTGTTATCCCAGGGAAAACATAATTATCTTGTTCTTTGAATTACTGAAGCATTCTGCATGTGCAAATGTATACATATTGATGTTCTGTTGTTAGTGGGTGCTTACGTCAAAGAACTTCTAATTAAAATGTTGGACATTTCCCAGATGACAACAATCTGTCAAGTTCATGAGTTCTAACACAATTATTTCCGGTATACCACAAAGCCCAATTTGATTATTAATTATTATTATTATTGAATTTTGATTTAAATCAGAGGAAAGTTTATAACTTCCTGAAAGAAGCAAAGTTAATATCACTCTGGAAGTGGACTTAATTGAATGTATATTTACAATACTCATCCAGGGACCAGTAAGAAAAAGGATACTTCTTGTAATAGTAGTAGTTGGGTTTAATTCTTAAAAGTTGCAGCCCATGTGCCACTAGTTTTCAGACACTTGTTACACTGACACCTAACACTTCCCCACTCACCCGGTAGAATTAACATCAAAATAGCATGCAACTCTGGTGGTGAACCTGCTAAATGCATGGGGAGGGATTCTCCCGCCAACAGTGGTCCCTATATGCTCCTTGAGTGGTGTAGAGAGACCATAGAATTCCCCTGGTGCAAGCGCTGTTTAGAGTTGCTGCAGAAAGGCTTATATAGGCCCTCTTGCAAGCTTCAGTGTAGGGACTGTGCTAGGAGTGGGGTTGGGAGGTATGGGAGGGGAGTCCCTGTAGTGCATACTGCTGTGGGCATTTGAGGCATCTGTGGGTTGTGACGCTGCATATAGGCTGCCCAGGCTGAGCCGTTGGAGTTCAGAGCAGCCTCTGGGGCTGATCTAAATTACACTAGGAATCATACCAGCCACCAACCAGTTCAGAATCCTGAAGGTGCAAAGGTGGATTAAACCCCTCCACCTGGCCTGTCCCTGTGTGAGTTGTGCTTCCTGGAGGCATAGCACAGTCTCACCTATAGTTTTACGACATTTCCTTTACCACTGTAGGTTCACCCCTCCGTTCCCACCCCATCCCTTTACTCCCACAGCTCTAACAACCAATACTGTTATATACTCAACAGCAAGTATCAACCAAGGCCCTAGTCCTGAAATGCACATATGCTTAACATTAAGCACATCTTATTGGAGGCAACTGGACTACTAATATGCTTAATGTTAAGCACATGTGTTTGCAGGTTTGGAGGCACATGGCTGCACTGTTTCAACAGAGAATCATAATCATTTATTCAGTCTCCAGAGTACATAGCCAACAACTAACACCACCACTCATATGTGACTGGATGGCTGACCCCTAGCACTTGTTATGACGGGGAGAGCAAGGTGTTTCTCTGTACGCTGACAGCTGCCAAACAGACACAAACCAAGGTTCCAGGGGGTTCAATGTCTGGTGAAGTCCATTGTCCCACACATTTCGGTGGTTTGTTCTCCCACATGGCCTAATTACAACTGATCACTTTGAGCCAGGAACATATCTAGATATTCTGAGCAGGTCAGAGCTCAGAAAAGGAAGGACCTTGCAGGAGAACGAACAATGTGAAAGAGGTGATAGGAAGAAGGAAGCCCTCCTTTACCCCTCAAGGCGGACAACATAAAATCCAGTGCAGTCAAGGAGTGTGAGCCAACTCCCAGTGGGAGTTTGGCTAATAAATTAAATGGAGCATGGTATTTGGCCCATCTAGATCCACTTCCAAAAAAGGAGCAGATAATGAATATGAGGCAGATAATCCTTGCAGGGGCAAGGAAATGCAAACAACAAAAGTCTCCAGTTCAGACATGGAAAGCCTTCAATTTCCTGCCCCTTTCATGAGCAGTACATTTACTTTAAAACAGCTGGTGCTATTACAGATACTGCTACATCTTCTGCTCATTGTACAGCCTTGTTGTGCAAAGTGCTATTACCCTCAACCCCTGTTCATTTTAATAGAAATTAAGGGGGCTCCTCACCTTTCAGCACCAGGGGCTCTGTCATTAAGATCCTTGATGCTGATGAGGGCAATACACAGGAAGAATCGAAAATAGCTGGAAGCTCAAGCAGGATAGTGGGACGGTACCACAGAGAGGCTGTTTTTTCTAGCCTTACTACCTCCATCCCCAGGATCATTGGAAAAGGAAGCCACGGATCCAGCATTTACCCTGTGTCCCTTCTGCCCAATCTGAATTTCCTGCTCTCAATTAAGAGAGTCAGTCCCCAAACCTTCATCATTTTGATGACCCAATCCTGCAAGGCGCTGAGCACCACTTGCAGCAGGAGTGGAGGAAGTGCAACATGCTGGAGGAGATGCTCAGCATTTTGCAGGATCAAACCTGACATACATTTTCCTTTAGTCTAGAAGCAGCGATTGGCGTAAACTTGCTGAACATCAGTTGAGCATGTGTTACTCCTTGTTGATTATTAGGGCCCTACCAAATTCATGGCCATGAAAAGCGCATCACAGACCATGAAATTTGGTCTTCCCCAGTGAAATCTGGTCTTTTGTGTGCTTTTATCCTATACTATACAGATTTCATGGGGGAGACCAGCGTTTCTCAAATTGGGGGTCCTGACCCAAAAGGGAGTTGCAGGAGGGTCCCAAGGTTATTTTAAGGGGGTATTGCCATCCTTACTTCTGTGCTGCTTTCAGAGGTGTGCGGCAGGAGAGTGGTGGCTGCTGACTGAGGGCCCAGCTCTGCAGGCAGCAGTGCAGAAGTAAAGCTGGCAATACCATACCATACCATCCTTACTGCTGCTGACGGCGGCTCCACCTTCAAAGCTGGGTTCCTAGCAGGGCCGGCTCTGGCTTTTTTGCCACCCCAGGCAAAAAAAGCCACCCGCCGCCCCCCCTCCCGCCGGGGCGCCAGCGGGGAGTGCGGCAGGCCCGCGGCCCCGCTCTCCCGGCCGGGATGGGGGCAGGGAGCGTGGCAGGCCTGCGGCCCTGCTCTCCCGGCCAGGGCGGGGAGCGCGGCAGGCCCCGCTGCCCCGGCCGGGGCGCTGGCGGGGAGCACGACAGGGGAGGGCGCCGAGCCCGGCCACGGCCCCGCTCTCCCGGGCGGACGGAGCGCCGCGAGCCCAGCCGCGGCCCCACTCTCGGGCCGGAGCACTGCGGGGCGCCCCAACAGCCCACCAGTATGTTTTTTTGTTTGTTTGTTTTTTTAAAAACCCTGAGCGCCGCCCCCCTCCAGGTGCCACCCCAAGCATGTGCTTGGTAGACTGGTGCCTGGAGCCGGCCCTGGTTCCCAGCCAGCAGCCACCACTCTCCAGCTGCCCAGCTCTGAAGGCAGCACCGCTACCAGCAGCAGCAGCACACAAGGGTAGCAGTACCACAAACCCCCCTATGGTAACCTTGTGACTCCCCACCCCCAACTCCTTTTTGGGTCAGGATCCCTACAATTACAGTACCATGAAATTTCAGATTTAAATAGCTGAAATCATGAAATTTATGATTGTTAAAATCCTATGACCGTGAAATTGACCAAAATGGACCATGAATGTGGTAGGGCCCTATTGATGATGATGTCTTTATGAACACAAAAAAAGTAGATGCTTTTCAGATCCTCAGATTACCTGGGATTCTGCTATTTTTGCATTGTCATATAAGTCCATGTAAACAATACCACTCCTTTTCCTGAGTCTGTGTGTAGAAACTCTACTGATTTTTAACTGTATTGAGAACAGGAAAAATCTAATAGATGCCCTGTATTAAAATGCAAGTCTAAATCAATTACCATGAAGGAAACAATTTCAGCTTTATCTTCATCTGATTTATATTGGCAAATGGGAATGGAAGAGGAAAAAAGCAAAGCAATATAACGGACACAGAATGGATGGACTGGTTTTAAAATTAATGAGCTGAGAGCAAACAATCATTAACTGTAACAACAAATAATCCTCCTCCGAAACCTTGTGTATCAGTCAATTGAAATTTTAAGGACAATTTAACTCCTCATTGCAGACTGGCAATTTCAAAAGTGTATTCATGAGTTTTCACTCCTAGCAGGGCTAAAAGCCCCTGCGGTGCCCCTAAGTAACAGGTGACTTAAAATCTGTAATCCCTTTCTGGCTTTTGTATTTTACAGTTTGAGGTGACAGTAATGTCAGGGAAACAACATTTTTATTTGACAAATTAATACTAGGTGAATTTTTGGTTTTGGAGTTTAATGGTTCATCCTGTATTTACAAGAGCATATTTCACAAAGATTATGGACGAGATTCTGCCCTCAGTTATAGCTTTGGTAATCCACTGACTAAACATTTTATAAATCTCTCTCTCTCCAGTTACTGTGACATTCTAGAAAACAACTATATTCAAAAGCTAGAAGTGGGGTCCAAATCTCAGACCTAGGGGAATATATTACAGAGAATTATATGTATGTATTAACCCCAGATGACATGTCTATAATTGAAGGCAGAATTTGATCCACTATGTTTAATACAGTACACATTGCATATTTCAAAAACTTACCTGCCTGCCTCTCTTTTTTTATCTGGTATGTCTGCCAGGCCTATTGCTGTAGTATCTGAAGCATCTATTCAGGGGCCCCTGGACTCCATGACTCCACAGTCAAACTTTTTGCAAAATTCACTCCTTGCCACAAAACTGTGCTCCAAAACCTCAGCTCTCTCTCTTAAATCATTTCTAGCTCTCACAGTTGTGAAGAAAATCATAGGTGAGTTAATTAATGGCATGGGCTTTTCCCAAATTTAGACCATTTCTGACTTTTTTTATTATTATTATTACATGAAATCAGGTTGATTTTTAAGGGTTTTTAAATTTCAATTTGAGTTTTTTCTAAAAAAAAACAAAAAAACCACCCCAACAAAAAAAAAAACAACAACATTCCTATACTAAAAATATAGCTTTGTATTTTTAAATTTCAGCCACAGGATTGTTCGTGGATTCATGCTGAAGAACACCACAAACCCAAACACATGTGCTCTGTGTTTTACTTCAGTGACTATGACCTTTGAAAAAGACTCAGGCTGGTTTTCAATTTAATAACATTTCAACAGCAAATATATTTTAATGCACAAAGGACCATTCTCAAAGTTCACAAAATTGTTTTGGGTAGGTGGAGGAAGGGGCTAAAGTTTATTAAAAAAATAGTTGAATTTTCTTCTCAGAGGCTTCAAATCTTTACTTGGGCTCTCGGGTGTACTCAAAGGGCCTGACCCTGCAAAATACGGAGCATCCTCAGTTCCCATTCAGAACCCCCTTTAACTACACCTTGATCCAAACCCCACTGAAATCAAGGGGAATCTCTTCACAAAATTAAACAGGATTTGGATCAGACCCTTAATGTTCACATAGTCAGATAGTTTCCTCTGACTGTGTCACTGATTTGAAGTACATCTTCAAAAAGGCATCTCTGCCAGGGTTTTTAGTGTATAAACATATCACCTGTATTACCATCTTGGAATTCTGGAACTATTAATAAATGCTAGATCATCACCAGACCACAGCAATTTCAGTGATGCCGCACCATGCCCAAGTTAAGGGGCACACAACACTAGTGCTTTGGGTTCAGTGTTGGCAGCTGATTGGTGTCCAGGTATATAACTCAGGATTGGTGTCCACCTAAATAACTCAGAATCTTCCCTCCCAAGAAACCACATCTCATCTGGCTGTAATCAGTCCAAATAAGAGTGGGATCTGTTGGGAGGATATTCTCTATTAATCTGCTTTGGAATTCACATTTCCCACAATCCCCATTGTCTGAAATGGGCCCAATATATTATTGAGTTCCCAGGTACATAACAAGACCCATCTTTTTATTCAGCCTTTTGGAGAGGAAGAGCACACTGGGGGCTTATATTTACAGATCTGGTGAAGAAGTCTTGATTTGATCTCTCAGGCTGGGCATATATATACACACATACAAACACACACACACACACACACACACACCCCCCATATATATATACACCCAAAAGTACAAATGTACTAATGTAAAAGTACCTACCCAAAAGTACTAAGGAAGGAACCGCAAATGACTGTATGTATGGAATATTGACAAGGCCAACCACATGTAAGAAAGAGAACGAGGAGCAATCACAAGAAAACTTTTCTCTTATATATAAAGAACAAAGTTTTCTTGTGATTGCTCCTCGTTCTCTTTCTTACGTGTGGTTGGCCTTGTCAATATTCCATACATAGTCATTTGCGGTTCCTTCATTAGTACTTTTCCCTGAAATTCAGTTGCCAGTGTTAGCTGAGATCTTTCCTCAAGTTAACCTCAGAGAACTTTGAAATGCACTACTCCGTTCCTTTTTAACTTCCCCAAAGCCTCAGCAACACAAAGCATTTTCCAAGTCACAATCCAACATGGTTGACAAAAAGGGCCTGATTCTTATTTATAAGAAGACTTCTTTACTCTTTTCTGCAGTGTAAAAGGGCCTTAAAGTGAAGTGTAATATAAGTCCCTTTTACACAGCCAGAGTGATGTAAAGGGGCCTTAATGTAAATAAGAATCAGGCCTACAGTCTCTTTGTGAAACCCTGGCTCCAATCAGAGTTTTGCCATTGACTTCATCTATTATGGCTCTCTCATTAGTTACGGAGTCAAGGATTTGCACTTCTGTATTTTCCAGGGCCCAGTACAAGCAGCTGATGTTCCTGCTTTGGGGAATGACATGTTCAAAGCTTTGCACAAGAGCTGCCTCTCAATCAGCAACAAATCTAGCTCGGCTTTCGTTTGTCCTGGAATAGGTGTTTCTTGAATAGAAAAATGTATGCAGCTTTGTTTGTATTCTCATGAATTAGGGCAGCAATAGCAAGTGCACAGATGCTTTCCAACCAGTAACACTGACAGATCAAAGGTAAAACAGAAGAGTCATGCACTTGCAAAGCTGGGTCGTAAGACTATTGCATGATGCAAAACTGTGGAGTCTAACGTTTTGTCTCCATGTCATGTATTTATTTATATTTTGGATATTACCTGCAGGCAGCAGCGCTGCACCTAAAAAATACATCAGTCCTACAGAGAGACTAAAGCAAACTAAACTTTACTGGCAAAATGCTATACTTCCTAGAAGAAAGGTATCACAGCAGACAATAGGCATTTCACCAAGATCTAATAGAGATACATTCAGATTAAAAGAACTAGCAAGATCACCTACACTAGCACCATCTACCTTTTGTCAGCTCCTTCTCCAACCAATGGGCTGGAACAGCAGCCACATGCCTTTAGGGTCTTTACAACATATGCTCTTTATAATAATGGATCCCTTTCCTCTGTCCACCATACATGCTCAAGCTGCCACCTTCCACAATAGCATATAAAGGACTAGCACACAGGCACCCTCCTCAGTGCACAGGGAATATGAGGAACATTTGCCCCAGGGTTTCCATCACTACCTCTCACCTCTATTCAGCCCCAATGGAAATGGTGTAGAGACCCACACATTGGTATTCTGCACCAGGATCAGTTTCACCAAATATTCTGTCACACACCAGCACATAATTTGTTCGACAGCCATCTTTCTGATGATGTCACTTCTCTACGGGTATGTTGGGAGCTGAGCAACCCTTCTCCTGTCTTGCTCTACTTCTAACTAAATACATAAAACTTGAATATTCTTCCTGTGCATTAGACACTTCACAGATTGATCCTTGTGGAAAAGATCTCACCACCCACAATTTTGTTTCTGCTTAAACACACACAGCTGAAAATATGATTTTAACCCGTTGAATAAAAAGTTTGTGTTTTCTCTTAAATGATTAAATAGTCACTTATTCTTGTTGTATGGAATGAAAATTAAGTCATATGTGTATACACACGCTCTCTCTCTCACACACACTCACACTCTTGCTCACTCATTCCACTACATGTAGTATATTTGGGGTAGTTCTCCAGCTGATTTAAAATGTCATCGCTCACTTGATGTCAATGAAGCTATGACAATTTACACCAGCTGAGGATCTGTCTCTAAAATATTTGTGACACACAACTTTGTTACAGTTGCTCATCAAATACTTCAAATTCTGCTTTACGTTTTAAATAGTCCATAATAGTAGTTTATAGTACAAATGCTTCCGTATCATGGAACCTTGATGATTTGTGGTGGCCTGCAGCTGTTCCCACTTAAAATTTAGACATCATACTAATTTTGGATCATCACAATATTGGTTGTATAGAAAGGATTTTAAAATAACTTCCTTACTTGTAAATATCTTATTATTTGTATTATCACAATGCCTTGGAAGCACAATCTCGGACCAAGACTTAATTGTGCTAGGCACTATCTTTTTTAACTAATGAATAACTAGCCCATTTGTTTATTCAGTGATAAAATGGGCTGGGGAAAAAAAAACCAACCATAACTATCTGTCCTACTAGTCTATTATTGAACATAAATGAAGCTGAAATATCTTTATCATCTTAATTTCTCTATTTTAATTCTCACTTTTTATTTATACGCCTTCCTAAATAAATGACTGTTCAATTCACGATCATACCTTTCCTAGTAAAAATAAAGTCTTGTTACACTGAACTTCCCCTCTAACATACTTATGATAAACTGGCAGGGAGTTGCTCCTAGAATATCCTTTTTGAAGTGCCATTGTTCTGATGTGATAAATACATCTATTGAATTGCCCTTGTTGAATAGATGCTATAGTTTTCATGTGGTCTGCAATTTGCATTTAATTTAGTGTCCATGAAAACAAGGAAACTGACAAAAGTTTTAAAATTGCAATACATACAATGCTTACATAGAAACACAATCCTTCAGGCAGTTTTCAGTAGGGCAGACCAGAAAACGAGAATTCCATTTCACTAAAGTTTCAGTTTCAAAAAATTCCTGACCAGCTCTAGTTTTTAATCCGTGTGACGGTATTCACCTCCAAGCCAATTTCAACTAATTTTGATACTAAAATCCAGAGTCAGTTACTAAATTCTCTCCAAAATCCAAGTGCCATATTTACCACTTCAAATACTCATTTAATATCTCTCTCTCTCTAACAAACAAACAAACAAGCCACATCACACACCAATCAGGCAAAATCTGTTCTTTAAAAACTCCACGTTGCATATTCACCATGGTTCCTTTTTCCTCCAGATATCTCAGTATATCTTCCTCTTAGCATTTTTCTACTATTTTATTCCACCACTTTAGGTCACAAAGTTGGATTTACAAGGAGGTAATTGCCAGCATCACTCTTCTTTCTTTTATTTAAATATCAGTTCTACAATTAATTTTCACCAAACTTCTGGTGCCTCTCCAGACTTTTCAAAGACAAATTATAGTGAAGTTTGCCGATTCCCTCAGTATCCTAAATGCACCTAATCCAGACTGGCTCTATTCAAACTACCGTGCCTATTGGTTTTTACAAAGATTAAACCATGGGAAACCCAGATTGATTCAAGAAATATACAAATTTAAGAGTCTATGTGAACCAGTTCTTACAGTAAAATTCATCAACCTTTTTGAATGCCAGTTGGCAGGAATTACAGAGCTCAGTTAAATAACTGATCCACTTTCTGCTCTTATTTCAACCACTCTCCATAACCATATATGTATTTTAAGCTTCGTAGAACTCACCTTTTCTTATGACAAAGGATATAAGGAAAGCAGATTTGTTGTGGGGCTTGTTTTTTTTCAACACACACATTGCTGGAACAGTAGGAAGCTGCGGTGCAGAATCACCTCCATGGCAAACAAAAGGTTGTGAGTTCTTAGCCCTCTGATGATGCAGCCAGGTGGAAGGAGTCTTTTTGTAAAGAGTATTTTTCCCTATCCACATGAGTGTTATGAACTGCCATCTGCAAAGCTGGTATTAAAAATGCAATAGGTAGCAATGAAATATTAAGACAACATAGAAGGTTGAGGGGTGAGTTATTTTGTTAGTGTCTTAAACTGAGTTTCTATATGGCGCCGCACTTGTGGATTCTTTAAGGTGAAGAAGTGTTTAGTGATTAGTGATTGTGATTTCAGTCTCAGTCCATCCTCCCTCAGTTTGCATTGCCTTATCTTTTTCAAGATTCCCTGCAAAGTTATACAATCTGGCATAGCAGTTCTCCTATTAGAATCTAAATTAAAAAAATCACATTCAGAATAAGGCCATGATACAGGGATGTCATTCCTTATATTATTTTGTAGTTCAGCAGCTACAGACTCCTACATGCTGGAGAATTTGCATCTCCAGTCCTTTCACTGAAGTAATGTTTGAACTATTTTTGAACTTGATCTTCATGAAATTACTGGCAGAATTTCACAAAGAAGGCGGCGACCCTGCCGAGTGAATGGCAGAAAACTTTCAAACTTGCACTTGGTTGTTAGGCTATATACTTCTGATGAAGAGTTCAGTATGTTTCTATCAATTTTGCTCTTCAAATCAGCCTCTCTCTTTATCTGGTTTTCTTTTCAATTGGATCTTACAACCCTTCACACAGTGATTGCTTGTTCTTTTCAGTTTTATTGAGTGCGTAATGTTTGCCCATCAGGATAAAGTCAGTGCAGATAATATACAGTTGCCAGTCAGAATAAAATTAATTACATACTTGATTCCCCAGGTAAGCTTCTCCGTGGTGATCTTTGTTTATTATTTTTTGGTGTGGTCACTATGTAAAGGTGGCCTGGCAACCATCTTAAAATATGGACACACAATGTGCTTGGCATTGTGCAAAATATAACAAGGATAGTCTATGCTCAAAAGAGAATGAATTCTATTATTTATTTGTATTACTGTAGCGTGTAGGAGCCCTAGTCATGGATCAGCCCTTACTGGGCTAGGCGCTGCACGAACAATATGATCTTTTAGTGTGATGAATTAAATTAATTAAAGTAGTGGGTTTTTGTGGATAGGTGAATGGATTTGAATCTCATGCATTAGAAATTAAGGCTTTAATTCAACAAGGTACTTAAGCACATGCCTGAATTGGGGCCTAAGCACTGCTGATGAATTTTTCTGGACTGCCATTTCACTTTGCATTCTGCAGTGGTATGCAAGGTACTGTATATCCTGACTGCTAAGGCATGTATTACTTCCATTTATTATATTATGGCTTGCGTTTAGATACAAAATATTTGCAAAGAAGCTTACTCCATCTTAAACATTTGAAGGACACAAAAAAAGTTTTTCACCTTTAAAGGGAAACATGAGTTAGAACTAACCGACATCTTCTGTAAAACTTTTTCCCAAACATACTAGAATCATAGAACTGGAAGGGACCTCGAGAGGTCATCTAGTCCAGTCCCCTGCACTCAAGGCAGGATTAAGTATTATGTTCTTGTACATGTGCTCCTTAATGTTTGTTTATAAAAGAAATCCGTTTCAATAAGGATATTTCTAGAATTCTTTATAGGAGTTTAAACCTTAACATTGTTCTCTTTGCAAAGAAGAGGGGTGAAGAATGCTCACTTTTATGACTTGGTATATAGCTCTGATAGCACATCCGCAGCATCATGCCTTGTTTAGAATATCCTGCATAAAGAACAGCTTCACTTTCTTGTACACAACCAGGTCTCTTTCTTAAACAAGTAAACAACGGCTGGGTTATTGGTGTAGTGTTTACAGCATACAAACAGAGAAGTTGGATAAAAACCAAATACTCTTTCTGGAAGGTTTCAAGAATAAAGGTTTCTCCTTTATTTCCTTTAATCCAGAACCTTAACACACAAGAATCAAAAACACAGAGAGAGAAAGCAGGGTATTCCTTAAGGCAGAGAGGCTCAACTCAGTCCACCGGTCTCATTGCAGACTGACTGCCCCAGACCCAACTTGTACGCTTCCCTACAGAGCCCCCTAGGGTACGTCTACACAGCCCACAGCAGCGAGCCTCCTAGGCTGGGTTGACAGACTCAGGCTAGCGGGGCTCACACTAGCACTCTAAAAACAGCAGTATAGGCAGTGCCTTGAAGTTGCAACTCAAGCTGGAGCTCAAGCTCTGAAGCCTGCACTTCAACTGACCTGCTACTTCAAAGCAGGGTCTCCCACTAGCCAAGTCTCTCAAACACCATACCCCAAACTGGCAATATCAGCTACTCATCTTCAGCTGGTTATGATGAAGCTGTAAATAAGAATAAAAGAGAGAGTGGGGAAAATGAAAACAAATATGCTTGACAAAAATCACAATTTGCAGGCTTTTCAGGAGCCAAACTGGGCGAAAACTGATCCAGTAAATTATTCTCTGCCGATTACTCACTCAGCTCCGCGTATGGCCAAGCGAACTTGAATTGATGTTGTAAGTAAATATTTCAAGAGAAATTGCATAAAATGCTGCACTAAAAATCAAGATGCATTACATCTTCTGTTCCTTATCTCTACGTATGTTTGCATGTACATTTCTAGTGTGCTAGTCACCCTTGTATTACTCCTGAGGGAATTCTGCGCCACTGCGCAATGCAGAATTTTGCAGAAATTAATGTTGTGCATGCAGAATTTCCTTTCCCCCCACAGAAATGGGCTGTAGTGCTGCTGGACCTAGCAGAGCCCAGTTCACACATAGAAGACACTGCGGGGGGTGGGAGGAGCTGGAGGGGGTCCCGACAACTGCAGTTCCCCACGGAGAGGGTGGCATGCAGGAAACTCCATGCAAGCCTGGGACCAAGCATCAGCCTGTTTCTCCCTCTGGATCCCTGGACTCAGAGGGATAGGGGGGTGGATGTCTGGGCTGGGGGTGGCAAGGGAGTTCAGGTATCTAGGCAAGGGGCAGGCCATGGCTGGACTCTGGGATGGGGAGGGCCCCACAGCTAGGCTCAAGGAGGGGGAGGAGTATGGGTATCTGGGATGGGGGGCCACATCTGGGCTCTGGGGAGGTAGGGGGTTCAGGTGTATTGGCTGGGGGGGACACGGGGCTAGTCTCTGGGGAGGAGGGTTTGTGGGTGTCTGGCCCCCCAGCAGGGCTCTGCAGAGGGAAGGGGGCAAAGAAACAGGAACTGGGTTGTCAAAGGGGTTTCTTTAACTCTCTACTTCTGGGGGGAAATTTTGTGTGTGTCTGTATTGTTACAGACATACTTGCTGACAGGTATTTTGAAATAAATTACCAAAATAATTGAAACTGGTGTGATTATGTAGTGTTATTTTGATAAAACAAATGTGGAGAACTTTTCAGTATTTTAAAATATTGTACGCAGAATTACAGAATTCCCCCAGGAGTATTGTATCTAGGCATTGGTGGGTTGTCTTAATCCAGTGACTTTGTATCGCTATGTAAAGTGTACATAAATTTGCCTGTCTGGATTTAGTCTTCATTCTGCTTATCATCATTCATGGGTCCATGGCTAATCTCAAAACAAAGGCTAGCCAGGCAACACCAATGGAACATCTTCCCCTCCTCCCACATTGTGCCTTGTTTTCCTTTCACTCAGTTCCGCTAAACATCCCCAAACTACTTAAACCCTCAAACCCTGAACACATCAGCCCTTCTCAAATATCCACTCAAACAGATGGGCAACAAGTAAGGCTTTTTCAGGTCATTGAAAGTGAGCTCGAAAGCTATGCGGCCCTGAGGAAAAAGTCCTTTCACAGCTGCCTTTCTAATACATTAAAGGGGCTCCTCAGACACCTCTACTGATTGCAACTGTAGCAGAACCACATAGAGACCACCTCTCTCCCTGATATAGGCAGGTCCCAAACCACTGGGCCTTAAGGGTCTTTTATGTTAGATAAAAACTTGGACTGATGAAGTGAGCTGTTGCCCACGAAAGCTTATGCTGAAATAAATTTGTTAGTCTCTAAGGTGCCACAAGTATTCCTTTTCTTTTAGATAGCAATTGTCACTGAAAGATCAGCCCATTTTCCAGTCCTCTGATTCATTCCCCATGAATCTTCAAAAATAATCATCAGTTCTCTGGATTATCAGGCCAATAAGAAATATCTTACCCACTACCTGTGTTTACAGGGTATATAGATAGGGATTCTGAAATAACTTCCTTTTAATATCCATGGGTATGCATCATTAGGCCCTGATGACTTGTATACTGGATGTTGCCGCAAATACTGCGTAGTCACTGTTACCACTTACTTGGTTGACATGAGAGTTCTACAAACATCTCATGGTCTGAGTGTTTTATGGGACAGTTGTACATGCTAACCAATGGACAGCAGTCATTTCACACTTTATTCACAGCCAGCTGCCCTAAACCTTAAAAATATTTAAAATCACACAAAAAACTATTTGGCTGAAGATAGACCTTCAGTCTGGAGTTGGCCAAATAGTTGTGTGAGCTAAAATCAAGTTTGCATTGCAGGAAGCTATTTCAGAATCTCAAATCTACATACTCTGCAAACACAGGCAGCAGGTAAGAGATTTCTTATTGGCTCAAACTACGGAATGCATAGAAGCTGGCAAAGCCCATCCTTTCTGCTGGTGAAATTGGCAAAACAAACTAGCAATCACTAGATCCAACCTTAAATTCAATATTCAGTCATTTTCCCAGAGGCCTTGCGACTTTTCCAGATGAACATTCCAGTCATCTTCATCAACAACACAGCTGGTGTTCACTTGCAGCAGTCTGAAATTAAATTAAGCTGGTTTGTGTTTGGATGTAATGGCCGTTACAAATCAAATGCAGTTAGCACAAGGCACAGAATGGTCTGTTAACACTTGATCAACTGAAAACAGAGTATCTGGATCCCAAAAACTGTCGCTTGTAATGGAATTCATGGCTTTAATCCTTGAATCAACATTTCCATCCAAAATGAAAAAATGAAAGAAAAAATGAGACTGACTTCATGGACTGTATAATGAACCAAAAAATGTGGCATGGCAATGTTAAACTCTTTCTGAATCAAGGCCACTTTATTGCGACAGGGGAAGAATGAGACTTTGATCAACACATTGAGTTCCAAGAATCCCCCTGTGATGGGTTGGGGTCACAGAGACCTGCTTGGTGCTGCCACCTGGTGTGCCAAGGCTACTTCTGCCCCTGCTTCCAGGCCTTTTCCAGCTTGGGACTCCCGAATCCTGTCTGTTTTGAGCCAGATTCCACTGATCTGCTGCAAACACAGACCCAGGTCCGAACCAAGTCCACTCACCACTGTAAGGCTCCTGGAAGCACTCTTGCCTTTGACACCCAGGTGTCCAACTCCAAGGAGGTTCAAACCCTTAATAAATCCGTTTTACACTGTATAAAGCTCATACAGGGTAAACTCATAAATAGTTCGCCTTCTATTTCAAAGATAGAAAGATATGCACAGCTGTTTGCCTTCCCCAGGTAACAACTTGTACTCCAGGAAACTTAATAAGTAAAAAGTGATTTTAATAAGTACAGCAAGTAGGATTTAAGTGATTTCAAGTAGTGACAGACAGAACAAAGTGAATTACTAAGTAAAATAAAATAGAACACGCAGGTCTATGTCTAATCACCCTGTGTACAGATAAAAACCTCACTAGGTCCAGTAAACAGGCTATCTTCCTTCTAGCCTGGGTCCAGCAATCACTCACCCCCCCTAATGTCTCTGTCCTTTGTTCAGTCTCTTTCAGATGTCCTTGGGGGGGGTGGAGAGCTTCTTTCTTTAGCCAGCTGAAGACAAAATGGAGGGGTTTCCTTGGGGTTTAAATAGATTTTCTCCTCTGGGTGGACACCCCTCCCTCTCCCTGTGTAGCATCCAGTTACCAAAAGGAGTTGGGGTCACATGGACAAGTCACCTGTCTATGCACAACTCAGTTCCTTCTCAGACCAGCCACATTCCTGGCAAAGTTCAGATGTGGATTGGTGTCTGCAAGGTCTATTGTCTGTTAAGTGCTTCTTGACTGGGCACTTAACCTGCACATTCCTTTCTCAAGAAATACAACCAATATTCATAACTTCAACTACAACAATGATACATGCATATAAATGGGAGGAATAAATTCAGTAGGTCATAACTTTCACAGAGATATGTTACATGGCACATGTAGCATAAAGCATAGACCAGTTACATCATGTATACATTTATAAGCATCTCCCCATACAGTTTTATGGGGAACACCGTCACGCCCCCAATATCCTTCTGTTGATACAAGTCAAAATAAATCACACTAGAAATGTAAGGGGATCATTGGAACTCAGGGTATTGTGCACAATTTGATGTGGCAGGAAACTATAGAAATTTATTGTGACTCTGGGAAAACAAGTGCCAGCTCTTGCCAAGGCTGCAGGCATTCGCTAAGAACTGACAAACTCAGAGCTGGAGACCAGACTAGCTCACTTATATGTTAGTGTTTCTCAAAATAGGTATCAGTCTTATAGAGAGGTATTTAGTGTTTAGACTCTATGGAATGTTTGTAAGTTGCTGAAGGTGTTAATCTTATTTGTTACATCTGTATTCCATTCTATAAAGGAAATATGCAAGTTTTGCTTTATAACTTTAAAATGTTTTGCTCTAAACTTGTGAACTCAGATGGGAAAAACTATCAAAGACAGATGAGCTATCAAGAAACATGGCAATACAGAGAATTGGTGAATGGTTCTATTGCATCTTGGAACTGCTACATGCAAGCAAGCTCATCCTATGGACTTGGAGGGTGAATGAAGAAAATAAAACAAAGACAAGAAAAATTTCCGTCTCTTGGCTGTTTGAACTCTTGCCGGGTCAGAGTCACTAAACTCAGGCCAGAGATACCTCTGGGTCACCCTGAAAGACATTTTGATCAACAGAGCTCTACAACTGTGTCATTCGTAGGATTTAGATTGCAATGCATGTGTGTGTATATGCGGCTTGCTTTAACCTGTCAATAACTCATCTATTCTTCTTCCTGGCTAATAAACTTTAGTTAGTTTATTACAGGATTGGCTACAGGAATGGTCTTTGGTGTAAGATCTAGGGTAACAATTGATCTGGGGTAAATGACTGGTCTCTTGGGACTGGAAGCAACCTGAATATGTTGTGATTCTTGGTGTAAGTGACCATTTACCACTAAGTCCACCTTGCCTAAGTGGCAAGATAAATGGTAGAGTCTAAGGGGACTGTCTGACTCCATGGTAAGACTGCAACAGTGATCCAGGAGTTCACATCTGTCACTGGCTTGGTGAAATCTAATGACAGAACATACCATCAGTTTGCGTTGTCTGTCCTGTTTTTGACAGTCTGCCTTGAGGAAGGTACACTCAGTTGTGAACCACTTTCAAAGAGTGTGGCACTTGTATCAGGGGGAGAGCAATGTAGCCTTTTGTGTTATTTAAAGTGAATTTGGTAATGTGGTATTACCCCACCATGGGTTCAGCTCTGGTGGCCTCAGTTTCAAGCTCAACAGAATTAAAGTCACCTCTGCTACTTGCAGGGGCGGCGAGTTGTATGGGCCCATGGTGCCCGGGCTCCAGCAAATTCAGGGCCCGGGAGACCCGGCTCCACCAATGTTCAGGGCCGGGTCTCTCCCATGGCCCCACCTGCCGCCCCCGAATGCCTCCCCCTTGCAGCTCCGCTCTGCGCGCCCTCACCAGCTGCGCGCGGACTGCTACAAGAGAGCGGCGCCAGGGACAGGCTAAGGCAGCTGCTGCACCTGCAGAGGAAGGAGGGGAAGAGGCACATGGCAGCCCCCTCCGCCCCAGCAGTTGACACCGAGTCTACTTCAAGAGGGAGGAAGGGGGAAGCTTATCCTGCCTCCTAAGCAGCAGCCTATGCGGGCTTGGATGAGTTATACAAACCTGCTGCCCCTGGCTACTTGCTCCAGATTTAGAGTTTCTAGGGACACAAAGACCAAGGATAGTGACCAGTCAGACATTAACAAAGTCAAATCTGTTTTATAAGCTTTATTAAAGTTACAATTAAAGGTTATGAATACCCAAGCATATAGAAATTCTATACAGACCTATGCACAGGTTACAATTGCAGTTATACTCACAAACTCCTAGATAGTGTCAGGGTCTGATGGGTCTCTCATGGATTGATCATCAGTAGAGGGATGGTTCTTTCTGGAGTTTCCCATAGGGAGCTCAATTTTCCTATTCTGGGCACCCTTTTTTTACAATATGATTCTGACTGTTCCTCATTAGCATGTATGCACATAGTGCACCCTGCGGTTAGGGCATGTGTTAGAAAAATGTGACTACCAGGTATCTTGTAAGCAAAAAATTATTCTTACTGTTAATTTTTCACAGCATCACCCATTGGCACATCTTTTCCATAATCTTGTGGCATAGGGACATTCTTTGGTCACTTATGTCAAGCATTTCTTAAACCTATGGCCTAGTATGGCTAAGCTAAAATCTTACAGGCCTCAGCCTGTAGGCTGTGTGTCTTTCAGGCCTATTTACTTAGCTACCTAATACATAATTATCCCTTCTAACTACTAATCAGTCTTGTACTTCTATATTCCTACAATTTAACTCTATTTAACATACAATTATATGACAACAACATGTCAATTTATTATGTTATAATTAACAAACTAAATTCATTGGCTACAGCAAATATCCAGGGGAGAATGAAGGCTACTTTGTGTAAGAATGGAAAGAAGAAAAAGAGAGAGAGAGAGAGAGAGAAAGAAAGCACTCAATGGGGGGTAGGGAAGTGGTTAAGATGACAAATCAGAGGACTTGGTCATTGTATTGACTTCAGTGGGATTACACTAGCATAAAATTTGAATAACGCAGTGGTGAATTAGGCCCAAAGAATTCAGGATGTTCAAGGGAAAGTATGGTAGACATAACACATTTGAACAAAAAAAACCCTTCATACATAGGAGAATAGTCTGAATTTAGCTAACAGTGTGCAAGATAAGAGAACATAGGCATATGTTTTTTCTTACTGGAGAACAATTTGCCTTTAAGAAATCTTACACAGACTGGCAGAATCAATTAAAGAAGCACTTGACAGAAAAACCAAGAGAACCATAAGTAGCTGGATAGGACCTGATAAATTTTCATGCTATCTTTCAATCCTTAGTTCTCCTGTGTAACAATACACCGACTACTTGAATCCAGAGAGTGGTTTAACTAGTGTATTTCTTCCTTGGGTACCAATCCTGCAAACATCTCTAGAAGGATATGCTTGTGCATTGGCAAAGAAGATTGGAATTTGGCATCAGTAATTTGTCAGTTCAGGCTCTAACTAATTATTCATTTGTCAATTAGTTCTAGAGAAAGCCAGTCAAGTTTATGAAATTTGTCCTTCAGGGAAGATACCAGCTCTAGTTACAGCATACAGGTGCATGCATCCTAACTAATTGACAAGAAGGGGCATCTCTTTTCTATCACTTTCTTCTGCCTGGGAAATTAGTTAATTGGGGGGGTCCCACCATATCCAATTTTTGTTTTAGTTGGAGAAATTGCGCATCTACCATACAAAGGGACTTTCCCTCATTCCAGCATGAAATACATATTTAGAATGTTCAATTGCCAAAGCTGTGCTGCCAGACTCATACACGTCTGCGTAATTCCTCTAACATCAGGCCACATTCTCACTTCATAGGTTTACACCAATCAATTGAGTTACTCCAGCTTACATACTACAACTGAGATCGGGCACGTCTCAACAACAAAAAAATCCATTATGTGGTATGAATAAAGCCCTCCATTCATAGAAGAGCAGAGTCATTTTGTGCACTTCCACTGTATTTTTCCCCCGTCGTGGAAGACCATCGCTGCAATTTGCAAGACACACAGATCCTTCCTTCTCTGATGTAACATATGAATACTGATTTGGAAAAATGCCTCTGCATTGCCAACTTCTCCTGGCATTTGCAATTTTGTGTTAGCGTTACTCTATTCCAGAACTTGGAAACATTCACAACCACCTCAGCTCCACTTTTCATTTATGCCCCTACAACATGCTGAACATTTCTTCAAGGATCTGAGAGCTCTAAATTCCCAAAGAAGTCCTCTGGAGTTAAGTCTTTCCTTCACAGGAGCTACTCAAGACCCAGGAGGATCTTGTGTTGATTTCCTATTATGTTTCTGCTTTAGATCCCATCCTCAATCATATCCCTCCCTGTATGCAATTTGTATGCATTAGCTGTAACTATTCCTAAGTAAGGCTCTGCATCAGCAATCTGATCGAGGTGAGGGGTGAATGTTTCTGCCTACACGGAGCCCCCATTAAGTCAGTGAGCTCCACAAGAGCCTGTCTATGGAGGTCAGCTTGCTGGATCATTGCTTAAGAGAGATGAAATGAAGAACTCATGTGTAGTGGGTGTTCCATATAGTCCATTAGTGCAGTGAATCTAAACTATGGTTTCTCTCTGCAATCCACTTACACTGACATAAGGGTCTAGCAGGTATGGGGTTACCAAGCAACCTGATGCACAACTCATTGACTCTGTTAGAAGACTGAACCCAATTCATGAAAAACCCTTTTATGCAGTGAAAAGTGTATCATTTCTTTATCCTACACTTCTGAAAAGGGGACACAGTACCACTGGCAGGCTCTATAGAACTTGCTCTTTTCTGGATGGAGTATTGCTGATTGTTCTTTAAAGAGGTGAAAATCTCTGTTTCCATGATACAATGGCTTATAACATAAGAATACAAGAATGGCCATACTGGGTCAGACCAAAGGTCCATCTAGCCCAGTATCCGGTCTTCTGACAGAGGCCAATGCCAGGTGCTCCACAGGGAATGAACAGAACAGGTAATCATCAAGTGATTCATCCCCTGTTGCCCTTTCCCAGCTTCTGGCAAACAGAGGACAGGGGCACCATCCCTGCCTATCCTAGCTAATAACTATTGATGAACCTATCCTCCATGAATTCTTTTTTGAACTCTGTTATAGTCTTGGCCTTCACAACATGTTATGTTTAGACTCCCGCACTTACTACGCATTCTGTGCTGCAACAGTGATGATTATGAGTATTATTTTTCAGCCACTGATCTAGTTAAACACAATGCCAGAAAGACAGCTATTACAGTTGGATAAGTATAGCAGTTCCCAGTAATGTTGCAGCCATTACTTTTTCCTCCTTTACTGCTAATGGTGTAGAAAAAATACTATCCATCTTCTGCTTTGCATGGAAACTTTTTAAAGACACCATAATAGAGGCTCAACTTAAATGTATATCCCAAATTAAAAAACATAGTAAAAGAACCGGAAAAATGCGACCGTGGCTAACTGACAAAGTAAAAGAATCAGTGAGAGGCAAAAAGGCATCCTTTAAAAAGTGGAAGTTAAATCCTAATGAAGAAAATAGAAAGGAGCATAAACTCTGGCAAGTGAAGTGTAAGAATATAATTAGGAAGGCCAAAAAAGAATTTGAAGAATAGCTAGCCAAAGACTCCAAAAGTAATAGCAAAAAAAAAATTTAAGTACATCAGAAGCAGGAAGCCTGCTAAACAACCAGTGGGGCCACTGGATGATCGAGATGCTACAGTAGCACCCAAGGACGATAAGGCCATTGCGGAGAAACTTAATGAATTCTTTGCATCGGTCTTCACGGCTGAGGATGTGAGGGAGATTCCCAAACCTGAGCCATTCTTTTTAGGTGACAAATCTGAGGAACTGTTCCAGATTGAGGTGTCATTAGAGGAGGTTTTGGAACAAATTGATGAACTAAACAGTAATAAGTCACCAGGACCAGATGGTATTCACCAAGCGTTTTGAAGGAACTCAAATGTGAAATTGCAGAATTACTAACTGTAGTCTGTAACCTATCATTTAAATCAGCTTCTGTACCAAATGACTGGAGGATAGCGAATGTGACGCCAATTTTTAAAAAGGATTCCAGAGGTGATCCCGGCAATTACAGGCCAGTAAGCCTGACTTCAGTACCGGGCAAACAGGTTGAAACTATAGTAAAGAAAAAAATTGTCAGACACATAGATGAACAATAATTTGCTGAGGAAGAGTCAACATGGTTTTTGTAAAGGGAAATCATGCCTCGCCAATCTACTAGAATTCTTTGACGAGGTCCACAAGCATGTGGACAAAGGGGAATCCAGTCAATAGTGTACTTAGATTTTCAAAAAGCTTTTGACAAGGTCCCTCACCAAAGGCTCTTAAGCAAAGTAAGCTGTAATGGGATAAGAGGGAAAGTCTTTTCATAGATTGGTAACTGGTTAAAAGATAGGAAACAAAGGATAGAAATAAATGGTCAGGTTTCAGAATGGAGAAAGGTAAATAGTGGTGTCCCCCAGGGGTCTGTACTATACCAGTACTATGTACTATACCAGTCCTATTCAACATATTCATAAATGATCTGGAAAAAGGGGTAAACAGACAAAATTTGCAGATGATACAAAACTACTCAAGATACAAAAATACTCAAAAAACTACTCAACATAATCCCAACTATACATATAAAATGATGGGGTATAAATTAACTGTTACCACTCAAGAAAGATCTTGGAGTCATTGTGGATAGTTCTCTGAAAACATCCACTCAATGTGCAGGGGCAGTTAAAAAAGTAAACAGAGTGCTGGGAATCATTAAGAAAGGGATAGATAATAAGACAAACTATATTGCCTCTATATAGATTCATGGTACGCCCACATCTTGAATACTGTGTGCAGAGGTGGTCACCCCATCTCAAAAAAAGATATATTGGAAATGGAAAAAGTTCAGAAAAGGGCAACAAAAGTGATCAGGGGTATGGAACTCCTTCCATATGAGGAGAGGTTAATAAGACTGGAACTTTTCAGCTTGGAAAATAGACGACTAAGGTGGGGATAATATTGAAGTCTATAAAATCGTGACTGTGGAGAAAGTAAATAAGTGTTATTCACTCCTTCTCATAACACAAGAACTAGGGGTCACCAAATGAAATTAATAGGCAGCAGGTTTAAAACAAACAAAAGGAAGTATTTCTTCACACAATGCACAGTCAACCTGTGAAACTCTTTGCCATAGGATGTTGTGAAGGCCAAGACTATAATAGGGTTCAAGAAAGAACTAGATAAATTCATGGAGGATAGGTCCATCAGTGGCCATTAGCTAGGATGGGCAGGGACGGTGTCTCTAGCCTCTGTTTGCTAGAAGCTGGGAATGGGCAGCAGAGGATGGATCACTTGAGGATAACCTGCTCTGTTCATTCCCTCTGGGGCACCTGGCATTGGCCACTGGCAGTAGACAAGATACTGGGCTACATGGAGCTTTGGTCTGACCCAGTATGGCTGTTCTTATGTTCTTGTGCTTTGGTCAGTAACAATCAGAGGTACTATTTGTTGTCAGACGGCTACTGGTGTGGTGCTTTGCTCTTGTCAGACGGCTACTGGTGTGGTGCTTTGCTCTGTTCAATGTTGATATCAGTTGGCTGCGTGTGTGTTCCCTCTGTGTGCTGCCCCAGCTCTGCGCAGATAGCTGACACAGCAGACCCCGAGAGAACCCCCAAAGACCACAGACTCTGATAAGGTATGAAGGCACCCAGCCAGGTTTATTGTTCAAATGAAGCACAGTGATAGTTCCTGATAGACTCTACCAGGCATACTACGAATTTGTGCTTCCTGACAATGGACACAGCTCAGTCAGTGGCAGGATTTTCCACTGCCCCCTAGGCCGGACAAAGACAACTCCTTGGGGATGAATTCTTATATACAGATACAAACAAGTTACACATCACTCCTGACGTATTGAGGTGCAACCCTTCTACGTAACAAGGTGCAACCCCTCTACGCAGTGAGGTGCCGCCTCCCACCTTGTACATGTTGGTTAGAACAAAACAACTCTATCCATCATATTACCCTTTTGCCCCTGTCCTTGTTACCTATGTGGATGGTATAAGAATGTTCTGGTACCATTTGTTTATATCTCCAGTATCCAATACATATTTGTGCAACAGAATATGTTTATGTAACATCGGCCCTTTCCTTGCCAGCTCCTGTGAGCAGGGCCTGCCTCTGGCTCACAGCTTAACTTTGCTTGATGTTAGCAAAGTCTTGACCATTACTGTAGCTCAGGCCTTAGGCCTCATACCGGGCCTCTGATACAAGGGTTTATGCTTCAGGGCCTCATCTTACTACACTATTTTTCATGCTGCCACTTTAAAAAGCATTTGGAAAATGCTTGGTTTGGCTTAGGTTTTTTCCAGAAATGTTTAGCCATTTAAGTTAATGTGCCATGTTAAACAAGTCTCTAACATTTATGTAGATATTTTAAATGCACACACACCTCCTCATATCAACAGAAAAAGGTAAAGCTTATAAAAGGACAAGAGCCTCTGTCTGTGTTCAGAATGCTATGGCCAAAACAGTGCAATAGAACAGATCTAGAGAATATTAACTGGTGCAGTTGGCTGTGTGGATAAAAGATTTAGAATGGCATTTTCAAAAGCACTCAGCATTGGCTTAACTCTGCTATTACAAAGTGCACGGGGAGCCTTACCTTTGTCTTTAGGCCATTGAGGAGTGCTTCGAACACCTCCTCCTTCAGGAACGACGCAGATTATTAAGACAGGTCTATTGTTTGGGGCACACAAAATCAAAGGGCCAGTTTAATTCGGGTTGAGCATGCTGCTATGACACCAGGACTCCATTTTGTACTACGTTATGTGAATGTAGTGCTTATGAAAGGTGATGGACCGAGAACGGAAGACAGAAATCCAGGCAGAAAGCACAGGCAGCTGCAGTGGCAATATAAACTTCCCTCTACTGCCATGCCACTGAGACTCAACCCCCGCTCGAAGTGCACAAGCCCAGGAGCTGAGGAAGCGGTTTATGCCCCATTCAGCCATGGACCTCTCTGCTGAGAATGCCAGCAAGAGTGGGTATTCGTTATGGGGACCCCTGTCCACTTTCAGACACAACTGACTCATTTCACAGGGTATTTCTACACTCCAATTAGACACCCATGGCTGGCCCAGGCCAGCTGACTCAGGCTTGCGGGGCTCAGTCTGTTTAATTGCTTTGTAGACATTTGGGCTCTGGCTGCAATCAGAGCTCTGAGACCCTCCCACCTTGCAGGGCCCTAGAGCCCGGGCTCCAGCCCGAGCCCAAGCCTGAACATCTACACCACAATTAAACAGCCTCTTAGTCCAAGCCCCACAAGCCTGAGTCAGCTGGCACAGGCCAGCCATGGGTTTTTAATTGCAGTGTAGACATACCCACATAGGCTCTACCCATGGTAACTCCATGGTTTCCATGCAGACCTAGCTTACCCTTGAGCCTAGAGATGGAAGGCCCAGAATCCGTCACCAGGCCCCTGAGCCATCCCACCACACAAGTGCTGTTTTGTTCCAGGTCTAATTTGTTTAATCCCCTCCCCAGGCACTGGAGGACAAGGTATTGCCCACCTCTTGCTTTCTCCATTGTCCTTTGGAGACCTAGGGGGGAGATTTTATCTGCCATTCCTAACCATTTGCTGAAATACAGGGGTGGGGGGGGGGGGGAATTGAAGTGAAGAAACAGGTTTAGGGGAAGAGAAAATCTTATGTGGAGAATAAACAACTTCCAGTTCTGGGAGTAGATGGGTGGAGAGGGGTTGTTCATCTCTTATCATAGAATATCAGGGTTGGAAGGGACCTCAGGAGGTCATCTAGTCCAACCCCCTGCTCAAAGCAGGACCAATCCCCAATTGTTTGCCCCAGATCCCTAAATGGCCCCCTCAAGGATTGAACTCACAACCCTGGGTTTAGCAGGCCAATGCTCAAACCACTGAGCTATTCCTCCCCCCTCAGCAGCAGGATACAATATTCCCTGTGCCGGGCCCTGCCCCGCAGCTCCATTCAGACTCACCCACGCTCTTGGGGCTTGGCTGCTATTTATGCCTCAGAACATTTTTTCTGCAACCACAACAACGGGAAAGGAGAAGTGAATGAAGTAGCCGGTCACCACTCTCAGCAGGATATAAACTGGGAAAGTGGTGTCATTACAAAGTAGGGAAGCTGGGCCATCCAATTCCCCCACCCTCGCCTAAAAACAAGGATTTAGCAGGACAAGGTAGAAAAAGCTGTCATCCCTCCACCACCTCAGGCAACTGTACTTTTATTTAAAATACCATAGCATACAGTAGAATAGCAAGGCAGCTGCCACAAAAACATTTCAGTAAAACCCCATTTAAACTAAGATCAACTAGGGCCCCTGAGGTTTTCAAAAGGAAGCTGGAAAGGCTCTCTATCGTCTGTTTACATAGAGAACAGAAGCCACAGACATGGTTTCTTTACAACATACACAAGGCCTCACTGACAGGTGAATATACAACTGAGGCATTCTTAATTCATCCTGCCTTTATTATATGCTTCTGGGGAATGTTTCTAGAATCCACTTATTGGAAAAGTCACCCTAAGCAAGTTATGATTTGTAGCACCCAAATTCCTGACTCAGGCTCAGGGTGCTGTAGTGACAGACACTGCAGACCCAACATAAATTACAGTCCCTACCTCCAGGATCTCACAATCTATATATGGAGACACAATAAGAAAGTGTAGAACTGGGAGGGGGTCAACAGCTGAATGCAACACAAGGCTGCATGTATTAGCTAAGTGTACAATTTGAAGGGTTGTTTTTAATTAAGATAAACAAGCACAGATATTAATCAAATCACAAACAGGGTACCTGCTTAGACATCTCTTACAAAAAAACTGGCTCTAAAATTAATTTATGCAGCAGTTAACACTTAGCTATATTTGACTCTGTTGAATAAATGAGAACTGACTTGAACAAATAAATTGCCTATATACAAGACATGTCTCCATTTGTAAATGGACTTTAATTTGAGATATTACAAATACTGCCTTAAGTCCCCCTCAAAAAAAAGAGAAATCCAAGTTATCTGAAATGTAATCACTTATTACTCTGCTGATATTTCAGGAGCTAGAGTTTATGATGCAAGGTTGTACTGAATACAAGATATTTCTATTCCATATACACTACACAACATGGCAAAAGATATGGCTTGAATTGTAAATGTTTTATTTACCGTGCCTTATGATTTAGGAATATCCTTACTATAGATTGTCCTATTTAGCGGATATCAAGTCATGATTTATCAAGTCTGCCTACAATGCTCAGTATTGCACGTGCACTAAACCAGTGCACCAACTTTAGGTTATAGCCTTCCTGCCATCATGAGTAATGTGTACCCAACCCCTACTGCAGAAAGACCTGAATGAAGAAATATTTTCCATCTGCTCAAAACACAATAGACAGAGCACTGTACTTCTAGTCATTTGTTCAGGTTTTTGTGTTTGTTTTTTAGGGCAAGTATTTGAACTAGAGCCAAGTAAACCTTTAATATTTTGCCTACTTTCCTATGCAAAAGTGAACATAATATTTTGCACTGGTATACAGTTTTACTTTATTTATGAAAATTGGCAATAACTTATTCAGTAACTTTGCACAAACAAGAATCCGTTATTTCCAAGTTTGAACATATGATAGGATATGTCTACACTGCAATTAGACACCCGCAGTTGGTCCATGCCAGACTCATGCTCATGAGACTCGGGCTGCAGAGCTGTTTCACTGTAGTGCAGACTTCATGAACTTGTCTAATTCTTTTTTTAACCCACTTATAGTTTTGGCCTTCATAACATCCTCTGGCAATGAGTTCCACAGGTTGACTGTGCGTTGTATGAAGAAGTCCTTCCTTTGTTTGTTTTAAACCTGCTGTCTATAAATTTAATTGGGTGACCCCTGGTTCTTGTGTTACGTGAAGGGACAAATAACACTTCCTTATTCACTTTCTCCACATCATTCATGATTTTATGGACCTCCATCATAGGCCCCTTTAGTCGTCTCTTTTCTAAGCTGAAAAATTCCAGTCTTTTAATCTCTCTTCATATAGAAACTGTTCCATACCCATAATAATTTTTGTTGCCCTTTTCTGTACCTTTTCCATTTCTAATATATCTTCTTTTGCGATAGGGTGACCAGATCTGCATACGGTATTCAAGGTGCAAGCTTTGTGTACTGTGGATTTATATAGTGGCATTATGATATTTACTGTCTTATCTCTTTTCTTATGGTTCCTAACATCGTTAGTGTGCACCAGCAGTTAAACAAGCTGAGTGAATGTTTTCAGAGAACTATCCACAGTGATTCCAAGATCTCATTCTTGAGTGGTAACTGTTAATTAAGACCCCATTATTTTGTATGTATAGTTGGGATTATGTTTTTGCAATATGTATTACTTTGCATTTATCAACACTGAATTTCATCTGCCCGATTTTCTTGCCCAGTCACCAAATTTTGTGAGATCCCTTTGTAACTCTTCGCAGTCTGCTTCTGACTTAACTATCTTGAGTAATTTTTTATCACCTGCAAAATTTGCCACCTCACTGTCTACTCCTTTTTCCAAGATCATTTATGAATATGTTGAACAGAACTGATCCCAGTACTGATCCCTGGCGGACACTGCTATTTACCTTTTTCCATTCTGAAAACTGACCATTTATTCCTATCCTTTGTTCCCCGTCTTTTAATCAATTACTGATCCATGAGAGAACCTTCCCTCTTATCCCATGACTGCTTACTTAGCCTTTGACAAGGTCCCTCAAGCATTCTCATAACCAAAATATATTGATAACAGCTGAATAAAAAGTTAGAGCAAAACATCAACTGTGATTAATAAGTCAATAGACGTTAATAAAAATTTAAAGCTATATTTTGATGTCTGAAATGGTAGGAGAATGACTTATGGAAACTATTAATTTTCCTGCCAGTTAGTTGAAGGGCCAGGAGTTTGGGAACCTGCAGCATTTTAGCAAGAGAAAAGAATCCGACACAATAGTGACTCTGGGATTTTGTATCGAGATGGGTTGTAAAACTTTTGCAAGCCCTGCAGCTACCATCTTTCTTTTCCACTTATCAATTGCCAAACTACACAAATATAATCAATCTAATATAGGTTAGGCTACCCCAAAAGTTACTCCAATATATGAAAAATCTAAACCGTTGCTCTGTGCATCCTCCGTTGAGCCACATATTAATCTTTTCCAATCATTTAACATCTCTACCTGGAAGAGGAAACCATTCAGAAGATGCTACCCTAGATGTTCTTTCCATGGAGTTATCCCAAGATTCTCAAATACGCTTTTGAAAATCTCCATACTGTACTATCTTGCTGTTGTCACTATTCTCAATATGGACCACTGCAATTAGATCATCCCCTATTCCAGCCAGTAAACAGACTACCACAAAACACACACACACAAAAACATAGCTGCTCTGCCAACGCACTAAGTAAACAACCAGCCAGCTGATTTCCCAGGTCTCACTAAAACAAAGCTTTCCATCTTTATCTCAGTTCAAAGAATCTCATCACAACTATCTGTTGGCTAAGCCATTTTTTAATTTCAATTTCAATTGGGTAGAGTTTACCCGACTCCTTTCTGATCCAAACCTATATCACATTCTGTCTTTCATTACTTTCCTTCATAGTTTGATCCAACACCACATGCTGACTGGGTGGCTAATGGCTGTGCCAACCTCCTTCATCACATTTTTGATTCACCATAGCCCAGCTACCGGGGCTTGTTTTGTGGGTAAATTCACGTAACACTTCCTGTGTTATTGCACCCACCATATCGACCTCTGTCATAAGCTCTGCAGTTTGTGCCAATGTAGGCAGCGAATAATATTACTCTGAAGACAGACCAATTGTCAAAACTGCCCAAATAAATCCAAGCAATAGTTGTACTGCCTTAGTCCCCCTCCATGTTATAATGTAATTAATACCTCCCCCGCGCGCGCCCCCCCCCCCCCGAGACCATCTCCCCTAAACTTGTAATCACTAATTCAAACACTCTTTTGGGCTTTTTCTGTAGACTGATATGGGATTTACACATAGGAAAATCTAGACTCCATGTGCTGGCTATGCTATTTATTGGATAGTTTAGCAGGGTGGTAACCCCGCTCCGGCTCAGAAAGGGTTAAAAGCCAGTCCTTGGAGAGGAGTGGGGCTGCGCGCCAATAAGGGAGGCTGATTGGGAAGGCAGCCACAACTGGGGCCATGCCCCAATGAGGCCACAGCTGGCCCTATAAAAGGGCTGAGAGCCAGGAGCTGAGGAACTCTCTCTCCAGCTGTGGAGGGAGAAGGACCTAGCTGCCCGGGAGAAAAGGGTACCTGAAGCTGAGCAGGGCTGGGGAAAAGCAAGAGGGGCTGGGGAGCTCCAGCCTGGCAACTCCCCAGGCCGCAGGCCTTGTTACAGGCCCAAGAAAGGTACTGGGGGCTGCAGAGGTGCAGCCCGTGGATAGGCAAAGGCAGCAGGTCCTACCCCCTTGCTGATGAGTGGCCATTAAGGACTGCAGTTTGCCCCAGTGAGAGGGGGCTAGATGACAACTGGCAGTAGCCACTGAAGCGGGGTGGGGTTAGAGCATTGGGGGCTCCCCTGGGAGGGGAGACCCAGAGTGTGGGGGAACTGCCAGGGGGCAGCACCCCAAGGTAAAGGGGCACTGGGGACCGGGAGGGACACGGTGGCCTGAGGCAAGCAAGACATCAGCCAGCTCTGGAGCCTGAAGAGCTAATTCTCAAGACGACTAGCAGGAAGCGCCATACTGGTGAGTCTCGCCTCGCTACAGATAGACATACCTAGAGGTCAACAGGTGGACATAAATGGGAGGATTGGGACCCATGCAAACTAAGTCAACTGCAAGACTGTTGTTAATTTCCATAAGCCATTTTACAGCCCTCAGTTTGCACCTACTTTAATTCTTGTCTAGCCCAGCTTTTCGCAGGCAGACAGAATGAATACTATCGGCGTAGTAATATTCATGGTTATGTATTTTTATATTAACGTCAGTTTAATGCTACCCCCAAATTTTCAACATGCCACAGTTCTAAATAGACAACACATAACTAATCTGTAGAAATTGCCAGGAGGCAAGCTAGAGGTTTTGCAAGCTGAGTAGAGGTCAGGTGGTAGTGTCACCTGTCATGTAGCCTCTCTCTGATTCCCAGCTGAACTGATATACCATCACATTTCTCATAGAGAACGTTGGCCTATCAGTCCTGAACTGCAACAGGACTGGTTCTTCCAAGTTACTGACAGCCACCATTTGTTCAGCCAGGCATGCAAATTACACGTTTGCAATTTTCATGAGCTGTTAAAGATCAACATTGCTAGACTCCAACATTGCTAAAATCTTGGCAGTAGTGACATTTCACACATTGTAACAGGGACACATTCAAATTAAAAGTTTTACTTCTCATTCTGCTAGATAAACCTCTTACTTTTTTGCATTTGAAACAAACACTCAGATAAGAGTTCAGACAAGTCAGCAAGGTATTTTATTCTATTGAGACTTACCTTGGTTGTGTTCATTCCATAATTAAAGGTAGACTTTTAAGGTGCACTGATCACTCTATGGAAAGCCACACAAAATACAAATGTTCAATATAATATGGTTCAGCCTCACTTGAGCTAGTGCTTTTCTGGGTTAGGCCCCAACTTAATTGTCTGAATTAAGGTAGCACTGAGTGTCCAGTCATGAATCAGGGCCTCTCTTTGGATTATAAGATCTTAAGGGGTAGCACATAGACTTCAATGACCTAGATGGACCTTTAGTCTGACCCAGTATGGCCGTTCTTATGCTTATGTACTTTGCTGGATCAGAGCTTCAGTTGCTAACACTGCAACTTTTTCTTCCTAGGTTCAAATCATAGAATATCAGGGTTGGAAGGGACTTTAAGAGGTCATCTAGTCCAACCCCTTGCTCAAAGCAGGACCGATCCCTAATTTTTGCCCCAGATCCCTAAATGGCCCCCCTTAAGGATTGAACTCACAACCACTATTCCCTCTAAACTGTGCGCATGCACACAGATCCGAAACACCGTGCGCACAAAAATTTGCACAGAAGCACAACAATTTGCATAGAAGACATTTTTTGCGCACATGGCCTGTCAAAAATTAGAGGGAACATTGCTCACAACCTTGGGTTTAGCAGGCCAATGCTCAAACCACTGAGCTATCCCTCCCCCCTGTCATCTTGACCTTATCTTTAAGAGGGGGTCAATGTGTCCCTGTTATCTTTGGGGAGGGTGTTTGTACCATACTTGGTGTCGGGGTGTTCTGGTACCATCCTTCCGGAATGTGTTTGTGTGTGTTTGCACTTCCTAGGGGAATGTGTGTTATTTTGCAATACCAGCCCACAGTTGCCAACTTTCACGTGGTAAATAAGCACCCCGACTTTCCCAATAAGCCAAAAAAATCTAGCTAATCCCATTTCAAAACAAGGCCAAAACAAGCCAATCCTTAAGAATCCCAACACTCTATGTGACTGCACTCAGCGTGCAGTCTGGGACTGTGGTGGGCCCGCTGTGCACCCCTGACTTTCTCCCCCACTTGTCCCTGTGTGACGTTATCTGATTAAAATATGACCCTATAGATCATTGTTGCAACCACTGTTCTATATTTGCAGCAAATATTGTACAAAGGTTGTCAAGTGAGGTGTTTATGAAAAGGTTATGATTTGCTGGTTATGATTATGCTATCTGTATGCAGATATCATTTTTGTATTTGAAGTTATAAGTATTGTCTCTATACCTGGATTTCAAATGTTGGCTTCTGGGGTACCACCCACAAGGTAGCTAGTGAGCACATCTTGGCGGGACTATTCAAATTAAGTGGTTCATCAAGAAACATGATTGACGATGGACCATGGAAGATACCCATCTACCCTGAGTGGACTGTCATGTAAACGTGTTGTCTGGAGTGTAGGCAATGGCTTCCTGCAACGACTAAGGAAAATTGGGCATGAACATGTGACTTGCCCATGTGACTTCAAACTCCATCTTGTTGCTGTAATTTTCCACAGTAAGAACAATGGGATGTCCTCCACATGGCAAAAGCTATAAAAGGCCCTGGAAATACCTCCATTTTGTCTCTAATCCTGCTTCTCACCTCTGGAGGAATTTTGCTACAAACCAAAGCTCTGAATAAAGGACTGAATGACCCATCCAAGATATGGATGTACTCCTGAGACTTGACTTAAGATAGCAGTTTATTCCAATCTCTGCTACAAGCCTGAACCAAGAACTTTGCCATTACTGTATGCCATTGATTCCTTTAACCAATTTTAACTCTCACCTTTTTCTCTCTTTCTTTCTTTCAATAAACCTTTAGATTTTAGACACTAGAGGATTGGCACCAGCGTGATTTTTGGGTAAGATCCAAGTTGTATATTGACCTGGGTGTGTGTGGCTAGTCCTTTGGGATCAGAAGGACCTATTATTTGATGAGACTGATTGTAAAGGACCACTCATCTCTGAATCCAGTGTTTTTGGTGGTGGTAGAAGAACTGGAATGCCTGAGGAATCTGCCTTTATATTTTCTTGTTAGCCAGTGTGGTGAAACCAGGGTGACCAGACAGCAAGTGTGAAAAATCAGGACAGGGGGTGGGGGGTAATAGGAGCCTATATAAGAAAAAGACCCAAAAATCAGGACATCTGGTCACCCTAGGTGAAACAGAAGTTTACTTTTGTGGCTGGTTTGGTATATGTTATAAAAGAATAACCACCAGTTTTGGGTTGTGTTTGCCCTATTTCTCAGCAGTTCATCCTGAATTTGTCATCCTTAATTGTGATCCACTAAGGCACAGTTACACCCTGCTTACCCCTTGCCCCTGCTTGCATCCCCTTCTCCCTGCTTTCCGGGAGCCAATCAAAAGAAAAAAGCAACAAGCTACAAGCCAAACAAGCAACAAGCCACAAGCCAAAAACTAACCAACAAGCAACTCAAGCCAATTAAGCCAAAAATGTGTCTGTTTCACTTCCCTCTGTACTCCCTTTAATTCTAGTTTAAACTCTCTTCACGCATTCATTGTGAATTCAAAATTTGCTCAGAGGTGTTCCCATTTAATTTTCAGAGACTGGTTATTTAAGAAGGTGTATTATAAAAGCAGAAGTTATCCTCAAATGATGAAACTGTGCAGTGTGCTGATAAAGATTTTAAAAATTCATTATAGGGTAATTAAACCGCATTTATCTTGACACAAATGTAATGAAAAACAAAATTGTTTGTTAAACTATAAAATTTTGCCAACAGGAAATGTATGGTGTTAATATGGGTTGAGGCAATTATAATTCCTTCCATCAAACCATGTTTCAGAATCCAGTTAGACACCGCCAATGTCAGCTTTCAGTAATCTTTAAACCCTTACTTATCATCATGCAAGAAGGAAGCTGCTAGCATATACTTTCACTCACAGAAATCTCAATGTTGCCCACATCCCTGTGTCACACTGTACTGAAGTGTTCAATCTGCTTGACATTTCATCTGTCTGTTTTCTATTTACTGGATGTAATGAGAATGCAATGTGACTACCTGAGATGAGCTTCAAATCCAGCTGGGTGAATACTGAAAAAGCAGCAACTCAGGATCATTGTATTCAAGACCTTTTATTTGCTTATAGTAATCAGATAACTTTTGTTGGCAAGACTCCTCAAGCAACTATGTATTTGCAAGATTACTGGCACCAGAAGGTGCAAATTGATGCAGACATCTTAACGCCACCTGTGACTTAAAGCTCTTCTCCTGTTTCTGAAAGTTCCAGTCATCAAATGGGGGAAGCAAAATCAATACCATGCAACTTCCGAGAACAGAGCAGAGTGAATTAAGAATAGCAGGTCCACAAGAAACAGTGGCTTGAGCACTTGAGACTAGAATTTGTTGGCATGACACATTTGAACAAAAATAAATTCATTAAAAACATGAAGACTGTTCCAAATACAGAAGGGGGCTAAATTCAAACAAGTTCTGTGCTGCCGACAGTTTTGTTAGTTCTAGTTTAAAATAGACTGCAGTTGTTCTTGCTATAGACAGTCACTCTCTCCCTCACCCCTTGGCTTTCACAACTAAGTCCCAATTCTGCCTCCTTCCTAACCCATTCTCCAGCATATTCATTAGACAAGGAAGTATGAGGAGTCAGTCACTAACCATCTGTTTATTCCCCTCAAGGTTCCATCTTCAGTTCCCTTCTCTTTGACGTGAACCTGCCAAACAGTTTCTCCCCCTACTGTGCATAGCAGTGATCACAGGACCTACCTGTAGATTTTGTGGTACGTCTTAAGAGGATTCTTGGCACCCCACCAAATCTTCAGAGCAATCTTCACTGCTTCAGGAGAAGTAGAGCCTGCAATGAGTCCATTTGGCTGACTCCTGCGCCTCCACTAACTCTGCACAGGCCCAAGCATCTGCCCACGTGGAGCCCATTCATGTGTTGGGACCTTAGTCTACATGCTAAGGGTAGCAATGCAAGAAAATTTACAATGATTTCATCTCTCCAAGAGGGAATTTTAGCACCAAATTAAAAGCCAGATTGAGGAAAAAGTGTCTCCATATCCATTTCCACTGATGGATAATTATTCTGGGTTAAAATAGCATCTGCAGGATCTTTCAAATTATGAGCTGATCATTGGCTAGGGCTAGGAACGATTCTGCCACTATATATGTTTTCGTATTACATGGGTGGGGGGGGGGAGGGGGGAAGAGAGGAGGTGGCAGGGGAATAAAACAAGTTGCACCTAGCTCATTAGCATATAATACTGGCAACTCTAGGAGTCGATTCCAAGCCCCTTGTGTAGGGACTATGAATATTATGGGGTGTCAATCTTGACATTCATTGCTATCCATATTGTGCTTAAATTTTGAGTAGTATTAATACTTACTAACATTTTAAAATGGAAATAAGGTTCTTGTAGCCAAGTAATTTAGTTAAACTTTGCAAGCCAAATGCAGTAGGTTATAGAATGGCATCAGAACTCCTCTATTCGTGAATCGACACTCATGTCTGTAATACCAGAGTTTAGATATTTTAGTTTTCAGTGACCAGGAAAAAAAGAGACACTGCAATAAAATTCACTCCACAGCACTTATTGTACTTAGTAGGTCAAAATTACTTGGATGCTTTAACACAAAGCCTATGATATGCTCTTAATGCCTGGTCTTGCTATAATCAGTTAGTACTGTAGTGACAGGAGGCACTTACTGCTTTGTCTTGCCAGACCAGCCTCTTTTTTTTTTTTTTTTTTTGAAGACTAGTTTCTGAATGTTTCATCTCAGGAAAGCAAAGCCCTTTACGGAAAAAACAAAATCGTGTTTACTTTTTAATTTACAAACATGGTAATATTGTTTTAAATAAGACTTTATTGAAACTGATCAGCAATGTTTTCCAGATTACTGAATTTCATACAGCACAATGCCTTAGAAGACAATTTTATGAATTACTCAGTACATAGAAACAGGAATTTATTCTTGTTTTCAGAAATGGACAATAACACCGAAAGAAAATATCAAGGGAGTCAAGATAGTGTCCTGGAATGAATATCCTTTAATAAGGTTCTTGTTATGAGACAACAATAAATACATAAAACAAAGGCAGTATATATCAGCCATGTTTCTTCAGATACGTTCGTAATATAGCAGGATGTCAACTGGCAGAGTCATCAGAAGTAGTTGAACAAACACTAACTTTTACGAGCTGACAGCAGCAGAGGAAAACAGGAAAGAAATCAACACATTAGCAGGAGGCAAATATTGCAACCAAGAATGTATGCTTATAATCAATTTAAGATATATATATACTCCAGCTATACCCAGGAAGGAAGAGTTGCAACATACAGTTTGAAATGTTTAGCTTCGTGCCGTGACTGCTGGAGGTTGTTCTGACTGTAACTGCTTCCCAAGATATTCCCTGAAAGACACAACATAAGAAAAGGTTGTGAAAGATTCCCCTGCAGAATGTCTCAAGCAGAGTGAAGAGAGGGAAACAATGCTCTTATATTTAAACCTTTTCATAGAAGACCAGTGACTAGCGATGTTGGGTGCCCAACTTGATATACCTTGAATGGCCAGAGCTTCATTTTCAGAGAGTGATTGCTCAGCAATTCTTGAAGCTCAGGTGAGAGGTTTCAATTTGAGCATCTCCCACACACACACACCCACCCCGAAAAAGTAATCCAAAGTCACTAGTCACTTTTGGAAATCTTGACCAGTGTTCTAGCTCATCCATAACTACTATAACTTTGCTGACTGATGACAGTCACACATGCTGCTGGTAAAATATATAAAGGATTATTCATCCTACAGTGTACATGCATAACTCCTGATAATGTTAGTATGCACACAGACAGTACAGACTTCTCAGTTAGCAAAACCTCATACAAATTACAGGTGGAAAAGACCTATAAGATCCAATCAGGTTCATTCCCTACCTCTCTTGTATTAAAAGTGCTTTCTCCAGGCCAGTGTAAAAATGTATGCCATTTTTTTTCTTTTTAAAACACACCAGTCCTGTCTAAACCTGGAACTAAATTAACACCCAGAATCTTTAGTGTTCAAGATTTTTGAATCTTTAGTAGATTCCATCCTTCACACAAATAATGAAGTATTTATCGGTTATGAAATTCCTGTCAAATTAATCAATTTTCAAAGTAGTTTTCAGGTCATCACTACAATGCAGTGCAATGCAATGCCAATAAATACAAAAAAAGATGAGTGTAAATTGTATAAAAATGACACCAAGGGCCAAATTCTACAAGGCGCTGCTGAGTGCTCTCAAGTCCCATTGGTTTTCATGGGAAGTTGAGGGAGCTCAGTACCTCACAGGATCAGGTCCTCAGAAAGAGTGTAGGAAGAAAGACATTTAAAAGCAGCCTCTTGCTTGCCACTGAAAATATGCCAGTACAATTCTTTCAATTCATCAATTGGAGCAGAAGGTATCAAAAGTTGTGAAGTAGAGGAGCACCATTTCTCCCACTTATGGCACAGTTACTACAACACTGTCATTTTTGCATTTGCATTTTGGCTACAGGAGCACAATAGTCTACATTAGATCGACAAAGGCATCTAGCCACAGCAAGCCACCTTGGGAAAAGACACTAAACCAAGTTAATGTGACTCGATGCAGATTGCAAGTTTACCTGCAGTATTTCAGCTCCCCATTGACAGCCCATTTTACTACCCACCTCTCTGGCCTAACTTCACAAGTGCTGAAGAAAAATGGTTTTCAAAATCTCCAAAAACAAAGTTAAAAAGGGAACAAGTCAGAAACGTGCATTTGTCAATATTACAAGACATCCTATTAAATGTGAGTATGAAAACCTTACATAAATGTCTTACTGTATGGATCTCCTGTTTAAGTGCCACAAAATTTCCAAAAGGAAGACAAGTGACCAAGCTTCCCTACCCCATGTTATGAATAAAATTCAGTTTAATTCTAGCATCTTAGAGAGAATGATATTCAGCTTCACATGCCCTCATTTTCTATAGCATAGATAAAGCTCAGTGCATTCCAATGCTGCATTCCACTCATAACTGAGTACTTTCACACACCCAAAGTGTCCACAAAATGTAATTTTAAGCCTTGCACTCCACTAGCAGTAAAAACTTAATCTTTAATATAATCTGAACGCTTTAAAAATGTAACACCCTATGTTCCTGCATATTAACTTTCCTATGTAGTCAAATGGTTACCAGTATGTGTTAAGGAAAAGCACCTAGAATCTGCAGAAACAACTGTCAAGTGTTGCCATAGGATCGTAGTACCATTGTGCATACTCTAAACAGATACCAGTCCTGAGACTTGCTAATGATATGTAGCTCCCCTCCTCAAGATATTAACTGCGCTGGTCCTGGGAATGAAATTAACCAGAGCCTCTGGTGGTATAGGGATGTGTGCCATAAGGTCATGTAGGCTATACACTGCTATGCTGTTGAACTAAGAGAAATCCCTTCTTCTACAGGGACTTGGAATAAGACAAGCAACTCACCTTGTCCCTGGAGTGCAGGAGCATTGATTCTCCTCTGACCTACTTCTTAGGTCTGGTTGGGATGGCATTTACAGGCTCTGGAAGAAGCTGTACCAGGCTACAGAACAGTGGGCTAATGATGCTGGTGGGTTAAACTGCATAGAAGTTTATGTAGTTAAACTTTCTCTCAATATGCAAGTTTCATGTGAAAACTGTTCATTGCTGCTCAGAGGAGAGAGACGGGAATATCGGGTTATTCTGAGAGGTTTTATATATTTAATCAGTTCTCCTCACCCGCTCCCCACAAGATTATTAAAGCAGCTCTTTTAATAGCGTGAGTACAGTCAGGTACTAATTCTTAATGTACATATTAAAGACGATGTGATGAATAAGTTTTTATATGATGGCACTTCAGCATGCTGGAGGATAAATAGCAACTGTGAACAGTTATGACTGTCTTCACAAGCACAGGAAGAGATTATTGCTATGCTTTACTAACTTCTGCAAATTAGAGGTTCTTGGGTTAGGCAGCAAACTGTCTCAGACGGTTTAGTGCGACTCTTTCAAATCAACATTTTAGACATGCTGCTTGCCCTACGCAATTAATGCTGTGTTGAAGAAAGTGAGCACTCAACACACAGTATTGCTGGAGTTTTGGATGTGGGGAGGAGGAAGGAAATAAGGCTAGTAGAGTAGAGAATCACCAAGCTTTTTTTTTGGGGGGGGGGGGGGGGAACGCATAGCCTTATACCTGGCTCTGTTGGCAAAATACAGTCTCCATCAATAGATTTCTGGGGGGGAGAATTGCCTTCCCTTTTGACTAGAGCCATCTGTCACAGTTTCAGGGTAACTGCACCTGAAACGTCCCTGCGTGGTCCACACCAGGAGTGCCCAGTCAGGTCTCAGATCTCCAGCCATCACCTGTCTCTGGGCAAGGACCACTGTCCCACTCCCTTCTGACTGGGAAGTTTTAAGACAGCACATGATCTCCCAGGCAAGTCAGTCTGCCTACGGGCCAGCGCCTGAGCTGTGCTTTCGCTCAGAGGACAATGACAACGTTTTTACAGGGACCACACAGCTCTCTCAGCAAAGTACATTTACTGTAAGGACAAAAAAAGCAGAGAGAAAACATGTGAAAAGCAATAAAAGTTCCTATAAGCATGCTAGAACCTTGCCAGAGGAGGTCTACTAGCAGTATTATGGGGCCCTAGTAAGCCAAAATCTTTCCAACCCTTCCACAAGGGTTGGGACACCCCTTAGAGGTTACTGTTCATTTGCTGAATCAAAATGAAGGCCCTGAAGTTCAAGCTCAGGTTCTTATACCAAAAGTCCCTTCTCTGTTGAAGTCTCTGGAAAACCCAGTTTGGGCCCAATATATACAAACATCCTAGGGGGTGATGCATCTCTGGAGTTGTTTACAGTTCCCATGGTAATCACTACCCCCGCCCCCCCCGACACACCACAGTTTTTAGTTCCTGGAGGAGCAGGGTAACCTTCCACCATGGAAAACACAATCATACATAAACCATTCATAAATGTAATACAATGATCTCCAAAGATACTGCATGGGATTACAATATCTGTCAGAATATGTATGACCATATATAAGAATACCAAGTAAATCATGTCAGAGGACTATAGAGATAGAAATATTTTCTCACACAGGAAAAATACAAATAGGTGGCAAGCCAAAGTGTTTAGTGATATCACCTTCAAAAAGGATCCTGCAAGGTTTCCTTTCGCTATCTGAAGGGGAGTGGGGAGGATGAATTCCTGCAAGCCAGTGCTCTGATATCACAGAATGCGTCTGCATGAAGTGCGTCACTGATTAGCAGAAAATGTAAGGCAGCAAGTTGTGCTAGCAAGCACACATCGTAGGTCAAACTCCTGAGAGGCCTACAACCTTCCAAATAACTGCTTTAACAGTTTTCTTACAATGTGCAATTTCAGTGCATAGCCCATATTGGACTTGTAAAGCTAAGCAGTTTATATGGTTAGTAGTCTAACTAGCTCTATAACAGCACTGGTGATAACCCTAGAAGTTGACGTGAAATTTACAGTACAAAGGCCCAGCAAGGGTCAAAGTGTTGCAATTTTAGTTCTTTTGAGATTGGGAGACTGATTTAACTGAGGCAAAATCCATCTACTTTTGTGCATAGTGTAACCACCAGTCCTCACATTAAATATTTTAACAGATGTGTTCAAGCAGACCTGAAGAAGAGTTCTGTGTAAGCTCGACACTTGTGTGTCTCACCATCAGAAGTTGGTCCAATAAAAGATATTACCTCACCCATCTAGTCTGTCTTCCGATTCAGATATCTTATTTTAATTCTGCTAAAAGCAATTCGTGAATTATGCACTAGCATTTTTTTTTCCTTTCAGGCTAAGTCTTATTTCTAGAATAAAAATGTATAGTTTCTGGGAGATATCCAAAAGCCGACACTTCCTCCAAGGAGTTAAAAAAATTAAATATACATTTCTAACTGTAGCATTTTCCATATGTTCTAATATGTTCCTCTTTTCAGTATCGTCATTTTCATGTAATGTTTTCACTTGGGGGAGGAGTGGGGGTACCAAGCTGAATCCAGAGTTCAGGTAGATTCTTTGTTGTAGTAATGGCAGTAAATGTTTTGTGGCCATTTGAGGAAGCATTCATGGCCCTGTTCCAATGCTCACTTAATTTAATGGGAGTATTTCCACTGAATTCCTTGGGTGCTGTATCAGGAACTATTTACAAACGGACAGTCTGAATTGAAAATTTGAGCTACTGGCCTTTTGCTCGTAAAGTTGCACAGTGTTGGCAGCAAATAACCCAAGACAGACAACAGCCTGGTAACTTTAAAACAACTGAATCTGAACTTCATTGTGTTGAACTCTGAATTAGGAGTTGTATTCCAGAGGCTGAGGGGAAAAGATAGTAGTAAATTTAATAGGGTAGGTGTTTTAGGTGTTTAACCCTAAAAATGCCAAACCCTTATATTCTCATGCCCACTTCCGTCAGTTTTGTCTCTCCATAAGGAATCAGAAAGATAATTTCAGTCCTGATGCTGTTTAAGCTTTCAGTTGGTTGGGTTCCTCTCCCCCGCCCCCGCATATACTGTGTGTCTAAATGTCATTCTGTTGACTTTAAAGATTATCAGTGCAGAGCTTTTTCAAGTAGTATCCAAAAGACACTCAAGTATGAAGATTTTTGACACAGACATAATGGGTAATTCATTTTAGTAGACTGGGGTTTTTGTTAGAGTAAAAGGCAGAGTGATTTCCTTTGACAGAGAGCACTATGAAATTAAGATATATTGATGTTTTTGTTCTTGATTGTGTGTCTGATGAGTAAATCCAATCCAATGTTTGATCTTGCTAGAGAAGTAAGAGTATGAATTTGAAAAGTTGGTTCAAACGCAACTCTTCACCTTCTGAACAAATAAAGTCTGATCCCAGGAATACACAACACAACTAACTACAAAAGATAAGTAACCACTAGGTGACCTTTAAAAAGGTAAGAAATCAGAAAAGATTAACAGGAAGCACATTTTGAAGGTTATTACTGGATATACGTCAGTTCATTTGACTCATCCTACTAATCTAAAAACTTGTTGCTAGTGCCAATGTGAGATATATTTGAGTACATTTAATAAAATTAAACACACATAGCTGTGGTTGTATCAGCAGTTTAACTACATTAAACGATCTCTAGAAAGCTGATAAGGGTTGCATTGCCAAAGGACAATTCTATGGCCATAAATGAATCTTCAGAATGTTCTGAACAACACTCATCAACTGCAGCAAAGTAAAGTTAGAAAAACGGAGTTCAGTAAAGTAGGAAAGAGAAAACAAGCTCAGATCAATTACAGCTTCTCTAGATGTCTCAGACGCTTTTCTTGGCCATGGGAACATAATGTTTATGCAACGATATGTGCTTAGAAGCTACCCCATTGAATACGCACCTTATTGCATACATTGCGATTTACAAAGTCAGGCAATATAATATAACAGTGCTGTTGTTAAATGGGGATAAACAGAAAAAAGAGACATCTTTGCTTGAGCCCCAAGACTGAAAGGAAGAATGGTCCAGCGGTTAGGACACAAGTCTGCCAGCTGAGAGAGCCAGGTTCCATTCCATGCTCTGCCACAGGCCTCCTGTATGACCCTGGGCAAGTCACTCAGGATACATCTACACCGAGTATATCTGCACTGCAATTGGCAGGTGTGATTGCAGCATGAGTAGACATACTCAAGCTAGCTTTGATCTAATAGCAAGACCTGGGTACATAATTGAGTTCCTGCCACCCACACTGCCATAGCTTCACTGATACTGTTACTCAAGCTAGCATCTGCAATCTCACCTCCTGACTGCAGTGTAGACTTATCCTTATTAGTCTGTGCCTCAATTCCCCATGTCACCTTAGAGTTATTTGCAAGGAAAAATACACTGAGGCACTCATATTATAATAAGGGGGGCCATTTGAATACCTAAGAGAGATACGACTGAAACAAAAGTGGCAGTGAATCTTTGCAACAGAAACAAAACTAGAATGCACTTACAATTACATGATGTATCCTAAAAGATACAATGCTGCAGATGAGCCTGGACTGACTTATTTAAAAAAAAAACCGAACAAGACTGAATTGTTAATCGTAACATTACTTATACCATTTTGCACCTTTGAAGTAAGTGACAATCAAGAAACAGGACGTATATCACCATATTTTATGTACATAAGAAGAAACATAGTAGTGGATGGCTGATTAAATTGGATGCATGCCAGAGCGAAGAGGACAAAACTCTAGGTCAAAAGTTACTTGTTCAAATGCACTTTAAGTATTAAATTAACATTTGTCTTTGGCGGAACCCAATATCATTAAGCAGGCAATCTACAGATTAATACTGAGTGATTTAAAAAAATCATTGGTGGTATGGATTGTGTTATTTTGTAACATGCAAATTTTTGGGTTCAGCATGCAGCTTGCTTTTTATAACACTATAATACAAGCTATTAACTACATGGTGAGAAACCTCACTTTTCACTAATAATTTTCCTTCAAGGACACATTGTCTAAGGTAATCTTTTCCTCAGTAGTTATATTTTATGACACTTTTAAAATTAGATTTTCCACAAAAAGCTCCAGAAATTAGGTTTTGATCTAACCACATGCCTGTTTAGTAAGAACAGAGCAATATCAGCACAAGTCCTTTTTCACTTGTTTCTATAATGTATTGTGACTGCTGAAGTTTATAAATACATTAAGGATAAAGTCTCATAATTAGTATTAATCTAAACTGATTCATGTCTTCCCAGTAATTTAAAAATTCAACTTTAAACTTCATTAAAATCAGGCAACTTGATTTACATTTGTGCTTTACAGATCAAGAAGCCTTTATTTATCATGCTGAATAGAATGGAAAATACTTTCAACATTTAAAAGCTTTAAGTTTATACAGATGGCAGAATAATTCAGGAAGGTTGAAATAGATTAGGTCTGACTGACAATTTTAATCAGACCTCTTAACATCAAGGAAAGCTTTAATTTAAAATGCCACTTCTCAGAAGTGAAATTTCATCAGAAAAACGCTACTTTCCTGTCAGACAGCAAATGACTTTTATCAACTACTGTGCATGGAGCTTTAAAATGAGACATTAATTTGAAAAATAAAAATGTAAAACTAAACATGATATGGAACACACACTGCAAATGAGGAATTCAAATTAGATCTCCAGAAACATGAAAAATGTGTTGTACAAGAGGTCTAGGTTTCAAGAAAGAAAATATGATCAAGCACTGTGAAATCCTGGGGAACACATGCAGAATACAAATTGCAGTCACCCAAATATACAGAAGGCAGCCTTGTAAAATACACATTTATGTCCAAACAACAAAATGGAGACCTTAAGCATTAGTTAGTGGGGAGCAAGTGTCCTTGTAATCAATTATTTCTTTGTTTAATCGGTAACCTTCTATCTAGAAGTATGCTCTTTAAGCAAATTTTATGAATTGTATCAAAGATAGCTATTGATCATTTTGAACTTTTCAATTAGAAAAACATTGTTAAATACACATTTTGTGTTTTCTATTACTGAGAAATATGACAGCATTTAAGATGAAAATTGCGTGAAGCTGGCTAAATCAATATAGTTAAATGTTTCTTACTATGTAGGTTGCATTACTATTAATTGAAGCACCATTTACTAGAATTAAGCCTATAATTTCTGGCAGCTTTAAATGATTAAGCTGTTCACTATCACAAACAGATGCAAGACAGCATCACGGATAATTTCTAGATGGCTGGCTAACAACATAAGATCCTGCACTTTATATTGCAAAGAGCAAGCAAGATACAGAAATATCTTAGGTGGGTGGGATTTGAAGGACAAAATTCATAGTGGGGTCAGTAAGAGTAGTGACTAAAATACTATATAATGCCATTAACTCTACAAAACAGCAGTTTACAATGTAGCATATTGCAAATTCTAGAAACAGAGTTTCACATCTATCAATATTTCTATGAATACATAGATATTTTAAAAGGCGATTAGCCATATTAAAACACATGGTTGACTTGTGCTCAGTTTACCAAGCAATCTGGATCACTCTGAGTCAGTGACTTGTATTCTTCACTATTTACCACTCCCCCACTTTTTGGGTCACCTGCAAAACTTTAACAGTGATGATTTTATGTTTTCTTTCAGGTAATTGATAAAAATGTTAAATAGCATAGGACCCCAAATAGATCCCTGGGGGACCCCACTACAAATGCTCAATGATGATTCCAAAAAGCACGATAGGATCTATCCATAAAACCATGTTGATTAGCATTAACTATATTATCCGCCTTTATTTCTGGTGTTTAATCGAGTCCCACATCAGCTGCTCCATTATTTTGCTATAATTACCTGGGTCATCCTATTTACCCTTTTAAATATTGGAACATTAGCTTTCTTCCAGTCTTCTGGAACTTCCCCAGTATTCCAAGACATATTGAAAGTCAGCATTAACAGCCCAGCAAGCTCTTCAGCCAGCTCTTTTAAAGTTATTGGATTCAAGTCATCAGGACCTGCTGATCTAAAAATGTCGAACTTCAATTGCTGCTGTTTAATACTCTCCCAAGATACTAGAGGAATAGCAAGTGTTATCATATATGACATGACCACATCTGTTTTTCCCCCAAATACAGAAGAGAAATATTTATTGAGCACTTCTGCCTTTGATGCATTATTATTGATAATTCCACTATTTCCATACAGTAATGGACAATACCATTGTCAAGGTTCTTTTTGTCCCCAATACATTTTTTTAAAACTCCTGCTTATTGTCCTTAACTCTGATGGCCATATATTTCTCCTTGTGTCCCTTGCTTCCTTTATCAATTTTCTACCTTTCCTATCTTCTGATCTGTATTTATTACTATCAGCTTCTCTTTTCTTCCATTTGTTAGGACATTCAAGATAATTTTCTTCTGGGTTATCATTACTCTTGAACAGGTAATGCCAGTCCCACTCCCCTTTTGCCCACTCAATCCATCCTAAATACATTATAAACAGTGATTTTAACATTCAGTCATGTGAATCATGGTTTCATACCAACTAGAGCTAACTTTTGCTCATAAATGAGCAATTACAGTTCCTCTTGTTTGTTACCAGGCTCCTAGCATTGGTATATGGGCAATGAAATAATTTCTTCATTTCATGTCCTTCGGATCCTCAATTAATTTTGTTCTCAACATTTAAATTGTGCTAAATGAGTGCTCTTATCTTCCCTCTTTTTACCCTTCCCTTTATGTTATTAGTTTAATGCTCTCCTGACTCGAACAAGCCTGTTCCCAAACAGATTAGTTCCCTTTCTACTGAGGTGGAGACCATCCAAACTGTACAGCCCTCTCTTCCTAGGGAAAGTGAACCAATGTTCCACAAAACCAAAACTCTGCACCCTACCCCACTTACCTAGTTAGCAGTACACTTCCAGATTCTTCTGCCTTCTTTCACTCATGGGACAAGAAGGATCTCCAAGAAGATCACGTAGACCTTCTTCTTCAGCATACTTCCGAGTTCCCTGAAGTGATCTATTATCTGAGAGATATCCTGTAATGCAGTGTCAATGTTGATATGAATCATCACCAATGGATCCTTGTCCATCAACTTCAGAAGCCAATCCAATTTCAGAGCTACTTCTCAGGTCATGGCTCCAGACAAACAGCACACCATCCTGTTGTCCACATCTCCCTTGCAGAATGTTTTCAACTCTTCTGAATATTGAATCCCTAAGAAGGATCATCTGTCTTCCTTGGACGGTTGGAGAACTCTTTGTGGGAAAGCTTGATTTTCTTACAAGTTGAAGCAAGCTGCCATCCACAGGTGTGCCCCATACATCTCTCTATTCCTTTGGATTAAGAGACGTCTCTTTAACAGTTTCCACATCAAGTATCCGGTATCGATTGGAAACTTCTAGCAGTGTGGAATTCTTCCTGATCCTCTTCTCTCTGGTGGCCACAGCCTGCCTATCCTCATCTGTCTCCAGCCACGTGGAATGCAACTGTGACCTCTTGCCTCTGATGGTTACAAACTACCAAGCCTCTTTTCTTACCTCCTCTCTCTCTCAAACTGCTTGTCTGTAGTCTCTTTATAGTTCATAGATGTTAAAGTATGGTATTATGTCTTGAGGTACAGGAAAGGCACGCTATGGCATCCAGCAAACAAATGAACATGTTTACTGGTTCTTTTTGAGCTAGTATCTGAAAATTGCTGTAATTTAGGAAGTTAATGGTCTGATTTTTCTTTTTTTAAATACAAGTCTACATCATAAAAACACTGTTGCAATTGATATTAGATTCCTGGTGCTAGTCCTTGGCCTCATTAAATGGACAGAGTATCCTGCCAGAACACAGGCACAGAAATTGGCAGAGACAGGGTCCCTCTCTAGAACATAGTTAAGGCATAGAGTGAAAGGGCAGTATGGAAAAATAATTAGTGTCACTTCCCATGCTATACTTTTTTTTCCCCTGAGGACAACAGACTTCCATCTCCAATACTGTGAGCCTGGCACCTTTCACAAACACTAATTCACTTTCAAAAAAGTCAACTCGTCCTTGCTTTTATCTGTCCTTTTACACACATTAAATGATGCTAAGATTAGAATTCTAAAGAAATAACTTGGCTATCTGCTACATCACTGCACGATTATTTTAAAATGCAAATTCAACTCAAAACTATTTCGCTAACATGAATCATCTGAAAAATGACAACGTGTAGCCACTTCTGACCAAGACTAACTTTTGTCTTTCTTTAACTAGAACACCTGTGAGTTTTCTTTTGCTTTCCTTAAAATCCTTTAGTAACCAAAATCTAACCAAGTTGTAAATTGTATTCAAATTGTTTAGAAATTAACTGAATTTGACAAGTGATTATTTAGACACTTTATACAGTAAATACAGCTTTGTTTTAAGCAGGAATTCAACTCCTACCATATCTCTCCCTTATTAAAATTCCTTCTTCAGTGATAGGTGATCTGGTAGGACAGGTTACTAAAGTACAATCAGAACCTTGTGACACTCAGGTAGGTAACTCACTCAAGTAATTCCAAAAAAGCATTTCACCTACTACTCTGATTTACTAGTCTTCTGCTCAGTGGTTTGAGCATTGGCCTGCTAAACCCAGGGTTGTGAGTTCAATCCTTGAGGGGGCCATTTAGGGATCTGGGGCAAAAATTGGGGATTGGTCCTGCTTTGAGCAGGGGGTTGGACTAGATGACCTCCTAAGGTCCCTTCCAATCCTGATATTCTATGACTTCTATATTGGACATTTTGTAAGCATTAGCATCAAGCTTCAGCCCAGGGCTGCAAAGCTCTTTCCTGTTGTAACATCCCAAGATTTGAAAGGGGACCAGACTGGTGCTGCCATACAGAGATCACAAATCAGATTAAAGAAATTTAACTGGAGACTGTGGTCTAAATGAGGAATGTGCATTTCCCCAACAGAAATTACTGGAATTCCATTACATAAGGGGGTGGGGGGAAACATAACTGGACTGCTTTCTCAGTCAGAGCAGAACAAGAGCATAGACCAGGCATCGGCAACCTTTGGCCTGGCGAGCCAGGCCTGTTTGTTTACTTGCCGCGTCCACAGGTTCTGCCGATAGCGGCTCCCACTGGGATAGTGTTGCTGTCCCAGGCCAATGGGGACTGTGGGAAAGCGGCAGCCAGGACATCCCTCAGCCCACACCACCCGGGGGCTTACCCTGGCGAGCCGTGTGCCAAAGGTTGCCGATCCTGTCATAGAGGAATGAGGCTTGAAGAAGACTGCTCATGTTTACTAGGTTATTTATGTGTGGGCAAAATTGAGCTTGAACCTCCAAAACAACCAACCACTACCACTCATCAAACTCTATTCCACAACTTTTTTAAAAAAATTAAAGTTTCCAGGGCAGCACTCAGTCCTTCCTCTCACATTCCCCTTACAAGGTAAGTCAGAAGCAATAGGGATAGAATTGATACTTTAAGGTCCAATCTGTGAGTGTCTCTTCCTCATGATTTGACTTCAAGACGCCAACTGTAAATCCTGTGTACAAACTATGGGGCAGATCCTCAGCCCTAGCTAAGTCCCTTATGTGCTGCTCCACTTCTATACTATCTCTCTCCCTTCCCCTATTTAGGGGGAAATATTGGTCTAGCAACCCTGGGTTCCTAGGGGCCTATTCCAGCCGGTATAAACTAGAACAGCTTCCTTATTGCACAAGGGAGGAAGGTAGTTTAGAGACATTTAGCACCCCACTGTGCCCAGCATGAGCATGCTTATCCCATTCATTTAAGTGGGAGTTCTGCACACATCTAAGGGTAAAAGTAGGCCTTAAGAGCGCAATTTGGCTAAGTGGTAATATGCAATAAATTCAATTTGGCAATGTGGTATTTTATACAAAACACTGGGGGTGGGGGCAAACACCAACAACAGAGGGGAAAGAGCTAAAAGGGGTGTTGCTGACAGAAGTGAGCTGAATTTAAAATGGGAAGAGTTAGGCTATATATCTGGGAAAACTTTTCCTGACAATGAGAGCTATTTGTCTGTGGAACAGTCTGCAAAGAACAGTGATGGAAACCCCATTGTTTTGAGTATTTGTAATCAGATTTGACAAGGCACCAGCAAATGTACAAAATAAAACTGTCTCCCTTTAGCAGAGATGGACTGGATGACCTAATGAGTCTTTCCATCTCTAACTTGTACACAGTGATAGCCTAGTTATGAACCCCAAATAAATTTGCAATGAACCAGAATGGCACATGTCCAATTAGTATGTGAGAAGTACAGAGTGACATTTACTACCATTAAACTGTGACGTGCATAGACAACATAAAAATATACGACCCAAAAAACATAAGACCACCATTTAGTCTCCACCTACATGTGCTCAGAAATCAATGTTCCTTTACTCAAGTCCTCCTTATACAGTGAACATTCCTTCTGATTTGTACAGTAGGTTGCTTACATTTATAATCTCTGTAGGAGATAAAGGATTATAGTGTGTGAGACGAAAGGAGGAGGAAGGAGGATTATAATAAAACAATGCTTGAGGGCTAAAAAGAGTGTACTAGGGGGAAATTGCTTTGTATGGTTAATTATGTAATATTGATTTTTTAATACACGTGTTATTACCCTGTCACTACACCAATGCACAGTTAGCTTGAAAATCTCTTCTTAGTATCACTGTATGTTGTTACTAACACCCCCTCTCCACCTCCAAACTATTATAATCATCAGTGCTTAACTTTTTAAATTGCATTACATCTGTCTCAAAACCCCAGGCACAATCATAAGCAATTCCAAAGCATGGAGTGCTCAAAATAGACTGAATTTAAACATGCAGTTTAAAGTCATAATAAAATAGGTGTGTGTTTCACAATACTTCTTTTCTATTATACTGCTGAGCCTTAGCATCGCAGCTTCTGCTTTTATTGCACTTTATCCAAGCCATTTGTGAATAATCTAGTCTAGCAGTCAACATTGCGGCATGCTTGCATGTACGAGCCATTTTGGAATACATTTATTCAGACACTGCTCTCTATCTGCTCTACAATATTTTCAGGACTGCTAAGATGAAGTGAAAAAATGATGTCTTGTGAAAGATCTCATTTCTTCGTCATGAAAACTAGGAGTTGTTTCAAATGGGAAGAATTCCATAAGAAAAATGCAGTTATATAGGAATTTAAGTTTTCCATCCAGTTTAACAAGTTACAGATTGATTATTGTATCTGGCAAGCATAAACTGCATAAGAAAGTGAAAAAACACATTTTTTTATGAGAACATTTGATTGGCGTTTATAGTGTACATAGCTGATTTGAATTAACAAAAAGGCAGCAAATGTTTTTAAAATCTTGCCACTTCTAGAGGCGGTCTGAAACAGATTAAATCCTTCATCCATAAGACATACACAGCTTCCTCCCACTATAAAGAGGAAGAAAACCTCTCCCATACTGTTTCTACAGCAGCAGCAGGTTCCCAGCACTTGGGATGGATTTTCAGGCCTTGTTCATAATCAGACAGAGCACAGCACTGAATGGTATTCTCTTCAAAGCTGCCAAATGCCATTTCTTAAATATTTCAGGAAAAAAAGACATTAGTGAGTGACTCTGAAAATTATTAACACCACAGAACTTTCAGCTCCCAATAGTCTGGCCTTGGAACTGAACCCAAGTCTCTCAAATAGCAGTGCAGAGAAATACTGATTTATGGTTAAAGCTTTAGAAGTTAATAACCACCACATCTTAAGGACAATGTGCCTTTATATTTCATCATGTAAAACCTATGTCCTCTGATCCTCTTGTTTATAACTCCACCTTGGAATCCTGAATCAAAAACTTACTTTAAAAAAAAAAATCTTCCATCATTCAGACATACTTGTCAATGTAGGTTTGTTTATGAATATTACACTGCAAACCTTGACTTAGAATGAGAGAGCAATGAAGGAACATCATTCCAGAAGAAAAACACAGTGCATGCACTTTGTAAGACATCTAAAGATTAAATAAGTGTTGGGACTATCAATTTCCAGAGGATAGCTAAGTGAAATTGTAAACACCACAATGTGAAACTCAATAGAGAACCAGTGAAATCCATTCTGATTTACACAGTTAGACGATATTTTGCAAACTGTGATTATGCTGCATCGGTTATAGAACATGACCATCATGAAACATTTAAATCCTAGTGTTTAAACATAATTTAGTGATTTGTGTTCCACTGAACCCTTGAAAGTCAGATTACTTAATTCAATTAGCACAAAAGCAGGAAGGCAATAGAAGCCAAAGTGTAATTTTTCATATCAGCACAATTTCTGGTAGAATTTTAAACACTGGATTTCAGAATTACTATTTTATCATCACATTATAGAGATAAATATTTCAGCTACAGAGGATCATAGTTACTTTTTAGAAAAAAAATCTGTAATCTGGATTCTATATAATTTCTCATAGATAATATAAACTAAAGTAAGTTTTCACATACCAGTTGTGAACCATTAGCTTCTGTACAGCCAGTAGGGCATTATAGCGAACTTGCTGGTCTTCATGATGCATGTGGTTCATTACTAGCTGTTTACCACCAAGCTGCTCAATCACTCTGAAAAAGACACACATTTTAGAATATCTTGCAATTACTTCAACCTCTGCCTGCTAACGATCAGATAATCCTAACTGCTTAGTACCAAGTGATTCAAACAGCAGGTTTATGAGTCAAAGTGAATGGTAAATGCCATCAATTTTCTAGGGAATCCATCTCATTTCATATTCACTGCATATGTGATGATTCCCTGTATTTCTAACCATGCATGTATACAAACTCATTGCTTCTTCTTAAATAAGAAAGTCTTCTATATATAAAGTACTACTACAAAAATCCCAAACACCAGGGGGAAAAAGGCAAAACTAATCCTAAACTGATCTCTGAAGGGATACTGCTGAGTACTGGAACAAGGCTACAAGGTCAACTCTCATCACAATCCGATTCTATAACCAATTTTGGTCCCGACCCCCAGCAATTACCAACCCAAAGGGAAGCTCCCAACACAAGAGTGTGCAAACTCCCAGGAGCCTCTCACGCGTGTACATTCTAATTCATTAGCATTCCCTGTTCAGACTTAATATCCTGTCCATGATGCCCCATCATCAAAATGGAGGTGGATACAATTCCCCCAGCCCACCTGGAGAGAATCCTGAACTCCCTTCAGTTTTATGGGACTCATTCTCACACATCTCACCTGCCAAAACTGAAAAATCCCTCCTTCATGAGGGATCCATCTAACTCACCCCAAAGAAGGGATGCCATCCATCCTTGCCCTCCCCATTTCCACCTCCCGCTGCTGCTGCTCAGTCCCAGAAACTCAAGCAGCGTGGCCAAGAGAATGAAGTGAGCCAAACTCCTTGCTGACCTTGTGAGGCTCTCTCCATCACTGAAAGTCAGTATCGCAATGAAATGCCATGCCAAAAGTTCTCCATAAATGAATCTCAAACCCACAAACCCCCTCCCCACCCCCGATAGTATCCACAAATCCAAAACCATTCCCCACAGCAACATGCTTCTAATCCCCACAGCAACATGCTTCTAATCCCCACAGCAACATGCTTGCCACAAGAAGTGGCCCTCTCCCTATTAACCTTCCATTTGAAAGCATGCCACTACTTCTAATCACAAGTGGGCGGGAAGACCCATTATAAAAAGCGGAGAGGGGAAGTCACTGCCGCTCAGACAAAATCCCTGGCTGGTAGTTCAGTTTTTCCCCCTATGCCTCCCCAAAAGAGGTCATTTTACATACTGCAGCAACAGCATTAAAGATCAAAAATAAAATACACCAGTTTTCAGGGAGTACGGTTTTTTATTTGATCTTCTATTGCTTTAAAACACAAACATACTTATTGTGGTGTCAAAATACTGATTACTTTGGAACAATAGCCTGTGTTGTTGTCAGGACAGCCAACATCCATGAACTGTGCAATAAATACCAATCTAGGTGGCCTCTTATGTTGTAGGAAGTATTTTTGAACCTACAGTAAATAACTGCAGCATTCCTAGCACTTTCACTCCTGCTACCTGAAGTTAAGACTGCTAAAGCCTTTGGCGTTTTGGCGGTTCTGGAATATAAGAAAAGCTAGGATGGCTTGCCAAGGGGCTGACAGAGCCTTTTACTACAGGTTCTCTGAATGATGCTAAAAAACATTATGGTTTCTCATCTTGCCCTTCTTTGTGCTAGATGATATACATATAAGGTGCTAATGGACAAGGTGGGTGAGGCAATATCTTTTATTGGACCAACTTCTGTTGGTGAGTGACAAGCTTTCGAGCTTACACAAAGCTCTTCTTCAGGTCTGGGCTTGAAGAAGAGCTTGCGTAAGCTTGAAAGCTTGTCTCTCTCACCAACAGAAGTTGGTCCAATAAAAGATATTGACTCACCCACCTTGTCCCTAATATTCTGGGACCAATCCACCTACAACAAACACTCATACAAAAGAGTCCCCGGTATTTGAGAGATCAATAGTGGGCCTTTGCTAGAAATCATGGCAGTGCTTTGTGCATATACAAGATGAGAAAAAATTATGTATCAAATCTGAGGGTTGAGCAATATCGATTTCTGCTGGAATGCATCAACTGTATTGCTTATTTCCATGGATTGACAGATTCAAGGTGCTTAACGTCCAGACCATTTATTTTTTACAAGTCTTATGGGACAAATTTTGAAAACCTGTTTAACATGAAATCTTATTACTTTTCTTGTATCTCTGAGAGACTAGGGGTGTGTGCATTTAAATAACAGACAAAATGGAGCAGACCCTTATGGTATTTTCCATTTGAAAAATGTAAACAGTAATCTAGGCCTTAATGCTGCCAGTTTTCATTTACCAAGATATTTTGCTCTAGCATTTTAGTTCTGCACTAATTTTTAGAAACAGCAATAAACATTTGTTCAAAAATCAGTGATCCGAAATCATCAACATTTGTCATGTGCCATCATTTTATATGTGGATAATTAAGCTGGTACTGGTCACTGCACAAGACTGCCAATTGAAAATGATCTCGAAAATGTTACATCTGCGTATTGTAGTTTAATATTTCTTTAATGTACTTTAAAACTGTGTAATGAGCAACAAGTAATTTTATTAGCCACAGATGGTGTACTGTAATTATCTAATGTTTTAAAGTAGTCTGCATTGCTTTAGACCTCTGGCAAGAGGGGTCTAACAGGGCATCGTCTTGTTCAATATTAATTGGAGCTAACTGTTTGGAGAAGCAGGGTCTTTCATATTTTGATGATACCCAACTCAGTGTCTCCCTTTCATCATTATTTGAATGACGACAGTAGCACTCTGTATGTCCACCCTGTAATCAAACACCCGCAGCTGGCCCGGGTCAGCTGACTTGGGCACGGGGCTATAAAATTGCTGTGTAGAAACTTGGGCTGGAGCCTGGGCTCTGGGACTATCCCCCATTTTGGAATCCCAGAGCCTGGGCTCCAGCCCAAGCCAAAACATCTGCATTGCAATTTTACTGCCCCGTAGCACAACCCCCATGAGCCAAGTCAGCTGACACAGGTCAGCTGCAGGTATTTGATTACAGTGTAGACCTATGAGGCCCCAATCAGGGCCCCATTGAATCACATGGTATACAAACATGTAGCAAGAGAGTCTCTTCTCCCCAGAAAATGTAAAAACCATTCAGATTTAGTAACTCCTAATGTGTGACATAGAATGGCATATAGAAGGAAAAACTGGACATGACATTTAACTCAAATAAGATGAAAATATTTCATGGACTTTAACACACATCAAAGGCATGCAGTTCACTTGCTCCAAAATGGTTTGTTGCACCTTCTAAGTCCTATTGGATCCATAAACTACATGCTTGAACACAACAGAAGTAGCCAGTAGCACCCATAATCTGCAGCGCGCAGAGACTAAAGTCATTCCTTTCTATTACACACCTCACAAAAGTCATCCACACCTCTGTCACTTCTACACTAATTTCTGGGCCAACACTCTAGTTTTATGCCAGTACAACCTGGTACTTGCAGTCCTCATGCTAGTATATGTAAACACATACAGTATATGTAAACACATTCCAAGCCACATTCCAAAGCTTTGATCCCACAAGCTTCTCTGTGCAGGTAATCATCACTGAAGTCAATGGGACTCCTTACAGGTGTAAGATTTGCCTATGTGGAGCAGCTAGTCGTATTGGGGCTTCAGAAAGGCACATTTCTACAGCTGCTGTATATTCACAGATGTGGATTTAAGTGTGTAAATATATAAAGTCACTTAAGCATGCATATCTCATGCTCATATCTCATTCTGTCACTCACCCAATCAGCATTTTCCTCACCAAATCCAGGAATTCAGTCTAGCTTTCCCCAGCCCAATTTCTAGTCCCAGTCCTCTTGTAGAATCCCAATCTCTCTGCCATCCACTGAACTCCAATGCCCCATTTCCCTTCTACACCAGCCCACAGAACCACTCCCCTAACAACCAGATTCACTGGCTTGCAAAATGACAGTAGCTACTCTCAACTAACCGACATTCCCAATAAGTGTTCCAATCAAACCAACAGAAACCTCTCTCCCTGGACACTCCAGTATCTCAAAAATAAATAATGTATTCCCCTTCTCTCCCCATGCCTCATTCTCTCTTCCAAGCCTCACAAAAACAATGAAGGAAAGGAAATATCTACTCATACTATACGCTGGAGAGGCAGAGTCTACATAGTTATTTAAAATTCAGCATTGTCATCTGTCAATTGTTCCTCCCAAAATCTCCTCAGCACTTTAGCATATAACATGAATGGCCAGTTTATTAAGGAGGTACATTTATATTTTTATTGCATATTGCTCTCACATGCCTTAGAAAAACAATTAAGAGCAATATCCTGTGAAAGGATTAGTGATGCCCACATATCTTTTGCATATTAACTTGTAGTATGCTACTGTACCTTGCATGAGTACTTTGTATTACTGTGATTACCCTATTTATACTTGAACAACATTAACTGTTAAAAGTATTTGTGCTGCTCATCAATTACAAATTATTTAAGTTAGGCAACAACAAAATATGGCATTATTGTGGGACTTCATCACCTTTACTTTCTAACTTGGCCATAACAGTACATGGAACTCCAAGGAACATTATGTAGAATGTTATTTTACACAATTTTAAGATACTTTGTACAAAGTTAATGCTTTCCAAGACGTACCACTGTTATATGTCAAAGTCCTCAACATGAATACTAAACATTCTTAATAGCACAGGAGGTTCCTAAAAGCTTTATTCCTGCTTGAGGCCTCCTCCCACCTTCACAAGAGAAAAAGCAATACACAAAACAGTGTTGTGAAATAGAATGTGAGCAAGCTATTGGTTGTAAGGCTTTAACTTTTAGAATATACTGAATAGTGAAAAAGTGGTGAAAAGAGGATGCACCCCTCTCCCATTTCAAAAAGAAAAATTAAAATTCTCTCGTTGCAAATAATGCTGAGTATTCCAGGTGACAAACAGTACAGTGGAGCAACATTGGGGCTGAGAATTTAAAGTCAAGAAATCCAGTATTATCGTTCCTAAATCAAGTGCAACTTGGCCTACTTGTACATATGCAATATTTTGTATTACTATGCCTAGTGTTAGGTGTATGCCTTAATACAGAAGTACAAGCTCTAAAAGCAACAGCTACAGTAGGCAACCCAACTTCAAATAGTTTCCTTCTCAAATCTATAACCACCTCAGGTGCTTGTTTTAATCTCGCCTCCTCTTCTTCTGCTTTTCTCCCGCAAAGCTGGATAAAGGAAACCAACTAGCTGACAAGTCACAAGCACCCTGTACTGGGAGTGAATGACTTTCACTGTGAAATAAGGAGCTGAGCAGTAGGGTGAGCAAAGAGAAAGAAGCTTGAATTCATGCAATCCATTGTCAGTTGAAAAGCAAGAAGCTGGCATAAGTTAAGTAGAATTCAGCTGTGGAGCAAGGAAGATTATGCCAGCAGAAGGCATTAACATGTACCACACTGCATGTACAAGACCAGGCTGAGGTCAGAGAGCTATTGCTCAAGATGTTCTCTGACCTTAGGAATTAAAGAATAGGGTGCTCCATGTGTTGTTCTTCCTACAATAACCACGTTGACAGATCTCAGCTAAGTCACGAGTGTATACCTTACACAATGACACTCACAGTGAATTCTTTAAACACCCAAAGAGTTGGGAACCTCTTCCCAGCTGAGACCTGCCTCTTCCATCTCTTGCCAGAGGAAGGTGTACAGGAGAATATGGGGTTCCCTAAAATGCCCCCTAACAGATAGTCTAATACAAAGGCATGCTCAGTGTCTAACTATATAAAAAACTAATAAATTGGGTTACATGCAAATACTTCTAAATATATGGTCATATCCTTTGGTGGTATAAATCAGTATAGTTCCATTGATTTGAATGGAGCTACACCACTTATACTAGCTGAGGATCTGGTCCATAATTTCTAAAATGGTACATACCTTGAACTTTCCTTAGGGCTAGTCTACATTTACCGGCTGGATCGGAGGCGTCGGATTGATCTTCTGGGTTCGATTTATCGCGTCTTGTCTAGACGCGATAAATCGAACCAGGAAGTGCTCCCCCGTTGACGCTGGTAATCCAGCTCGCCGCGAGGCGTAAGCGCTGTCGACGGGGGAGCCTGCGCGCCGCATGTGGACCACAGGTAAGTTCGAACTAAGAGACTTCAACTACGTTATTAACGTAGCTGAAGTTGCGTATCTTAGTTCAACAGGGGGGGTTAGTGTAGACCAGCCCTTGAACTGACATAGTGTTCTGAAATAACCGAACCAAAAGAATAAAAACAGATGTTTAGTCTAATGAACATTGCTCTTAGACAAACAAGAGAAGGGATTATCAATAGCCAGGATGGTAATTCTAGCTCTCTACTGAATGCAACTAATAAACTGAAGAACTTTTAGCTTTTACATATTTAAGCTCTACCGTCTTTACAAGCTTCAAGTTCTAAGGACAAGTTTCAAACAACTAAAATTTTTTCAAAACAATGGAATTCTTCTATTTTCTGAACCAGTGAACAGCCTCCAGTGTCACAGGATTCACGGAGAATGAAAATTGCCAATATGATTCCCACATCTAGATGCAAATTTGATAACTTCATACCGAAATCCAAGTGTAACATGGAAAGAAATGGACCATTAAGTGTAACTGAAAACATTGCTTTAAAAGATTGTGATCCTTGGAGATAATGTACTTAAGTCATATTGAATAAGGATTTAATTGGTTATCCCATATGTGCCTTACAAGGAACAAGCTGTAGAAGCGACAAAGAGTCCTGTGGCACCTTATAGACTAACAGACGTATTGGAGCATAAGCTTTCGTGGATGAATACCCACTTCTTCAGATGCATGCATCTGCATATGCTCCAATACGTCTGTTAGTCTATAAGGTGCCACAGGACTCTGTCGCTTCTACAGATCCAGACTAACATGGCTACCCCTCTGATAAGGAACAAGCTGTTATTCCTGTTTTAAAAACCTGAGCAAGGTGTGACTTTTTAGTTCTTATTTTGTGAGAGAGTTGGCCTGTTTAGATTTTTGTACCTAGAAGACATGACTGTACTTGTAGCATTCATAAGTTAATATGTAAGAAAAAATATTAATGTGATTTTTTTCATTTTTGAACTGGCTGGAATGACAGTTATTTTCCTGCACCCTTTCACTTTGAAGTTTGAAGCTCTGCTGAAAAAGTCAAAAGGACACAGCTATGGTGAGCAGGGTGGTGGTAACAACGTGGAGTGCTCCTGTAATATTTCAGCAGTGGATTTGTGCATGCAATTTGGTTTTGGATTATGGAAAAAGTGTAATAACATATTCCTGTTTTAAACCCCAGCCTAGGAGTATAACATACTGACCACATCCTCTTGTCTCTGTTAGCTAAGCGAGGCCAGCCTGAGATGAGGCAGTAGTGCCTTCCTTTGTCTGTCTTAAAACTATAAATGCTGATGCTTGTCACTAATAAAGTTGCCACATGCCTCCACAGCTGTTAGCTGCGGAGGAGTTGTGTGCCCTTTGATCAAAGCTTCTCGGCCTCAGTGTGTTTCTTACATGGCCTCTGACAGCATGTGAGCTGCAAGTCTGACTCCGCATTACCCAGGTGTTGGGACGGTGAGTAGGACAAGCTGATTTTTACCTAACATCTATTTTCAGGCAACATTATGGATTGTCATCTCTTCCTGAACTATCCACAGAAGTTTAAATTTCTTTCAGCTCACAAGTAAGCTAATCAACAAACTGCAACAAAGCTAATCAACACATATTGGTCTGCTGGCCACATCTGAACAACATACTTGATTTGTTCTTACACTTTAAGAACATCTGCAGTTCCAGTAGGTAAAATAAGATTACAGAGGCTGTCAATCCTTCATACTTCACAAGTTCCCTTCCCACAAGTACACAGTGAAATCAGTTACTAAAGTTTTAATGAGGCTTTCTGCATTGTCAGTCAGGGACAGTGCACCAATCTAAATGCACCAGTAGTCTGTGCCAAGAATCATCTCTTACAAGACTAGAAATGTTTCCATTTTTCTCATTTAAGCCTCGTCGGGAAACCAGTAACAGCTCATAATTTCTTCACAGGGGAAATTTTTTTTTAAATGACTTGTATAGCTAAGTATGACTGGAAGAAATGAGAGCTGCAAAAACTGCATCAAGGTCTCTGAGACAGAGGCCACAAGTGCCTCAGATCAGGATAAGCAGAAGTGACTAAACAGTGACTAAACTAATATTACATGAACAGGGGTATAATATGGTGTGACAGGATGGACGAGGCCCAGATGTCCCTGCTGGAGGCCTCTGGGTCCTGCCACACCCCATCCAAAAGAGTGAGCAGAAGAGAAATCCTCCAAGCAGCCTAGAGTGGTTGCAGGGAAGTAGCCAATGAGAGAAGCTGCAGAGAGCAGCCAATCCGGGCCATATAAAAGGAGCTGCAGAACACAGCAGTAGTCAGTTGCTGCCTAGAGCTAGAAGAGAGAGGACTGTTATTGGCTGGCTGAAAGAACAGCAGGACCATGGAGAGCTCAGTGGGGGCAGGGACCGGGAGAGCAAAGAAGGAGCTCCTGGTTGGCTGCTGAAACTGATCCTAAAACAGTTGCTGACAGGGACCAGGGGAAACAAAGAAGGAGCTCCTGGCTGGCATCTGTGACTGAGCCCAAAGAGGGCCACAAGAAGACAATGTCTCCAGAGAGGAGGCCCAGGGGATATGGCCCACACCAGGGCCGGGATAAGTTAAAATCTGCATAAACTGGAAAGGGTTTGTTCTGTTTCACATATAGGACACTGTGTGAGACTTGGCCGGAAGGCTGAGTTACTGAAAAGCTGCCTGAGAAGCCACTGAAAGGAGTCACCATAAACTGAAAGACTGCAGACACGCCTGACCAGAAAGCAGACCAGAAGGGTGTGCTCACAAAAAATGGGTGCCACGACCCCTTACATATGGTCTTTTTTAAAAAGCCTCTCTGATAGCACATACCTTGTAACCCTGGGGACATCTCAATCTTACCGCCCAAGAGATTGCAATACTCTGAACCTGACCCTGCAGAAATGTCTCACTTTTCAAGTGACAGGGTTGTAGCTTTCATAGAATTCGTTGCTGACAGACCATTGTATCATTTGGATTTGTTTGCCTAATATATAGAACAGTAGTTTGTCTGCCTTCATACTCTGTCAAGGATATTATATGTTTCAGGTAAGGTATTTAGTATTTCTGCATATTTAAATGTGTATGTATTTTCTATTGGTACTTTTTACATGAAGTATGGTATCAGAACACAGTAGTTTCATTTATCACAGAAATCACCAGCAATATTTTATGAGAAACAAATCTTAGCTCAAAAGGAACAAAATGGTTTTATCACAAGAAACTGAAGGATTTGTTACTAAAGATTGTCCAGGACTATTGCAAGACCAATACTCTGGTGTTTATAATGAAATTCTGATAAACACTTTAAATATACAGCAAGTCTGTGACTGAAGTGATTATAATAGCTACTAAATGCCTGAAAAATTTTCAAGAGCCCTTCAGATATATTTTCTTCACTAATTAAAAGCCCCAAAAAACAAATTAGTTTTTTGTTGACAGGATCAAACAGCTATTTAATATTCCCAATAACCTATTTCATAATTATGTTGGGGGAAGTTGCAGCACTTGTTGTACAATTATAGTGTTTATCAGGTTAAGTGGATACTCCGCCACCTTGCCAGTAAGCATTATGAGACACAAAGCAAAGAAAGCTTTTTGCTTACCGCTTCCCTCGAGGATAGTGTCGTACATATTCTCCCACATCATGAGCAGCTACAGCTAAGACTTGCGGGTCATCAGAAACCTCCAGAAGCTTCGTCAGGATTCTACAACAGTATTTAAATAATCAGATGCTAATTACGCTACAAAGTGCTAATTTCAAGTAACTCAATTTCAGAGACCATAAATACATCATGCATCACCTGTACAGTAAAACTTAGATTATAACACAAGCAAAAAATACCTCCCAAGCAACAAACTGGAATTAAATAGCAAAGACCCTATCTACTCTAGGCAAAAGGACATTGCAGCCAGTGCCTTGAGCTTGCAGCATCTGTACACAACAGCTGTCTCAACCATTTTATACAAAATGTTCTTGCATCACTAGACTCCAGTACCTGCAGTGAGAACTTGAGCTCAAGTCCAGCTGTACCTGCCATGCTTATGAAATTCAACAGTGTGGAGAAGAAACCACAGAAGTTGCAGGTCTGTAAGCTCTGTTGCTGCTACTCCATTCCATGATGAAGTGCCTTCTGTAGGCAAGCTACCCAGAGCCCAACCCCGAGAAATAGTTTTTGGTGTTACAGGACACGATTCAGAAGTCCCAGAATACATCATGGCTATTCGGCTTGCTGTCTGTAACATGCCAAAATGGTTCTATCAGAACTGTTGTGTGGTGGCACTTAACTGCTGTCAACCAATTTTCACTATTCCCCCCAACACTTTCCTTGTTTACTAGAGGATACTCCAGTGACAAACACAGGCAGAATTTTAAACAGAACAGGATGACAATCATTACCCATTATTGCAAAGAACTGAAGTGCATTCCAAGAGCAGAGAGTAAGACATGTTATTGAAGATGGAGAGTTATAGCATTTTTAAAACTTTCTAATTGTGATTTTCTAGTTTCAAAGACACCATTAATAGCAAAGAAATATGCATCCTTTCCCTTCCTTATCTACTGTACTTCAACAAGTAACTCTGGTTCTCTTCAAAAACCAAGATTATGAACGAGATACCACATCAGAATCTATTAGGATGCTTGTTACTTATTTCCTTAGAGTGACAATTCTGTACGTTTCAGAAGAAGGGGTAACTCAACCTTCAACTCAGTATTCAAAATAAAGATAAGCAATTTGAAGGCAATTCAACAAAAAATGTTTTGCCAATGTAACAGTTTACTAACCACTACTAAAAATACAATTTGACACACAATGATAAGGAGGTCAGAGATATGGAGGTCTATCATTCAAAGGTACATACAGAAAATTTCAGATTGACCCAATATCAACAGTTTTAATCCCTAACTTCTTCACCTTCAATATATCCACCCTTCCGCCCCCCCCCCCCCCCACACACACACACAAAATACATACATAAATAAAGAAGTTTGGGAAACAGACAGACTTTTCAGTATGCATTCAATGTCAGCAGACTTGGGCTCTGTTGAACCAAAGGGTGTGGCAAAAATTCCAGAACCAAAGATCCATACTGAGAATTCCCTGCCCTCATGTCCCAGCACATATAAATAAGATTGGTAAACTCACATAAGTAAGACAAATGGATTTGTCAACAGTAAATCATGCCAAACTAACCTAATTTCCTTCTTTGAGAGAATTACTAATAAACTAGTGGATGGGTGGGAAGCATATATCTTGATTTTAGTAAAGCTTTTGATAGTGTTCCCACATGACATTCTCATAAGCAACCCAAGAAAATGTTGTCTAGATGAAAGTACTGTACGGTGGGTGCATCCCTGATTGATAAACGATACCCAAAGAGTAGTTATCAATGGTTCAGTGTCTAACTGGGAGGGCATCTAATGGGATCCTGCAGGGGTCTGTCCTGTGTCTGGTGCTATTCAATGTTTTCAGTAATGACTTGGATAATGGGAGTGGAGAGTATGCTTGTAAAATCTGTAGTGATACCAGGCTAGGAGGGGCAGCAAGCACTTTGGAGGACAGAATTAGAATACAAAAGGACCCTGATAAATTGGAGAACTGGTCTGAAATTGACAAGCTGAAATTCAATAAAGATAAGTGCACAACCAAAAGTACCTGGCTCAGTTAATGAAAAACAAGCAATTCAACTTCTGAGAAAATGATTCCCACTGTCATAAAGCCACACACTTTAAACAGTTATATGTTCTGACCGTCTCTTCTCCCTAGGGAACGCTTCTACAAAATTAAATTACAGTACTTATTGCTCATGTTGAAATAAATACCATAGTACACTTGGTTTAAATTTGAACATTGAAAATATACTTTAAAGAACAGTATGAAGAGAGAATCGGAAGTTTATGAAAATTAAAGAACTTACTTCAATAGCTCGTAATTCTTTTCATTTAATCTCACAGCATTCTCTCGCCAAAATTTCTCAGATTTGTGTACAGGACTCCATTCCAATCTTCCTGACTTGAGCTCAGAACTGTACTCATCAAATGAGCTAGAGTGCAAAAAAACATAGGGTGAAATACTAGTTTCCCATGAATGGGCCTTTAACAGTACATCAGAAGCTCTACTCCTTGAGAGAGAGTAGGATTTGTTATGACAAACTTGAAAGTCACAGTTCTTTACAAATCTGTATCAAAATTCTGATTTGAATACGTTGTTTAAAAACATTGTTGGAACATCCTTAAGCAACATGAAAGTGAGCACAGGTTGAGGGAAGGGGAAGAATATCTTTTTTTGAAGTCCTTTCACTTGGCCCACTTCAGAAACTTAAGATTTAGGCCTGATCTACACTAGAAAATTAGGCAGGCACAACTACATTGCTCTGGGATGTGAAAAAAAAATCCATAAACAAGTGGCATAGGTAAGCCAACTTGTGTAGGCAGCACTAGTCGACGGAAGAATTCTTCCATTGACCTAGCTACTGCCTCTCGAGGAGATGGATTACCTATGCCAATGGAAGAACTCCTCCCACCACTGCAGGTAGTGTTTACACTGAAGCACCACAGCAGCGCCGCTGTAATGTTTTAAGTGTTCACAAGCACTTAGTTGCAGACTAACAAAGGCATTCTCCCCATACCTATACTTTTACACAGAACATATTTTATGTTTCAGATCAGTAAATTTAAGAGTGTTTTACAAACTCTCTAACAATCCCATTTTATTCATCCGTGAACTGTTCTCCTAAATGTGGGATTCCAGAGCCCAAGAAAAAAATCTGTTAACAGTACATGTTTACAGAGAGCTAAACTGCTTTGTGCATTTGTTAGTGGTTACTAAAGTCTAAAAAGGAATTCCCCTGACCAGGGATATGGACCCAATTTAGAGATACAAGTTGTAGTCTGAATTATACATCCAGCGTAAATTGGGATAAATGACTCACTAGTGTACTTGTGTTCATTTGGCATTCTATGGGTCTACACTAAATTTCATATTTTGTAAGTACCAAATTCGGCTTCACTGCAAGCAGATGCAACTCTTGTTGAAAACCCTGCCTATTAAACTGTCAGTTAAGAAGCATGTATACATAAGCATAGTAGATTTTTCTAGTCAGATATGACAGATATCCAGTTACAAACTGGATCTTTCATATACTGTTGGGAAGATATGGTATATCTACTATTTTCGGTTTTAAAACATAATAAAAATCAATAAGTTTGTCAGTATTTCAAGTGACAGGTTTACAAACTCATACTATAAAATATACCTAAGATCCTGGACACTCTCGCCAAGTTTTTCCAGTAGAAACTTAATATCCTCACTTATGTCTTCATCATCATATTTCTGCTGATCCAAGTTCTCTAGTTGCTTCAGAATTTTGCATTGGATCATAGCTAGAGCATACTCTTGACGAGTTTCTCTTTCAGTAGATTTTTCTAAAAGATTCTGGCAAAAAAAGGTAAAAGTTAATGTAAATAATCTTTTACAGTTTAAAAATACTAGTATTTATTACACATTTAACTTTCTGCACAAATCCTATAAGATTAATTTGAATTATGCAGGAAGGTCTGTAGTTTCATCAATAGTATTAATCATTTATTAAAAGGCTTGCTTGAGAGGACAATATGAGCTGACAAGGGTTCCAACATATTTTGGCCCTAATTTTCAGTTAAGTTAGTACAATTACATGCTCAAGATTGCTTGTCCAACAGCATGAAAGTGACCAATTTACATTAGTTCCTATATTAACTTCCTATATAAAGAGTAATATAACATGTTAGAAAACTAAAGACAGGCCTTGCAATACACAGTTCACATCTGAATCTAGAGGTCAACTTCCTCAAAGTCTGGGCATATTCAGATCAGGGATTTTAGTTCAAGCCCATCTCTATTAGTAAGAAGAGTGCTGGCATAAGCACATAGTGCAGCAGCCAGTGATTTCATTGACTCCCACCATCAGTTCATTACCTTTCATTCAATTTATGCTATTCAATCAAAGCCAGTCACTTTTTACTCTGATAATGCACATTATAGATATAAAAAAGCCTCAGTGAGCAAAAAAGCCATGTTCATATGAATAGGTCATAATATCTTTCAAGAGCAAGGGAAGTAATTACCTGGAGAGAGAGAACTAACTGGACCACTAATTTAATGTATGCATACATTAGGGAGACAAGGTGGATGAGGTAATATCTTTTATTGGACCTGAAGAAAAGCTCTGTGTAAACTCAAAAACTTCTCTCACCAAGAGACATCAGTCCAGTAATTTAGTGACATTTCTACTATGTTTCTCAATACTTTGCTTAAAGATAAGCATGTGAGGTTTATATTTAGAGTTCTTCAGACTTCCTAGACAAGTAGTACAGTAAAACATGGTCAATGAGTAATATTGCCTTTAAATACGACCATAGAATTTTTTTTAATTACTCTCAGGTTCTATTGCGGTCTTCAACAGCCAAGCACAACTGAACTGGCTGAAATGGAGGACAAAGTACTCCCACACCCTCCAATTTCATAACCTATCATCCTTTACATCCCGACAGGTGAAGGAATGTCTAGGCACAGGTAGCCAATGCAATTCAATATGAATTTAATTTATTTCCAATACTTTCTTCCCCAACTTCTATAAATCCCAGGCTTTAGGTTATATGTGATACTTTACTGCTCTCCAATTTGCAAAAGCTCAATTTTCCAATCAGAAATACCAAAACTGCTGAAGACACACAATGAATTATGGACGAGAGGTTGTATTTCATTTATGCAGCCCTATAATTGTCAGCAGCATCCAGGTTTGCAAGAAGACACTGTCTCTATCTGATGAGAAGACAGTGTTACTTTGATATATGAGGACTGGGTGACTGTATATTTAAATAATTAAAAGAGAAGACTAGATTTAAGCAACATGTTTAAAAAAGTAAAATTTTGTACCTTCTTGCTTGAAGAAGGATTGTAGCAGCTAAAGACGAGTTTATTTCTGCAGGTCAATAGCATGGATAAGTCTAAGAAGGTTGGAAACAAGAGCACCTTTTCTGGTATATTAACCATTTAAGGATAAAGAAACTCAGGGGGTCTGTGGACTGCACTGCCTCTGGAGTACCCCCTTCCCCAGCCAGTACATTATTCTAAGAAAGGTGGGAGTAAATCCCACCAAAAAGGTGGGGAAAACATGTTCTTTCCAAGACATTCAAATGTAGCTCTCCATCCACTCTAGGCTAGATAGTAGCAAAAATCTAGCGAGTTACCACAACAAAGGCAGGTTGCTATGGAACTGGTGATGCAGAAGTTTTCATGCACATAGTGGTCAACTAACATTACCACAGGAATCTTAATGTACTTTTTTGTACTTTATATCCTAGAGCTCTTTAAGGAAGATTCACAAAAACTCCAAACATGCACTTTCTGGAGACAAAGGTATGTTACTGGACAATCCTAAAAACAAAAGGGTATGTTACTAGACAGCTAGCATAGACTGAACATCCTTCACCCTTCCAGACCAAGAGATTGAGGTGGAGAGAATTCAATGTGAACCCTCTCTGCAACAACAACAACAAAAATGGAGGATTCAGGAAATACCGAGCTGCCACAGAGCAGACTGTGACCAGGAAGCAGATTCCCATATTTTGAGTTTCTCTGCCCAGTGGCCCCAGCGCATTCTGGGGTTCAAGGTCCAACAAGTTTCAATTTGGGTGTGCAACCTAGAGACTATACATTTACACATCACTGTGTTAGGGAGAAAATAATTTGGTGGGTGTGTGGGTGGGTTTGCTGGGATGGTTATGAAGACCAGAAGGTTGCCTTTTAACAAGTACAAAAGTGCAATAAATATCACTGCTGAAGTGCATAGCTTGCAATTTAAGTTCCATACTCCACAAGTTTTAAATTCTTATAACTTTGTTAAACCAAAAATAAATTTAAAAAAACATTAGGAAGGCTGAAACTCATAATGAAGATTACATCCTTGTCCGGTTTCAAGTTTCCAAATGCAGTAATTACATTGGAGCCCAGCCAAAACATGTACAACTGTAGTTTTTTCCATAAAAAGGAAGTTTCCCATGTTCCCACCATCCTCCCTCCACTAGCCATTTTAATTCCCTATATTACACACATGACCACATTTGAAAGGTGTGCACATAAAACATCCAATGCGTAGGTACAAGAAGGGATGACACATACAAACCAGAGTAGCTATGCGCGCGCACACAAAGATTCAGGAGGCCACAATGCTTTGGTATTATAAATATCTTGATAGGATCAGTCATTTTCAGATTTTACTGATATAATATTGCAGCAGAAGTCAACTAGTCAGTGCTCTTATGTGGACATCTCATCCCAACATATATTACACTATCTATGCTTACGCCAGTCTTGCAAAGTTTCTCCTCAGAAAGCTTTGTTTTGGACACATACATAAAATCATTTTCTGTCAATCACAACAAAAGGTTGGTGAGTAGATTTTCTGCCTGAGCTGGTACATTTTTATGAAATATCTGCAAGGCCAGTTTAACCATTTACTAAGTGTTAAAGAATAATTCTTCTGTTATATAACCAATTTCTGCATCAGCATTTTTTAAATAAATTCTTTGTAGATAGGATTAACAGAATATAGTGGAACAACTAACATTCATATTGGGATCTGCCAGTTCAAGAAGGCACAAAAAAGCTGCCTGCCTTTTACCCTACAAAAAATCCAAATATTAACTCTGACTCTGAAAGGAAAGCCAGAGTTAATGTGGACTACACATCCAATCCAGTATGCCTGGAAATAATCTATGGAAGCACTTCGGCAAGAAACAAAATCACGTAAACCCACTACAATTACAGTCAACTTTACTTACCCGAAATGCTGCAAGGATTATTCTAGTTACTTTCTCTTTGACAGATTCTTGGAGAATGTCAGACAGAACTGGAACAATATTGTATCGACGCAGATATTCACACATTTGAGGACTGAATGCCAACAGCCATACGGAGAAAATCATCTGATACTGGAGCTGGAAGCCACATTTGTTACTCAGGACTCCCATGATACTGAAAGATACAATTAACATAGGTAACAGTGCAAATGTTTCATAACGGGCAAGTGCACTGTGTATATGACCCTGAACATGTAAGATTTTCTTTAAATTAATGTTAGCAAGAGAGCTCATTGGCAAAAAGCTATGAGTTTTAGGTACACAACTAAGGATTAGATGAAAGCAGTAGTTCGTGATGCCCAGCACTTATGTGATCAGCCTAATCACTTTATTCAGTGAAGTTTTCATTTTTAACAGGTTACATTTCCAAACCTTACGGTTGCAAAGAATGTTTTCCAAATATGACCTAATGCAGTACTGTCTGTTTTCATATTAACGGCCAATATATGACTAAAGTAATCTAGTGAATATTAATTTAATTAACATACTTCACGGTCATTTTAGGAGAAACATGCAGTTACTCTGGGATTGCATTATGTAGTTGGAGAGTGGACAGAGAGCACAAGCAGAGCAAGACCATTTTCTTCTGATGTCCCCAGTCTCATCTTGGAATGTAACAATTTAAATACAATGTATGCAAAATGCAAACTAATGTACACACCATTAATGATGAGTCTTCTAACCGCAGCCTGTAATCAGAGTCATGCCAGGTCATGAAAGTCACAAATACAGATCACCAAGCATTAGACGGGACTATGACAACAGTAAAATATCTGCTGAACAGAGCTTTAATTTGTGTGTAAATCAACACGTAGAGCTGGTCAAAAGTTTTTAGATAATAGTTTTTGATGGAAAACACTAATTTGATAAAAACAAGATATTGTGTGTGAATACTTTGATTTTGATAATTTTTCGTAAAATTTTGACAAAGTGCTTCATTTCAACAAAGTGAAAGCACTTTGTTTCAACTTTATCATTTTGGATTTTAAATTTTATTATAGTTTATTACTATATATATATATATTATTTAAAAAGATACATGTCCTTTTAATAAGGTCATTGTGCATCATGTTGATATTTCCAAAACAAAATTTTTCAGAATTTTCATTTAACTGGAAATTGACTTTTTCCATCCACTTCAAGACAAAAGGAAATTTTGAAGTGTCAGAATTTCCCACAGAATGAAAAATTTGAGTTTCAGTCAGCTCTAATAACAAGTCACTTACAATACTTGGAAAAGATCACTATGTAAGTCTCTGTAAGGCCAGTGATAAGTTTCTGAACTCATACACAACTATTTATTCCTCTTTGAAAGAAATTGACAGCATTTGGGTAGAAAGTGATCTACTAAAAACATTACATAATAAAATGGAGCTATAATTTCAGAAAGTATCACTCTTCACCAATACTTACATTAAAGTTTACTGCAAGTTTCTACTGGACCTTTAATTTTTATTTAATCTGTTTTCAATAACTTGCAGTATCTCAGTCTCATATATAACAAACCCCCTGCATGGTGCTCTAACCTTTAAGTCATTAATAGAACAATATTTTATGAAGACCTGAATAGTTATATGACTTCAACGAGTATCTATATTTTTCAGCTCATTTGTTTGCATGCATACGTTACTATCTGAGCACAAATAAGAATTTCAGGCTCAAATACTATGGCTACAAGTAAGGAAGGTTCTTGAAAATTAAGCCTAAAGAGTTCAATTGCAAGGAAGGTCATTTGGGGAATAGCCTGTTGTGCATGTTTGAAATGGAACTATTCCTGTATAGAGAACGAAATATACTCACCAGTTTACCCCATCTGCTTCTACCCATGCAAAACGATATTCATTGACCCTGAGCATCAGCTGCAGGCATCCAGCAACACACTGTACATATTGGGAACTCTAAAGTGGAAACAAGAACACCCCCCTTATTTTAAGATGATTAAGGCACTAAAAAGAACAGGAGTATTTGTGGCACCTTAGAGACTAACAAATTTATTTCAGCATAAGCTTTCATGGGCTACAGTCCACTTCATCGGATGTACAGAATGGAACATACAGTAAGAAGATATTTATACATTCAGAGAAACATGAAAAGGTGTAAGTACCCATATTAACTGGAAGAGGCTAATTATTTAAAGAGGAACTATCAGCAGGGGGAAAAAAAACTTTTGAAGTGATATCAAGATGGCCCATGACAGAAGGTGTGATACAAAGGTGTGAGGATACTTAACTAGGGATTACCTTCACCACCAGCTTCTTTCACAATGAAATGGGGTGGCTCTCAGGAGGTGAAGTGCTAACCAGCCTCTTCATATTAAGAAATGAAGATTTTTGTGAACAATCATTAATACCTCTAGGGTAGTACATTAATACTACTTTGCTGGTATTTAGAAAAGGGTGACACTTGATTCCATGGTGGAAAATGAATATTCTGTCAATGCAAACAAGGTAGAAACATTCATTGAAAAGCTTGAAAATTTGTCTTCCAGAGCACAAAGAGGAAGAATGGAGTACCCTTTTTTCCCCCCATATGACAGGAACCGCGGAGTCAATCAGGAACAATTCAGTGTTTGAGCAACTTCAGATTCAGCTGCAGAACTATTATTCAAAGCTTGCATTAAAGAGAGATGTGGATCACTAACCAGCTTCTATTCAACAGATCATTGAGTCTGCAGCACCAGCAAGGCCATTGAGAGACAAAAGTCTGGAAGTTGCTCTCTAGCGAGGATCTGAGAAAACGATCTGTAAACGAATATCACCTTGCCCTTATTGAAAGCTTGGAATGTTTCTTACCTTTGTGATTTACAAGTGTTATTAGAAGTTCCTTAATTTGATGGAGATCTATAACATAAATCCCTATACTTCAGAAAATCTAAGCAGTAATCACACTATGATGATGGAATACAGAATCCTGCCACAGCTTTGGCAGCTAACAGGATTTCTTACAGGAGGCAGATTTCCTGGAAAATCAAAAACTTTCATTGTAATCTTAGCTCTGTCACAGAACCCCTCCATGGCATTGGATATAAATTCCAAAACCCCGGAGCAGAGATTAGAGTGAGAAAAGAACACAAGGTGGTGGTCAGTCCTGCAGCTTGAGCAGATAGAAGAAGGATTAGGGGAGAGCAACAGTCACACTGTACAGGGCTTTGAAGCCGGCAATGGTATTTGCCCACTGGAGGCAACTGTTGCAAAGATTAGATAAATGCATGTTAAATAAGTATTAGTGTCTACAGGCTCCAAAAAAAAAGAATAGGATATACAAAAAGAACACCACATATGCATATGGTAAGAGACAGTCCCAGTCCCCAAAACTCAACAATCTAAATAGAGAAGATGTGGAAAGAATTTACACAACCACTATGTTTTACTGCTGCTGCTAAGGCCATTTTATACCACACATCTGAATATGCCTTCTGTGTGTGTATGTGAAACCAAAGTCCTTTGTTTTCTTATACAAGTGTAGAGCAGTTCCTCCCACTACATTAATTCTTTGTCTTGTTTAGCCGTATGAAAATTGCCCCACTGTCTAAAGCATCTCAGCTAGATTTATGCATAAAAATATCACCAGAAAAATAATATGCATTGTTCCCCAAAATTCACCTCCACATTTTAAAAGGTATATTTTTAAAGTTTATAAACAATTTATTTTATTGTGTTAACAAAAGGAGCACGTAAGCTATATGCTAGGAAGAGTTTCCCAGAAGTGAAGTCTGCTATATTGTGGAATAATCTCCTAAAAAAGGTGGAAAGCCCAATCATTTGGTATTATATGTTCATTCAAACATATACAAACACTCTTATATGAGCAGTCAATGAGCTTAATGGATGAAAAGGGTTTCCCTCCCATGTCTCAATCTTAACAGCTCCATGGTTGCAAGATACATACATAATGTTGACTCAAGTTTAAAGTGTGATTTGGTTTGAATATTGTACTTCTCATAGCAGCAGCAGCGATCTCAAAATGTGATGAGAATGGTACTTTACTCTGATTTCTCTTAGATTCTCAAACATCTTGACTAATTTATCGGAAAATACTTAGACATGCTTTCCTACAAGCCTGTATTTTCTCCAAGTGCCTCTAAAACAGGGGTCGGCAACCTTTGGCACCTGGCCTATCAGGGAAAAGCCGCTGGCGGGCCGGACCAGTTTGTTTATCTGGAGCGTCCGCAGGCACGAAGCCCTGCAACTTCCACTGGCCATGGTTCGCCATTCCTGGCCAATGGGATCTGCGGGAAGCAGTAGCTAGCACGTCCCTCGGCCAGCGCCACTTCCCGCAGCTCCCATTGGCCGGGAATGGCGAACCGCGGCCAGTGGGAGCTACAGGGCTCCGTGCCTGCGGATGCTCCAGATAAACAAACCGGCCCGGCCCACCAGCTGCTTTACCCTGACGGGCTGGGTGCCAAAGGTTGCCAGCCCCTGCTCTAAAACATCATGGTGGATCAGTAACATTGTAGAAGGTCAAGAATTTCACACACTTAAAGGGAGGAAAGAAATTTCAAGATACCTTTTCATTTCATCCAGGACGTAAGAGACAATAAGAGATGCTTATGCTGTTTCACAAGAACTGCAAATGAATTCATTCCACCCCTGGGGCCCCCACTTCCACCTTTATATAACCAGAAGCTGAAGACCACACAGTGCTAATTAACAAGGACATCTATTTCAATAGATAGGTATTTGCTTTCATAAATCTTGCAAGTAAAAGGTAACATGGATGGAAGCATCTGCTGTACACAACAAAACTACTAGCTCTTGAAACAAGTTAACTGTATAAATCTCAAAGTTTAGTCATTTATCTGCAACACAGGAAGTATCTCTATTACTGAAACTAAGAATTGCCAGATCTTTAAGACACAATCATAAAATTTATTTCCCAATACTGCTTTCAATTAAAATAAAAACCTCATAAATTTCATTAGGATGAGCCATAATTTCCTCATGTCTGCATAAAAGGCTGTCATTGCATCCTTAACTCATCCTCAGTTTACATACTGAAGGATATGTGGAAGTAAGATTACTCACTGTTCTAAGGCCCTATGACAAAGGGCCATCTGCATAATGGAGACTTGAAACAGCAATATTGCAAAGGAGTGTCTGAGAATGTTTCAATCTCCACTTTTTTAGGCCTTGTCTTCACTAGAAAAAAAAAAAACAAGTATTTTTAACCCACTTTAATCTAACCTGTGTTAAAACCTTAGTGAAGACAAAGTAAATTGCAGTTTTAACCCACATTAGCAGGTAACCATGACCAGTTAACTTGGGTTAAAACGACAACATACTTTGTCTTCGCTAACCCAAATTAACAACCTAGCGAATGCAGGTTAAAAATACATCTTTTTCCTTAATGAAGATACTGTTTTACATTAAAAGGAGATGCAGCAACTCCAGGTGTATGCTTATAAATCTCCTAAAAAGCACGTCTTTAATTTTAACACATTCTTTGGACCCTAAAAATCATCAAGTGTCAAACTGTTTATCCTGCCACAGCTTTTGCAAGAGTAGTGGAGTGAAATTTCTTCACTATGCCACAACAATATAGAAAATTGAAGTTATGAGGTTCACTTTTACCTGCTACTTTGCCAAATTGCATTCTGAACTGCACTGCCTACATCACACTGCAGAATTGAGTCCAACATTTCCTTATAAGCCAACTACATGCTGCTGTTTCCCAGTGTCCAAGGCTGGGGAGACAAGGCGGGGAATTCAGCTCTCCTCCTCAGAACTCAGTTTACTCAAGTAAGAAGGCTTGATAATGCCTAAGGAAACACTAAACTTTCAAGGCACGTTTTTGTAGCTGCATATTTTAGAGGTCTATCTGGGGTGATTTTATATGTAATATTTTATGCAGTATTTATAATCGGATACATTAAGGAGACAGAAGCAACTTCCCCCTGAATTTCCTTTGCTGCCAGTCAGCGTTTGATACTGAACAGCTAGTGTTCAGTTTTTAGTATTTAATTGCCCCTTCCTTTCCCCTTCTCATAACTGGAATGATACCACCACTGCCAGCTCAATGCAGATGTAATTGTAATATCCTGACTCAATTTGACTTGATAAGCAGAAGCACTAGTGTCCCACACATTTCATTATCAAATAACATTATGCAGCACCTGTTTTAGATAAATACTTTTGTTTCTTGGTGCCATCGAGTGGCAAAATTGTGTAGTACAGCTTGAAATCAAACTACTTTCTATAATTGCCATCACAAAGACTCTGCAGTCAGAACATCTTAACTGTTCATCCATACGAAATTAAATAAATAGTTATTAATCTATCTACAGCCTAAGTAGGTTATTTTTTTTAACAAAATGCAATATAGATTTTAAAGTGTTTAATATATCCTTAAGTTCACACAAGTGAATTTGTTTTCTGCAGCGCTATATTTTTGTAATTCAAGAATTTTGATTCAACGGGTACAACATTTTGAACACAGAACAAACAAACAAAAAGCTAAACTATTTCACTGTATTCTGTAAGGTCTAGAAGACATGACATGTTTCAACCCAATGCAATTTCGAAGAGTGGCTAATAAGCCCTTGGAAAAAGTCAAAGTTTATAATCGAAATGTTGACTGTTCTTAATCAGCTCACACAAAAAAAGACACTAAGAGCAAAACTGGATTAATTTTGCATTCAGATGTCCCCATTTGTTTTATCTACACTTATGCTTCACTCATTAAGATTTCTATTCTCAGATCAGAAGATCTAACAATCCAGTTTCTTCATCAACTAGAGAAATAAATTATGTTTAAAACCTATATTTAACAGGTATACACACATTTTTAAAAGCCATCACCACTAGGACTATCAAGAATGGGGAAGTTGGTTGTAATTCTACTCTCAGAAGTCAGTAGTATTCCAACAGAGTTCTCGCTCTTAGCTTCCTAGCACAAGACTGGTGAAGTTTCCACAGCTCTTAGATTTGACTCCCAGGAGTCATTAGAACCTGGCAGATTCCAAGTCAGGCCACTCATCACAGAGCCTGAATATCCCACTCTCCATGTTCCCATTCATTCCCTTGAGTGCACATGAGGCAGAGGTCCCGAGGTAAACCCATACAAGAAGAAAACAGTATAAAAATAAGCCCCGGGGGGGAGGGGAGGAGAAAAATAAATTTAAGGTATAAACATAGGAACACCTTTAAAATCAATTCCCCCTTGTCACACCTTCCCCCTCACCCCATGTAGCTTTTAGGATTGGTTACAGTCTGGGCCTGTTTAAACCTGACTGTATCAATTTTAAAAGTTTGATGAATAATAGAGACTGTTTAATGTTTTAGGAGGCCACTACATTAACAAGTTACAAAGAGATACTCACATCACTGGTTGAGACTGTTCCTGTTTCAATAGCACCCATGGTACCACGAAGTTTCTAGTGCAAAAACAAAAATGGTTAGATTTTCTTGTTAAGTCAGTTTTGTCCAGGCCAGTTGAGTGCCCCAAGTGTCTCTGTCCTCCACTACTTTCATTCAGAGACTATTCTACAGCTGACCAGATCTGTTGGAAGGTCCTTTCATGTATGACAAAACTGTATCTAAATAAGTCAATTTCTAATGAGGAAGAAAACCACTCTAATTCTGCCCTCGCAAATCAAGACTACAATAACTGGCAAATAATGAAGCATCTTCTCACAATCCAATGTTTTGGATTATCCCTGTTTACACGAAAGTGGCAAGAACAACAACAGAACAATAATACCCAAGCGGTCCAGGACAGTGTTATGAGATACACTGAAGCACATTTTCTCCTTTGAGTTCTTGTACATAACACCTATTAGGGTTAGTCTCAGAATGGTGTAAGCAGAAAGACTATAACCCTGCCTTGGATAATATCAATAAATGACAGTGAAACTGCTTGAAACTTCAGGAAGCAAAAGCAAAACGAAGAAGTGTAACCCATACACCTTCTGGGTGCGGTGTTCTGTGACAGCTAGTGGCACCAAAACCACTTAGAGTTAAATGAGTCTGCTCTACAGCATTAGCTAAGAGCCAGTTGGCTTTTAGCTCATGCAATAGAGGCTCATCCACTAAGCTCCAGAGGTCCCAGGTTCAATCCAGCCCGCTGACAACCGGGGTCTGTCGGCGTTACAAGTGGGGACTCATCCGGGATTTCAACTGGGAAATCTCTGAAGCTCGGGATGCACTTCCTCACCTAGGGGAAGTACGTAACCCACACACCTCCTGGGTGTGGTGTTCTGTCCCATGTAGTAGCACTGAGACCACTTAGAGAGAAAGATTAATGAGTTGCTCTACAGCCAACAGCCAGTTGGCTTTTGGCTCATACACTAAGCTCCAGAGGTCCCAGGTTCAATCCCACCCGTCAACGACCGAGGTCTGTTGGCATTACATAAGCAGTTCAAAAGAATCCATTGTGAAGCTATAAAATGGCGAATGGCACTGAAGTATTATTTTGACATAATTCAAAGTATTTTCCCTGCCTAGAAGAGGGTCAGGATTACTTTCATCACAAAATACATTTCAAAATTTAAAAAGGTGTATTTATAACAATGCTCTTTATATTTCAAACTCAACTGCAAATGATCTAAAAACACTTGAATCAATTTGAAGATACCAAAGCACAGCTCTGAGTTTTTAAAAATAAAGTCATGCTTTTAAGATTCTTGCTTTTATAGAAACCATATGGTATTCTTCTTCTAAAGGTCCTTAATTTCCAAAAATATTCCTGAGTAAAGTTCGGTCAGAAAGCCTACTGAACTGAGTCTCACAATATATTAGAATATATTTTAAATGGACTCTTCAATCTAGCAGAGAAAGGTATAGCACAATCCAATGGCTGGAACTTGACGTCAGACAAAGTCCGACTGGAAATAAGGCATAAATTTTCAATGGAGAAAGTAATTAACCATTGGAACCATTTACCAAGGGTTGTGGTGGGTTTTCCATCACTGGCAATTTTTAAATCAAGATGGGCTATTTTTCTAAAAGATCTGCTCTAGGAATTATTTTTGGGACGTTCCATGGCCTGTGTTGTACAGGAGATCAGATTAAATGTTCACGATGATCCCTTCTGGCCTTGGAATCTACGAATGTTCCTTAGAGTGCAGTTACACTCCAGAAAGCAACAAGAAAAGGAGCTCTATATTCATTTGCTATAGAGGATTTCCAAAACTGTTCGCATACAAGACATGATTTTTTTTCCCCCTGAGTGCAAGCCCTCCAAAACAAAAAATATGTGATCTGAAATAAAAGGATTATGTTCTCTCACACTCAGTCACCAGGAGTCAGCAACTTAGTTATTAAACATAAAAAGCAAAATGGAATGCAGTTTGCTCTCTCATAGCTGTGCAGACTCTGTGGAGATGGCACTTTCCAATCAATCATGAAAACAGATACGCTGAATGAGAATGTGCTTGTTTCCCCTCCTCCCCTACTTCCCCCCCCCCCCCCCCCAAAATCCCTCCTTTTCTTACTCTAGCTGGAACTTAATATACGTTCAAATACTGTATATGTGAAGTTATAATATCTCTTACTTAGAAAGCAAGTCTAAGGATTTGAGAGTTAATTGTAACTGGTAATTACTGGAGCCAAACTTTTTTCTTTAAACAAATAATGCATATTTTGTTAATACAGTTACACATTTACACTTTATATACCTTTGTAGGGGGGCTTTAAAATGTAAGCCTTTTAAGAGAGCATTCTAATTTTTTTGTTTACGTTTAGTTTTTTTACCTGTGAACTAAGTTGAGTTTTAATCCAGTTGAAGTAATAATTCAGATCACTGCCTTCCATCAGCTCTTTTCCCCAGGCAGCCAATTTGGCAATAATTCTTGCTGCCTGAAAAAGAATTTGGTAAATAGAACTTCAGTTGCAAGTGATCAAAGATTGAATGGAGAAAAATACTACTGGATGCTTCGGAAACCAATTTCTGGGAAAATATTGCTACTTACACAAATACTGCTGCTTTACTCATTTTTCAAAGCAAAGCCTTATAGTTTTATTTATTTATACCCAATATTTGTCCTTCAGCTTTTTCTGTTGGCTCTGCCCCTCATTAGTATGCAGAAGCAGTGTACACAGATCAGAGGTTATAAAATAAAAGAAAAATCTAAGGCAGCATCGTTGCAGTCTAGGGCTTGGTCCTGCAACTGGCTCCTTTCAGAGGCAGGTGTCTGCCAACACAAAGCCAGTTGCAGGATCTGGTCCTAATTGGGTATTCATGAACATCCTAATTCATTAACATCAGTTTGCTTAATTTTAAATATTTAAGGCTCACAAATATCAGTGCACCAAGAAATTTTAAATAAGTACATGCACCCATACTGAAGCAAAAAATATAGTTTCCAGAAGAACGGGTTTTTTATTTTGTTTATTTATTTATTGCCTTTGAAAGAACAGGAAAACCACTGGGGAAATGAGATAGAATCTTCTGAGGAGGAAATTGTACAATGCAGAAAACAGGTTTTCATAAGTAGTTCTTCATGATGCCTATAACATGTGAGAAACAAACTGAAACCGTTTTCTATGCCTACAGTCTTCCCAAGACAAGTTATATGCATTCAAGGAATTCTTTGAGGAAAACTGTCAAATTATGCAGCAGGACTTCTACATTCTGCAGCACTCCAAAGCAGTAGACAAGAGAACCTATAATAACCTCAACTTTTACAAAGAATATATGAAAGTGAATAATAAAATTACTGCCTTTAAGGTTTGAAAATATGTGCTACAACATTTTATACTAAAACGTATAATTACAGAGGGATCATTAGTTGGTGGATATTTTCTAGCAACTAAATAGATTTCTTTAAAGAAAACTGTTTTTACCACAGATATTTCCTGATCAATGAGACAGACATGATAATTCAGAACAAAGAACCATAGTTCCATATAAGACTATTTTGATTCCCAGGAAAAGCAGCATGTATTTTGTAACAAATGGTCGTGCAAAATTAGTTGTGAGATAAAACTGGTTTACCTGACTTGTAAAAGAAAAAAGCCTTTTACCACAAAAGGAATTATTTAAGTTATGAATGCAAACTCCAAAAGGAAAATAGAAACCTATTTTCACCACAGCTTCTTTGGAGACAGATGCGTTTAAGGCTTACCATGTGTACAGTGAAGAGATCTTGGCGGTTCAACATAGGCAGAAAGTAGGACCATGCAGTGTTCTTACCACGTTTTGCATAGTCAAAGAAAATACTAACACGCTGATGCTTTTCCTGCAAAGGAAGGGGGAGGGAAGGAGACGCTCGTAAGTATTTCAGTCGCAATTTTATGTTATTTTTTCATTACATTGTCTTCTAGTCTAATGAGGTACATTATGAGAGACATTGCCTGTGTCAATCCCTCTCATTTTAACTACCACCACATGCCATTGTTGGATATCCAAAGTGTTGAAACTCAGACTAACTGCTATTCCACGCTGGTTCCCCATCAACCCCTAAGAGACCAATTCTTCTCTCCCACTCCCAATTATATTTCAGTTTATGAAGTGTCTGCTTAAAGGAAAAACATGCTTCTTTCTGGCTCGGACATTCAGAATGAAAGATTACATAGCTACTGTGAAGGGACACACTTTCAGAGGGTTGCAACTCTACCTTCATTTCAGCTTAATGAACTCTGTGCATTAACTTTTTTCCACATTTCTTGCACACACAAATGACAGAATTATACACACACAATTTGTGTGCACATTTGTACATTGTTTTGCATTTTCAAGTGTCTGTGCATGCACAGGAATGTTCTACATGGCCTTGAAAGTCTATCCTGAAGACTACGGTTGGTGCTTATCTCCAAATGCAAGCTCCCATAAGAGGAATTGTACAACACCACCACTAGCCAGTTTTGTTTTTTTCTGTTTTGTTTTTAATGCTAGTTTCAAACTGCAGTTTAGTGAGCATATTACGTATATATTAACCCAAAGATAAAACTGAATGCCACTTTTCTCTCTAAATTATTCTTTATTATAGTTTGTAAATTACAGAGATTGATACCAGCGTGATTAATATGGAATTAAAGTTTATGAGAACCGTACACCATAGCCCGCAAATAACCTCAACATTTTCATCTATCTTTCTTAAATCAGATCATTCAGATTGGGATACATTGTGTACAGTACAAATACAATATAGTATATAATATCATGGAATTTCTACTTTCACTTCCTACCAATGTGTAGCTTAGGAACATGAAATACATGAGGTATATAAAAACATTGGATTTTACTGCTTCTCAAGATAGCTTTCTATGAAAGCAGCTCCCCAGTTTAAAGAGATCATGAGAAGTTGTGCATTTTGTTTTCCTCCACTCAAATGAGAGTTAGCATCCGAAGAAATATCCTTGACAGATGCAAAGATTTCACCACCATTGTATGAACGTTGTACTGCCATCTTTAACAGCTAACATGAGCCTGCAATGCTCACTGTTTTCCTTATTCCCCTTCTCCCTCCCCCCAGAGAGTTGTTAACCAAGTATTTTTGAATTTTTCAAGTCTTCAGACTGATACAGGCAGCACAACTGAATCAGGTGACCAGCATTTCCTCCCTTGGCATCAATATCATGTTCTACTTCAAGAACTAGATTTCAAAGACTATGTTTAACACCAGTTAATTGACAACAGAGGTGTAAAACAGTGATAGCAAATTGTTCCCAGCTCTCTACAAGAGAGCACCAATAAGGATGCAACAATGCTCCTTCAGGAAGAGGGTAGCAGAAGAACAGAATAAAAAAGAATCCGAAGAACATCGTACGGTCAAGGAACTAAAGGAATAAAATTGGAGTACCACTGATGGGCTGAAGAGACAAGATGAGGTTTATGAAGGGTAAAATATCAGAAGAGGAGCCGAAAACCTCTCTACTTTTAAAATCACAAGCCCACCAGGAAAGAGAATCATTGTTAGTGCCTACATGAATACCATAAAATATAGAATAAGACTATCATACTCCCAGAGACTATACCAAAGTTAAAAATCATGCTCTGATGTTCCAGTAGCTTTGCACTCTGTCCACAAATCTCTCGTGCTCCAAGTGTTTTTGCACTCTAGACCAGCAGAAGTTGACAGAACTGTTTGGGCTTAAAAAAAAAAAAAAAAAAAAGACAGCTGTGAGCTGGTCTACACTACCCGCCGATTCGGCGGGTAGCAATCGATCTTTCGGGGATCGATTTTTCACATCTAGTGTAGACGCAATAAATCGATCCCCGATCGCTCTCCTTTCGACTCCGGTAATCCACCCCGACGAGAGGCAGAAGCGGAGTCGACGGGGGAGCGGCGGCAGTCGACATTGCGGCATCCTCATGGCGAGGTAAGTCGAGCGAGGTATGTCATCTTCAACTATGTGAACAGTGGCAGAGTTATATGACAGAACAGTCCTTGGAAGAGGTGTATTTCCTTCCTCTCACCCTAAACAGATGCAAGGTATAATTTCAACAACTAGGCTAAGAGAAGACCAGAATTAGAAACATAGAAACATAGGGCTAGAAGGGACTTCGAGGGGGCCATCAAGTCCAGGCCCTGTTCTGAGGCAGGATCAAGTAAACCTAGGCCATCCCTGATATTTGTTGGTCCAACATGCTCTTAAAACCCTGCAACAATGGGGATTCCACAATCTCTCTTGAAAGACTATTCCAGAGTCTAACTACCTTTCTAGTTACAAAGTTTTTCTTAATATCTAACCTAACTCTCCCTTGCTGTAGCTTAAGCCCATTACATCTTGTCCTACTTTCAGTGGACATGGAAAACATCTGATCACCATCATCTTTATAATAGTCCTTAACATATCTGAAGACTTATCAGGTCACCCCTCAGTCTTTTCTCAACACTCAACATGCTTATTTCTTTCAACCTTTCCTCATAGGTCAGGTTTTCTAAACCTTTTATCTTTTTTGATGATCTCTTCTGGACTCTCTCCAATTTGTCCACTTCTTTCCTAAAGAGTGGTGTCCAGAATTGGACACTATCTCAGCTGAGGCCTAACTGGTGCTGGCTAGAGCAGGACAACAACTTCCTGTGTCTTAAATACAACATTCCTGTTAATATTCTCCAGAATTATATTAGCCTTTTTCACAACTGCATCACAATGCTTACTCATTCGATTTGTGATCTACTCTACCCCTCAGATCCTTTTCAAAAGCACTAATGCCTAACCAGTTATCCCCATTTTGTAATTTCACATTTGATTTTTCCTTCCTAAGTGCAGTACTTTGCAGTTCTATTTATTGAATTTCATCTTGTTAAATTTAGATCAATTCTCCAATTTGTCAAGGTCCTTCTGACTTCTAATCTTGTCCTCCAAAATATTTGCAATCGCTCCCAGGATGATGTCACCTGCAAATTTTATAAGCACACACTCTACTCGATTATCCAAGTCTAGATCATCATACTGGTTCCCTTTGGCTTAAAAAAAAAAAAAAAAATTTACCTATACTGAGTCAAGAACTTGTCTGAAGCCAGACAGAGAAACAAGATCATTCAGCTGTCAAGGAAAAAGGGAATACAATTTGTTACAAGTTTCTTAACAGACCTTAATCCTACCATTTCAGGAAAGAGTAGAAATTTTAATAAGCTACAGCAGTACATTTAAGCTGGAGATGGAAGCCTCAATTTGATATCCATCAAAACGAAGAATCTCATGTTGTGATCGAACATTTGGAGATTAAAAATAAAGACAGGAGTTTACAAGCTTTAAAAATATTAAAAAGTGGAAAAACAGGACTAAACAAGTTGGACATTCCATTGCACTTTTCATAAATTGTCATATTTGGGTATTTAATTTCATTTAATGTACAAACCCGTAGCCAAGATATTTTAACACACTATTTCTTAACATCAACATGACGGCTCAATACAAGAACCAATTAGAAAACTGGTTTCCCTTCCACCTCAGAAATTTTGACCAAAGAATTTATTTGCAAAGGAAAATCTTGATTTTAATCAAAAAGCAAATTTTTAGATGAAAAATGTGAGGTTTTTGATGAAAAGCCAAAATGTTCTGTGGAAAGGAAAAACTTCACAAAATGCTTTATTTAATCAAAAACCCAATTTTACATCAAAAAGTAATTCCAACAGAAACTTTTTGACTCACCCCACTCAAATATACAGCTTCTTAATTCTCTGAAATAATTCAAATGAACAAAGAGTAAAAGGGATGATTCCCATAGCCTAAATATGTTTAACACTACAGAATAGGTTTTAATGCAGAGTTACTCTACCATATAGCTCAGAGGCCCTTTAACATGTTGGAATAATAACTTTATTGTTTTGCTTTCCTACAATTCATTTGCCTAAAAAATGCTTTTTTCTTTTTCTTTTTTTCTTTTTTAAAGCAAAGGATACTTTCATACATAATGACTATATGGAAAGCACTCATACTATAATGACAGGGTTTCCGATTGGCATCTGAAATAAATACTATGATTAATATATTAGAGGTAGATTGGTACAATACGCTTATAAATAAGTTCGGTGCTTGAAAAGCAATACCAAGTAGCAATACCGAATATTATTTTCTGTGGTTCCTATCCAAACCCTATCTGATGGACAGGCAATATTTTAGTGTTCATACACACTTGGAATATTTCTACTGCTCTGGTTAACATTCATGTTGTTATGAGGGCATTGTGGATTGCTTCTGAATTTACTTCCAGCTTTTTCATACATTTTGATCCTGACTAGCTGTATAGGCTGAGTCCTACAATGTTACTGATGTTTAGCTCAGAATTAACTTTTCTTTTTTAAGCTACTATACCACGTAGCCAAGACGACAAACTCTATTTTAATTACACACTATTTCATTATGCATATTGTCCTGTATTTCACTTGATATGAACTTTACTGTTCCAAAATGAAAATAAAATTCCAAAGACAGCGACATGCAGTGTTTCAATGTTTATACTGTCAGCCTGACTAAGATGGATCTTGCATCTGCTTGCAAAATGTAGCCAAACTTAGGCCTCGTCTAAAAACAAAACTGCACAAATTTAAACTACATTCATTAGTGGTTTGCATGGATGGTGTACAGTAAATATGGTTGGGGCCACTAATTGAATGAGGAGGATAAAGATATTCAACAGCTGCCTCATTCCCGGAGCAGCATCCATTCTGTATACTAAGTGTAGCTGGAGTCCAATATGATCATGCACTTAAAGACTCAAAGTATCATAATGCATCAACACGAAGGGGCCAAGCTAACGTTGCCTGTGAAATTTTAATTCTGGCATTTCCCAACTTCTGAGTGCTTGACTTTTCAGCCTAAATATACGTTCTTTGAATACAGTATTACATATATACACACACAAAGATCAAAATTAGATCAAGAAACATTGAAGAGGAAGACTTAAATATGAAATGAGTTATTGACCTACTTGCAGCATATCATCAATCATAGTCAGGATGTACTGAACTGTCTGCTCCTTGGAGATATGAGTCATCAAGTTTATGAATGTCTTAGCACACTAGAAAATAAAATACATTAAAATTAATATTAGCAATTGTTTTAGAATATGCAGTAGAATCTCAATAATTCACATTTTGGCTTTATGTAAATTTTAAGCATCCTAATGGCTTATTCATCTACAATATAATATGAATACATTTGACATTACATTACAATGAAATATTTTTGCCATGCTGTTCATTATCTTTTACAAATTGTTCTATGGCATTCAATGGAAACAGTGAGAAGTAACTAGCGGGAGTTAGCAAGGTTCTTCAAGGTGATTTGTCAAAAGATTAAGGAGTCAGAATTAGAATCTCTCCTTCAGTGCCACACATTTCTGACTGGAAGATAGATAAGATAGATACAAGTTGGACCTTAAGAATTATTCCAACTGCTTTCCTCCCCCCGGCACAATTTAATCATGATAGGCTTTCAGCAGCAGATTTCATGAACTGCTAGAGTTAGAGATTCATGCTCTATCTTACTTGAAAAGAAAATGAGAGCAACCATCTGGAGAGTAGGGGGAAAGGGGTTGAGGAGAAGCTAGAAAGAGCCACAAAAAAACTTACCACGACTCTTTACATTCTATGTAACTTTTAGGCTACTTTATTTCAGACTTTGCTGTGTCATCTGGTTAATGTATCACCTTGAACAGCTACACTATCACTATGCAAACAATGCATATTATATGTAGCTATTTAAATATTATATGCATTAGTTACATCTCAAAATGCAAAATCCATTTATTTGAGTTAAAGATGTACCAAAATGCACCCAACCATATCAGAAAAAAATACCTAAAAAGTGTTATCCAAGAGCACAACAAATGTGTGTGAAGCTTCCCAGCTTCTTTTGATCAGATCCCAGCACATTTAAAAATTAAGAGGTCTGTTAAAATAATGGCCAAGTTCCACCTCACAAAAATTCATTTGCAATAGAACTGTCTGAAGCCCTGCTAAAACTTGCTAAATAGCATAACAACAAAACACATACTTCCTACATTTAATTAGAGTTAGTATGGCAAGAGCAAACTCACCCCCCCCCCCCAAAAAAAATTTGTTTTTAAAGGAAGCTGGGTTACCTGACTGCCTTCAACTTGCAGCAATTCTTGTTTTTCTTCTGGGCTCCTCTTCTGCTCAAATCTTTGAATAAATTCACAGTCTTCACCTGAAATCATCTGTCCTCTGAAAAGCAAAATACAAAGCCGTAGGAACTTTTTGTATCTTGGTTATTTCAGGCCTTATTTCTTTCAAGATGCTATTTGACATGAGAGGCACTCTTCCTTTATTAAAAGTTATAATAAACTTATCCCTATCATGAGTGTGTGAGGCACTCCTATTCTGCTGAGAGCCTCATGTGCAAAGCAATGAAAACTCCCAGAATAGGGAATAATTGAAAGATGCAATTCTGTGTCTCTTGACTACTCAACAGCATCACCTCAGTCATCCTTAGATTGCCTCCAGCCCTTGGAAGCACATAAGGAATTACTTGAGAGATGCAGTGCTGGCTATATATACATACCGCAAGTACATGCTGAAAACAAGATCTGTAACACAACTATAATCCAGTTAAACAAACATGTGCAAATACAAAACTTGTTTTATTTTATGAAATAAGAAGTTTTAATGCCAAAAATGAAGTATTGGGGAATAGGAAATTTTTTGGAAGTAAAATTCTGGTTTCTAGGTTAGATTTTTACTTTTTCAAAACTGTTAACACACACCACAAATCAACTGATTAAAACGACAGGTATTTAGAAGATGGTGAATATACCAATCTGACTCGACTTTTAACTAGGTTTGTGGGGTTGAGAAGGAATTTCCCCCCAGATCAGATTGGCAGTTTTTCACCTTCCTCTACAGCCTGTGGATGCAGGTAACTTGCCAGGATTAGCTAAATAGATTTTATTAATAATTTCTCTGCCATTTCAGGGGCCTTGGGCACTGGTGCACTTTGTTTCCTCGTAATCTCTGCCGATGGCACATAGTAGTTAGTGTCCTGTGAGCTGTAATACTTTGTCTCATATCAGTTGGTTAACATGTGGGTGCTAGACCGCCACTGAAGGTCAGAACAGATGATGTAGTGGTCCCTTCTAGCCTTAAACTATGATCCAATGGACAGGTAAAGGATGGAATGGGGGAAGGATTTGAAAGCTAGTGTGTTCCACAGCTACTTCCTTTATCCATCCAAATCTGTAGTTAAAAGTCTGTTGTAGCTAAACATTAGCAACTGTAAAGAACATTAAGATAATTAAAGAGCCACCATTAGTGATATTTCCATTTAGCAACCTGAGCTACAGGACTGGCAGAATCTTCTACTTATTACAATGCAAAAGTTATTCCCACACCTGATAATGAGCAGGACAAGGCAGCAGAAAGAACACCTACTGTCTAGGTATAGTAAGGACAATGATGTAATCAAAGGAAGATGAAAATCCACGGCCTTGATACTTGCCAAATATCACAGGTTAACACACAAAGGGACCAAGTTACAGAGGCTGAAGCTCTTCAGAGAAATGGAGAATTGTGCATAAAGCCATCCAATGCACAAGTTACACCAGCTGGAAGTATGACATATTACTCCTCCATTTTTCAGTTTTTCCAGCATTTTTAATGTTTACATTTCCACTGAGTCAAAAGGTCTTTTCCACCTACCAGAGCCACACAGAACAAGTTCTTCTAGACAGCCTTTTCCACAATCTGAGTCACTGCCTGTAGGTGGTCCATGATTAAAAATTGAGTAAAAATTCTGCCAGTTCTCAGGGCAGATTAAAGTTCAGTAATCCCGGTAGCGTGTTCAGCAGGATTTGTGAAGTACAGAAAATGGAAGGAGACCTGTAATAAAACGTATTTATGCTTTTCCCTCTTCTGAATTAAATAACATGGTTACTTGGCCCATCCCAAAGTATCTCTGTCACGCTGACTGGCCCCTTTAAAGGGAGATGGGGTCAGCCATACCGGTGCCATAATTAGATAGCTGCTTCCTGGTGTGAGAGGGTGGGACCAAGGAGGGCCATGTGACAGCTTAATGGACACCTGGGCCTTATAAAATGATAGAGTGAGATCAGTCTGCAGTAGAACCACAGGGAATGGAGCAGGCTGAAGTGGAAGGCCCTGGCGCAAGGGTCTGTAGGACATTGGGTATTTCAGGCTAATCAGCCCAGGGGCCCAGTGCTTTATACCAGAGCGGGGAAGGAGACAAGCAAAGCTCAGAAGGGGCTGAGAACAATACAGGAGGGAAACTAGCCTGGGGGAGGAGTGCTCTATTCCAGAGCCAGACAGACTCACACAGATAGTGAGAAAGGGGCTAGGAACAGGGACAGAGGGTGGGCTGAAGAGAATTCACCAAAAGGCAGAAGAACCTTTTTATCTGTTGGGACTACAGTTGGACTTTTGCTACCCCGGAAGAGGTTACATTGTGTTTGTGACTTGGCCACATCATGACAGACTGGCACGTGGAGAGCCGAGGAGACCCATCTCAGGACAGGAAACTCAGGAAGGGTGTGCTAGCAGCTCCACACTTGACCAACGGGGGATGCTACAGGGCATCCAGGCCCCACAACCACCTCCCCCTTTTCACACTTATGTGAAGTTGCTACCCTCTATGCGGGGCACTACCAAATTCATGGTCCATTTTCGTCAATTTCACAGTCATAGGATTTTTTAAAAACCATCAATTTCATTATTTTAGCTATTTAAATCTGAAATTTCACAGTGTTGTAACTGTAGGGGTCCTGACCCAAAAGCAGGTAGTGGGGGCATCGCAAGATTATTGTAGGAGTGTCGTGGTACTGCCACCCTTACTTCTGCGCAATGGTGCTGCCTTCAGAGCGGGGTGGCTGGAGAGTGGCAGCCGTTGGCCAGGAACCCAGCTCTGAAGGCAGCACCACCACCAGCAGCAGCGCAGAAGTAAAGGTGGCATGGGACAGTATTTACACTCTTATTTCTGTACTGCTGCCTGCAGAGCTGGACCCTCAGCTAGCAGCCATCACTCTCCAGCCGCCCATTGCCACCTTTATTTCTGCACTGCTGCTGACGGTACTGCCTTCAGAGCTGGGTGCCTGGCCAGCCACCGCACTCCAGCAATCCAGCTCTGAAGGCAGCGCACAAGGGTGGCAATACCACGATCCCCACTACATTAACCTTGCAACCCCCTTTTGGGTCAGGACCCCCGGATGAGAAACACTGGTCTCCCCTGTGAAATCAGTATACGGTAAAAGTACACAAAAGACCAGATTTCACGGTCCATGATGCGTTTTTCACGGCTGTGTATTTGGTAGGGCCCTAGCTATATCATAGTACTTAACTGTGAAAACATTACCAGGTACTCATAAGATTATACAAAAAATAAGTTGAAATTGGTCCTCAAGGACCATATCAAATCATATTTTTGACAATTCAGCCAGCCTTCCCTAATTTTAGAAAGATTTCTAAGAACTCACTAGTTGAGAGTCTTAAGGTTTATATTCAAACTAGGTTGCCAGAGGTCTGCAATGAAATACAGCTTCCGCATTCTTAAAAAGGCCACTGATCAACCAGTCATGGCCTAAAAAAATAATGTTCTAAAAATACGTAGCTGCATTTGAAAGGGTCCAATGCAGCTTAGTGAGGTATGATTTTTGTCCTTCCCTCCCTCCCTCTTTAACTAAGAAAGTTATTTGGATCCAGAAGACCCAAACAATGGTTGTGTTTAGTGGTAAGCATCAATGTAAACCTGTGTATATGCATGCCAAGATGGACTATGAGGGAGACTAAATTATCACTTCTACCCCACAGTGACGTTCTCCTGATCTCGTCTCGCTTCTAATCTGCGGGTGGGGAGCATTCCCCTGCACACAAGTGTACTGCTGACACCAAGAATGGAAAAAACACGAAATAAAAATGAAATCTTGAAGAGATAATTTTGGATTTTTAATATAACCAGATTTTCAAGGAACAAGGAATACAGAATGGAGCCATTTTTGTATTTTGTATTCTATTTTTGTATGCTTTGACATTTGAAGATTGTTGTTAAACATTTTGTTCTTAACACTTCCTCATAACAAGCCATTTCTCAGCATGCGTAGGGGCCAACTCACTGCTACCAAAATGATTTATAAAGCCAAGTCTCACTGGTCTCTTAAGACAGTGGCTTCTGGCAAAATGGAGGCAATTTTTAGAACACAGTCCATGGAGTCTGTGAAGCCCCCAGGGATTAACAAACCTGTACAGTTTTAGTCAGACAAGAGATTGGCATAAGAGAACAATAAACAATCAGCATTGGTCAAACTAGAAGAGTCCATACAATGTAAAAAGTAATCAGAAAATATTCACTTCATTGTTTTTAGAACACTTCACACTAACATAGCACTTGTCATCTTCAAAGAACATTACAAACATTAAATAAGATTTAAGAAGAGCCCTTGATAACAACTGTAGAGTTTGAGAAAGCAGTGCAAAAATAAGGAATGCCCGTTTATTTCAAAAATGGGTAAAAGTTTACCAACTGTCAAAGAAAAAGCTTTCAAACAAATAAAGCTCTCTACTTTGATCTAACATTAAAGCTCAAGGAAATCAAAGGCGGAGAAAAACATTCCCTGGAACAAAGGAAGAATTAAGGTTTAATATTTGTTTATTTATAAGTGCCAGTCTGAGCAGACATTTGCAGCACATTGTTGAATAAAAGAAGTTTGACAGTTTAGTAAACAATTCATTAATATTTCATCAGGGACTTTGGGACTCTGAATAATGCCTTACCAATGTCAAAAATGCCACCTCCCAATCACTTCATTTTAAAATTAAAATGACTAGTTATCTAATAACCCCAAGGAGTCTCATGAATACCAATGTAAAAGTCATACAACCACAGCATAAAAGCCCAATCCTCCCTCCCCTCAGGTGCCAGCGGTCATGATTTTTCCCCATTACTAATATGTTGAGGTTTACCAATTCTTTACAATTAAAGGTTTAAGGTAACCAGTCTCCCCATTTCATTTCAAAACACTCCTTCCCCCCCCCCCCCCCCGACAGTCAAAACATTGTCCTGCAACCAAGAACGCAGCACAATGAGCTAGAGTGCATTTTGTTCAAGAAGTGCCAGATCTCACATATGCCACATCACGGGGTACCTTTTCTAGTGCTAGACAGCAAGTCAAATTCTTCAGACTCAAAAAAGGAAATAGTTTCACCAAATAGATTCAGATAATTCATAGATTCTCAATTCTAAGGCCAAAAGACCATTGTGACTATCTGATGCACCTGTAAAGCTTTACGTTGGTAAATCATTTGGTTGTTAAATAGATTTTCCATGTGATGTTACAGACTAATGTTATGTTCCCCTTAATTATGAGCCATTCACTCTGCTGCCCACTAATCTTACTACAAGTCTGCCACTTATCCCACGGAACAAATTTATTTATTTTTAAGGTCTCAAAACAAAGTCAATACTTCCTTCGCACCCTGGAAACGAGGCAGGCATTAGCAACTGCTATTATAGGACTGAAGAAGGCAGATGTCAGTTATTGTTCTATATAATTCTTAAGCAAGAAGTGCTTGTAAGAGATCATTTATAAAAAGCTCTTAGTCAGTGTAGTTGATGCAGACACTTGTGATTAGTTTGGTTTTTCCATCATGCATTCCTCATGACAACTGTAGTTCCTGTTTTGTTCAGATGACACAGCAAAGTGAAACCTGGCTTTCTGTTTTAAACACATCTGCCAGGTTTCACTGCTAAATATTAGATACTTCTATTAATTACTATTGGTACCACCCCATACTCACTTTATCAGCATGTCAAGATGCAAAGTTTTTACCCAAGTGCCCTTGGCATGTGTTGCTTTATGACAGTATTAGAGGACACTCATATGATCTGATTGCTTGACTGGTTTAATAATCATATTCAAGTTTATATAGAGGGAATGGCTTCTGTGCAATTGTACCAGCACAAACTGCACCAAGCAGAAAAATCTCTCTAAAAATGTTTTAAAGGCAAGAAATTATAAAAACATTGTGACATACTATTTGATTTTAGCCAATTTCAAAAAATTAAAGATGACAGTATCTCTTTACAAATAAAATCCACAATGACCAAGAATGTAAATACCCCTTTTTAAAACACTCTGCGATCCTCAGAAAGCAAAGTGTGAACTATTATGCATCACACAACTCACTCAAACATCAAGTGTTCTTATATGTTTACATTCTTCAGTACAGTACTGTAGTTTTCTAAATGCAAGAACATTGATTCTGAGAAGGGTATCTACGGTTCCAGTAGAACAGCAGTTCTCAAACTGTGGGTTGGGACCCCAAATTGGGTCACAACAACCCCATTTTAATGGGGTCACCAGGGCTGGCTTAGACTTGCTGGGGCCCAGGGCTGAAGCCCGAGCCCCACTGCCTGGAGCTGAAGCCAAAGCCCGAGGGCTTCAGCCCTGGGCAGCGGGGCTCAGGTTACAGACCCCCTGCCTGGGGCTGAAGCCCTTGGGCTACAGCTTCCCCCTGCCCACAGCGATAGGGCTCGGGCTTTGGCCCTCCCACCCAGGGCAGTGAGGCTCAGGCGGGCTCAAGCTTCAGTCCCCCGTTCTGGGGTCATATAGTAATTTTTGTTGTGAGAAGGGGGCCGTGGTGCAATGAAGTTTGAAAACCCCTGCAGTAAAGGACTATTTTACCGTTTTTGAAAGTCTCCTTCAGGAAAGGGAAACCTGGCTTCACTCAACTGAAATATTCTGATTTTACAGAGCAGGAGCAGCAGCAGCACGAAGACAATATTTTCTACAGTCTATACACAAAATTAAGTGTAAACAACAAAAAACCTAACCATCTTTGTGTAGTAAAGACTACTGACCCTAATTAGAATTACACCCAAAACTAAGTAAACAGAAGCTTCGGTATTAAAATAATGAATTCTAAATTCAATTAATTTGCAAAACTGACAATATATTCAATGACAAATGCAGAAAATATTTTCAGTTATAATGATACTACCTAAATATTTTAAGTTCTTGCAGACATGCTCCATACCCTGAAATCAACACTGCCAGTAAACACTGCTACATGTTTTGTGTAATTTGACTTTTTGTTTACATGCATAACATTCAGAGGCAGGATAAACAATACACTAGTTAGACTTAGACTAAACTGACCCTGTACTAGAGAACTCAGGACCTAGATACTGGCATATACCAGAATTTGAGCAACTATGAGCAAGCAACTTTACTACTGCAGTTCAGAATGGGCAGAGGTGAACTTCGGAAGACGCCTCTCCTGTGTGCTTTAAAACCAGTGTTTTAATGTAATTTTAAAACAGCTCATAAAATATAACAGCATATACCCCACTTATAAAACCACAAAAAAATAAAATGGCACCTCAAGAAAACTGAACATAAAGTCTTATCCCAAATTAGGGCAAAAACCAGAAGACCTGATTTGAGACAGGCCTCTATTTTTGAGGGCACATTAAATGTGCTAACAGTTTTATCTATGGACTGTTAGCACATCACCTCAGATAATCTTAACTCTCAGAATGGAGCATGAAAGAGGCGCTTTCTAAAATAATCAGGCCCAATCCACATAGGTCAATCACCACTTTGAACTGCATCAAGAAATAAATCAAATGCAGATGTTATCTGTATTATCATAGCACGGAGGAGCCAGAGTCATGAACCAGGACCCCACTGTGCTAGGGGCAGTACAATCCACAACACATGTTGTCTCAACCTAGCACTAGTGGACTACGCTTCATTCTAGAAACATCACTAAGTAAATGGGCAGTTGCATTCTGCACTAGTGAACATTCCTAAATGGTCTGAAAGTATAGTTCCATCTTGACTGAACACGTTGCAGTAACCTAATATGGAAATAGCGGAGGGATGGACTAACTATGGCAAGGGCCATAGACATCAGGAAAGGTCACACATTTTCATTTCTCCAGGAGCTGCCACGGATAACAAGGTTCAGCATCTTGAAAACAAAAGGCAGGTATACTCTCTTAATAAAGGGACCATACCACCTTTCTGTCATGTTCTCATGATGGTCTCCCACCTTCTAGCATCACAGAAACTTAGAGATGGAAAGGACCTCGAGGTCACAGTCCCATCCCCTCCAATGCTGACACAGTACAAACTATACCTAGACCTTCCCTGGCAGATGTTTGTCTAACCTGTTCTTAAAAACCACCAATGACAAGGATTCCACCTTGGAAGCCTATTGCAGAGCTTAATAGCCTTATAGTCAGAAAGGTTTTCATAACATCTAGCCTAAATATCTTGAACAGATTAAGTTGATTACTTTTTGTCCTAGCTTCAGCGGACATTGAGAATAATTCATCACTGTCCTCACTATACCAGCCCTTTTGAAGATTATTATTAGGTCCACCCTTAGTCTTCTTTTCTCAAGACTAAGCATGCCTAGTTTGTTCTACTTTTCCTCATAAAAAAGGTTTAGAAAACCTGACCTCTTTTTTGCTGCTCTACTCTGGGTTCTCCTCAGTTTGCCCACATCTTTCCTAAAGTGTGGTGCTCATCACGGGACTCCAGTTGGGGCCTCACCAGTGACAAGTAGAGTGGAACAATTACCTCCTGCATCTAACAAACACCACAAGTTAATATACCCCAGAACAAGATTAGCTTGTTTTGCAACTGCATCACACTGTTAGTTTGTATTCATTTTGTGATCCACTACAACTCCCAGACCCTTTTCTGCTATACTACCGCCTAGCCAGTTATTCCCCATTTTGTAATTGTGCATTAGACCTTTTCCTTCCTAACTGCACCACTTTGGTCTGAATTAATAAAGACAAGTGCAATTCTCCAGGTCCTTCTGTATTCTAATCATGTCCTCCAAAGTGCTTGCAAGCCTTCCCAGCTAGGTGTCACCGGCAAATTTTATAAGCATACTCTCCCCTCCATTACCGAAGTCTTTAATGAAAATATTGAATTGTATTAGACCCAGAACAGACCCCTGCAAAACCCCACTATATACACCCTCCCAATTTGACAGTGAACCATTGAAAAGTACTCTTTATGTAGAGTTTTTCAACCAATTATGCACCAACCTTATAGTAATTTCATCTAGACCACATTCCCCTAGTTTACTTACGAGACTATGATGTGGAAGACTATCAAAAGCTTCAATAAAAATCAAGCTAAAAATCACATATACTGCTTCTCCCATATCCACTGGAGTAGTAACCCTGTCAAAGAAGGAAATTAGGTTGGTTTGGCATGGATTTGGCTATTGCTTATCACCCTCTTTTCCTCTAGTTGTTTTCAAATTTATTGTTTAATACATTTGTTCCAGTATCTTCCCAGGTATCAAAGTTTTCTAACTGGTCTATAATTCCCTGGGTCCTCTTTGCTCCTCTTTTTAAAGATAGATACTATATTTGCCCTCCTTCAGTCCTCTGAGACCTCACCCATTCTCCATGAATTCTCAAAGATAATTGCTAACATCACGTCAGCTAAATCCCTAAGTACTCAGCGGTGAATTTTGTCAGGCCCTGCTAACTTAAATATATCTAAATTATCTAAATATTCTTTAACCTGTTCTGGCTTGTGTTCCTTCCTTCTTGTTGATATTAATTGTGTTAAACATCTGGTCACAATTTATTTATTTTTGGTGAAGTAGTATAGTTAAGCCTGCTTGGACACTTCTTATGAAATAAGGGTGGCTTTGTTCAGATTAGTTTAAACCCCTTCCAAAGCAAAGTAAGATAAACCTAACAAAGCCATTCTTATTCCATAGTAAAAGTGTCCACACAAGCAGTTATACCGGTATAATTATATCAGTTTAAATTCACTATTTTCCCCAAGTAGACAAACCCTCAGGCATAGAGAGATGAAGTGGTCACACTCCCACTTCAATTAGATTAATTGGACATTAAGGCCTGGTCTATGGGCCGTGAGCTGCGGGGGTTCCCACGACCTCCGTGACTTCAGCCCACAGCAGCCAAGAGCTGCAGGGGTTCCCCGCCAGAGGCAGAAGGGGTACCGCGCAGTCCCTGCCCCTGTGGGCAGCAGGGGACCCTGCAGCTCCTGACCACTGAAGGCTGAAGTCACAGAGGTCGCTGGAAGTCATGGATTCCATGACTTCTGCGACTTCCGTGACAAAATCGTAGCCTTAACTATAACCTAAAACTGATTCTGGAAAGGACTCTTTACAACTCTAAAGCTCAGCATCTCTACTATGAAACTAACCTAAGAACACTATTCATGTCTGTACGTATAATGACCTTTTAACCAATACTCTTTTCTCTTTTTAATAAATTTTAGCTTAGTTAATAAGAATTGGCTGTAAGCTGTATTTGGTTAAGATCGAAGATATTCATTAACCTGGTGGGTAATGTGTCCGATCCTTTGGGATTGGTAGAACTTTTTATATGATGAACAAGATTTTCAGTAGTCATCATCATATTTGATTTGACTGTCTGGGTGGGAGCTCAAGGCTGGGTTGCTTTAAGGGAACTGTATTTCTGGCTTCTGGGTAAGGTATTGTAGAAGCTGTTTTGTTCCTGGCTTGGTGAATCAAAGTATTAGAATAACTAGCAGCTTTGGGGATTGTCTGCCCCATTCTTTGCAGTTTGCCCTAATTAAGCAACTTCAGCGTGGCCCCCCTGGGGCTTACTCACACTGGCAAAAAGCTTCAATGTCAATGCTGTTATACAGTAACTCCTCGCTTAATGTTGTCGTTACGTTCCTGAAAAATGCTACTTTAAGCAAAACGATGTTAAGCTAATCCAATTTCCCCATAAGAATTAATGTAAATAAGGGGGTTAGGTTCCAGGGAATTTTTTTTCACCAGACAAGAGACATCTACGTTTTAAACAAACAATTTAATACTGTACACAGCAATGATGATTGTGAAGCTTGGTTGAGGTGGTGGAGTCACAAGGTGGAAGAGGGTGGGATATTTCCATGGGAATGCCTTGCTGCTAAATGATGAACTAACACTCAGCTGAGCCCTCAAGGGTGAACACATTATTATTGTAGCTTCACACACAAGGCAGCACCAATGGAGGGAGGAGACACAATATACGCATGGCAGTGGCTGCAAACATTCCCTGCGGAAACTGAACGCGATGATGAACCCACTCTATTCCACTGAAGCACACCACTCCCTCCACTTTCCAAAGTGCCGGTGGGTGGGTGGGTGAAAGAGATGCGCACACACACGTGAGTGAGACACGAGTGAGTGAATAACATTCACACACACAGTGTGTGTGTGTGTGTGAGAGAGTGAGAGAGATGTGCATTGCCCCTTTAAGTACGCTGACCCCACTGTAAATACACTGCCTTTTTAAGTAGATCAGCAAGTGGAGACAGCAGCTGCTGCTAGCAAGCTCCCTCCAGCTCCCTTCGTCCTGAGCTCTGTCGTGTCTCTCCCCCACCCTCACCCCCAGCTCTGTGGAGATGGGGGACAGGAATGGGGGAAGGGGAACAACCAGACATCAACACCCCTCTTCCCTCCCTCCCCCTGCATAGCAAGCAGGAGCAGCTCCAAGACGGGGCAGGAGCAGCACATGGCAGTGGGGGAAGGGACACCTGAACTGACCGACAATTGATAGCCTGCTGGGCAGCTGCCACACAGGGAACTCAGGGGAGCTGATGGGGGGGCTGCCGGTCCACCCTGGTTCCAAGTCCCCACCAGCTAGCTCCAACAGGCAGCTCTTTCTGCAAGCAGTGGACAAAGCAGGCGGCTGCCAAACAACGTTATAAGGGAGCATTGCACAACTTTAAACGAGCATGTTCTCTAATAGATCAGGGATGTAACAATGAAACAAAGGGACGTTAAGTGAGGAGTTACTGTACTAGCAAAACTCCACTATTGCTAGTATACCTACTTTGTTCAAGGGTTGGAATAAGCCATGCCAACAAAATTGCAGTTTTGTGAATATAACCTGCATACACAATCGGAATGATTTGCAAGTACAGTACACCTATACTGGCAAAGCACTCCTCATGTAAACCTGGCCTCAGTCCTGTGCTTTTCCTATTAGGCCATGCTTATTGTGAGGAAACACTGTTCCAATGGTAGGTGGAATGTAATCAATTTTAGTAAACTTGTCTTCAAAACAATGTTTCTGAGGACCACTGTATTGAATTCAAAAAACAAAGTTCATTTTCTTGAAGTAAGTCCACAGGAAATTATCCCAACTATTTCCAGTCACTGTAGGTTTTTTCCACTTTCATAGTGTCATGATAGAATGATTCTTCTTACATTACACATAATAATGGATATTCACAAGAATCCATAAGCTAGTAGAAAATGCAGCTGTCAGTGATTCATGGTCAGTTTATACTTACTGGAGATATGACTGCCAGTTTACTTTGTTTGCCCGAACTTCAGCAGCTTTGGCAGCAATTATGTTTGTTGGGACAGCAGCATCCACAGCACCTCTGATATCCATCTTAATCTCGATTTAAAATCTGTTCAGAAATACATTAGGAGTCAGATCTGAGACAAGTACAATAAATTAGGAACACAGACAGACTATGTGGCCAAGATTTCCAGCAGTTTTTAAATGATTTTAGGTGTCCGATTTGGGACACCTTAAAGGAGCTAGTTTTCACGGTGTGGGTACCAAGTATTTTCTGAAAATAAGGCCTCTTTATGGCATCTCAAGTCTAGCATCACCCCCCAAAAAAACAGGAAACTTTTTTCCTTTGAGATCTGCAGGGCTTGTAAAATATCAACTTGCCTATGGCAAAAAGGACATTTCTGAACAATTTAAGATTTCCTTTTCTATATTAAAAAAAAAAAGTTTCTGGTCTTATAGTTAGGATGTCCTTCCCAACGTGAACCTAGTGTTCACTGCTGCAGTGAGTGTACAGACATCTCCACGGCTAGCTGCTCAATTTTCCTAATCTGTAGCAGAGTGAAAACTACTGCTAATGAAAAGTGTACATAAGCTGAAGTTAAACTGACAGATCAATCTTATTTTGCTGTTGGTTAGTCAAGGTCAATACTTGAGTTAGTCATTGGGGGATGAGGATGTTAGAGTGTACACACTTCCCACTGGCTCCACAGCAGCCAGAAAACTGAGGGAATATTAAAGCAGTAGAGATTTCCATCAGCCTTCACAGCAGTTTACAGACTGTGGTGGGGATGTATATAGAGACAGTATCTAAGGGAAAAAGTTTTTTAAAAGCCACACTGCAAAGAGATACAAGGACCAGAAGTGCATGGAGAAAGGAAGATGGAGAGGAAACAGACATTAATGGCAACACATGTAAAACAGAAACACCACGGCCTATTTTAGGGCAAAAACAAAAACGGAGTGAAGCCAGAAAACAAAAAAAGGCAAAACAGAGTACGTTAATTAAAAAAAATTAACAGAATTTAAATACAGTACAAAACTGTTGTACTCCTTTATATTGCAGGAAGAGTGGCCTTAGATGAAAAGCAGCACAGATATTTTTCACTTATATGAGTACACAAAGTCATTGGGTTAGTAAATGTTCAGTAAGCTTTTCAAGGTGGGTAACACCAACAGGTCAGAAAGGTCAGTCAGGAACAGTAAACAATTAACCATAGGGTATGCAATATTAAGACAAGCGTAGGCATGGAAAAAATCATAGCAAAATAAACTAAGCAGCATTTGCAATAAGAAAGAGACCAGAAGAGCCAAGCTCCTGCGATGAATGAAAAATTTCTCTAAGAAAGAAAAAAGAAAATAAAAACAGGTCAGACTGAACTTCTCCCATCCTAGCGTTATGTATTCCTTTGTGTTCTGCTCCCCATATCAGAGCCTGGCTGCATCAATAATGAAGTTGCTCCAGTTTTAAAGAAGTGTTCCCAAACAGATTTGAGACATTTTAAAACAAACTTCACTTAGACAATCAAGGAAGTTATTTGAACAAAGACTGCTTCAAAGAATTGCATTTTCGCAACTCCAGAAGTAGCCCTAAAAGTAACTTGAAAGCAATGTCACTTGTACCCAGGAACTCTCAATTAGAAAAGGCATGGATGTCCTATTCAGCATGCATCACATAATTTCGGCCTAATTTAATGTAGTCATTTGTTTTACAGCTAATCATTCTCCTAGTCACATCAATTCTTGCTTCTCAAGAACTATCCAAAAATCAGAAGTCTTCACTGGCATATCATACTATATAAACATTTACCCTTTGGCAATAACAGTAACACTAGGTGTCAATATCACAGACAGCGACCTTCACCACTTCTGCTTTCTCCTTCCTTAACAGCCAAATCTCCATCTGACTCTGATTCCAAAACAAGGAGTGTGTTTGCAGCAGGTTGAAGCCTGGCAGGAGCAGGAACTCCACACACCCTAAAGTAGAACTACCTCACCTAACCAGCCTGGAGCTCTTTGACCACAACCACCACCACAGAGAAGCAGAATCTCTCTTCTCCATTCTCTACTCCCCAATACACACCCTTCCCGTCTATTACTGAATGAAAAAAATAAACTTTACTTCCCATTATTATTTCATGGGGGAAGAGAAAAGTAGCCCTAAAAAAGGGAAGCAATAAACACACCCTTCAACATTGCACTTTTTGGAGCTATTCTGTAAACACACCAGATTGTTAGTTGTGTCCCTTAAAGGGCTCTATGACCTCGTTCTTAGAGGAAGTAGGAGTGTCCATTTTAAATGCTCATCAGATTAGTGGGGACTGGAAAAGAGGGTTTAGGGAGCTCAAGGATGGGGAAGTTAGAGGCAAGTCGGAGCAGGCCAAGAGGGAACTGAACGGGGGTGCAGCACTTTGCAGTGCACAAGCAGCAGCCACACTGCGCTCCATACGCTGCAGGATCCCAGCACTGATGTGCCCAGGCTGCCCACAAAACCTTAGGAGGGGCCCTGCCGCTCCACGCACTGCTAGGGGGCGTCGAGCGGCCCCAGCCTGCTCCGGGCTTCCAGCACCTCGGTGAGGCAGCGGCCGACCCCGCTCCGTTGTTGTCCCCGCTCGCGTCCGGGGAAGGGAGAGGACGCAAAGCCCCCGGGGGAGCCTCCCCACCCAGCGCCACCCTCCAAGCGGGGCAGGGAGACTCCGTCCCGGAGCGGGCGGCAGGGGAACGGGCCCCCCCGCGGGGTAGGACGCGGCAGGGGAACGGGCCCCCCCGCGGGGCAGGACGCGGCCAGGGGCCGCTCTTACCCCCCTCAGTCTGTGGCCGGGCCCGCGGGGCGCTGAGCGTCTCCGGCAGCGGCGCTGGGCTCCGCAGCTTTAGGGCAGTTGAGGGACGCAGCTGAGACGGCGGCGGTGGTCATGTGACAGCACCCACCTGACTGCACAGCCCGACAGCGGCCGGGAAGGCCCAGTTCGCGCAGCCACAGCGCGGGCGGTGAGGGTGAGAGCGAGGCTGCCCCCGGTTGCCTAGGTTACTGCTCGAGCAGGCCTGGTCCTTCTCTCGAGCCCGTTCCAATTCCAAGCCGCCCTGGCTGGGGCTGGCAGAGCCGAGTGTGCTCAGGATTGTGCCAGAAGTCACTAGGCTAACCGGGGCCCGCTCGAGGGAGCTTCCATGGGTCATAGGCCTCCAGCCGGCACCTGGGCTGATAGGGTGACCAGATGTCCCGATTTTATGGGGACAGCCCCGATTAATGGGGCTTTGTCTTATATAGACACCTATTATCCTCCACCCCCATCCCGATTTTTTACACTTGCTATCTGGTCACCCTCCCTGGCCATGGGCAGGGACCTGCGTCCCTCGCCTTCCAGACTGCGGGTGACAGCCCCCTTGCAATTCTCTGTGATCATCAGGGCCGGCTCTGGCTTTTTTGGCGCCCCAGGCAAAAAATCCGCCGGCCGCCCCTCCCGGGCTGGCGGCATTCCCGCTGCCCCGGCCAGGGTGCAGGCGGGGAGCGCGGCATGCCCACCGCCCCGCTCCCGCACCCGGGGCAACGCCACGCTCCCTGGCTGGGGCGCCAGCGGGCAGGGCGTCTCCCCCGCTGCCCCGGCCGGGGTGCCAGCAGGGAGGGTGGCTTCCCTGCTGCCCCAGCTGGGGGGCTGGCGGGGAGGGCGGCTTCCCCGCGGCCCTGCTGCCCCGGCTGGGACGCCAGCAGGGAGGGCGGCATGCCCGTCGCCCCACTCCCCCAGCCGGCCGGGGCGCCGACGGGCAGGGCGGCATTCCCGTGGCCCTGCTGCCGCGCTCCCCGCCGGTGCCCCGGCCGGGGAAGCGGGGCGGCGGGCATGTCGTGCTCCCCGCTGGCGCCAGCAGGGAGGGCAGCTTTCCCGCTGCCCCGGCCAGGGGGCCAATGAGGAGTGCGTCTACCCCGCTGCCCCGGCCGGGGTGCCAACAGGGAGGGCGGCTTCTCTGTGGCCCTGCTGCCCCGGCCAAAGAAACATTACAAAGAAAACATCTACATGCACCCTGCACTTGTCAGCTGCCACACATCTTCCACATGGAGACCCGGGCAGGTTCCAGTCCTTCAAATCCTTCCAGCAGGATTTTGACTTCTCAGTTACAGTTTCATGTCAGTTTTAGGGTCAAAATGAGGGCCTCTGAGTCATTCAGCCTGACACTGTATCAAAAGCCTTTTCTTTATCTGCTGGGCATCCTGAACCCACTCTGAAGCAGTATTTATAGTTCTCCACAAGGGGTGGTACTTCCCTTGAGTTATTTACCATTCCCAGGATTTTCAGTAATTATCCCTCACTGATTTTAATTCTTGGATGAAGTTTGGTAACCCTCCACCATGGAGTCAGAATACAATCCTTAGCTCACGCAGATACGTATAATGTTTAAATATACACAAGTTTTTGAATAATCTCTGTGCCCGTAGTGTCTGGCGCACCTCAGTATAACAGTCTATTAAAGATTCCACACTTCCAACGTCTCACATCTGTCATAGTAGCCACTTGGTTTTCAAGTGGTTTAACTGAAAGTTAACTTCCTTTTTTTAGAAAAAACAATTGTTTTTAATGAGAAATGGAATATTTAAAACTAAGGAAATTCCAAAAGTTAAGGTTTCAGCTGCAAAATTAATGTAGTTGTATTTTCTCTGTTTTCCTTGTGTCATTGAAGCCAGAGAACTGGATCCTGGGTTGCTCACCTCCCAGGCAGTAGAGTCGGCCACCTGAGCTTTCTCTCTCCTTCTGTCTCCAGCTGAATGACTACCTCAGTGTTTATACTAGAGCACTCAATTAATTGCAGTTAACTGAAGCAACTAATGCAAAACAAATTAACTAGATTAAAAAAATTAGTCACGATTAATTGCAGTTTTAATCGCACTGTTAAACAATTATAGAATACCAATTTAAAAGTTATAAATATTTTAAAATGTTTTCTACATTTTCAAACATTGATTTCAATTGCAACACAGATTATGTGTACAGTACTCACTTTATATTTTTATTTTTATTACAAATATGTGCACTCTAAAAAAGATATAGTAGTTTTCAATTCACCTCATACAAGTACTGTAGTGCAATCTCTTTATGGAGAAAGTGCAATTTACAAATGTAGAATTAATTTTTTTTTACATAACTGCACTCAAAAACAAAACAATGTAAAACTTTAGCGCCTACAAGTCCACTCAGTCCTTCTTCTTGTTCAGCCAATCGCTAAGACAAACAAGTTCATTTACATTTACGGGAGATAATGCTGCCCGCTTCTTATTTACAATGTCACCTGAAAGTGAAAAAAGGTGTTCACGTGGCACTGTTGTAACTGGCATTGCAAGGTATTTAAGTGCCAGATATGTTAAACATTTGTATGCCCTTTCATACTTTGACCACCCTTCCAGAGGACATGCTTCCATGCTGATCACTGGTTCTGCTCGATAACTATCCAAAACAGTGCGGATCGATGCACATTCATTTTCATCATCTGAGTCAGATGCCACCAAGAGAAGGTTGATTTTCTGTTTTGGTGGTTCAGGTTCTGTAGTCTCTGCATCAGACTGTTGCCCTTTTAAGACTTCTGACAGCATGTTCCACACCTCGTCCCTCTCAGATTTTGGAAGACACTTCAGATTCTTAAACCTTAGGTTGAGTGCAACTATCTTTAGAAATCTCATATTGGTACCATCTTTGTGTTTTGTCAAATCTGCAGTGAAAGTGTTCTTAAATCAAACAATATGTGCTGGGTCATCATCCGAGACTGCCATAACACGAAATATATGGCAGAATGCAGGTAAAACCACGGAGCAGGAGACATACAATTTTCCTTTAAGGAGTTCAGTCACAAATTTAATTAACACTTTTTTTAATGAAGGTCATCAGCATGGAAGCATGCCTCTCCCTTCTTGTCTCATTTCAGTTCACTCTTTCTCCCTCTCTCACACACACACCTTTTGTTTTAGGTGAGGGCTTATGTTTACACTTATGTTAATGGCAGAGTGAGTTCATACCTATCAATGGTTTTAATTCAACCTATAATGAGGTTTCACCTCGCTCATAACAATACCTTTGTGGATATGTCTACATTGCGATTAAAGACCCATAGCACAGCCATAGTTGGCCTGGGTCAGCTGACTCAGGCTCACACGCATGCTCACAAGTCTATAAAATTGCAGTGTTCAGGCTCAGGCTGGAACCCGGACTCTGAGACCCTGTCCCCTCGCACAGTCTCAGAGCCCAGGCTCCAGACCAAGCCTGAGCATCTACACTGCAATTTTTAGCCTTGCAAATCAGCTGAGCCCTCTTTGAGACTTGGTGCCATGGGATTTTCATCACACTGTTGGCAGCATGCTTATTTCTATGTGAACAAATACATCATTAACAGATTCATTCATCTGATGCTGTGGATTAATTAACACATTTCAAGATTTAACACTTCTGTGTGCTCTTTCAAATTGCTACATATATTAATGTTTCCGCCATATAAAAGTTTCAAGGCCCTTTTCACAGTGTTTGTGCTGGGCAACCATGTCTAGTTAGTTTACGCAGTTGCTGTTCTGGTTGCTAGTGGAAAAGACTCCACTCATTCTGAATAGAAATCTGTTGCTAGGAAAACATACTTGCAGATAGGTTTTGGTTTCTGGCACTGAGTGGTCCACTTAGATCTAGTCTCATGCTTTTGTAAGTGTTTGTATCCTGCTTTCTTGTGAAATTTATGGTAATCCCTGCTTCGGCTCAGGTCTTTAGCACAGTACTTCAGTGCTTCTGCAAGCGCTGCTGGCTACAGTCATTTGTAATAAAAGATACTCGCTTTGTCTCCCTTAAGTCTCAAGTCACTTTAGAAAGGATGATAAGTATCACTAGCCCCATTTTACAAACGGAAAAACTGAGGCATGAAGGAGTTATGTGATTTTCCCAAGTGGAAAGCAAGTGGCAGAGCCAGAAGTAGAATCCATTTCCTCATGCCAAGGCTTCTGCCCTAGATTTGGAGCACTCACTCACGAGGAGCTGAAAACCATCTTTGTTTTGATTTGGGTTTAAGGCACAGCACTTAGGTGCTGTAAAATATACCTGCTGTCACAACCCACACATTTTAGGAATTCTGCCTGCATTTACTCAAATATAATTGTAACCCGCTGGCTTGCATGTGTTGTGTCCCCATCTGCGTCCAGTCCACAGACAAGGTGAGTCTGTAGCCGCTGCAGAGCCTGTCTGTTTAATTCAAGCTGCAAAGACAAGTGTCTAGTTTTTGATGACCCTTGGTTCTAACCCCAGAGGTGGCTGTCATGTAATATTAAGAAAAATTAATAGAAAGACACAAAATGCAAGTCATTTCTGGTGAAAAAAATATTCAATCTTTACAACCCAAAAGATGGATTATTTTCACAAACTGCTCTGCCCCAACTGTCTGGTGTCACTCCCTCCACACCAGCCTGTGGAGCTGATCAGCATGGGAGTAGTGTGCATGCCACAAAGGATGTTGTGTATGAGAGACACTCCTCTTGCTCTAGGGAATTCAATCAAGGAGACTCCAAACTGCCCCTTAATCTGGGATGTGTCGTGATCTAGCCTGTGTTGGTTTCTGTCCATGTTTCTAACCTTTCTAGGATGCTTAGTGTTATCTGTGTCACCAATTCCCTGTTCTCTTATATGTCTATGAAAAACACCTAGCAAAATGGGGCACCCATCTCCATTGCAGTCTCTAGCTGCCTCTTGAGTATATGTTATAACTGTGCTGTGGTAAAGTAATTTAAAAATCATCCCACCAGGTTTCAGTTATATGCTATTGTTCGCCATCATTTAATAATAGTTGTGGTTTTTGATTGTCTCCCATCTGCCTTGCATGTATGCACGCTCTATTCTCTCCCAACCCAATCGCTGATGTTGCTGACAAACCCATATGGTGCAAGAGAAAAATGAACAAAGACACAGCCAGACACTGTCACAGGATGCTACTTCAGCTACTCTATGAGCAGCACTGCCTCACCTGTTTTTGTAGTTTCTTATTCACAAACACATCCAGTCTGTTTCTTCTCACCAGATGTACCTTTAATCCTCACTTTCCAAGCATGGCAGGATGTAGGACAGAGAACACAGCAGTTGGAGCCTTTCACACAGCTTTCTCTCCTCCGTCCTGTTCACCCTCCAAGCTCCCGCCTCTGCGTGTCTTTCATTCCAGGCCTTGCCCATGGCTAACTCCTCCTGGGAGCAGACTGAGCCTCTGCCTTCCCCCTCTGCTAGGTGGCTCTGATCTCTCACTCCTGGATCCACTGTTCCCTTCTTGAGTACTTCTCCCCTCATCTTTCTCCTCCCTCCCTCCCCCCCCCCGCCCCCCAGTCCTCAAATGTGTCGATTCTCTGAGCTTGCTGTGATATCATTAAACAGTGCATCTGGAGGGTTACCTGGAGGGTCTACCATCAATATTTCTTTGCACAGACCCCACAGTTGAGGTCTCCCTCTCTGTCCTCAGTTCTTTTTACATAAGGGAAACTGAGTCCGGTCAGTTCCTATCATCACAGCATAAGGCAACAACTTTACCACACGCACACTCTGACACAAATTTTCCTTACTTCCAGTGGAACGACTGCTACAGGGTAAGTATGCTTTTCCTCCACGTATGGAGTACAGTGGACTGGCACCCTCTCCCCATTCTATTGTCATTTCAGTCTAACCAAGGTGCTCCGTACAAGGGAACACACAGCTGCCGAAACCACCACACCCCTTCTGGTTCTCCAGTCTACTTTGACAGGAATCATCTTTATCCTAGCTCTGCCTTTTATGCTCACCCACCCACAGAACTCTGCCAACACACAGTCTTCACAGTATTGGAGCCACTTCAGCACCCTGGTTACTACAGATGCACCCTGTCACAGACACCAACCACGGGAAAGAGTCACCACAGTCAAGGTATATGCTTCCTAAAGAGATCACTATGACTTAGTAGCACACGTATAATGTTCCTTTAATAAAAAATGGGGAAGGAGGGAATAACCCCCCTGTTAAAGACTCCCTGTTAAAGAATTATTTCCTGGGTGTCTGGCTGGTGAGTCTTGCCCACATGCTCAGGGTTTAGCTGATCACCATATTTGGGATTAGGAAGGAATTTTCCTCCAGCGCAGATTGGCAGAGGCCCTGGGAGGTTTTCACTTTCCTTTGCAGCGTGGGACACGGGTCATTTGCTGGAGGATTCTCTGCACCTTGAAGTCTTTAAACCATGATTTGAGGTCTTCAGTAGCTCAGACATAGGTTAGGGGTTTATTACAGAAGTGGGTGGGTGAGATTCTGTGGCCTGCATTGTGCAGGAGGTCAGACTAGATGATCATAATGGTCCCTTCTGACCTTAAAGTCTATGACTCTAATATCCAGATCTGGAGAGACATACCCTTAAAGATAGAAAAGGAAGAGTTGGAGCTGCTATCAGCTCCTGAATCTCATTAAATTGTATACTTTCCAGAGAGTCATAATAGAAGGCTCATGACAGAATCAAGACCTTAATCTTTGTGTTTTTGTTACGTGGCAAAAACTATAATGATTCACTCTCTTGATATAATTCGATTAGAACAAATGCCAATAAATAAATAAATAGAATAGAATAAATAGAATAAAAACTGAATGTACACTGAAATGCAGAAACAAAGTCACTGGTTTTGTAGGAGTTTCAAATGTAAGCATGTTAACAACTTTTTCCCTTCCTAGATTAAACATAGGCCAAAATTCAGCAAATATACATCAACATTCAATTACAACAATGGATGTCAAACTAAGCATCTATTTGCAGGGTAAGGTAGCACATTTCATGATCTGGGTACAGTAAAGGGCTACCAGTTGCATTTACACAGATGAGAGACAGTCACATCTGTAGCCTAAGAACACTGAAAAGTTCCCTTTCGTGTCAAAAAACTAGTTGAAGGCATTACAAAAAACTTAGCTCCTGATCCTGCAAAGCACTTACACACATGCATAAACTATCTTCCCACATTTGGCTGATGAGACTTGCCTCTTGTTTTCTTGTACTTTCAACATTATTATAACTACAAAAGGAAAATAAGAAAGAAATACTTGTGGCACCTTAGAGACTAACAAATTTATTTCAGCATAGCTACTACACTGAAACCTATTATAACTACAGTTACCCACATGATAGGTTCCTGTAATTTCTCAATAATGTGTTGCTGTTTTAAACCCCAGTCCTGCAAAGCAGTTAAGCACATGCATAAATGTGTCTGCCATGAGACTCCTGCAAAGCACCCACTCACTCAAAGTTATGCATGTGATTAAACACTTTGTGAGGTTGGAGACTAAGGGCTTGTCTACACTACCAAATTAAGTCAACCTAAGTTAGGTCGACGTACAGTCACCACAGTAATTATTACTGTGGTTCATGTCCACACTATGCCCCCTCTGTCAGCGATGTACGTCCTCACCAGGAGTCCTTCCACCAATTTAACTGCATGGGACATTGTGGGGCACTGACAGCCAGAGCTTCCCCCCTCCCCTAGCCCTAGGACTCACAGCTGGAGCCCAGGTGCCCCAGGGCTGACAGTCCAAGGCAAGGTGATGTAAGTAACACAGTGTCTACACAAACACTGTGTCACCCTAACTACATCAATCTAAGCGCTATGCCTCTTGGGAAGGTGGCGTTATTAGGTCAGTGTAGGGGACGACTTACATCAGCGGGAGCAATGTACATCGACCTAACTCTGTAGTATAGACCAAGCCTGAGAAAGCAAGACTGTATTGAGCAGTTACAGGAATTTATCCCATGTGTAACTACAGCCATACTGTGTAACTACTAGCCCTCAAAGCACAAAATGACAAGAGGCAATTCTCATCAGCCAAAATATGGAAAATAAACAAAGCTATCATATTCCACCATCTCTGGAGGCTGTGACACAGTGCCTTCATTGTGCTACATAACTCTCAAAAGAGTACCTTGACTAGGGTTACCATCAGAAGGATTAGATCCTGACTCCAGATACATCACTGCATTTTCCACTCAGGTTACCATTCAAATAATCAAGGTCAGATCATTGTTTGCCTAGTAAGCACTGACAGCACAGCTTGTGTGGAGTCACAATGTATAGATGACTTTGCTGCCATGAGAAAAACAAAGAAAAATATGAAGTACTATCAGAAAGCAAGAATAAAAGTTGCAAACTGCTTGATCGTAAAGAGTAAAAATGTAAGCTAATTTAAGCATAACCCTAGACTAAATGAAGGTGCATGATTCATCATCTGCAATAAGAGTCTTGGCAGTCAGATCACAAGGCCTTTTTCTGTGCTCCTCCCTTTCTTGTAATAAAAACGATGTATCCCTGGTCTCTATATATATTTGGTGAATTGCAAAAGCATACTGTACTTGTGCCATTTGACCTTTTCAGAATTTTATAACTTGCCTAGCTTTCCATTACATGTCCGCAGCAGTTTTTAGCCTGTGTAGAAGAAATAATTTGGAAGGCCTATCAAAATATAGTAGACTTAAAAGGTCAGGATAATAGGGCACACTTCTACAGTTCACAAAGTGTACTTGACATTAAAAAAAGAAACCAAAAATGGCAAAGCTTTAATCCATTTGTCCACTAGGAGGAATTGAGGAGCAGTGCAAAACAAACCTGCTTCCCTCCTAACAAAACCTTATCCTAACCCTTCTGGGAGGTTGGATAGAACATTTTTCTTATTTCCTAGAGGAAACCATTTCCCAATATTAAAAAGGATTACACTTTCAAAGTGGTGGCTGTGCACTGGAAAAGCACATAGAGCATAATTTCCTTCAGGCTCTGCTGCATCTAAAACCTGTATCAAAACGTCATTCCTGCCTTAGGGTGATTCATTAAGGGCCTGATAATTCCCATTGACTTAAACAGCCTTTGGATCAGGCACTAAAAGAGGAGTGCTTTATTAGCATTAATGAACATACCATCAAAATATGATTTCCCCATGAGGGGGGGAAATAAGGCACAGAGATATTAAGTCACTTGCGATCATCCAGGAAGCCTGTGGCGAACTGAAATTAAAATATACATCTTGGAGTTCTGTGTGTCGCATACAAGATCATTTTTTTCTGGTAGCACCTTCTTAAAAAAGAAAAAACAACCTGTAAGAAACTGTCTTGAATATATGCTGAAAGAGAACTCATGGGAATGTGCCTGCCTTTGCCTTTATTTGAATGTGAGCCTATCTCAAATGTTTAAGGGCCTGAACCTGAAAAGTTCCCACTCATAAGTGCGTTCAGCACATGTCAGGATTGTCCCTCTAAAGACAAAATGAATGGAATTAGATTTAAGAAAATACACATACACACATTTCAACAATCTGCAAATGACAGATTTATTTGCTTTAAGTATTTTTAGAGATTTTTGCTAAATAATCTAACACCTGAGGTTCCTTTCTGGGCTTTTTTTTGCGGGGGGGGGGGTCAGTGTTATGCAATCATTTATGCAATGAGGGAGCAAGAAGGGTTTTGAAAATCCCACTAGGTGCCTGTCTGCATATTTAGGTGCCTAAATGCCTTTAAAGTCAGATACACGCTGACTACCCGAGGATTCAAGGACACTCCACCAAAACTCCTCCATGCACTAGATTTGACCCACTGAACCATGACCAAAATTTCTCACCTAGAGGTGGAGCTGCAGTGCCACGTTGAGGCGCTAGGGATGCTTGAGCACCCAGCTCATCCCACTGCTCTCAATTAGTCCCTATTTTCTGCCTCTGGTTTTTCCATTTAATCTAAATGTTCCTCTTGATTTCATATTTGCCCCATTGCAGGAGCTTAAGATCCTAGGCAGCAAGAGCTATTCTCCTTTTCCCAGGAGTGGCGGGCTGTGCCTGTGGGAAGACAAGGGATGGGGTGCAGCAGCTGGCAGCTTGGTAATCCCCCGTTTCTCCCACCTAGGGCTCAGCAAAGGGATCTCTTCTCAGAGGCACACAATAACTTTCATTGTGACCATATGTGGGAGGCTTCAGGAGATGCTGTCATTGCTCAGACAAAACAAGAACTGGGTCCATTGTGAGCAGGTTTCTTACCGCTTGACCCTCCGCAGTCTATTGCTCTACATATTTTGCTTTCACCTCAATGTTTATGTAGCTCTGGAAGGTCATTATTCTGTGATCATTTTTTAACCAACAGAATAAACTCTGCGCCACTCTGCACAATGCAGAAGGCCCTGGCTACAGAGAAACCACTCCGGTTCCTGTGTGCAAAGGGAAAAGACACCAGAGCTTTGTGGTGGGAATCTATAACCCCTCTGCGTAATGGAATTGGACTCCACGGTGGCTCATTGCATCCTACTGTGTAGGGTGGTTTAGGTTTTGTGGGTGGAGATTACCAATGGGCCAGGGAAGGTAAATCTGTGACCATTTCCTCTATACTGTTCATTGGGGTACTCAGGGTGTATGGCAAACTAATGGCTACAGTAGCAACCACCGAGTGTCTCCACTATTGCTCTGCTGCCTGGGAGACAGGTTCCTTGCCCACCATCCACACAGACTCGTCAGATACTAGGACTTACCATTTGCCTCATTAACTCCTAAATAAATCAGTTCCTGGCCTGAAAAGATCTGATAAAGCCAATTTAATACATTTTGTGAATTTCATGCAAGAAAAATCTACTCATTACTCTAACTTCTTTGTAACTGAATTCTGGATTATCATTTAATGAGACCAACATAAATTACTCTGGATAAAAGAAAGATGTTTTGATTTCAGAAAAATAAATTAGCTTTTGATTGGAATAAATAAATCTCCCATTTTCTCCCCAGATATTCAGCAGGATCAAATCATCTTGTCCTGTAAAGTACTATACAGAAAGAACAGGACTGTAGAGAAATGAGAGCTGGAGAGAGAGATTGTGAAATTGCAGAAGCAGAACAAAATTAATCATTCTTAGAACCTTGAGAAATAAGTGGAGTTGGGAGCTAAAATAACTGGGAGCAGTGGTCTCTCTCTTCCACTGAAAGTGGGGGTGGGGAGGGGATCGCACTCTCCACCCTCTCTCCCTGCCTTAGAGAAGCCTTGTTCCCCTTCCTTCTGCTTCTTCACTAGCTTGTGAAGTAAGATTTCACCACACAGGGGAATCTGAAGAGGAAGCAGTAGGAGCAGCTGGTTCTTAACTGGGGATCACTGCTTTGCTGCCAGTAGATGGAGCAGCGGCAGCACCTGGTGGGAGAAAAAGAGACCTCCCATCTGGAAGTCCTCTATCCTCAGCCTCTCTTCTATATGAAGGAGATGTCCAGAGCACTAGCTTCCCCTGCTGGAGGGAAAGAGTAAAACATCACCATCCAGCCTCACAGAGAATATGTTTGGCCCAGAGGATGCAATACAAACCTATTGGTTAAGCCCCACCAGCAGCTTAGTAAAATAGTTTGATTAATATACTGGACTACAGCATGTGGTAATGATTTCCAGTGTAACTGATCTCACTCACGCAAACTCAAAAGACCGAGAAAGGATTTTCTCTCAGCAGTCCCTTGATTAGGGCCAGCTCCAGGCACCAGCTTTCCAAGCTGGTGCTTGGGGTGGCATCGAGAATGGGGTGGCAGTCCGAGTCCCACGGCGGCAATTCGGCGGCAGGTCCCCCGCTCTTCCCGCCGCCGAATTGCCACCACGGGACTCGGACTGCCACCCCATTCTCACCCGCCGCAGCAGCAATTCGGCGGCAGGTCCACCACTCTTACCTTACCGCCGCGGGACTCAGACTGCTTGCGTCGGAGGCGGGGCCCCGCAATGTCGCCCAGCATCGGGGGCGGGGGCGGGGCCGCGGCGACTGCTTTGGGCGGCAGAATTGTCAGAGCCGCTCCTGCCCTTGATGTCTCCTAACAAAGGTGAGAAGGCAATCAAGGAGCAATTATTTCTTCTTACTAATACTGATAACAATATAAGAGTATTACTAACAGACTGAAGTTTGTCACACAATTTGAATGGAATGTTAGCAACAATGTAATATTCTTTCCTCCCTTCTCCACTCTGCTCTCACCTTTATTTCAGAACAAATAAATAATACGCTCTGAATGCCAATTCTTACACAGCTAATGAATGAATGCAGATAGAGACTCTGCTCATCTGCATACACCCTGGTCACACATATAAAGACAAGATCTGGGTCTATTAATAATCTGCATGAAGTTTCAGTCTTTAAATTTAGTTTAAGTCTCTATCTGCAAACATAGCTTCTGCTAATATGCTATTTTCATTGAGACTGGAAGGAT